>OZ025301.1:74791909-75409409 GCA_964019185.1 Maratus speculifer | reverse complement strand
CCTGAAGATTTGTAATTTTACAAGCGCCAGAAAAATAAATTTTTTTCTTCTCAAAAAAAAAAAAAAAAAAAAATTTTTTTTTTTTTTTTCGCGCTAGTCTACTGGCTCTCAGAAATTTTTTAGTGTAATTGTAAAAAAAAAAAAAAAAAAAAAAAAAAAAAATTTTTTTTTTTTTTTTTTCGCGCTACTCTACTGGCTCTCAGAAATTTTTTAGTGTAATTGTAAAAAAAAAAAAAAAAAAAAAAAAAAAAAAATTTTTTTTTTTTTTGACATAAATATTAGCCTGCGCATCAGACGTGTCTCATTCGACGCCTCCTCTTGTCACTCGTCGACATGGCCACGTTTCTTCAAGATTCCTTTCCTGATTCCGAGAACAATCTGACCTCGGTGAAAAATTTCACTCTCGAAAAACTTTCGAACGCGTCCTCGCCGGAGCTAGAAACTTCCGTTTCTCTTAAACTAGACCGGGATCTTTTACAACCCGATGCTGCTGCTGCTGCTGGTGGTGATGATGATGATGATGATGACGACGACCACGATGACGATCGAGGAGACGACTCCCCGAAACGTGAACCCGAGGCGTCCCGAGATCTCGCAGACCCTGCGACGCCGCCCGTCGCGTCCCTCGGCGGCCGAGAGGATCCGCAGCGGAAGCGGGCACTCGAGACGCCGAACGAGCGTTCGAAAACTTCTAAACCGAAACGAGAGTCTGAGAAACGTTTTGAAGCCCGAAAGTCGAGCCGCGAGTCTCGGGTGCTGCAAAAGTCAAAAAAACATTTTAAAAAAACTAAAGTCGAGCGGCGACAGTCTCAGGTGCAAAAGTCAAAGAAAAAGTTGAAAAAAAATAAAGGCGAGCATCGAGAGTCGAAGAAAAAGTTAAAAAGATTTCGGCGACGGCGGCGCCCGGAGAAGTACCAATGGAGAATTGCCGTCTCCGACGAGCCCGGCGTCAACTACTCCGAAATCTGTCGCATTTACGATTTCGATCGGATCCCGTTTATCAAGGATCGCGTTCCGCGAACGTCGTGTTCGTATTACACGGACGGATCCAAGCGGCAAGAGCACGCCGGGTGCGCCTTCACCGCCGTGTCCGACGACCGACGGACCGTCGCGGAAAAACAAATCCGCATTTCCGACGGTCTGTGCATAGTCACGGCCGAACTCCAGGCGATCAAGGAGGCCGTGACGGACGCGCGCGAGAGGGGCGTCCGCGAACTGGACGTCTATACGGATTCCAGAGCGGCGATCGGATTCGTCGAGAGATCCTGTCTTCGACGACATCGAGTGGCCGATCAGATCAGAGATTTCGTCGCGAAAAATAAAATTAAAGTCTTTATGCACTGGATCAAATCTCACGCCGGTCACGTCCACGGCGATCGGGCAGACGCGTTGGCGAGAGCCGCCGCGACCAGGGACCAGGTGGACGTGACTGTGGAACCCTTTCCGTATCGAACAGAAACGCGTCGTCGTCGCGACCCGATATGGGTTCGACGCAAAAAGGCGAAAAAAGAACAAAACACGAAGAAAAGAAAGAAGAGCGAAAAAACACGCCGCCGCCACGACCGAGGATCGGTCGTGGACGCAAAGAGGCGAAAAATGAACAAAAAACGAAGAAAAGAAAGAAAAGCGAAAAAACCCGCCGCCACGACCGAGGATCGGTCGTGGACGCAAAGAGGCGAAAAAAAGAACAAAAAACAAAAGACAAAATAAAAAAAAATAAGAGCGAAAAAACACGCCGTCCCGACCAAGGATCGGGTAGAACAATGTAACTTAGTAACAATGTAAATAAGTATATATTTATAGTTGTAAATAAATATAACTTTTATGTTTGAAAATGTTTCGTGTAATTTTTTTTTGTACACTATAAAGTTTTGATTATTTTTTTTTGCATGCACTTTGCAAATTTTTCTGGCGTCTGTAAAATTAAAAATCTATATAGGTCATTGACCTTTGACCTTTGACCTTCATTTTTTATTTGGGAGCTACTTGAAAAAAAATTTTCTGAGAGCTGGTTGAAACAAATTTAAAACGATTACGATTGTATAACGAATATTATATATATATATATATATATATATATATATATATATAAATAAATTACTGACTACTTCTCCTTTAAGGTAATTACCCTTAAGGTAATCCCTTGATGTTAATCTTCCTCTTGTTTACCTCTTTATTCTGACATGTTAATTAAAGTAAATTTTGACTCATAAATCTTTTTTATCTTCAGTAAAAATCTAAAACCCTAAGAAGATGAAATCATTTTTTGCATGCACTTTGCAATTTTTCTGACGTCTGTAAAATTAAAAATCTATATAGGTCATTGACCTTTGACCTTTGACCTTCATTTTTTATTTGGGAGCTACTTGAAAAAATTTTTCTGAGAGCTGGTTGTAACAAATTTAAAACAATTATGATTGTATAACGAATATATATATATATATATATATATATATATATATAAATTTCTGACTACTTCTCCTTTAAGGTAATTACCCTTAAGGTAATCCCTTGATGTTAATCTTCCTCTTGTTTACCTCTTTTTTTTTAGTTCTCTTTTGAGGTGGTGGAGAATAAAGGGTAATAGGTAATACTTTTTCCGGGTTTTTAGAATCATTAATTGTACTCCCCTGGTTAGAACCGACCGATTGTAAAACACCATGGCTAGTGGATTGGAGGCCCTCGAGACATGGTCTTTTACAATTAGTCGGTTCAATATTAGATTGTTTCCTTTTACGTTCTCGTCACTCCTCTCGTAATTGATTTTCATGAGCTAGATAATCTTTTGAAGACCTCGTTTTTTGCTTTACGAGACGATTCTTAATACGTTGTCTTTCTTTGGCTTCAGCTTTTTCCATATCTGATAATTTACGTCTAACCATTTTTGTAATTGTTAGTTTCTACTTTATTAACAGCGATTTCAAACATTTCAATTTATTATTCAAATATAAATTTATTCAAAAGTAAAGAATTTCGCTTAAAAATGATAAAATTTCAAAAGTAGTGACGCACGGGGGTCTGCACGACCGAAAACAACAAACATTTATCCAAATGGTTAAAAAAAAAAAAAATTTTTTTTTTTTTTTTTTTTTTTTTTTTACTATAATGTAACACAAATTCCTGAATACTATATAAGTTTCAAATTGTTATGTCATAAAAAAAAAAAAAAAAAATTTTTTTTTTTTTTTTTATATATATAAATTGGACTTTTTGATAAATCTAAAATGACTTTTCGCCGGGAGATTCGCAGAGTCAAGATCTACTAACGTGTCGGTTCCACTTTGAGAAAATCGAGTGGCTAATCCCTCTTTTTTTTTATTTCGAGTCAATCTCTCGTCGCCACCATGTCGTTCGTGGTCGTCTACAATATTCCCGGAAAGTCTTCGATCCCTCATCATTATCTTACCGGGATTGTCGGTTCAGATTGTTTCGTCTATTGGCTGTGTAAGGACGTCGCCGCCGTTTTGGGGTACAGCAGATCCTACGCGAGAAGACTGAGCGATAAGAAAGTACGCGATGTTACGGGGCCTTTGGATAACGTAGGTCCCGATTTCTTACGGAAACGGATAATTTCTCATTTCGATTTGAGTTTTTTGCTCAAAAAAGCGAGAAGGAGTACGGTGCGAGACTTTGAACGGAAAATAAACAGCCCAGGTACCCGAGTGGCAGTGAATCCCGGAGGAGACGTTACAAATTTAAAAGATCCTACTTATGTAGTGATAACCGAGACGAAAGAAAACCACCGCTCATTTTTCGTCTGGTTAGAGACGTTTAAAGTGACGGCGTTTGAAAATCTATACAGGATGCCAGTTTTAGACGATTCATTCGTATCGTCGTTCATAGAGCACGCCGAACCACCTGAAACGATCCCCGAGAATTTTCCACCGGCGATTTTTTATAAATGTAACGGACGCACAATCAAATATTTACCCGAACCGTAATTTTTTTTTTCTCTCGATATCCTCTACTAATGACAGTTTTGAAGAGTCCAGCGCTGACTTAATTAATTGTGAGATATTTTTTTTTATAAGCTTGGAAAGAAAAAAATAAAACACACGAAAACCTTTTAAAAATATTAAATAATATATTTATTTATATATATCTATAAATGTTACATTCAAGTGTACATTGTTGCGAGGACACAATTGCTTTACATTACAAAACAAAAGTTGTGAGGTTACATTTGCGAGTTTTTTTTTTCGCCTCGTCACAAGTTTTTTTTTTATGGTAGATTGTCCTCCCCCCCTCCCGAGTCGTCTGGAATCACCTCTTTGTCTCGACAGTTTGTCCAGAATAATTATAATAACGATATTTTTGAGAATTATAATTGATTTTCGTAATTGATTTTCATGAGCTAGATAATCTTTTGAAGACCTCGTTTTTTGCTTTACGAGACGATTCTTAATACGTTGTCTTTCTTTGGCTTCAGCTTTTTCCATATCTGATAATTTACGTCTAACCATTTTTGTAATTGTTAGTTTCTACTTTATTAACAGCGATTTCAAACATTTCAATTTATTATTCAAATATAAATTTATTCAAAAGTAAAGAATTTCGCTTAAAAATGATAAAATTTCAAAAGTAGTGACGCACGGGGGTCTGCACGACCGAAAACAACAAACATTTATCCAAATGGTTAAAAAAAAAAAAAAAAAAAAATTTTTTTTTTTTTTTTTTTTTTTTTTTTTTTTTTTTTTTTTACTATAATGTAACACAAATTCCTGAATACTATATAAGTTTCAAATTGTTATGTCATAAAAAAAAAAAAAAAAAATTTTTTTTTTTTTTTTTTTTTATATATAAATTGGACTTTTTGATAAATCTAAAATGACTTTTCGCCGGGAGATTCGCAGAGTCAAGATCTACTAACGTGTCGGTTCCACTTTGAGAAAATCGAGTGGCTAATCCCTCTTTTTTTTTATTTCGAGTCAATCTCTCGTCGCCACCATGTCGTTCGTGGTCGTCTACAATATTCCCGGAAAGTCTTCGATCCCTCATCATTATCTTACCGGGATTGTCGGTTCAGATTGTTTCGTCTATTGGCTGTGTAAGGACGTCGCCGCCGTTTTGGGGTACAGCAGATCCTACGCGAGAAGACTGAGCGATAAGAAAGTACGCGATGTTACGGGGCCTTTGGATAACGTAGGTCCCGATTTCTTACGGAAACGGATAATTTCTCATTTCGATTTGAGTTTTTTGCTCAAAAAAGCGAGAAGGAGTACGGTGCGAGACTTTGAACGGAAAATAAACAGCCCAGGTACCCGAGTGGCAGTGAATCCCGGAGGAGACGTTACAAATTTAAAAGATCCTACTTATGTAGTGATAACCGAGACGAAAGAAAACCACCGCTCATTTTTCGTCTGGTTAGAGACGTTTAAAGTGACGGCGTTTGAAAATCTATACAGGATGCCAGTTTTAGACGATTCATTCGTATCGTCGTTCATAGAGCACGCCGAACCACCTGAAACGATCCCCGAGAATTTTCCACCGGCGATTTTTTATAAATGTAACGGACGCACAATCAAATATTTACCCGAACCGTAATTTTTTTTTTCTCTCGATATCCTCTACTAATGACAGTTTTGAAGAGTCCAGCGCTGACTTAATTAATTGTGAGATATTTTTTTATAAGCTTGGAAAGAAAAAAATAAAACACACGAAAACCTTTTAAAAATATTAAATAATATATTTATTTATATATATCTATAAATGTTACATTCAAGTGTACATTGTTGCGAGGACACAATTGCTTTACATTACAAAACAAAAGTTGTGAGGTTACATTTGCGAGTTTTTTTTTTCGCCTCGTCACAAGTTTTTTTTTGATGGTAGATTGTCCTCCCCCCCTCCCGAGTCGTCTGGAATCACCTCTTTGTCTCGACAGTTTGTCCAGAATAATTATAATAACGATATTTTTGAGAATTATAATTGATTTTCGTAATTGATTTTCATGAGCTAGATAATCTTTTGAAGACCTCGTTTTTTGCTTTACGAGACGATTCTTAATACGTTGTCTTTCTTTGGCTTCAGCTTTTTCCATATCTGATAATTTACGTCTAACCATTTTTGTAATTGTTAGTTTCTACTTTATTAACAGCGATTTCAAACATTTCAATTTATTATTCAAATATAAATTTATTCAAAAGTAAAGAATTTCGCTTAAAAATGATAAAATTTCAAAAGTAGTGACGCACGGGGGTCTGCACGACCGAAAACAACAAACATTTATCCAAATGGTTAAAAAAAAAAAAAAAAAAAAAAATTTTTTTTTTTTTTTTTTTTTTTTACTATAATGTAACACAAATTCCTGAATACTATATAAGTTTCAAATTGTTATGTCATAAAAAAAAAAAAAAAAAAAAAAATTTTTTTTTTTTTTTTTTTTTTTTTTTTTATATAAATTGGACTTTTTGATAAATCTAAAATGACTTTTCGCCGGGAGATTCGCAGAGTCAAGATCTACTAACGTGTCGGTTCCACTTTGAGAAAATCGAGTGGCTAATCCCTCTTTTTTTTTATTTCGAGTCAATCTCTCGTCGCCACCATGTCGTTCGTGGTCGTCTACAATATTCCCGGAAAGTCTTCGATCCCTCATCATTATCTTACCGGGATTGTCGGTTCAGATTGTTTCGTCTATTGGCTGTGTAAGGACGTCGCCGCCGTTTTGGGGTACAGCAGATCCTACGCGAGAAGACTGAGCGATAAGAAAGTACGCGATGTTACGGGGCCTTTGGATAACGTAGGTCCCGATTTCTTACGGAAACGGATAATTTCTCATTTCGATTTGAGTTTTTTGCTCAAAAAAGCGAGAAGGAGTACGGTGCGAGACTTTGAACGGAAAATAAACAGCCCAGGTACCCGAGTGGCAGTGAATCCCGGAGGAGACGTTACAAATTTAAAAGATCCTACTTATGTAGTGATAACCGAGACGAAAGAAAACCACCGCTCATTTTTCGTCTGGTTAGAGACGTTTAAAGTGACGGCGTTTGAAAATCTATACAGGATGCCAGTTTTAGACGATTCATTCGTATCGTCGTTCATAGAGCACGCCGAACCACCTGAAACGATCCCCGAGAATTTTCCACCGGCGATTTTTTATAAATGTAACGGACGCACAATCAAATATTTACCCGAACCGTAATTTTTTTTTTCTCTCGATATCCTCTACTAATGACAGTTTTGAAGAGTCCAGCGCTGACTTAATTAATTGTGAGATATTTTTTTTTATAAGCTTGGAAAGAAAAAAATAAAACACACGAAAACCTTTTAAAAATATTAAATAATATATTTATTTATATATATCTATAAATGTTACATTCAAGTGTACATTGTTGCGAGGACACAATTGCTTTACATTACAAAACAAAAGTTGTGAGGTTACATTTGCGAGTTTTTTTTTTCGCCTCGTCACAAGTTTTTTTTGATGGTAGATTGTCCTCCCCCCCTCCCGAGTCGTCTGGAATCACCTCTTTGTCTCGACAGTTTGTCCAGAATAATTATAATAACGATATTTTTGAGAATTATAATTATTGTAACGATAATTTCGAGGATTGTAACGCCTCCATCTGCGAGTTGTTTCGCCTCGTCCGTGTCCGAGTCTCCGATGGTAGCCCCGCCATCTGGAATCGGGGTCTCTCGGTCTTCCGTGCCCGTTCCGGACGAACGCCGCCTCGTCGGAGATTTCTTCGGGAGGTGGCGAAAGGGAACCGTACGCGTCGATGAATTCTTTCCGCTCTTCCTCGCTCACGTCGACCACGAGCAGGTCTCGGGACGAGGATTCCTCGCTGCGAGTGTCGGGTTCGGATCGATCCTCCTCGACCGTAGCGGCAGAGGCGGCAGCAGCAGCAGCAGCGGCGGCGTCGGACTCGAATTCGAGATCTTTCGGAGACGTAGAAAGTCGTCGTCTGCATAAAACTTTGTCCCGAAAATCGCATAAGATTGCCGGCCATACGAAAGGTTTCAGTAGACGCTGATGGGTCCATTTTTGGTAACACGGTCTTTCGAAAAGCGAAAAATCCATCTCGGTCGAGTGCCGCGGAAAAAAATGGAAAGATTTGAACTGACTCCTACTTGTAATCACCTGAAAAAAAAAAAAAAAAAAAAAAAATTTTTTTTTTTTTTTTTTTTAATTAGGCGAAACGTGCTTTGGATGCTCTTTCCAAATGTACGTGTTTTAATGGTTTATAATACTAAGTTATGCTTATGTTTTACTTTTTCTAATTGATGTACGTATATGCACACGCACACACATATAAATATATGAAAGACAAATATAAATATATAGTCAATTTTACCATTTAATTGATACATTACGTGCGTAGGCAAAAAAAAAAAAAAAAAAAAAAAAAAAATTTTTTTTTTTTTTTTTTTTTTTTTTTGAAAACTTTTACCGGTTAAAATATTATTTAAGAATTTACCTGCCGCCTCCAAGTGAAATTCTTTTTTATCTTTCAGAGCTTGCCGCCGAGAAAAACTTGGAACTTTTTTACCATGCGTCTTTCGGAAGTTTGTCTCGTGATTGATTTTGATGGATTCTGCATCGACAAAAAATTTTACTGCAGAGAGATGGGATATGCCTCCTTGACAGACGGACGCAGCGGATCGTACAAATTCAAATTGAATCATCTGGTAAATCGAGTGACCCCCCAAGAGTGGAAGACTATAAATTATTGTACAAATAACGTGCACGGCTTGTCTTTTCAATCCTTGCCTAACGAGACAGATATTTTTGACATCAAATTTTTTAATTCAATTCTAAAAGTGGAATACGAATATCACAAAACAGAACAAAAATATATTGTGGCGTTCAAAGGAGGGCATATCGAAAAAGATGTGTTGATAAAATTGGGTATTCCGTACGTCGACTTAGAAGATTTCGAATGTCCAAAATTTGACGAAATTTCCCATCCAATAAAATATATTGTGGTAAATGGTTGCGGAATCCATCAAAAACTGCAAGATAATAAAAAGATGGCCCACTGCTCAAGAACTGAATGCGTCGTTTTTGCCGACTGGGTGAGGGGACGGCTTTAATCCCTTGGGTACGAGCGACACGCATACGTGCCACAAAATGGTTTAAGAATCCCTGATGATATACTCTCTCAAAAAAAAAAAAAAATTTTTTTTTTTTTTTTTTTTTTTTTTTTTTTTGAATTGTATATATATATATATATAGAAGCTCTTGATCAACTCAGTCACTTTTCTCTTGGAGATTGACATCTGTATCCCATCTTCCTTTGCCTATGAGATTTTTATGGAGATTTCAACTTTTAACACGATAGAAATTCCTCAAAATGCTTTACCCGATCTTAAATGTAGGTTGTGTAAAAAATCTATAAAGCTTACTTATTTGTTTATGATGAAATGTGGGCATTTTTATCATCATACTTGTGTTTATAAAATTGGACGTGCAACGAGATGCAAGACGTGTAGGGACATTTCACATATGGACGAAATGAGACTTGCAGAAACCGAGCACTGGATCGAAAACAGAATTCGAGAAGACCAAATGTAAAAAAAAAATATATGTATACAAAAAGTTTAACTGTCAAAGCATAATAACCATGTCGTATAATTTTCAAATTGCGTGTCGTTCTCCAAGCTTTACTCCAACGCGTGTTGCTGTTCCTCATACAACGAACTACGGGAAAAGACTAGTGGAAGTATGCGAGAAAGTTTTTCCTATGGATATGATATGTAATATTTGTAGCACCATCATACATCCAACGGAGATGTTTTTATTTACATGTGGACATTATTATCATGGATACTGCGCAAAGATGATTGTAAAACACACCATTCAGCACATTGAATGTAAAAGATGCACCAAAAATTGCAGCAATGAAGATTTTACAAGACTGCAAAGTTTACCAACAAAAAAACCAGAAGGTCACGATATATATTTTGTAGTTGTAAATAATGCACCCATAGCTCCAAACACCCATAACACTTGAAAAAAAAAAAAAAAAAAAATTTTTTTTTTTTTTTTTTTTTTTTCGCGGAATATGATTGTATAAATAGGAGCCATCGATCAGCAAATTCCCATTCCCTCTTCGCCATGGAAGAAGCGTCCAATGCTCCTGTTGCTCCCGCTCCCGCTGCTGCTGCTGCTGCTGCTGCTCTTGAGACGCCAGCTCGAAAAAAAATACGCCTTGCCGTCTGCGAACCCATTCTTCGCCTGGCCGAAAGACTTGCGGCCGAGAAGAGACTTCGCCGCGACCACCTGCCGCCGCCGCCGCCGACTACGACACCTCCTCCTCCCGGAAAGACCGCGGGACGCCCGAAATCTACCTATCGACACGACAAGATAACTGCCGTGATGGCCGTTCGCGACAACGCTTTCGCCTTAGACAACGGAGTCCACTGCGTCTCCGTTCGAGAAGCTTCGACGTCCGCCTTCCTGGCCAGAGAGTTGGACGAAATGCGAGTGGGAACGCTGCACTGTTTCGACAAACACACCTACGGCGCCGTCCAGAAGAGCCTGGCGAAATTTCCGTCGCCTCGCCTCCGCGTGTATCGGCTGAAACCCTTTCCCGTGAAACCCTGCTTGTACTGCAAAAGAAGATCGTGTCCCCTGTGGAGAGCGAACGCGGGAATTTCGCGTCTGCACGGCATCCCTTTCGATCCGATGGAGCACGGGTCCGCGACGACGACGGGACTCGAAGGGGAGGAGGAAGAGGAGGAGGAGGAGGAGGAGGAGGAGGAGAAGAAAAAGAAGAAGAAGACGCGCGTTTACCGACACAAAAAGATTGCGGCAGTTCTAGCCATAGGAGGTAACGGATTCACTCTCACCAACGGCGTCACGAGCACTTCTTTCGAAAAATCTTTCAACAACTCGATTCTTTTCCGGGAAATTTCGGAAATGAATGTCAGAGTTCTCAACTGCATGGACGAACAGTTTTAAAATAAGCTGCGACCTTCGAAAATCGTACGCCAGAGAGTTGAAGAAACTCCAAGTCGTCTTGTTGGACGCCGTCGAAGTGAAAGACTGCCAGTCGTGCAAATCGAAAAACTGCCACAAATGGAAGGCTTCGGTGGGCATCGCCTCTAGGTACAAGTTGAGGCATGATCCCATCAAACATTGAATTTCGAATCCTTGTTTACAAAGTGACCGTTGCAAAAAAAAAAATTAAATATTCTATCAAACATTAAATTTCGAATTCTTATTTTACAAAGTGACCGTTGAAAAAGAAAATGTATCGTCCAACAGAAATTTCCCAAACTTGATGTCTTGAAAAAAAAAAAAAAAAAAAAAAAAAATTTTTTTTTTTTTTTTTGATTGAATATAAAAGGGAGTGACATTGTTTCGCCAGATCAGTCGGTGTGTAGTAGCACTCTAAACGAGGATGGCGACGGCACTTCCACAGTTATTAGACTTGCCCGTGGACATTTTATTCCTGATTTTGAGAGACTACGTTCCACTGAAAGATAAATTGCACACGCTTTATAAAATGCCTGAATTTCGATCGTTTCTAGAACATCGTGCATCTTATCTGAATTCTCCTGGTCCATTTTCGATGGACTATATTGAACTTTTGCGCTTATACAGACCCGGCTATTATGTTCATCGGATTGTTTTGGGTTGGTGGACCTATCTGCGATTCGATGACGCCACGTTACAATTCACAGAGTATCGCTTTGACCTCAACCACTGTTTCTTCCGACCCAACAGCCGTGTTGAGTTTTCTCGTCAATCCATTTCGACCATGAAAAAAGAAAGAGATTTTTTGCTTCGTTTCCAATCTTTCGAAGAGAAAGAGTCAAAATATTTGCTCTATTATCTGGAAGTGTATGGATACATTACGGTACTCTATACACCTCCTTTGTGTAAAATAGCCTTTCACGTTTGTCCTTTGAACGGGTATCGCGAAATTTCGATCGACAAACCCATCCGTGTGAAACATTTTTTTGTAGACCGCTTTTGGGAAGTGACGTTGACTCGAGAGAAAAAAATAACCATTAAATGTGTGGACCATGTCGAGTGCCGTTGCAAAAAATTATTTTATGAACTGGACCCTATAACCTTTGAATTTTCAAAAGATTTCACGTATCTGACGACGGATAGAGGGGGGATAATTACTGTGCAAACATGTTCCAATTACAGACTGGCGGACGAAAACCACGTTGAAGGATTTACTGTATACCACAATTATGAAGAAAAGAAAGGAAGATTAATCGTAGAAGAAGACAAACACGACCCACAGTTGAAAAAACTTCTAATGGATAAAGACACAATCTGTAAGTTTGAAAACTTTATGTAAATATTTTGAGTCTTGACACAGTTAACAGTTACTGGGGATACCGACAAAAAAAAAAAAAAAAAAAAAAAAAAAAAAAAAAAAAAAAAGTTTTGGATAGTATATATATTGAACGCGAGGCTTCGAGATTTGGCCTCTTTTTTTAAATCGTTTAAATCTGAAATTTTACGTTCACACCAGAAATTCTGCATGGTTTTTTGTTTTTCTTTACTTAATGATAGACGTTTCGTAATTAACTAAAGTAAAAAATTTTTCTTTCAGGATTTCTGATCTGAATTCGAAGTTTTAAATTGAAAGTAGAGGCCAAACTGACAACCCAGTACGAGCGTCAGCATTTCAAACCTTTCTGGAAGCCCAGCTCGATGGAATCGTGTATATTTTGTGCTCAAAGTGTCAGGCGACGATCGAGATTGAAAAATTGTAGGCATAAAGCGCACGGAAAATGTTTAAAAAAATATTTGGAAACTAATGATGACATGCGGTGTCCTAAATGTGGCGAAAATTTGAAATCGGCTGATTTGTGGTACGTTCTGTATCATTACGAAACAAGTTTCACCCCTGAACGTTATCGTGAATTACATAGACGCATGCGAGTCATGTCCTTCAGAGATGCAAGCGAGTTGAGCGGCGCCGACAGACCTGCCGTACGATTACAACTTGAAACTTTTCATCATCAAGCAATGCGAAACGGGAGATGGGATACAATATCATCAGTGGATTGAGGATTTTAAAAAAAACTATGGACCTGTGCTGCTGCGACAAAACTGACAAAACACCCTAATCTTTCTCAAACCGAAAAAAAAATCGGTGTTGAAAGAGTAAAAAAAATGGGGGGTCGAAGAAAAAGTCTGGATTCCAGACTTTTTCTTCGACCCCCCATTTTTTTTACGACAGACGACATACCAATATTGGTGAAATGTTATGTTAAAAAAAATTGTTTTTGTAAACTGTTTAGAAACAAAAAAAAAATAAAAAAAAAATTGAATTACAAATCTCATGTCTTTATTTCACACACACATACACAAACTTACACTGTGTACAAGTGGTTTAAAAAAAATGAATTATATTTTTTACATCGAAATTTTTTTAACATGGAAAAAATCATCTTTTATTTTTGCAATGTTTTATTATAAGAGTCCGCAAGTACTTTGACGGAGATGAACTATTTTAAAAAAAAAATGATTGAGCGATAAGTAAAAAAAAATTGTATATACGCATGCTAATGTTTTTTTTTACAAATAATAAAGTATGACATCGCCTCCCAATATTAGAAACCAATAAGTTGCAAAAAAATGGGCCAAAGATTTGGGGGGGATTTTTTTTTCACCCCCCCCCCAAAAAAAAATCTTTAGCCCATTTTTTTGCAACTTTTTTTTCATAATTATGTAAAAAAAAATTAATTCTCATCATCGATTGTTCTGTTTTCCGCCTCTTCTTGGGCGCATTTTTCTTTAAAGTTTTGTATCCAAGTGTCGAACGGTATACCTTCTTTCTCGTCAAAAGTTTGTTGGAGCACAGGAGGACTGTTCCCGTCGTTCTGGATTTCTTTCACGTACCCGAATCTCAGGGCATAATACACCGATCCTTCTCGCTCCGATTTCAACAAATCGAGCAGGGCCGAATGTTCAATCACCCAAGTGTCCGATCTCAATTTGCACGCGTTCGTGACGTCTTTCATCTGGCAGGTGGCCATCGAGACTCGCCATCCGTAACTCTGTCCTATGGCCAGGGCGATATCCGAAGTGCAAAAGTACACTTTGCCGTCGTTTCCCACTACTCCTAAAATGTCGAAAAAGTACCAACGTTTCGAAATATGGAGTCGAAACAACATGTTGACTACCAAACGAAAAAACAAAAAGAACAGAACCGTGAAGTATAAAGTATTACTCTTACGAATGAGTGTGCGTGCGCGGAGAGAGAGAGGGAAGCTCCACCTCCTGTTTTTTTTTTCTTGTCGCACCACGTGGGGGAGGGAGGGGGGGGAGATAGGGAGATTAACTTTTGTATCTCTATTTTTTTTTAAAGTCTCGAAAACCAATATTGGTAAGCAAATTGATACAAAAAAAATGGGCTGAAAGGGAAAAATATCCCTTTCAGCCCATTTTTTTTGTACTTCAACACTGAATATTCAGCATAAGAAGTTTTTTTTTTTTTTTTTTTTTTTTTTTTTTTTTTTTTTTCAGTCTTTGGGTAAAAATTCTTGAGCAGAGCTTCCGTGCAGTACAATCAATTTTTTAGGTGGAAAACCGGAAAGCCAAATCATGACGCCTTCTTCCGAAGTGTTGTCGTTTACGAGACGAAATCTTTTTTTCGGAGGCAATGCATTTAAAGGTTCGGGACGTTTGGTTGGTGGTGGTGGTGGTGGTGATGGTGGTGCAGCAGCAGCAGCATCATCGTCGTCCTCCTCTTCCTCCCCTTCTGTGAAATTGTAAGGCGGATCGGCCGGAGTGTAGGGTTCGAAAGCCGAATTTGCACTGACTTTCAAATGAACGCAAGTCGACAAGTTGGAAAACTGACTGCCGCCGCCGCCGCGAGGATCGGGTACCGGACTGGGCGGTGGTGGGTACGGAGGAGACGTGGGTGTATATTCGCTCGATCGGCTCTCTGTAGCGAAAGTATCCATGGAAACGGGTTCGATAACCACAGCGGCAGATTTAGCGTGTGCAATCACCGAATCTGGATTCGCAGCAGTAACGGGATTGGGACTCGCAACGGGAGAAATCCTTATAGGGGGCGATACGTGGTAGGTAGGGGTTTCTTTCGAATAACCGGGTTCCTCCTCGTCTTTGTCGTCTTCCTCATTGAGATGTCGAGCGACTTCGGCGGCGGCTTCTTCGGAGGCGGCACCTTCTTCCTCGGCATTCAGAGCCCTTCTGTAGGCGTCGATCCATTGGTAAAATTCGACTGCATCCCAATCGCTTCGAGAGCAGTGTTGGGCGATTGGAAACTGAAAAGTTTTTTTCACCCGAACGTAAAACTCTTTGCAGCTCAGTTTTTTGAAGGCGACTTGCGCTCGTTTCGATTTGCAACGTTCGAACACGTAGAGCGCGTGGTTGTGGGTGAAGAGCTGCAATTTCAAAAGAGATTTTTCCAAACCCCGAGTCCAGTACTCGCTGGTGACGTCTTTCACTTTGGTGGTCGAATGATTGCGAGCAAAGTGATAGGGAGATCGATAATTCAAGTATCTGGCCACAGAAACGGCTCCCCAGTACAAGTTTCCCTTATTGCCGATCACGCCCCACAATTTACCACTCGTTTTGTCGAAACTCACTTGAAACAGCATCTTTTATTGGAAAGGAGGGCTCTCGATTAGTTCGCACGCGAATGAAGAAAAAACCCCGACGAGCGAGTTGTTTTATAGTCTATGATTTCTCTCTCGGTAAACGAGGGGTGGTGGTGGAAGATGCACACGCACGCGGGTGAGTAGAAAAAAAAAATAATGAGAGAATCAAAGTCGAAAAACAGCGCGCACATGTTACTAAAGAAAAGAAAAATTCCGCATCAGTGGCGATTGGAGAAGTAGGAGGGGGGAAGAAGAAGAAAACCCGTTTGCTAGGCAAAGAGGAAGAGGTGTGTTTCTCGCTCGCATACTCAAAAGATGAATAAATTATTCACATCATCTCTAAAGAAAGTAAAAAAAGGGGAGGGGGGAAGAACAAAATGAAAGAACTATTATGTATTTTTTTTCAATGTTAGGTATCAATCGATTACTATTTTTTTTTAAAGTCGCGATTCCAACATGAGCCTGATTGCAATTTTTTTTTGTAAATAAAAAAAAAACAATAGGTTAAAAGTAAAAAAACAAAGAATTGCACTTATGTATAGAGTTTTGAATCATATAGATCTTTTTATTTTACACTTATTTTTTTTTATGGAAAAAAAGTTTCCAACGTTGGTCACGAGTTGTTTGCAAAAAATGGGCTAAAAGAGCCGTGCTTTTTTTTTTTGTTTGTTATGCAAGCACGACTCTTTTAGCCCACTCTTTTGCCTCTTCAAACAGAGTTATTTTTAATTATTAGGAGAAAAAAAAGATGCCAACGTTGGTCATGAGTTGTTTGCAAAAAAATGGGCTAAAAGAGTCGTGCTTTGTTGTTTACACGCACGACTCTTTTAGCCCATTTTTTTACCTCCTCAGGAGAAGTTTTTTTTTTTTTTTTTTTTTTTTTTTTTTTTTTTTTTTAGTTTATATATGTACTTTTATGAATCGGGGTATTATTTCATTACTTTCAAGACAGTAAAATTTTTTGGTGATACCTTTCCACGTTAG
The DNA here is from genome assembly GCA_964019185.1 of Maratus speculifer. Classification (NCBI taxonomy): domain Eukaryota; kingdom Metazoa; phylum Arthropoda; class Arachnida; order Araneae; family Salticidae; genus Maratus; species Maratus speculifer. Next base: position 75,392,885 of record OZ025301.1, on the reverse strand, counting down.
CAATAATATTGTGGGATATCCTTCTGTATTATATCTCAATATTTTAGCATAATCCATGGGAGCAGTCTTTGCGACCGGAGTCGTCGACATGACACTGTTTTGCGGCTGCGGCTGTTGTTGCTGCTGCTGCGATTGTGGCTCTGGTTGTTGTTGTTGTTGTTGTTGTTGTCGTTGTTGCGGTTCGACTACTGCTACTTGTAACGACTGAGGTTGTTGCTGCTGCAAGAGGATTTCTTCTTCCGTCGTGCGATCGACGTGCGTCTTGTACAACTTGTCGACCGCTTTTTTTTTGAAAAAAGTAAACCACACGAAAAACAGGTCGAGCGTCAACATGTCCGTGATGGTCATTTCGTTCACGATCATCAGTTGGGTGAGATTCTGGAAATCCGCGGGATCGTGCTCGGCCAGCACTCGGACGTACGTTTCCGGCGAATCCAGTTTTCGAGCAAATTCCTGGACCGCTTCGACGGGACTCGCCAGCAAGAGTTTGGTCGCGGATTCGTGACTCGTGACGTGTTTTCTCGACTCGTTTTGTGACAGGAAAGATGGCAACAACGCGTCCTTCAGAGTCGCGGCCACGTGTCTTACGCGCACGCTGCTGCTGTAGTCGCGATGAAAAATTCCCAGGATGCGGTTGAGGTCGGACGTAAACCAGTAGAGGGACTCGTCGAATCCCACGAACCCGGTCAAGACGTAATGTTGGTAAGGATTCGGTTTGTACTGGATGCAGAAAGCCATGATGGTTGTCGTCGTTGTGTGCGCGCGTTTGGCGAGAGAGAGAGTAAAACACGCGCCCAGGTTACTTGTCCACATATACGAAACGAGTTTATATTTTTGTGTTTGTGTGTGCGAAGAGGCGGGACTATGATGAGCGAGCGCAGCGAACCGGAGGACGACGGGAGAGGGAGGGAGTAAACAAAAAAAAGAGCGAATGCGAGAAGAAACCACTTTGAGAAGAAGAAGGGGGGTAAAAAAAGTTAAGGGTGGGAAATATCCGTAAGTGTGTGTCTCTGCCACCGCGCCGCCGCATCCTCCCCTCAACGAGTAACGAAAAAAAAATAATAATAACAGGATGGATGGATGGATGGATGGTGGTGATGATGGAAAAAGAGATGCGCGATAACTGGTCTTTTTTTTTCTTTATTGGGAGAAATGATGGCTCAGTGTATAGGTTGAGAAAATGATTATTTTTTTTTTTCAGAAAAAAAAACCCGATATTGTTTCGAATATTTCTGTTCAGGAAGAGTTAAAAAAAAAGAAAATGGGTCGAAGGAAAATTTCCTTCGACCCATATTTTTTTTGTGTTTGAGATGTTACCAACGTTGGAGGAGGGGGGAGGGGAGAGAGAATATACCAAAATATTACTTTAACAATTTATTCTCTATAACTTTGAATATATATTTTTTTTTCGCAAAACGTGAAAATGTAAAATTCTGAGGTGGGTCCGGCGCTCAACTTATTTTGCTGTCGACTGTAAATCCACATTTATGCTATAAAATGCTATAGAAAGCTTGAAAGGTATTATTATTCCCAACCCAAAAGATAAGACGGCGGAGAGGCAGACGTTCGAAGACCTCGAGCAAACTGCAGTCAGCGCAATGGGACTATAAGAAGAGATCGGGCGAGGTGACTTGTCAAGTTTGCAGATTGGGACAATGGTAGCTTCCTTCCACCCAGAGGACACGGTGCCCGAATCCAAAAGACCGTTATAAAAGGTGAGAAGTCTTTCAAGTTTTGAGTCGGAGAGACCTCGAAGTAGTTTAACGGATATCCCATCACCACCGGAGTTGTAAGACGAGTTTTCTGGATGGCGAGTCAAAGTTCATTGAGTGTAAAGCTGGCATCAAAGCCAGCGTCACCATCGCTGAGGTCATAAAAAATAGGAACCAAAAGATCATCTTGGCTTAAAGCCTCAAGGAAAAGGTCCGTCCGGACGCGCCAGGAAGCGACAGTTCCTTCGTTCCACAATATGCTATCGGCATGCGGAGAATCTTTACAGTTTTTAAGTAATTTGAAAATTTGGCCATTCGAACCCTGAGAACGACAAGTCTTGTCCCAGTAGCTGCGGGAAATCTGTCTGAAATAACGCCGGATCTTGCAGGCAGTCTGTTTATAAAGTAACCACATCTCCTTGGAGCAGTAAGACCTTGCTAGGCGGAAGTAGCGGCGTTTGAGACCAAGCAGCTTGCGACAGGTGGAGTCCCACCAAGGAGTATTGTGACGAGGCATTCAGTGAGGAAAAACAGAGCACCTGGAGATTGCCACTCTATAGGAGTCCGAAAAGGAGTCTCAGGAAGTATCCGAATTAGAGTTATCTAGAGCCGAATCGAGAAGACAGCTGGGCAAGGTCCAGTTGACAAAGTGGTGACGGGAGTCGGCATGAGTATCATGCCCACCAATCTGAATAGTTACGGGCTGGTGATCAGAGTCGAAAGGATGCGGATAAACTGAACAGGAAAGTGAATGAAAAGGCCTGGGGATGAGAGGGTGAGTTCAAGAAGGGAAGGAGCAGAACCAAAGACAGTACGAGTCGCAGTGGACGTGTTGCAGACACAGACGTGATAATTGAGGAAACAGGAATGGAAGTGCTGAAGAGGAAGAGGGTAAGGACGCTGGCTACAGAGAAAGTTGATGTTAAAGTCATCAACCAGAAGGATGGGTGGCTCAAAAGTATGGAGCAAACTATAGAACCACTGATCTGCGAAATAACCCCTGGGAAGATAGGTGTTGACGTTTGTGAGCCAGGTACCATGAATATTGATCCTTACACCAAGAGCCTCCGTATTGCCGGAGGAGTCAATAGAAAGAGAAATGTGATATGAAGGATAAGAAGCGTGGACCGCCGTGAGGAGACCACCACCGCGGCCGCCGTCTTATCAGCCAAAAAAGTGTGCATAAAAGGGATAGAAAATGTTGAACCCGAAGCCAAAAAGGTTTCCTGCAAGCAGATGGCCTGGCAGTCCCTAAACAAAGGGGCACATGACCAATGGCTGTTAGCTCTAAGACTCCGAGAATTCTAATAAATAACCTGGAAATCCACGAATAAAAGAAACACCAGCAAACGAGGTGAGAGAGAAACCCCCCAAAGGACAGCCATGTAAATGAACAAACCTTCTCCTCCCCCCCAATATATATATTTATACATATAAAAGAGGAGAGAAAAGAGGGAAGAAGAGAGGATCCAACTCACGGGCGTCAAGTGGCCTGTGAAGTGTATCCACACTGTTAAAAAAATTGAAACTTTCGATGCATTGTCACGCCACCGTTTTTATAGAAAACGATTACTTCACTGTATTTTGGAGCATTTTCATTGGCCAAAATAGAGATATTCTATAAAAGCGGTGGAGTTACGCTGCAGCAAAAGTTTCAAATTTTTAACAGTGCAAGTTGGGGCTCATCTTTGAAGATGTTATCTAGAACCCCAGAATTCGGGGAAGAAATGTCCATAAGGAGGTCCGACAGAGACTCCTCTCGATATGGCCTTTCGCAAGCTTTTTTTTTAGTATATCTGACTTATGTTGTGATCGAAGTAAATACAAAAGTTCGCTTTTTTATCAGAGTGTGAAGGCAAAGAGGGGGAATCGTCCGAAGTTAATATCTCTTTTATAACACCAACGACCGCTGAAGTAACCATGGTAAGCATGCTTTGACAATTAGAGGATTGAACAGTTAACACTTGTTGCAACATGTTACCAAGATTTTCAGTAAACCCTTGAAGGGTCTCCTGCAGGTCTGATTTGGTGATCTAGTTGGTAGGAGGGGAGGACCAAGCAGCTGATGAAGAAGCAGCCGCATACGACTCAGATTTGAGGGTAGTGCTGGCATGGAATTGGCGTCGCGCCTCACTAAAACCTAGATGGTGCTCAGCTTTGAATTTGAGAAGTTTTGCTTCACGTATGTAGTGGGGGCAGAAATTGTCAGTGGCGGCATGAGGGCCTTTGCAATTAGCGCAAAGGAGGGAGGCAGTGGAGCAAGTACCCTGATAAGACTCAGCACACTGGCCGCAAATACGACCGCTATAACAGAGACGTGAGTTATGTGTAAATTTTTGACAATTCGAGCATTGACGAGGTTTGTTGACAAAAAGAAATATTCGATGGTACTGATACCATAGTTTGACATCGGCAGGGAGGAAGCGTCCAAGCTTGGTTACAAGCACCGACGTGGTTAGCGTCGAGCCTCGTCGCAGGAAACATCTAACTTCCAATGTTTTTATTCCGATGAAGTCCAGTTCTTCCGCAATTTTGGTAGACCCGTTGGTAGTCCACCAACGGGTCGATGTTGTGAAGAAGGAAGCGAGTCGATATTTCTTCTGCAAGTTAGGACGCAATTACTGTAATGTTTAGTAGAGATTTTATTTTCAGGAGGACAATGGCAGTTTCAGTCGATTGTGTATGGACGAGTATTTCGCCCTGGCGGGTAATTTTTATAAAATCGATACAATTGTGAGATGGAACTTGTAAGGCAATGGCATCCCTTAGTATCTTGGAATGAGTCGTAGGTATGGATCTATTTTCAGTAGTTAGAGTAACAGAGATGTCTCCAATGCCGACTCTGCTAGCTTCTAATAAGATATTTTCGGGGGAACTATTTAAACGGTATAAAAATGGGTTATGAGTAGCACCGTTATTCGTTTACATGTTCGAAACACTATCCTGGACATTTATTTGGGAATTCATTTTGCAAACTGTGACTATCGCTGGTTGACAGTCAGACACAATAACAACAAAACAAAATTCGAACTAAAACAAGGAAAAACTATGCAACACTTACCAGTGCTGGTGAGAACAACGTAAAAAAACCCTTACAAAACAAAAATACAAGATGTAACTTACAACACTACACAAAATTATAAAGAAAACCCACCTCAAAAGGGCGGAAAAGAAGTACACTCGATACATTGGCGATAACGGACAGAAATCAATACACAAGCCCAAGCCTCAGCTAGATGCAACCTACACATCCCAAATTCAGCACATTTTCCAGAGGAATTTAATTATTATTATTATTATTATTAGAGCTTTGAGGAGTAGGTGCTGCAGCAAAGAGCCGGCATAACCTCAAATGATCACATACTGCAAAACCAGGAGAGAGCGCCAACAACAGAAAAACAGAGAGAAACTCATGAACACCGATAGAGGGTCCCTCTATCCATGTTCATGGAGAACTTCACTAGCCAAAAGCTCCAAACACGCAAAGAAATCTCAAACCTCGAAAACTACATCCCCCTAGGGATAAAAAGAAATTATCCAAGATTGCAGGAACTATACAACACAACACAACCAACAACAAACAAACCGAAGCCAGCACACCCGCCATCAACAAGAACAAAAGCACCAGACAACAAGTGAAAAGTAACTAAAAGCGTCCGCTCCCAAGGGAAAGACCGAGAAACAGGCGAAAAACTCGACGATTGGAGCCAACACAATTCCAAAGATCACTCCAATCATCAAGAGAGTCATTACAATCATTAACAGACCTCATAGCATCCCGTAAAAGCACCCTCTCGTCATCAAAAGCACGACATTGGAACACATAATGAAATTCGGTGCCATCCTCCACAGAACAAAAAGAACAGGTAGGGGAATTTCTTAACTTGAAAGTATGCAAACGCTTATCAGTCATAGCAGTAAGAGTTCGCAAACGAGCGATAAAGATATCTTCCTTACGAGTATGAGTCCACTTATAAATATTTGGACCAAGATACGGAGACTCAGTGGCATACTTACAATGATCCCACCACCGCTGGGAACTAGCGTGAAGCTTGTCCTTTAAGTGCTTCTTTAAATCTTCAGGCGCCACACCACTATAAATACTGACCGCGTACGGGCCAGTTCTAGCCAGACAGTCTGCACGTTCATTAGGAGAGATGCCAACGTGACCTGGAACCCAGATCAAAGTAATCTTTTCCACCCGACCACGAACCCGGTGCAACGTCTGAAAAAGGTGCAAAATGACAGTTGGAGATTTAAAGTGTAAATGCCTTAACGCTACAAGAGCAGATTTACTATCCGATAAAATGATATAGTGATTACTGCTAATCAAAAAACACTGGATAGCTAGATTGAGAGCCAGAACTTCGGCCGTGAAAGTAGAGTTCAGATGATGAACAAGATAAGCACTAGAAATGTCATCAGTAATATTGACCGCAGCGATAGAAGTTTTGCAGTCCGTTTTCGACGCATCCGTAGCAATGATACAAATGTTGCTACGAGAATGGTACTCAGACATATACAAGTTGAAACATTGGCTGATGGTGGTAGGCGGCAGGTTCTTAGACTGAAAAGGCAGCTCATCGACAAAGATCTCACAGTAGTCCATAATATTCCCAGAGGGCCAGAAAGACTGGATCAACATATGAGGGGAAACCTCAGCAAAATCAGTAGACCAGCTAAAATCAGCAGGAAGAATGTTAGCACACGGACTGACGAAATTCGCAGCAGGAGAACAACGGATATAAAAGGAGGAAGTAAGGTACCTACGTCTGAAACAAAGAGGCTCTTGATTCATTTCACGATAAAGCTTGAAGATAGGAGTGCACTTGGGAAGGCCAGCCGCAAACCGGAGAGCAGCATTATAAACAATGTCCAGACTATTAAGGGAAGATCTAGCAGCGACGCCATATACAGGACAAGCATAATCAATAACACTACGGATGAGTGAATTAACAAGGGGAATAAGGTTGATGGTTTTAGCTCCCCAATTGGGGTTGGCTACAGCTTTAAGCAGATTCAGACGCTTCGTACATTTCTTCCGGATGTAAGCAATATGAGCATTAAAAGACAGATTGGAAGAAAAAATCACACCCAAAATTTTCGTGCTATTCATCCAGGGAATATCTAGACCATGAAGGTGAAGGTTCTCAGAGGGAAGATCCTTTTGACGAGAAAAGTTTATGGCAATACATTTGTCCGGACGGAGGTCAAGCTGCCAATGGGAACACCAAGCATTGATCCTGTTTAAGATATCCTGAAGTTTCAACAAGACCATATCAAGCAAGAAATCCGAAAAATAAAGGATGATATCATCAGCATACACGATGATCTGGACCCCAGAGTCCACCACTTCAAACAGGTCCCACAAAAAGATCATGAATAGAATAGGCGAAAGGACACTGCCCTGCGGCACGCCACGAAAAGATGGCACAGAGCGCGAGAAAGCACCACGCCACTTAACTTTAATCTTCCGGACACTAATCCAGTTGCGGATCCATAATGCAGTGTTACCAGCAATTCCAACATTAGCCATTTTGTGGATGAGGCCATCCCTCCATACAGAGTCATAAGCAGCATGTATGTCGAGCTTGAGCGCAACGACATACTTCTTTGCAGCTCTAGCTTGCTTGACGTCCGAGTAAAAAAGTTTCAAAGCCTTTATGCAATCGCTTTTCGGGAGGAAGCCAAAATGTCTAGCGTTGAACAGTTGACGAGGCATAACCCAATCCAAAATTCTTTGAAGAAGGACCCGCTCCATAATCTTACACCCGACGGGCGTCAGAGCGATAACTGCTGAGGCATTCCTTGGGTTTACCAATCTTCCAAATCGGCAAAATTAAAGCAGATCTCCAGCTGTCGGGAACAAACCCAGACAAGAAACTATCATTAAACAGCCGAAGCAAATTATGCTTGTTCTCCATCGATAGGGCTTTGTAGACACGAGCCGGAATGCCGTCTTCACCTGGGGTGGTATTCTTAGTGTCCTGGATAGCACGGTTCAACTCTTCGAAACTGATAGGTTTGTTCCAACGCTCATCAGAACTGCTAAGATCATAAGGGATGTGGGCACCCCCGCAGGTGTCACTGAACTGATCCGCAAAAGCATTGGCTTGCTCGGTGAAATCCAGGATTTCTCTATTACCCTTCATCAAGAGAAAATTTGAATCGGAATTGGTCCTATTTGCCAGACTCTTGATAATTCGGTAGATAGTCACTTTACCAGCCTTTTCACAGAGGTCTCCCCAATAACTGCGAGCCTTGTATTTCATGTACCGTTTAAGTTTGGCGGCATAAAATTTATGAGTTTTCCAATGCTCACGTGAAAGATTAGTTTTGGCCAGGCGCAGGAATCTTCGTTTCTGCCCAAGGAGCCAAGCACACCGGGCATCCCACCAAGGAGGGTTATTACTGCGTTGCACTAGTCGTTTTACAGAATTAAGCTGGACCACGTCATGAAAGTTCCTATGAAAAAGATCAATAGAGGTAGGCATGTGACCGTCCAGATGTCTATTAAAATCAACCACAACAGAGTCCCAATCAGTGGAGATACGCCAAGAAGAAGACACGGGGTAGCTGAGATTATGGATGATAGGGCAATGGTCGGAATCACAGAAATCTGGGTGAACATAAGTGTCAATATTACTAAAAATATCTGCACTGGAGAAAGAAAGATCTATCAAGGAAAAGGAACCAGAATGAGCAACGTGAGTGGGCTGAGAAGTGTTCAAAATGCACACATCATTATTAATAAACCAATTGAAAATTTCCTCAGAACCAGGAGTGTTATTCAAGCTGCCCCAAGCAGTATGCTTTTGATTAAAATCCCCCAGAATAAGGAAAGGACGACACAGCAAGTTGGTAAGACGTTGGAGCCATGATTCTCGGACCTTTCCCTCAGGAGCGTAAACGTTAATGATGGAGAGCCAACGCCTGTTGAGCCAAACTTTAACTCCAAGAGCTTCAACACCCTGGGAACCAAAGGGAGCTAAATCAATTAAGACAGAAGAAAACTTGCTATTTACCGCAGTAACAAGACCACCACCTCTGCTGGCCCTGTCCTGCCTATAAACTACCATATGTGAGCAATAAAAAGAGTCACTCTCCTTGAGGAAGGATTCTTGGAAAACAAGAACGTCCGCTTTCGAAAAAGGGGAACATTTTAACCAATGAGACTTGTTCTTGATGCTTCTGGCGTTCCATTGTAACACGGAAAAAGATTTAGTACAGAAAGCCATAATACCCTAATTCAAACACAGGGAAAAAGTAAAAAAAAAAAAAAAAACAAAGCAAAATTAGGCACCAATCAAAGAAACAGAGGGCGGGAAACAACCAGGGGGAGACAAGACCCAGGGACGGGGGGAGGGACGCTAGGTTTCCTCCATCCCATCCCTGTTCGACTCCTCAACAGTTCCAGGTGCTTGGGCAAGCTTTATTCCACTCGACGTGAGTGGGTTTTGAGTAGAAGATATATTTGGCACAGTCTGAGAGTTAGATAGTTTTGGTTTTTTTGGCTTATTTGTCCCATTGACGGGAGGAGTGACAACTTCAGGGGCCGGGGCTGTTTTCAGACTAGTATTAGGACTCGCCATTGTAAGTGAGCTGACTAAGCCCTGCATAGCCTGCAGGAAAATTTGGGTTTGTTGTTGCATTATATTGAGAATGGCTTCTTGAGTGCGTTGGAAAAACAATTCCATCGTTTGATCAAGAGCCGATTTAGTGACATACGGGGGATCACTAGCAGGTTTAGCAGCGTCAGCATAACTCTTGGGTTTAGAAACCTTCGAGTAGCGCCTTCTCGCTTCCGTGATCGGCAGGTGGTTATCAGTCTTAAATTTTAAGAAGTCCATTTCGCGGGAGCGGGCCGGACATTGTAAGTCCGAGGCTAAGTGGGCGGCTTGGCAGTTGGAGCATTTCAAGTCAGGATTGGCACAAGAAGCTGCAGCATGAGACCCGCTGCATTTCCTGCACACGACATCATTTTTGCATTTAGAGGTAGCATGATCAAATCGCCAGCAGTGTAAACACTGCCTAGGTCTATCGTAAAAAGGACGGATCTTTTCCATCATATAGAACAACTTAATCTGACGAGGAAGGACAGTGCCATAAATAGTGACTAGTACAGTGTTAGATAAATGAACAACAGAGTTGTCTCTTTTTGTGAATCGACGTACTTCTTTAACCTTAATGGCATTCTCATCTTGTATTTCTTGAGCAAGTTCGTCTAATCGAAAACTCGTAATGAAGCATTCTCATGGATCAAAAGAGAGAAATTCTATAAAAGCGAGGGTGCGATGATGAAGCAAAAGGGTCAAATTTTTTTGACAGTGCAGAGTTCTATGTTCATGTCTACTGATTCTATCTCTGTTCTGTGTTCATGCAGTACACTTAAAAATCTGAAACTTTTGCTGCATCGTCCCTCCACTGCTTTTAAAGAATACTTCTATTTTAGCCAATGAGAATGCTCCATAATACACTGCTCAAAACAATTAAAGGATATTTGAAGTTTTATATAAAATAAAGATATAAACGAAATTTTTTTTGCCGAAAATAGAAGAGAATCACAAACGCAATTTTTTCTGGTTTTCAAACTGTGGAGTATGCAAATTTTTAGTTCGACGTCAAAAACGTCGCTTTAGCGGTAGCGAATGAAATTTGGCTTTCAACTGGATAAAAGAGTATGAAGACAAGGATGATCGGCATTCAGGGATTGCTTTGTTTCGATGAGTACGACGTCTCAGCGAAGTCATTGACAGATTCAGAAGCTTGGAGAATCGTTGGTAGGTTAGAAGGGGGCCAAACTCAAGCCGAAGTAGCGCAAGCCATTGGAGTGTCACAAAGTGTCATTTCCAGGATCTGGAACCGTTTTTTGGAGAGTGGATGTGCAGGCCGAAGACCAGGGCAAGGTCGTAGACGAGCAACAACGCCCAATGAAGATCGGTATTTAGCGTTAACAGCTCGGAGACACCGAAACATGGTCGCTACTCTTCTCCAACAACACCTTCGCTCGGCTACAGGCACCACGATTTCAACTCAGACTGTCCGAAACCGGCTCCATGCTGTAGGTCTGTATGCTCGCCGACCGATTGTATGTGTTAGATTAACATCAAGGCATCATCGCGACCGCAGGGAGTGGGCAACCGAGCATGTCAACTGGAGGAGAAATGAATGGAGCAATATTCTGTTTTCTGACGAGTCCCGTTTTTCTGTGCATCCGGATAATAGGCATATTTTCATCTGGAGGGACCGTGGCAGTAGCAATAATCCTGCGTTCGTGCACGAAAGTGTCAGATTTGGCGGTGGAGGAGTGTTGGTGTATGGTGGCATCTCCATTGACGGGCGCACTGACCTCTACATCATTCGAGATGGAGCTCTGACTGATCGCCGATATAGGGATGAGATCCTCAGACCTATTGTAGTCCCTTACGCTGCAGCAATCGGAGATAACTTCATTTTAATGGACGATAACTGCAGGTCACATCGTGCAAACCTGGTGGAGGATTTCCTTTTCGAGGAAGGAATCGTTCGAATGGAATGACCAGCGTGTTCTCCAGACATGAATCCAATCGAGCACGTCTGGGACGCTCTAGGAAGACGAGTTTCTGGCCGCCAACAACCCCCACAAACTCTCCAAGAACTGGAAAGAGCTCTTCTGGAAGAGTGGGGCAGAATACCCCAACTCGTCATTAATAGCCTCATTGAGTCCATGCCTCAAAAGTGTTCAACGTTGCTGGCCGCCCGTGGAAACCATACCCCCTACTGAAAATGATTTTCTTTGAAGAAAACATCTTTTCTTATTCTTTTTTTCTCATATGCACAAATTGTGTTTTTTTCCTTTTGTACACAAATGCGCAATAGAATGCATTTTTTTCTGCCAAACATGTGTAATTTATTCTCATATAACCTACTATGTCTGTCGACCATGTATCAATCAGCTAAAAAGTTTCCCAGATACAAAATCCACCTAAAACTGCAATATCCTTTAATTGTTTTGAGCAGTGTACATTGAAATAATCGTTTTCTATAAAAGAGGTAGAATGACGATGCAGCAAAAGTTTCAAATTTTTAACAGTGTAGAGAACGAACTTCTTTTGTGTAGAAATCGCACTAAATAAGCACTAAAATAGTATTTTCCTTAATGTGCAACGATGCTGATGAAATCTAAAAACAACAGCGACATTTGTTAAATATTTTCTAAAACTGCTCTAGACTACAGTCTAGTACAACTAGTTTAGACTACAGTGCCTAGTGTAGAAAAATGCCCACAAAACAGCGCTAAAATATTATATCCGACAAATGTTCGACGATGCCGTGACAATATGCTGATATGAGATGCCATCTGAAAGCTCTTTTCAACGTTAACTTTGTATGATATTTCAGAGTGGGACCTCCGCGGCCGAGTGGTCAAAGCAGCACGCCGCTAATCGTTTTGAGCAAACAACATTTGAGATGGGGAATAGTCGGTGGTCTTTTGAACAGCACTTGTTTAGACAAGCAGGAAAAGATGTAATTAATTGTTCCAGTCCTTGTGCTCTTTAGACACCAAGAGGAAGAGGTTATTGAGGATGATATAGTTGAACCTCTCTATATCATGGCGTCCAACTGAGGATGTAGAGGTGTAGTCCGAGTTTTATATATGCAGAGTAGTCCACACATTTCTTTTAAACACAGCAGAGTCAAAGTTTCTTCCTTGATCGGAGTGAATATGAAGATGAACTTCGTATCTGGAAACCAATGTTGTGTCAGTATCTTTGCTACAGTTAGTGGTTCCTGATTAGGTATGGCGTAGGTTTCAAACCACTTGGTGAAGCATATAGGATATAGTTGCCATCAGATGTTCTGGGAAGAGGAAACAGGATGTCCAGAGCAATTCGTTCGAAAGGACCTCCTACATTATAACCTACGATCGTGCACGGGTGCGCTACCTTGAACCTTTACGTGCTACACAGGTGTTACAATCTGGCCACCACTTCTCTTCATCCCTGTGAACATTGTTCTAGTAAAAGCGCTGTCGAAGCTTTTACAGGGATTTCATGACACCAAAATGACCTCCTGTTGGACTACCATGGAGTTCTTGAAAGACCATCGAAATTCTCGACTTAGATAGTAATAGCTCCCATCTAGATGTCTTTCCATAATCAGACTCCCATTTTCGGTACCATTTCCGTTTATCAAATGAAGGGAATCTTAGAGAGTCCAATAATGTTTAGTCGCCAGTGGCGGATTCAAGGGGGGCGATCGCTCCCCTCCGCTTGTGCCCAATAAAGAGTCTGCAAAACGACATTAGATGCTCACTAAGCAAAAGCGTTTAGCTTAAACTGGAGACCGGCACGGCCTGGGTCGGGTCAGATCTTATTTTTTTCTGCAGAGCTGGAACGAGCCACACTTTTTTTCCATGTCGGGCCTGGTGAGGACATCATTCTTCCTAAGAGATATACATGGACTAAAATTTCCAAGCCCAGACAGGCTCCCTCCGGTATAAAAGCTAAACGCTCGATCTGGGATCTACCCAGCCAGTATGCAGTGGCGGATCTAAAGGGAAATGGCGATTACCCTTAACGCTTGGGCTAATCAAGGGTTTTCAAAATGATATTATGCATCTTTACGGAAAATGACCTGGAGCGAAGCTTGAACTTGGGTCGCGCCAGTTTAAATCCATGATACTCGGTCTGGTTTAAGTCTTCTCTCTTTTAGAACCGGACCGTGTCTTGATCTTACTTTTTTGCAGATTTGGGTCGGGCAATATTTATTTTTCTTCCAAATCGAGCAAAGCCTGGATTTCATTCTTCCTAGAGACTTGGCCAAAATTTCCACGTTGGGATTCGGCCCGAAATAAAAGCTAAATGTTCGGTCCGTCTTTCATCTAGATAGTATGATAAGCATTATTGGGCCGACCATGACCGAGCACTCCTCTAAATTCTTTTCCACCAGCCCAAGTTGGGCTGACTTCTTACTTATTTTTTATTCTTAAAAATTATGTGTATGTTGCATATTTGTTTAAATTAATGTTTAAAAGTTTTATTTCGTTTGATAAATTACAGAAGTGAATTTTTAAAAATCTACTATATTTCTTTGTAGAGTTTTAAAATTATGTTTTTCTATATTAGACTGATTTTTTTACGAGATTTTTATTTCAATATAATTGTGGCAAAGAAAATATAATCTTTTTAATTATTCCATCGTTTTCCGTAGACCATAATGGAGAAGAACTAAAACAACTTTTTTTGATTTTTGTGATCGGCGCTTGATTTTGTGTACATTCGAATGTTGTCTGTGTTAAGATATTTATCTTAATTTGTAAATAATTTATTTTTAAAAATTTCAAGTATAGCTAGATATTTTTAAGCATGTCCAGCGCAATATTCTTTTTCCTCCTCTACGAAAACTGGTGATCCAGACATGATTGAATGTCGCAAATCCGACTCGAAGCAAAAAAAGCAACAAATTAACTCAACCCAAAGCAAACAGTAGAGGTCAATTGGACTCAAACGCGATGCACACAAAACGTAGAAATTCACTCGAACAACAGAAAAAAAATATATAGCCAACCGGACCTAAACTCGACCCCCAGAAAAAATGTAGAAGTAACCCGATCCGCATTAAAAAAAGAGCTCCGACGCTTGCATCAGATTAAAGATTCCAAATTTCTAAAATCGCCCCGAAGACTCTCCAGATCCGCGCTTGCTAACAAGGGCGGATCTGGAGAGTCCTCAAGGGAAGGGGGGCGATTTAAAAAAATTTGGAGACTCGAATCTGATCGCGAATTAAGGCTATTGTTTTCACTGCGGGTCGGGTTTGGGTCCGGTTGACTTCTATTTTATTTTGGGTCGGGTTTGGGTCCGGTTAACTTCTATTTTTACTGTGAGTCGGGTTTGGGCCCGGTTGACTTCTATTTTTAGTGTGGGTCGGGTTTGGGTCCGGATGACTTCTACTTGCTGCAGATCTGATTTGGGTCTATTTTGCTAACATTTGGGAAATCTATTTTGCTAACATTTCTTTTCATTTTGTTAATGTTTTTCATTTCTTATTCGCCAAATCACTAACTTTAGTCAAAAGTCAGCGAGAACCCTGGGCCGGGCCAATAATGCTTATCATACAGGCTGGGTCGGACACAGACCGAACGTTTAGCTTTTATTCTAAGGCAAGCCCCGGGCTGGAAATTTCTGTCAGTGCAGACTAGAAATGAATTCGGATTCTTTTTAGTCTGATCCCGCCCAATCCCGACGATTTTAAATCCGAGCACACCCGAACCCGAAACCTTTTGCGCTATTAGAGCCAGAACTCGGTACCGAAAGTATACAGTAGAAAAAAAAATGCACAGCTTTATAGGATGGACGAGTCCTTACTGTAAATAAAAACTATTCTCTGACAGTCACATACATTTATTATCAGACGAACAGGACAAAAACACACAAACAAAAAATAAAACATAGATTCATTCGTCAAAACAATCTTTAAAAAGTCTTAATACGTCGTAAATATTTTAGTTCTTAAAAGAATCGTGTTAAATCGTCATTTTTAATTCGTTGGAATCATCTCTTTAGCTTTTTATCACCGTCGTTAGCTATCGTCGAAAAACGTTCTATTTACATTTTCTTCCTCTCAATCCTGACCACACAGCTTCGATGTTTTCCGTTTCTACTTTTAATCTCGAAGCAGAGTTCGGAGAGTGGTGGAGGGAAATACATTCCAATGCAGGTGCAGCAGAGAGAGAGTGTAGCCCACATGCGGGAGTATATCCCACATGCGGCCGTCCTGACATCTGGAGCTGCCGCAGCGACATGTGATCTTATAGAATCTGAAAAGAAACAAAAAAAAAAGTAACTGTTCTTAGGAAAAAAAATAGAATTCGTTTGTACACTAGCAAGATCAGTCGTCTTTTTCTGAAATAGTGTAACATCGAATGAAAATGTTCTTTAAAATTGATGACTTTTAAAATGATCAGACATACACATTAAAGATAAGGAAAAAAAATAAAGTTTCAGTTATCGTCATGCCAAGGCTTCATGTATTCAGCACACGAACTAGTACTGATCGGTCCTTCAGTTGATGAGATTTTCTCTACGTCGTAGGTGTCATTAGACTTCACTTTGGTTACTTTATATGGACCTAGGAATTTAGACTTCAATTTTAACCCTGGTCCTTGTTGGGTTCTTTTAATTGCTACGAGGTCTCCAAGGTTATATTTCCGGGGTTTCTTACGTCTTAAATTATAATGCTTGCGATTTTCTTGTTGAATTTCCAGAATATTCTTCTTAGCTTCTTTTCGGAGTTCTTCTCTATCTTTCATGAATTGTTCTTCGACTGCACTGTTCAGGAGTTCAATAATTTGTAAATCTTCTTTCTGTTTCATTTTTGTACCAAATAGTATTTCAAAGGGTGTTCTCTTAATGCTTCGTTGGTAAGTTGAATTAATGACTTGTTGAACTTTAGGAACATATTTAAACCATTTGGTCGGTTCGTCTTTGGACATTTTAGAGATTACTGAAATTATGATGGAATTAAGTCGCTCCACTTGACCATTAGCACGGGGAAGGCCAGTTGTTATTGTCTCATGTTTTATATTTTCATTTTGGCAATAATCAGCAAATTCTTTACTTGTAAATGCAGGACCTTTATCGCTAATAATTTTGGAAGGGTTGCCAAAAGTATAACTTTGTTGTTGCAGTTTCGATATGACTTCGGCAGAAGAAGTAGTTTTACAGGGATATAGCCACACGAATTTGGTAAATGAATCTATTAAAGACAAAATATGTTTATAGTTTTTGTTAGTTGATTCGAGAGGGCCTAGATGATCAATGTGGTAAGTTTGGAGGGGAGTCTCCTCTTTGTGTAAGGGATGTAACTCGCCTTCTTGTTTTCCACGTTTCCGATTAAATAAAAGGCATGTTACACAATTTGCTATAACTTTATCAATCTTATTTGCCATATTAGGGATAAAAAATTCTTCATTAAGGAGTTCTTCACAACGTTTGCGTCCGAAGTGTCCTTTGTCATGAACGTGTTTAATGACGTTTAGCTGCATTTCATCCGGCACAACTACCAGATCGTAACCTTTATGATTTTTATAAAGAACGTTATTTTTGAGGAAATAGTTGTCATATGGCTTTGTTTTCAAAATTTCTTTGATGGCCTGTATATGTTCGTCGGTGTTCTGTGATTGTATGATTTTGGAAGTAAAACTGTCTTGAATGGTCATACATACGGGATTTCTGCTTAAAGCGTCAACGTGGCGCATACGTGTACCTTGTCTGTGTTCGATTGTATAGTTATAATCAGCTAACATTAAAGCCCATCGAGCTATCTTGGTGCAAAGATCTTTTTTATTCATAGTTAGGGCAAATGCATTGCAATCTGTGACTATCTTGAAAGGAATACCTAAAATATAAACACGGAATTTTTTAAGAGCCTCGATGACAGCCAAAACTTCTAGTTCATAACTCGAATATTTACGCTCAGCATCTGTGGTTTTTTTGCTCATAAAGTAGACAGGGTGAAATTGATTATCAATAGAAGACTTTTGAAGGAGGACTGCTCCGTAACCATCAATAGAAGCATCGCAATGAACTTCTGTTTCATTACTAGGGTTATAAATGCTTAAAACAGGACCTGAAGCAAGAATGTGTTTCAACTGATTAAATGCATTTCGCTGTTGGTCACCGAAGTGAAATTTAGTGTCCTTTCTAAGGAGATCTGTTAAGGGTTTAGCTATTAAAGAATAATCTTGAATAAATTTACGAAAATATGAGGTTAATCCGACAAATGAATGTACATCTTTTACACTTTTAGGTTCCGGAAAATTTAGAACAGCTTTAGTTTTGGATGGAGATGGATGTAGTTGACCATTTTTAATGTGGTAACCCAGAAAATCAATTTCTCGCTGTAAAAAGTGGTATTTTTTTAGATTCAGTTCCAAACCATATTCTGATGCAGTTGTAAGAACGCGTTGTAATTTCTGGAGTCCTTCGGCTTCGTCTTCAGACGGTATTATAAAATCATCCATGTACACGATAAGTACTTTTTCATTAATGAGATCGCGAAAAACATTATAGGTATATCTCTGAAAAACTAAAGGAGCATCGCTAAGGCCATAATTCATGTATAGAAATTCAAATTGACCAGAATGTGTTACAAAAGAAGTGTATTTTCGGCTATTTTCTTCTACTTCGACAGGAAAAAATGCATTTTTAAGATCAAGAGTTGTAAATACTTTTGCAGAGTGCAACTGATCAATAATGTCATCGATGACTGGGAGGGGAAAGCGTTGTTTATGTGTTTTAGCATTTAGCTTCCTATAGTCAACACACAATCTATATGAACCATCTTTCTTTTTTACGAGGACAATAGGTGATGAAAAATTACTGGTGCTTTTTCGGATAATTCCCTTTTCAAGCCATTCAGAAATTTATTTTTCGACAAATTCTTTCTCTATAGGAGCTAGGCGTCTGGGAGGACATGTAACAGGTATCTCGTCTTTCAGATGAATTGATAATGTAACATCAGTAGTCTTTACTTTTCGGGGGAAATAATTTTGAATAAGTTCCGTAATTTTTGAACGTATAGTTTTATCGGTAATATGAGATAAATCAAGATTACTATCGTCTAATACTTGAGCAACATTAATCAGAAAATTATTTGACATATCTTCATTTTGCTTGATTTTTTGCATCGAAATATTATTTTGAGAAACTGTTAAAATACTTTGCTGTATAACATCTGTACCAATAATAAAATCAAAAGATATGGAATAATCTGGTACTACATAAACATTAGTGGTGTAATTAAAATCATCTATAGTAATATCCGTAGAGAAAAAACCCAGGGGTTTGATCATAGTATTTCCTAATCCAGTTAATGTGATTGTTGAATGTTCGAGGTTCGAAACCATTGGGAGTTTGCGATAAATACTTTCTTTTAACAGACTTCTTTCACTTCCCGTATCGATCAAAGAAAGAACATTTACTGACGAAATAATTACTTGTTTGGTCATAAAAGTATTCGACGTAATGGTGGAAATATTGGATGGTTCAGGCTTATTTCTAGATTTCCTTGGTTGATCACATTGAGCCGACTTATGGCCAAAATTCGAACAATTAAAGCAGCGAGGGCCTTTGTCTTTATGCCTACATTGGCTACTTTTATGGTTGGCTAAACCACAATTAAAGCAGAGAAGATCAGGTTTTGGACGAAAAGATTTCTCTTTTAATGGCATTTCTGGTTTAGATTTACGAAATTTAGTGTTCTCATAGTCATGCCGAATTTTATCATAAATTTTGAGCTTTTGTTTAAATTCTACTATAGATTGGCAGCCATATAATATTGATTTTCTAAAAACAGGGTCGGGTATACCGTTAATAATATACTGCATCAGTGCTGAATCTTCGATGTTACCGCGCGAACATAATTGTTTCATTACGAGAAAATATTCTTCAAGGGATTCATTTTCTTGTAATTTTCGTTTATTTAACATATCATGTAACTCAGCAGAATTATAAGTAATGCCAAATTCAGAAATTAAGAATTGTTTAAGTTTTTCATACGAGTTAATGTGAAATTCTGTTTGTACTAGCAGCTGGGCTTTTCCTCGTAAGGATCGTTTAGCAAAAACAAATTTATGAAATTCTGATAAATTGAGCATGCTAGCGACATCGTCAAAATTACTTAACCAAATATTTATATCTTGAAAAGAACTACCATCAAAAGGCGGTATAACACTTTCAACATCATTAAAATTAATAGTAGATGGCAAAAAACTTTGAACTGGAAATTGCTTGTTTTTATCAAAATTTGATGATTCAGTATTACTTGCAGTGTCCTTATTCAATGTAGTATTATGTGAAGATATTTCAGGTTCCGAATCGGTATCACTTTCGTTTTGGATAATGTTAGCTTGGAGTGAATTCAAGTCTGAAAGATATGTGACTAATCTGGTTGCAAGTTCAGTTAAAGAACCATCATTTGAGATACAGAGTAAATTACAAATTGTGATTAAATCGTTTAAAGAAAAATCTGCCTGAACTTTCGTAACTTTATTTTTGAATTCAGTGCTGGTTGTTTCGAAATCGAAACCAGTGAAGTCACGAATTCTTTTTCGATTTGAGCGATCACCATCAGTGTCGAACAATAATTTATGAAGTAATTTAATTTTATTAGTACGTTCATTTTTAAATGCAACTTCCAGTTCTTTGATGTCGACTAGCTTCATAGTAAATATAAAATATGGAATAATTAACTCACCCGTAAAATGATATCCGGCTTGAATCTGAAGAAAAAATATCTAGTTCATAACAATGAGCAAAAATGGTAAGTGGGCACTTCTGGCACCACTTTATAGGATGGACGAGTCCTTACTGTAAATAAAAACTATTCTCTGACAGTCACATACATTTATTATCAGACGAACAGGACAAAAACACACAAACAAAAAATAAAACATAGATTCATTCGTCAAAACAATCTTTAAAAAGTCTTAATACGTCGTAAATATTTTAGTTCTTAAAAGAATCGTGTTAAATCGTCGTTTTTAATTCGTTGGAATCATCTCTTTAGCTTTTTATCACCGTCGTTAGCTATCGTCGAAAAACGTTCTATTTACATTTTCTTCCTCTCAATCCTGACCACACAGCTTCGATGTTTTCCGTTTCTACTTTTAATCTCGAAGCAGAGTTCGGAGAGTGGTGGAGGGAAATACATTCCAATGCAGGTGCAGCAGAGAGAGAGTGTAGCCCACATGCGGGAGTATATCCCACAGTATTTTTAAAAATATATTGTAATTTTTAAACTAATTTTTACATAGAAACGTCTGTTAAACGAAATTTTAAATTTAATATTATAAAATAAATGTTTGGTATAAAATAAAAATGTACTTTTTAAATGAAAAAAATCTAATATTTGGTCTCTTTTCATAAAACATGTTAATGAGATGTGTTCCATGAATAAATGCATGTAAGTTGTAGAAATCACTGTGATTACCTGTGGAATCGAACAGCATTTATCAGTTTCCTATTAAAAGTGCACATTTTTACTATAACCATTTCATTCCTCATAAAAATCTTTCGCGATAGGCGTTACCTAAAAAATAACCTTAAATTAAAATTTTTGAAGTTTCGATGCTTTTATATAAATAGAGGAAACACTGCTTGATTTCTTTCTATAGGAACAATAAGGTAATCATATTTACTTACGACTGAAGGTGGCTTCATAAATTGCAGAGTACAACTTCAGCCTAAGCAGAGTTCACAATGAAATAATGATCACTAAAATTATATGAAGAGCGATTACAACTAGTGTACGTTCTGTACAATATAAATCTAAAATATTCCCAAACTAAAATCGGAAGAAAATATTCTCTTCGCGTTAGATGTCTAAATAATAATAATATAAGAAATAAACGATACAATGGCAAAATAACCTCTGCCACAAACAAAATATCAAACTGAAGATAAATTCATTATTCCCGCTCTTTCGTTGGCGCCGGAGCGTCGACGCAATGGCAAAAATAAATCTGTAGACATGACTAATAATTTACTTTTAAAATAGCATTCTAATACTAAAATAGAAAAAACACACTTTCTGCTTCCCCTGGCAAAACGGCAATACGGATTTGATAAGTAATTTTTAAGGAAAGGGGGTGGGTGGGAGGTTTTTTTTAACACTTTCTATTTGTCGATAAATAAAATTTTCAATTTTCAGAAAAAATGAGTCCGAACCCGAAGACTAGAATAAAAATAGAGTCCGAGTTCGTGTCGGCATGGACTCGGTCTGAGCCTGTCTCATCTCTTCCCAAATATCTAGGAAGAATGACTCGAGGTCAGACTCGACATAGAAGAAAAAGAAGTCTGGACCGACCCAAATCTGTAGAAAAATAAAAATAAGAACACGGCCCGCTCTGAAAGTGAGAAGACCTGACTTAGCTCGAGTCTCATGAATTTAAAAAGCCGCGGTCCGGGATGCAAATAAACACTCAACGTCCCAGCGCGCTTCACGCCAACCCCTCTAGCCAAGCGCTTTGGCGGAAAGATGAAGTTCGACGTACAACGTGCATGCTACATTCTATTCTAGTACCATATTTTGAGGGTACACGACATTTCGGTCCCGCCATTTCGGTCCCGCCGTTTCGGTCCCGAGACATTTCGGTCCCTGGACATTTCGGTCCCGAGACATTTCGGTCCCTGGACATTTCGGTCCCGAGACATTTCGGTCCCTGGACATTTCGGTCCCTTGCCATTTCGGTCCCTGACCATTTCGGTCCTTAATCATTTTGGTCTCTTGCCATTTCGGTCCATTGCTATTTCTTTACCGGCCACTTTATAACTTGGTTTCTGATTGATGAAGCCCCACTAAACGCTGTAAGCTCAACATTATTCGGGCCTTTTTTAATATTTTTATTATCCTGCCCCCCTTCCCTCAAATTTTATACAAAGCTGAATATAATAGTCCAATAAGTTTAATCTATTGTAACTCGTGATAATAAAATCACAGCGAGTTGTAAATTTGATTAAACAATGTTATATAATTTTACACTGTCTTTATTATTATTATTTAACAGAATAAATATTTTAAGTTTTATCATATATTTTTTGTATTAGGTATTTTATCTATACTATAAACTATTATTTTTATTGATTAACTTTTATTTTTATTGAATGTTTTCGCACACTTTCTTAGACTCTTTAAATTAGTGATTTCGTAACTAGGCGTGCTATAAAAAATTTTTGTTAAAAAAATAAAAATGCTCCAACGACCTTCTTTTATGTAATAATTATTAATTGCATTTTTTTTTTTTTTTTTTTTTTTTTTTTTTTTTTTTTAACAGTTTTCTTACCTTATGAAGACAATTTTTGTGAGTTAATTTTATTGAAAGTGGGCCTATTTCTTTGTAATAAAATGATTATTTTTTAATTTTATATAATAATGTAACTATTATTTTAAATTATTTTATTTTCGATTTTTAACTGACAAAACTAAGCTTTTTTTAATTTATCGTTTATTTATTTATTTCCATTACCTTTTCGCTCCCACTATCACAGAAAAAAATTGACAATTTTTATTTTAATTTTATTATTAATTGAATAAATAGTTTTAAATTTCAGTAACTTTAAATATAAAATAAATAAACAGGTAAACGATAAGCTTCAGTTTATAACTACTACAAAACATAATGATAAACTGAATATAAAACAGATTATTTATTGAGTTTATGTAAAGTAAAATTCGAAATGCATATTAATAATTTAACAATTTAATTATATAAAGATTCATTAAATTAAAAATACATAAATTTAATAAAATATTAATTTGATTTTCATTTTAAAATCACTAACTGTTTTGAGATTTAATTTATAGCAATTATTCATCACCATAAGTTATTATTCAAAAATTGTTATTTATTTCAAAAAAGGAAATTATTATTATTATTATTATTATTTTGAAATATCAATTAATAACGTAACGTAATAATTAATTAAATATAATAATGCAACACTGTAACAATGCGTAAAAATATTTCTTAACAGGTTTAGGTAACATTATTATCCAGATGCAGATTTAAATTTTTTGAAACAATGTTATAGTTTACAGTTCGCAAAAATCAATCATATATTAATTATTATATTTAAAGAGTAAGAAAAGTATGATAAACTAACCAATAAATGAATAAATAACATATTTATTTTGAGAATCCTTATCATTTTTATACATCCTAATAAAGTTAATAACATTATAGTAGCTGAAATTTAAAAAATATATTTTTTCATTTTTGCTATAACTTCTATATAGTTCTTGTACTAGATTTTAAACAAGTAATTGATAAATAAGTCACTTAAACAATTAATAGTTAAAATAATTTTGAATCCTTATTAATAAATATGTTTGATAAAAATAATTTAATTTTTGAGAATTTTTTAATTTAACAACATAATTATTAATATTTTCAAATTTTCTAAGATGATGTTAATCATTTAATAAAATAATGTATAACATTAAGTAAATAACAAATCAAAACCGTGTGCCGAGAATTTTTAAACACTTTTTTTATGTTGGTTTTCCTATAAAATTGGAAATGTATGCATATAAGTATCAGCTAAGTACTACGATTAACCTCTTTTAAGCAAAAATTCTGCATGTCAATCAATTGTCAACGCCCATCTGAACAAATAGTCATCTTTATACAAGATAGCTAGAAGAGCTAGTTAGCTTTGTTCTACGTATCTTGATCTTTATACACTTGTCAGATGAAACCCTTATTCTTTACAATGCCCTTTATACTCTAGAGTTTAAATGCGGACGGACCTCCCACATAATCGCTTGCATTTTTTAGAATGTTTTGAAAAGAACAGCATTTCTCGGTGTTTTTTATTCCTCTTGCTGTTATCTTCATTTCAAACGCTTTTAGTATCAATTAAACCAGTATAAAAAGTAGAATGGAATATTTTTTATCCTTATTATTACAGCTTATGAATGACATTGAAATATTGAAAACTTATAACATAACTAAATAAGATTGTTAGATAAGATATTTACCACCTAGACATAATATTTTCAGTTATCTTTTTTAATTTAACTTACTTTGACAGAAGGCTTTTTTTTTTTCATATTTTTATGAGGGTTTTTATATTTTAATGTTAAAAATAATTATTTTATATAATAATATCAGCTTTAAATGAAATGACAAATTTCAATACGCACTACATTAATAATTTTGTAATTAGTTTCCTTAAGCTGGTTTTAGAAAATTTAACAGATGCGTTGTATAAATGTGATATATGCATAAAAGTATGGCAATATAATTTTTTTGCTGTTGCCGTTGTTTTGGAAAACATTAATAAAAACAGGGAAGCGTCAATATAATAAACATTCTAGATTGTAATAACAACAATAAAAAAAGAACTGTTGTCATGAAAAAATAATTGCTAATAATTCAAGATGTAATTCATTTTTCTAAAATGTAAAAAAAAAAAAAAAAAAAAAAAAAAAATCTTTAGGTTACAAATTATTTTAATAAATATTTCTGCTCGTGTCATATATTTGTGTAATAAAATAATTGCAATGCTAACTACCTCCACATGTTGCAATCTGGAAACTCTTTTATTAATTTAAAAACGGAAAAGTTTAAAAGGAAAATAAATGCTAGTAACCAAAAACAATATATGAAAAATGCCATAAACAAAAAGAGGATTCAATGATAATTTTGGCACAGGGGGTAAAATACCACCAGATACAGATGTTTTTTATTTATTTCAACATTTTTGCTCCTATGCGGGAAGTGGCGGGGGTGCAAAATAATGAAACACTTATAATTCTGAAAATTGGCTTCAGCGATGAAATCCTATAATATGCTAAGTGTCAGAATATAAATTCCATATAACAATAACTCTTTCTTTTCTCCTGGCAATTTAAAAGCCTTTGTCTCCCTGGAGAGGAAACATGCATCTCAGAAGTTAAAATTTTATACAACTATTATGGGGTGTGTTAATATCATAAGTTAATTGGGTTATTTTATAAATTTAGTATCAGTTTCCAAGTTAACTTCCCCGTTTCCTCGTTCAAGAATTCAAAACATTCTGGCAATTTTAAAAAATGTCATTCATCTGTGAATTTTTTTCAGAAATCTCCATCGATTTTTAAATAATTGATCAAGTTTTGGGGTACTTGTTACTTCTAATTAATCGCATTACACTAAAATTTTATGCGACTTTCTGTTAAAAAACCAGTGTTGAATTCAGACACTTTTCTCCGGGAGGGACTTCTGTGGCTCCGGGGGGGATTACACTTTTTTACCACTGAAAACACAAAATTTCAAATTTTCCGGGGGGGTGGTAATTGATAGCTCCGGGGGGAATGACCTGCCCCTGAATTCAACACTCTAAAATGTCCCTTATAAAATTATGTCAGATATTACCCATGCACAAAATTTCAGCTTGCTGGAGAAGGGACCGAAAAGTCCAGGGACCGAAATGACCATGGACCGAAATGTCTCGGGACCGAAACGTCTCGGGACCGAAATGGCCAGGGACCGAAATGTCTTGGGACCGAAACGTCTCGGGACCGAAATGTCTTGGGACCGAAACGTCTCGGGACCGAAATGTCTCGGGACCGAAACGGCGGGACCGAAACGGCGGGACCGAAATGGCGGGACCGAAACGTCCTGCTTCCATATTTTGAAGTTTACATGTGCAAATATTTATATCCAGCTAACTTAAATATTTTGGATACAAAATATTCAAGTAAAAGAAATTTTGTTTTTCAAAGCTTTTGAACTTGCAAATTAATTTAAACCTACACAAATTGTCATTGATTAGACTAAGTCGAACACTAATGCTATTACAATAAGATTATACTGTTATGAAGTAAAGGCTGATGCTGAAAAATTTAAACTGCACATGTTTCTAGTGTTATGAAGGTATAATAGTTGAAACAATAGTTGACTTAATTCATCAAGATATTTCAACAAAGATCCAAAAGTTTTTCCGAACTTGATTTGTTCTACATGTTTTGGGGTTTAGGATGAAATACTCATTAATTAAAATAAATATTTAGATAAGCATTTTTTAATTATCGTATTCTTACAAATATTCCAAAAACAAGACGCACGCGGTCAAATGGATGAAATATGAAAAATCGAAGCAACTTTGGACTTGCAAGCTCTTCGAAGTTTTTTTCTTCCAAAGCGCTTGGCTACGGAGGTTGGCGTGAAACGCGCTGGGACGTTGAGTGTTTCTTTATTTGCGCCCGGGATAGGCCTCACCGGACTCGAATTTGGTCTTCAATTCATTTTCTACGAGGATGCATAATGTCGCTTCGCAAATCCTTTATTAGACATGGGGGGGGGGGCGCAATCGCCCCCCGAGACTGAGCGTTTAGCTTTTATATTAGACGGAACCTGGGTTTGGAAATTTTAGTCTGTGTATACCTCTAGGAAAAAGGCAGTCCACGCCAGGCCCGACCTGAAAAAATAAAACTGTGTGGATCGATCCAGCTGTGCAGAAAAAAGTAAGACCCGATCCGCCCCGGTTCTGAAAGTGTGAAGGCCTGACCTAGTCCCAGTCTAGTAAATTAAATTTGGCGCGAACCGATCAGAGTCACGTAGGTCTCGAGTTTTAGCCCCGTCCTCATTTTCGGACGGGCATCTAATGTAATTTTGCAGACCCTTTATTGGGTTCAAGGGAGAGGGGAATCGCCCCATCGACCCCCCCCCCTAGATCCGCCGTTGATAAACTATATAACATTATTACATAAAAGTCCTTATGTAATAAATATCTAGATCTTTTAATAAATAAATAAGTTAATTAAAAAGTGTATTCTGCTAAAACGAAAAGTCAACTAAAAGCAAATTCATTGTTATGTTTGTTTTGATTGGCGCCATTAGATCGTCGCAGGAAATTCTGTAGACATAAATCTATAATTATCACAAATTTTCATTTGAAGTTTGAAAGAGCAATGAAATGCTAAAATAAACACGATTTCAGTTCCCCATCATTTTGATCAAAATAGCATAATGACTTGAAAAGGAATATATACCAATTTTAAGCGGAAAAAAACTGTTTCAATCTTTTCCATACATGAATATATAAAAATTTTCCGAAAAAATGAGCCCAAGTTCTCAGACCGTTTCATCTTTAGTGTTTACCTCTGGGAAGAAGGATGTCCACGCCAGACCTGACCTGAAAAAAAACAATGTGGCTCGATCCAGCTTTCCAAAAAGGAAAAAAATAAGACCCGATCCGCCCCGGTTCTGAAAGTGTAAAGACCTGACCCAGTCCCAGTATAATAAAGTTGGCGCGACCCGGTCGGGTCGCGCCCATTTCGAATTTAGATCTAACAACTTTTCCGTGCGTGCATCTAATGTCATTTTGCAGACCCTTTACTGGGCTCAAATGGGGGGGGGGGAGATCGCTCCATCGCCCCCCCCCCTAGATCCGCCATTGCTTGTTAGCAGTAGGACTTGACTCAACTACCCTATATTTTTGCTTTCGTTGAGGAATATTATTTTGATTGATTCCTATTTTTGCCATTGAAACTCGTTCTTGATCTTCAACTTCTATAAGGAAAGAGCAGCTGACGTCACTGTGGACGAATTACTGCGGATAAGGCAGAAAAACCTGTCCGTTCTTTAACGACTGACACTGTACGGATGAGATCCGGAAATTTGATTGGTCTAAATTTGCCAATGTATAGTAAGTATGATATGATTGGGCTACGTCGTCAAGATGATTCCTACAATGATCGCTATGACAAAAAATGTAACGGTAGATTGGTTGACAGAAGTGTTTGTTTGTAAACATGCCCTTTCCTTATACGAAGAAATGACAATAACTGTGATAATTTATTTCCATACGAACTCTCACTTGTATTTAACACTGGATTTCTAAGCCAAACTCTTAGCAAATCTTCAGGAATACAAGATTCAACTAAAGGAAACAACATAGCCGAATATTTATCGAATGTCATGCCAATAGATTCAAGGGATCGCATATAAGACTCTAATTTATCATAAAGGTGAACTATGTTGCTTTTACTTACCCATCATACGTAGTATAGGGTAAGTCTTGCAATCGTTTTGAAAATCGAAAATTTTTTTTGACGGATTTACACGTTTTGGACACTGGAGATTCCAAAAAATATATTTTTGGAAAAAAAAAATTGCCGTCCGTCCGTCTGTGTGTCTGTCTGTAACCGCTCTATCTCCCGCACAAATTGAGATAGAAATTTGAAATTTTGTATGTACTTAGTATGTAAGAATGGGACGAAGCCTATTTAATATCAGTAAGATCGATTATCCGGAACTATTTTCTTCGGACTCTCGAAAAATTCGTTCTGATGAAAGGTATATAAAAATTTTCGAATTCTTTTACTTTAAGGAGTGGACGTAAAAGGCAATAAAATAACACAAATTTTGCATAAAAAGCGAAGTCAATCGGAAAATTAATTGTTGAGATATTTCTAATCCTATTTTCCACATTCTTTGATTTTTCATGACCCTGTATTTCATTCAAATTTCAATTCAAAGATATCTTTTAATTGGAAATGAAATACTTAATTCGATGTAAGAAACCGTTAGTGAATATGATTATTATTTTTGGAGTTATAAGGATGTTTCTATTACGCAATTCAGTGCTACTTGAATAGTTTGGCGTTTCATATAATTTATTGAAATTGGGTCATCAGAAATTTATTAATAGAGCATGATTATATGTTAAAAATACTTAAGTATACGTTTATATTTTGTTTTGGAAATGTAATGCATTTTATAAATTGTTTACATGCGTTATGTTTTCATATATTGTGCTATGCATATCCTTGATGGGTAAGTATTACGGTGGCCTCCAACGACTAGTTTATTTTAGTGCTCGTAGCGTTTTTACAACTAAACTTAAAAGTTCGCACACATAAAATTCTACAAGCAGTTCCTCTCGTCCGAATCTAGCCTTTAAGCTTTCACTAGCTTTACTATAATTTTCTGCAGTTGGAGGATAACTATCAATAACTTCTTTTGCTCTACTACCAGGAGACATACATTGTATTAAATAATGAAATTTATCTACCTCCTCTAACACTTATCCTCGTGAATTCTGCTAAATGGACTCCAAAATGACAGCCAATCTTTAACTTCACCACTAAAGTGAATAAGCTCAATTTTTGGAAGTTTCAAACTAGTCTTAACAACAGCAGTTTGTTGTTCGATATCGGAATTTTGAGTTAAAAACTTAACGCGAGTTTTTATTTCATCGAATTTTTCTCTATAACTTTCTACAATTTCAAACTCGTCTGCGTATTTGGTTTCAGATTTATCATTTAATAATAATTCTAATACTTTGTCGTCAAGTTCCGATAAATTGTTAAATAATCTCTCAAATGACGAAAATTTTACTTGAATATGATCAATTACATCATAATTTTCTAACAGAGTTTTTAAAACTTGGTAATGTTTTGTAAAATTAGCTCTAACTGAAGCTCTTTGTTTAATCAAAATGTCCATCTTTTATCTTTAACAGAGTTCAAACTATGTTCTATTATTTTTCAAACTTCAGAATAATAAATAAAAATGAAAACTGACCTTTAAAAACATCACGACGGTTTCACCAGATATTGACGGGTTGCGTGTTATTTTAAACTATTAAAAAGATCATTCGTTTATAAAAAAAATATTACATTTATTTACAGACGTAAAAATAGCCACCTCTCTCATGGATGACTCTTTAGAACAACAAAAAATAAAAAAAGTCGGTTGCCATGCAACGAAAACAACTTAAATATTAAAAGAGAAGTGCGTGCCGATAAACAAACCATGGACGCAACAATGTGAGAATTTTGCCAATTCTATCAACTTAAATATTCAGATCCATTGTAGACAAATCATATAAATAAATGATGTAATAAATAATGTAGAAAATAATATAAACAATAATGTAAATACATAATGTAAACAAATAATTTGAAGCAATTGCCAACTTGTCAATTTTTTAAAATCATACCAAGCCCTCGTTAATCTTCTAAAGTCGTTGATTCTAAAATGATTAAGTTTACACTGTGAATGAAAATTTAGTACGTTTAGTTTAGTAATTATATCTTTAAATCATATTTCTTACTGTATTTGTCTTTTTATAACTTATTTTAATATAACAGAATTACAATATAATATTAAACATAGTTGAATGAAAAAAAAAAAAAACATAAAGGTATTCGCCAAAAAATTGCGACATATCTGGGATGTTTAATGAGCAAACTCATAAAGTGACAGTACGGACCATGGCCAACTAGATATAACGTCCTGCGCATTTTGCTAAAAACCGCCGAAAAAATGAAGCTGATTAAACTCAAACCCTGAACCATTTCATTGGACCACGTGGTGTAAACCCTGCCCAAAATTATCATTGAATAAGGTGATTTCTGTTCTGCGCACATGGTCATTGTTTTGGTTCAGGATTTGCACGATTGGTCAGAATAACTTGTGCAAAGTATCAGTCCTCTGGCGGGAGGCTTCATACATTAATCTCAAATAGATGGACCGTATAGATCTAGTTGTCAACGGTACGGACTTTCTAATTTTCGACAAACTAGCCCTTTTCGCCCATGTGTATGCGTAGTTCGCCTCAGGCTTCTATCAAACATGGTAATCAGTAAACGTGTTGTGACGGATATAAGAATGATATCGCAAATCTGTCTTTATTACAAGTTTATTTTTTCACTTGTGTCATACAAAAATAGCTTTCTTTTAGCAAGGCAAGATGATGGAAAAGATTATTTTCAAACTTTGTGATACAACTTTTTGATAAGAAATAATAAGCTTGCATGGAAAGTAAGTCAAATTTATTAAATGGCATCGACACACTATTCATTCTGCAGATGCTGACACTTTTCCATGGACATTTTGTAAATGACATTTCAAATGAGGTTTTCGTGCAAACCTTCGGTTACATAAATCACACACAAAAGGTTTTTCCCCACTGTGTGAGCGAAGATGTACATCTAAACCACTTTTAACGGCAAATCTTTTTTGGCATACCTCACATTTGAACGGTGTGTCATCTGCAATATTACATGAATGACGTTTCAAACCTGTCTTTGTTGCATATGCTTTTCCACACGGCTTGCACAAAAAAGGTCTTTCTCCAGAATGTGTACGATGATGCTCATCGAAATGTGACTTTTGACAAAATCCTTTGTTACATATCCCGCACACGAACGGAAAATCTCTGCTATGTTTATACTGATGGAACGTTAAAGCTTGTTTAGATGAAAAGCCTTTATCACAGGTTTCACATTTAAAAGGCTTCTTTTCCAAATGAATACAGAGTCGAGAATTGCTAGAGCTCTTCAAAATGTTCCCCTCTGGGCAAAGACTGCAATGTTCTTGTTCATGTATCTGTAGATGTTTGGTTAAATAGCATTTCCGCAAAAAACTTGCTCCACAGGTTTTACATTTGAATGGTCTTTCGCCAGTGTGGAGTAGTTTATGCCGGGTTAAATTTGTTAACGTAGAGAATGCTTTTGAGCAAATGTTACAAGAATAAGGGCGCAAACCAGTATGAGTACGCATATGTTCCTCCAGCGATTTCTTACTGGATAAGTTTTTCTGGCAAACTTCGCATGGGAATGATTTTTCTGAACCATGAGTAAGACGATGTTTTGTTAGTAAATTATTATTAGGGAATGTCATCTGGCAGAGTTTGCAAGTGTAAGATCTCACAACGGCATGAGTATGAATATGATTAAAAAGTCTGTTTTTCGTAGTAAAACTCTTATGACATACACCACAGGAAATTTTCTTTCTTTCATGAGCTCGAAGATGGGCATTGAAAAGACTCTTAAAAAAGAATTTCCTTTTGCACAGGTGACAAGGAAATATTTTTACATCTGAATGAGTTGATAAATGAACAGTTAATGAATTCTCGTTTTGAAACACTTCCTGGCATGCATCGCATTTAAATTCTTTTATTTCGGGGGAATTCCGATTTCCATCTTGGGTTTCTTCAACATCAGCTGTAAATGATTTTAGATTTTCACACGTTTCGGGATTTTCGGATAAGATAACACTTTCGACTGTACCCAATGCATCAGAAGGTTCATCATCCTCATTAGAGGAATGAAAATCATCCCAGATCGCGGATTCTAATTCTTCATCTCCATCAACATCCATCTCTTCTTTGACGCAATGGTTTTGATAGTGATCATCGAAATAACGCTTTTCTGGAAATACTTTCTTGCATCGGTCACACTTGAAAACGTTTTGTAAATTGTCACTTTGACAACTTTTGTCAAACGTAGATTTTTCAGTTGTTTCTTTTTGGTTTGAACTCCGTTTTTCATTTCTATGGATAATTATCAGAGGTTTTTCGTTGCTTCTGACCTGTTGCTTAATCGATACACTGGTATCTACCAGTGATTCACTGATGTGATCTTTAGCATGCTCATTCAGAGAATGAACATCGGAAAACTGTTTCTTACACACATGACAAATGACACGCTTTGGAATATCGTGCGTTTCGAGATGTTTATCTAAACCCAAGATGTCAGTAAATCTTTCTTGACACTCACGACAGTTAAAATTCTCTGGTAACAGATGGATAATAGAATGCACTTGATAGTGAATTCTAGTAAAGAATTCTGTATGGCAAATGTCACAAATAAATTGTTTCTGTGGAATACATATTTCTGAGGAATTATTTTCAGTATTCATTTTTTTTTTTTTTTAAATAAATAAAATTATTTTCAAGAATTATCGGAAATAATTGAAAACATAAAACTCAGTAAATGACAACACTAAAATAAAGAATTATTACTAACTACTTATAATTTTCTAAAAAAGTATCATTACTAATATTCTGAGCTTTAATTAGTGTTAATATTCGAGAAATAATTAGTTGATTATCCAGAAGTTAGTTTAAATTTGTCTTAATGTCAGCAATTTCTGTAACTATTAATTCAACATTGAATTTAGGAAGGAACTATTGAATTATTTTTTCAATGCCAGCTTGTCTATAGCTGACTTAATTATTCTTTGGTATGATTGAACTAATCTCTCACAGTCTTATAAGAAACCCATCTATGATTAAGGAGAGATTTTTTTTCCCTTTAAATTTAAAATGCAGAACATTTATTGCTTTCAACAGAATCGTAAAATGAATTTCAAAGTTAAGTGTAACTTGAACGCAAGTTGACTTCTTCACTTTAAACAGCAACTGTCACCTGAAAGAAAATAAAATAATTAAAGACTAAACATTTATATAAATATTGATGTTTAAAAATAATAAAAATAATTCTAAAATTACTTTTTAATGTTCAATTTCTATTTCAGAAAGCATTCAATCTATCATTCAGTCTTTATTATATATACTTTTTGATACCCTTTTTTAAGTGTGTTCGTAATTATATAAATTACGACACCATATGAGCCAACTTTGGTCCCAAAGCTGGGTCTGCCACAAAGACTGTTGTTTGAGGGGGAGGACGGGTCTCATTCTGTTTCCATCATCGGGAATTTTCAAAAGTCAGAATTCCGTCCTGTAGACGGAAAACTTGCACCCATGATCACGATACATGTATAATATGCGATGGTCAACTGATTTGATGTCGCGAATAACAATAAAAGAATGCACGGTGACTCGGATTTTAAATGATATTTTAAACAGATTTTCAGACATGCGATTGCAAAAAGATAAAAAAAAAAAAAAAAAAAAAAAAAAAAAAAACAGGAAAAGCGCGTGAACTGAGAAAATGAGAAATTACTTAAAATAGCTTGTGTTTAAACATGTGCTATATTAAGTAAGACTATTTTATTCAAATAATAATAATAATAATAATAATAAGGAATTATACTTTTCAAATGCTGTTTTATTTCAAGGGGGAGGGGGGAAATCAATAATTTATGCAAACACTATAACAGTAATTTTAATATACACTATAGTAGTAATTTTAAACTGAAAGTTTCTGTATTAAGTCAATAATTCTACAAAACATCAGTTAACAAATATGTGAAGATAATTACGTATTTTTCTCGCGATTTTTCGCCGAAATATTTATTTTTTCGCGATCTTTCGCTGAAATTTACAATTTTTTGCCGAAATTAGCATTTTTCCCCGCGATCTTTTGCCGAAATTAACGTTTTTCCCGTGCTGTTTACCTGAAATTAGCGTTTTCCCCACGATTCTTTGATTGAATTTGAACTGATAACCCCAGTGGTGACCATCTCCCCCAAACCCAATGACGCACCCCCCCCCCCAAAAAAAAACTTCATACTTTAATTTTAATACCCTTTCCTCTAAACAAAATATTATTTGTAATCAATTGTAAAGGTTGAAAAAAATTAAAAGTGATATTAAAAAAAAAAAAAAAAAAAAAAAAAAAAAATTAGCAGTAAAAAAAGGAAATATAAAGAATTTAAAAATCCCCCCCCCCCCCCAAAAAATGTACTTTTTCTCAAATTCCCCTCCCTTGCCCCCCAAAATAAATTGTATGACGCATTTTGCGTCACCAAACCCCTCTCTGGGCACCCCTGGATAACCCAATTTCAAATTTTCGGAAGAGGATGCCTTAAATTTTCGGAAATTTCGGACGAGAATTACCCCTGATTTTTCTCGTTATTATTTGCGAAATTTGTATTTTTTCTCTCGATTCTTTGACAGAACTTGCATTTCCTTCCACTATCTTACAACAAAATTTGCATTTTTTCTGTGATTCTTTAACAGAATGTGCGTTTTTCATGCTATTTTATGACGAAATTTTTCGAGATCTTTTATCGATTTTCATGTTTTTTTCACTATCCTCCTGCAAAATGGACCACAAGCATTTCTGACGTCAAAATATCGTCACGATGGATTATAGCTAATCAGCATCTCTATTTATCCCACAAGCGTTCACCAAAAACCAATCACATACCGCAATGCTTGTGGGAAACATTGCAAGCTCCGCCCAGTGCTAGTGGTGACGTTTAATCGCGATTCCTTGATGAAACTGGCGTTTTTCTACGATCTTTCGACGAAGTTGACATCCTCCCCAGAACCGTAGCTAGAAGTGAACAATAGAGGGGGACTCATAATTTTTTTTATCTCTCTCTCTCTGACGCAGAAAGAAAAATTAGTGCATATTCACAATGTAGGTACTATGTGTCTTAATAAACTGTTATAATAATTTCATTTTATGCTAAGAAAAGTATATGATGATGAAAATTTTTAGTGTATAAAATTAAGCATAATGTTAGCTTCATATGTACAAATAGGATGAGGGAGTGTTGAAACGCTTATTTTAAATACAATTCAGTAATTCTACAAAACTGTGAAAGGGTCTGAAAACTATATTAGGATTTTGAACAGAATTTCATTTGAATTTTCGCAACAGAAATTTATTTAGTGACCTTGAAATCTTCTCCAGGGGGGGGGGGGGGCTCAAAATATTTTAGGGGGGGCTGAGCCGTCCTTAGCTACGGCTTTGCCCTCCCCCCCTCCTGCGCCCGTTATTCTTTGATTCCCGTTTATTACGCGATCTTTTGACAAAATTTGAGTTTTTTTCGCTATCTTATCTACAAATTTTCAGATTGATGACCGATTTTTTAAAATTCCGGAACAAATCACTCCCGTCAAATCACTTCCAGTAAAAAATTGGAAAGTGAAAAAACACGAAAAATCGCGAGTCTCATGGCTGCATTTTGCAGGGTCTGCTGAGATATTGCAAGGTCTGCAGATTTTTTCAGGATCTGCGCGGCAGACCCGCAAGTCGGCGCCACTGCGTAGCTAGCACCTATAATCGTCGTTCATTCTGTCTGTATGTAACAGAGCAAAACTACCCAGTCGAATGCTTTGAAATTTGAAATATATACTTATTGCAAAATTTTGTCGAATCATTTCAAATTTTATAAAAATCGGATGCATAGTGTAATTACAGGGACAGTCAAAAGTTTTCCGTTACATTACGGCCAATGGGGGGAAAATGTTTAAGCGCATTTTAATGGTGTTACAGCTTTTCAAACAAAATGAAATTGATATGCATTTACTGAAGTGTACTAAAATATACACTCTCTTACAATATACAGGGCAAAAAATGTTTATTATTCAGTTTTTAGCTCACAGGCTATCATAACCTGAGAGCTTATGTGCCTGTCCGTTCTGTATGTACGTGCGTAACGCGATAACTCATGACAAAAATATCCGATCCACATAAAATTTTGTATATAAGTATATCCCGATAAGGCGCTTTCCTGATTAGTTTTTGGAGTTCATTCGATATGTATAACAGAGGGGATGGGGGTCGTGCCCCTCCCTTTAATTGATATAAGTGGGATTTTCATGCAGAATTATCAGTTTTAGATATAGGATCATTCTGGTTGGGCTCCTCCGTGATTGGTATTAGGTTTTCATTGAATACGTATATACAGGGAGAACGGGGATTCTAATGCCCCTCCCTTTAATTTATATCACGGATGCCACTCAGAAAATAGCAAAAAAGAGGAAATTATGCGTAAAGTAAAATTTACGACATTTTTCACAACTTTATGTGTGAATTTTGAAAATTATATTGTTTATAATAAACAAAATAAAGAATTACAGCTTTTCTTTTGCTGTAATCTTTTAATTTATAAGAGTAAGTTAAAATGATTTTTCTTTAGTTCACAGTATTTTACATCAATTAAGGTAACCCAGCAACAGGTTCAGTGAAGAATTTTATGTATCGCATTATTTTAAACCAATTCAAGTAACCCAGCAATAGATTCAATGATTATTCCACGAGTGAATAGCAAAATTTTGCAGGTTGTTTTTTTATTTGGCGAAAATAACTGTTTTATTTCATGATCGTTTGGCGAAAATCGCCGTTTTATTTAGTGATCGTTTGACGAAAATCGCCGTTTCACATCATGATCGTTTGATGAAAATCACCGTTCCACATCGTGATCTTTTGACAAAAATCGTCATTTCACATTGCGATCGTTTCAGAAAAATCACCGCTTCGTTTCGCGATCGTTTGACGAAAATCGCCGTTTCATATCGCGATCGTTTGACGAAAATCGTCATTTTACATTGCGATTGTTTGACGAAAATCGCCGTTTTATTTAGCGATCGTTTGACGAAAATAGCCGTTTCACATCATAATCGCTTGACGAAAATCATCGTTCCACATCGCGATCGTTTGACGAAAATCACCGTTTCACATCATGATCGTTTGTCAAAAATCATCGTTTCACATTGCGATCCTTTGACAAAAATCGCCGTTTCACAAAAATCACCGTTTCGTTTCGGGATCGTTTGACGAATATCGCCGTTTTATATCGCGATCGTTTGACGAAAATCGCCGTTTTATTTAGCGATCGTTTGAAAAAAATCGCCGTTTCACATTGCGATCGTTTCAAGAAAATCACAATTTCGTCTCGCGACCGTTTTATGAAAATAGCCGTTTTTTTTCGATCTTTTAACGAAAATCAATGTTATATTTCGCGATCGCTTGACAAAAAAGGCTGTTGTATTTCGCGATCGTTTGATGGAAAAGGCTGTTTTTTATTTCGCGATCGTTCGACGAAAATCGTTATTTTATCTCGTGATCGCTTAACAAAATTCGCGAATTCTTAAAAATTAAAAAAAGCGGAAATCCGCCAAAAGGCGGAAAAGTGGCATCCCTGTTATATAAATGGGTTTTTCATGCAGAATTATCAGATTTCGTTCAAATCTCTAAATAGTTTTGGAAGTTTAACGGTTGAATATAAAAAAGGGGGATAACTCCTCTTAAATTATATAAATGGGTTTTTATTAAGAATTTTCCAGTTTGCTCTTAATTTTGGATATAGATTTTTTTTTATATGACAAAGTATGTCCCTGATTAGTTTAATGGGTTCAAAAATTAAGAATAAAAGGGGAAAGGGAAGTTATTTCCCCTCCTTTAATTTATTTTCCGAACGGAATTAACCCTTGAAAATATAAGGCTGTAATGTACAATTAAGTATGCGTAGCCTGCGAGCTCCAATGCCATCAGTTTAACTGAGAAGTATTGTTTTTTTTTTCTTTATAAATAATTAATACATCGCTATAACGTTAAAATTTAATATTAGCTATCTAAATAAATTTGTGCAGTTCCGTTTCCTTCTGGATATCGAACTGTTAAATTAATCTATTTCTCTTTTCCAGATAACTCATTCTGTTCTTTTCTCTAAGAAAAGAAAATAATAATTAAAAATATTATCCATAGCCATTTCATTAAACGTATCCGTTAAATATCCATAGCCATTTCTTTTCGAGTTCTTTCGAGAACCCCTCTTGTTTTTGCTTCATTTTAGGAATAACGGATTTTCAACTTATTCTTTTGATGATTATTTTCAGAATTTTAAAGCTATGATTTTGAGACTTTCATAAAAGTTGCTCTATAAATTTAGCTAACATAATATGCAAATGAAATTTTGATATCGTTGACGCATGCGCAGTGAAAAATTATTTAGTAAACCTACTCATTTTTCATACAGTTTTTATTATTTTTAAATTCTGATTGCAGGGTATTATGTGCGATGTTGTTTGTCACATTTTCTGAAAAGAATATTATTTTATATTAAGAACTCTGCAAATTATAAGTAAAAATATTGGAAAAATTTGGGACTGTTTTTATAAAAACCTTAATTTTTCTACGAGTACACATGCTATCAACATAAAAATGAACAGAGTTTATTACAATAAGCCACTTAATCAAAATCTGAAGTTTGAGTGCTATTGCTACATTAGTTTTGACAGGGTTATCCAAAAGATATTCATTCTTTTTAATTTATTGACGGTCCCCTGTAAAGTTTGGGGAAAAAAAATATTCACGGAAATGTATGACCTGTACTATGATGTTTATACACTGAGAGTTTCAGGATAATTCCTCCTGTATTTTTCTAAATATTTAACAAAATGTGTAAAATCGCAAGTGAACGATAATCAATGGCCAGGTAGTGTATTAAATTGAAAGATAAAATACATAAACTAACTAGTAAATCTGCAGATCAGGAGCCTCAACGTCAGCTTTGCACATCATTTACGAAAAAAAAAAAAAAAAAAAAAAAAAAAAACACTTTGGGTAATATTCAACTTTTTGGAAACTGTAATTTAAAATTTTCAAATTACGTAATTATTTATAAGAATAAAACAAGAATAAGAAGTTTTCAGCCATCAAAAGCGTTAAATAAAATATTTAGTTATGTTAGGATATTCTGAAATTTTCATGATCTATTATTATTATTTTTTTATTATAACATAGTAGATTTCTTCAGGGAGGCTGCGCCCCCCTGACCCCCCGTAATATCATTAAACTTAAATTTGTAACTTTCTGTCAATTTGCTAATGGTTATCGTATATCTTGTATTTCTTTATAACTAGGGGGACTCCGCCCCCCTGTTCACTACGCTCGCCAACCTCCCGCGTAATCACTTCGCGATTCCAAGTTGTAGGCTACCCCTGCTTGCTGCGCTCGCAAATGCCCCATGATATGAATAAGCAGTTGCAGACCTTTCAAATGATGTGTCACACGACTGGTGTTGTGAAAAAATTAAAAATGTGCTCCCTCTGGGGGAGCAGGGGGGGGGGTGACACAGAAGACATCCATAATATGAATAAGCAGTTGCAGATCTTTCAAATGATGTGTCACACGACTGGTGTTGTAAAGAAATTAAAAATGTGCCCCCCCTGAGGGGGCAGAGTGGGGGGTTGACACACAAGACATCCATAATATGAATAAGCAGTTGCAGACCTTTCAAATGATGTGTCACACGACTGGTGTTGTGAAAAAATTAAAAATGTGCTCCCTCTGGGGGAGCAGAGAGGGGGGGTGACACAGAAGACATCCATAATATGAATAAGCAGTTGCAGATCTTTCAAATGATGTGTCACACGACTGGTGTTGTAAAGAAATTAAAAATGTGCCCCCCCTGGGGGGCAGAGTGGGGGGTTGACACACAAGACATCCATAATATGAATAAGCAGTTGCAGACCTTTCAAATGATGCGCACACGACTGGTGTTGTAAAGAAATTTAAAATGTGCCCCCCCCCCTGGGGGGAGCAGAGTGTGGGGGTGACACACAAGTCATCCATAATAATGAATAAGCAGTTGCAGACCTTTCAAATCATGTCTCACACGACTGGTGTTGTAAAGAAATTAAAAATTTAACGAAATATTACAGTTATCGCCAAGTTGGCGACAAACTTGGCGATGGTAACCTTTCCCTCTTTATGGTAACCCAAACGGTGATGCATAGACGGAGCCCTTTCCTGATTGGTCTATTCGACTCATGGAAGGAGTGGTCCGCCCGGATTCGTTATTTCCGGAAATCTTACACATCAGCATCATTCTAGGAGTCATTCCTTTTAAGGCCAGTTTTTTTTTTACTATAGAAGGATTTCGATTTATAAGGATAAGTAGCAGTTTTAATAAGCATTTTTCATTGTACTCATACTTCTACATACCTGCCCACCACAAACACCTAAATCTGATATATCAGGAACTTTTGAAAGTGTAAACTCAGTAATCTGGGGTTTTACAATTTTGTTTCCGAAAAAAAGATGTTCTGATTGCATTTTGTGGCAGTTATCGCGGCCAGACAGACAGACAGAACAGACTGACAGGCGGAAAACAATAAATTAATAAATTTTGTGTCGCCAAAATAAGCCTTCATTGAAATTTCGGCAATGACGTCATTATTCATGAGTTACTGCTATCAATGTTTCTAATATTTTTTACGATTACTATAAAATACCTGTTTTATTTCAATTATGACGTCAAATTTTATCAGGTGAAATAATTGTTAAAAATATAATTATTTTTTATTTCTTTTACTTCTAATTATGCCCCCATTTTTGTCAGAAAAATTCTTATTAACGAAACAAATTTCCGTGTTTAATATTTAACAAAGTACTATATTTTTATTTTAATTCTGACGTCATATTTATTTTTTCTTAGTTTAATTTTTCGAATGGAAATTGCTCAATTGAAACTTATTGCCGTTGAAAAATTATTCCATATTTTGATTTTTTTTTTTTTTTTTTTTTTTTTTTTTTTTTGCAACGATAAAGGAAATTGGTTAAATTTTATCTAAAAAATCGCTATTGATTCTGCATGAAAAAGAAGGAAATTTCGAATTAAGGAAAATACGTATGTGAATAAAATTAATAAAACATAGCCTATGTTCTTTTCTGGTCTATGTTATAGTTATACACAAAGATACAAACACATTAATTCAT
Source organism: Maratus speculifer (assembly GCA_964019185.1). Lineage (NCBI taxonomy): Eukaryota > Metazoa > Arthropoda > Arachnida > Araneae > Salticidae > Maratus > Maratus speculifer. The sequence continues at coordinate 75,351,492 of OZ025301.1, read as the reverse complement.
CAGTTTTGCCTCATCAGGTTGACTTCATTTAAATTTTCGTACATGCATTCAAATTTATAACATTATAAAAATAAGGGTTATGATGAATGGTTGCTTAGCAACCATTAAGAGAAAATAAAGAAAATGAAATAAATACATTTTAAATAAGTAAATCTCTAAAACAAATTAGTTTATATTATTGGAACACATTTATAAAAAATCTCCAAAATTTACAGTAATAATTTAAAAAATCTGACAAATGTGTAGACAAAATTTCAAGACAATACGAATAATTTAACTGGTAAATTTCAGTATCCGTTTATCATTGAATACCATTAATGAAATGTGACATTTTCTCTCAAGGATTAAAAAAAAAAAAAGTCATTGGATTTGCCATAGAAAATTATTATTGCGCAAAATAAAATATTCTATATTTTCTGAACGAATGAATCAAATCTTACAAAAAACTATACAGCTTAATCCCAGTGCCTCACTAACATACCCACTTAATTTCAAGCCAATCGGATGTTTTTTGCGGTAGTTATCACGGAACAGAGAGACTGACACAAAAAAATTTCGTGTCTCCAAAGTAAGCCTTCACTGACGTTTCGGCAATTAATAGCAACAATCAGGGTCTGATTACTAATTTTATAGAAAATTTATCTTTGTTTAAAAGCCCTTTTCATTCGAAATTACTGTCATGAATAAGCAAAAAAAAAAAAAAAAAAACATTTAAAAATAAATAAATAAAAATAAAAAAAAATTATTTCTTTGTACTGGTGGGAGAGTGCCCCGTAGATAATCAGGCTCTGGGAACAAGCACAAACGAAAATGCTGTGGAAATGAATTAATAGGCAGATGAGGTACTAAAAAAGCGAATATTAAATGCAAGAGACTATATGTATACCTGTTCAGAACAATTCTGGCAAAAAGTGAAAGAAAAAAAAAAGTTATTTCAAGGATTTGAAGTCCGGGAAAAAGTAAGGAAAAATGGAAAATCGGAATCGCGTTAGTTCGAATTAAACGAAGTCAAAAGAAAATATGTTTGAATAAACGAAATTTTTTTAATGTTATTCTGCTATTGAAAATTTCGGGACTTCATGTTTAGTTCGAATTAAGAGAAGATTCGATTTATCCGATTTCGAAAGCCGACTCTACTTCGTTTTGAAAATTTTTGCTAAAGAAGATAGTTTTTCATTTAAGTAAATCTTCTCGCAGTAAATCGGTAAATATGTTTATTTTTCGTAAGTTTTAAATTTTTAAAACTTTTTGTAATTTTTAATTTTTTAAAGCATTTTTGCAATTTAAAAAAAAAAATGTTAGTTAATTTGTGAATTTTTCAAAACTTTTCGTAAATATTTCTAGAACATTATTTCGTTGACATTCGTAAAAATTTTTCATTGATTTTTTTTTTTAAACAATTTTAGTAAAAATTTATATATTTTTTTATCAATTTGTAATAAAAAAGATTTTGTATTTTTTTTTTAAATTTGAATTTTTTAAACTTTTTTGTAATTTTTATATTTTTGACTTTTTAAAAAAATGATTTGTAATTTTTTTAAACTTTTTTGTAAATTTTCAAACATTTATTGTAAATTAAATTTTTTTTTGTTAGTTTTGTGATTTTTTTTAACTTACAAGGAAGGTCTCCATACTGTACATACTCAGAAACTTTTGAAAAAAAAAATGCTAATTAAACTACCTATGTATGCAATAAAGAATCAGTCAAAATAAGTGGCGGAATCACTATAGAATTTATGTAAAAAAATAAAAAACTTTCGAATATTTGGTGTGAATATCACGCGATTTGGCGAGCAGCATTTTTCCTCCAAAAAAAGCAAACGATTTAACGCAACTGAAAATGCTAGATTTTTAGAATGAGTTTAAATAGTATTTAATGAATTTAAACATAAACAATGAAAGAGTTTAATATATTATATACATATATATATATATATATATATATATATATATATATATATGTATAAATGTATCTTGTATTGCATATATATATTGTTTGTTGCTATAGTTTTTAATTTATCCCTGGAAAAATATTTTCATATACAAAAAATTCATATTGCAAAAGAATTATTTTCATACATTTAAGCGTATTCAAAATTAAAAGCCAGATGCTTCCATAGCAACGAAATTGATTGACAATGCTCAATTGGGCTTTGAGCTTGAAATAACTTTAATGAATTTAAATTATGAATTTCGTTTTAAATCGCAAATTTTGATAGTTAAATTTAAATATAAATACATATAAATATCGATATAACAAAATTATACTTAAAACAAACTAAAAATGTCAAAATTAAAGTTATTTAAATTATATTTACTTAAACAATTCCAACATGAAACTTTGTTGTCCTTAAAGCATATTTGACATAAAAAGGTATTTTTCCAAGCTGCATTCCATCGCCAACCGATCATAAATCGCCAACTAACGAAATTTTCATTATTTTTTTACGGACGCTGTATGGAGGTTCTACAGTTCCGCCAAAGAAAAAAAAAAAAAAAAATATATATATATATATATATAAATGTATATATATGAGAGAACTTCTCGTGAGAAGAACATTTTGTAATTTTTTCAGATTTTTCGGAGTATGCCCGTACGGAGACCTTCCTTGTTAGATTTATAGAAAACTGAAATTATTTTGTTAATTTGCACATTGTTTCATTTATTTGTAATTTTGTAGGTTCGTACGAAAGTTTTTCGCTAACTTGTACACATTTTAAAACATTTTTAAAAAACATTGATTTTTTTTTACTAATTTGTAATTTTCTTTAATTTTTTCTAGTTATTATTATTATTATTTTGTATTTTGTAATTATTTTCATTTTTTTAATTTTTTAATTTTTTTTTTACTATGAAATTATTTTCTGAACTTGCACATTTTTCCATTCATGTGTCAGTTTTGTGGGTCCTTATAAAATTTTTTTTCTAAATTGCACAATTTTAAAAACATTGACTTTTTTTCACTATTTTGAGCATTTTTAAAACACTTTAAAAATATTAATAAGTTTTTTTAATAATTTGTAATTTTTAAAAGCTTTTTCTTATTTGTTTCTAGTTTTTATCTTTATTTTACGTTTTGTAATCTTTTTCTTCATTTTTTGAATTATTTAAAAGCTATTTGCGAATGCTTTTTTGAAAACTATGAAATTATTTTGTGAAATTGCGTATTTTTCCATTCATGTGTCAGTTTTGTGGGTCCTTATGAAAAATTTTCTCTAAAGTGCACATTTTTAAAAACATTGATAATTTTTTAACTAACTTGAGCATTTTTAAAACACTTTAGAAAATATTGATTTTTTTTACTAATTTGTAAGTTTTTTTAAAACTAATTTTTAACTTTTTCTTAATTTTTTTTTTTTTTCCATTTTGTAATTTTTTTATTTTCTGGAATTTTTAAAAGTTTTTTGCGAATGTTTTCTTGAAAGCTATAAAAATTATTTTGTGAACTTGCCTTTTTTTTTCCATTCATGTATGAGGTTATGTTTTGAGGGTCCTTATATTTTTTTTTTTTCTAAAGTGCACATCTTTAAAAATATTGATAATTTTTTCACTAACTTGAACATTCTTTAAAACATTTTAGAAAATGTTGATAATTTTTTTTTTTTAACTAATTTGTAATTTTTTATAAACTTTTTTCTTAATATTTTATTTTTTTCCATTTTATTTTAAACATTTTGCAATTTTCTTTTGTTAGTTTGAAACTTTTTAAAAACTTTTTGTGACTGTTTTTTGAGAATTAAAAATTTATTTTGTAAATTTGCATATTTTTTTTTTATCATCTATTAGTTTTTGTGGATCCTTATAAAAGTTTTCCCCTAAATTGTACATTTTAAAAAATATTCACATTTTTTTACAATTTATAATTTTTTAGAACTTATATGCAATTATCATATTTTTCATATGATAGTAATATTTTTGAGATATAAATATTTGATGATTATTAGGAAAATAAGTAAAAAAGTGAAAGATTTAAGCACAAATCATTGTGCAATTTAATATTTTTGTGATAGATGATAGAATGTGGATTAAAAATGATTATTAAACTAGTATGATGTTAAAATATGAAGGGAAAAAATCAATTTTGATGTAGATAAGTATTGTGGTAAAAGTTCATATAATTTGGTTTTGAAAATAGGATGTTTTGAAATAGGGTAACATCCCCAGTAATTGGCACATTAAGAATTTGTTTTTAAATTTACTTCAATTTTCATTACAAAGAAATAAGATATTTACTTGGAAATATTTTAAAATCAAAGAATGCATATCTGCACATCTATTTTGCCCACTAAAAGTATAAAAAAATTGAAAAAGTATTTTTATAAAAATATATTTATAAAAAGTTGCTGAAATCACCAGTAATTGGTATCTTGAGCACCAATGTATGAAACCTTGTGATCCAGTAATTGGCACATGTTTATATTTAAAAAAAAAAACCTTTACATTATACATTGGGTTTAATTGCTTTAAATGAATTTACTGTAGATGAAGATGCCATATTTCAGGTTTTTGAGAGTAAGAAATCAGCATATTAGTCTGAAATGTGAACACTTTAAAATAATACAATGTACTTATATTAATACCCAGTAATTGTCATGCTGTCCCCAGTAATTGTCATATGAAGCTTTAATGGATTCCAATGACTGATAACATTTCATATTTTCAAATAAAAACAAATGATAAACAAAATTAATGTATAACTTTAAAAATACTTCCAAAATAAGTGGTTTAATCTCAAATTCCTTGCGAATTCCTTGTAATTGGAATAGGTGCCAATTACTTGGAACTAGCACAATTGATGCACCATTAATTGGCATCTATCATTAATTCAGAAATCCAAATATTTGTGTCGAAAATACTTTTACACAATTAAAATAACCCTTTTTAACTAAACAAAACTGTTGTCAATTAAAATTTAAAATATACTATAAATTAGATAATAATGAATTGAAAAGCATGCCTTCCTTAAGCCAAAGAAGAAGCATTTGCAGCAAAAATGGCTTATTTTATACAAGCCATAATTGTTTCTCTTTCCTAGGCACTATTGTCATCTAGTAGCATAAATCAAAGTTATAATCTTTAACGTAAACGAGCATATAACTAGCATATGGTCTTGCATTTTTAAAAGACTGGATATAAATCCTATTTTAGGGCATGTTTGTAGGATGTGCCAGTCACTGCTGCATGCCAATTACTGGGGATGTTACCCTATGAAATGTTTAATGAAAATGAAAGATTGTATCAGTATTTTAAAGAACTTGATGGATGACAATTCAGAAATTTCCAGAGTGCAAGGTTAAACATATGATAATTTGATTAATAATATGAGCAGAATACATCAGACTATTTTTAATATGTCAAATGATTGATGCAATTAGAAATGCTATATAGGGACAATTCATACAAGGTAAAAATTGTTTATTTAAAAAAAAATTAAGGGGAAAGTACAATGAATTGATTTTACTGTCATTCCAAGTCAGTATCTATCTGAATTATGTAATGTTAAAATAAAAAAGAAAAGAGACAAGTATGATATAGAAGTATGCAAGAACGGTCTTTTTCTTCGGGGGAGGAAACTATAGATTTTAAAAGGTATCTGTTTTTAACAGCCACAATTGTCAGCAAAAGTCTAACATACGATTTTTGTTTTATGATAATAAAACAAATAATATACCTAAATTGCTAAGAATTTAATAAAATAAAGTTTATTTTTTTTCCTTTGTACTGAATTCAAAAGTTTAAATTTCTTTTCCAACTATTTTATTTTAAATGAAAATATATTTAAAATATTGTTAAAAATCTCCCTTTGATATATATATATATATATATAAAAGGAGTGACCGAGCTCAGCTCGGTCCAAATTAACTTTGTGTTCAACGCGTTTTTTACTTTATCAGTCTCTCTGTATTATTACTATAAAACATGTTGTTTATAATAGTATTATTTACAAAAACAATCAATAAGACAATTATGTATGTATGCACATTTTTTACATTATTTTAAACTTTACAACAAAAGGACATTGATCCAAATCATTTTTTTAGCTCGACTCTGATTGGTTTAACTGTGCATTTTGAATTCTATTAAGAATGTATAAAAATTTCTTCACATTCTGAAAGACATTTTTTTTGCCGGATATAGCCAAATTTGGTGACATTCTTTCATTTGATGCCAAATACGAAATTTAGTCATGAACAACAACTTATGTCAACTTATAACTGAATCTGAAATTAGTGTGATGAAATTCCGTGCATTAGTTATTGAGATACAGCGTCCACAAAATTTTTGTCACACACAGACAAACATTTTGTAAAAACATGTTTTTGGCTTCTCTGACCCCTAAAACATGTAAATCCGTTGAATACGGGATTTCGAAAATTTCTTGAATCCAACACCTTCTTCTTGTAAAGATACGAAAAGTAAAAATGATCCTGATTAGTTTTTGGTGCATATCACCCAACATGTGGTGCTGTTATGCAGAATTTTTTAAGATTTGCAATAGCTCTATCTCAAAAACTAATGCACGGATTTTCCTCACACTAACTTCAGATTCAGTTACAAGTTGACATAAGTTGTTGTTCATGACTAAATTTTGGTTTGAATTAACTAACCAGTGACGCTGCCATGCTGCATTTTTTAGGAAGTATTAACATGCATAAGATAGAAGAAAGTTTTGGAACTGTCATATCTGACTAGTTTCTTTTCTTTTTTGTATTCTTTTTAAAAGGTCTCTCTTTCTTTTCTTAGTTCTCAAAATATTTCCAAAATATTTACTTAATTATTTTATGTATTAAAAGCTGACCAATTGCAAGTAAGATTTTAGCCCTTTATATAACACTAAGTATATATATTTCAGAAATATTTTGAGAATTAAGAAAAAATGGGACATTGTTCAAGAGAACGCAAATAAAATAAGTTAAAAATATTAATTGCCCATGGAGATATTTTAAATATATGAGAATGCATCAAACGCAAATAGACTTAACTGAAGTGAGAGAAATTCGGAAGGTGGCAGACGCCTTAATATGGACCCGGAAATGCCAGATGGGTCAGCTAGTATTAAATAAATCTAAATAAAAATCAATTAAGACTCAAAATATTGTAATTTTTCGTTATTTAAGAAACAGCATATTACTTCTTTTTCTTTATTCAGGGTTCATACAGAGTTGGGAAGAAAAAATCCAATCAGTACAGAAAAAAATCCAAGGAGTCAAAAAAATTTTAAGGACTTTCCACTTTTGTTGTTATTTATGTGGCATGCACTTGCACACCTCAATTTTTAACGCTCCATTTGGAGATAACATTTCAAACAAATTTTTCTCTATTAGAATCTAATTATATTGGTGCTGATATTGCACAGAATTCTCAACCTTGGTAATTTTGTAAGTTAAAAAAAAAAAAAAAAAAAAAAAAATACAGAATCAATTTTCCTGTGCAGTGACCAATGGTCATATACACAGAGATCAGTCAAACTCGAAATACTTATTATGTATATCGCATACGTCTTTAAAACATTTTTCAAAGGTTAAAAAAAAAAAAAACTGCTAATGCAACATACACGAAAAAAAATATTTTTTTTACAATCGTGATTCCCCCCCCCCCCCCCCCCCCGCGAGTAATATCGCTTACGTGCAAAACCGCAACACAATTTAAGGAGTTTCTAAGGAGTATTTTGTTCATCTAAGTAGTTCTAAGTACTACTTGGGAATGTTTCCATTTCTAAGAAGTCTGTACGAACCCTAATTATTTCATATTCAGCGTTATAACATTAAGAGATTTAAACAAAGGACAATATGCAATATGTTTTATTGCTGATATAATTTATACATTTTTTTATTTTTTCAAGTACAAAATAATCTTTCAAAATATTTGTTCGTAATAAAGTGTTATTTAAGAGACAAATTTCCTTTAAAGAAGAAAAGAAAAGTTTATATAATGACATACTACAGAGTATAATTCACTTTTCCATGGACATTTTGCATATGACGTTTACAATCCTTTTTGTGTAAGAACCTTCTGTCACACACATCGCACACAAATGGTTTTTCCCCGGTGTGTTTGCGGACATGTTCGTCTAAATTGGATTTGATGGCAAACTCTTTTTCGCACAACTCGCACTTAAATGGTGTCTTACCTAGAGGAACATTATGCATATTGTAAGCATGATAGCGCAAAACAGTCTGAGTAACAAATTTCTTTCCACAAGTCTCGCACAAAAATGGTTTTTCTCCGGCATGTGCAAGATGATGCAAATGTAGTGAAGATTTGTGGCGAAAGCTTTTATTGCATAGTTCGCACACAAAAGGAGTGATTCCATTGTGTATATATTGATGGATCCTTAGCTTTGCTCTTGTAATAAAGCTTTTCTCACATACTTCGCACTTAAAAGGCCTTTTCTCCAAATGAATACAGCGTCGAGCATTGGCACAGCTTTTCATCATGTACCCCTCTGGGCATATTTTGCATTCAATTCGTTCATGTGTCCGCAGATGTTTAGTTAAAGCGTCTCGTCTCTTAAATGTTGCCCCACAGGTTTCACATTTGTATGGTCTTTCTTCAGTGTGGATGACTCTGTGCACTTTTAAACCTGTTGAGTCGTTAAACCTTTTTGGGCAAAAATCACACGCATAATTGCGCAAATTAGCATGAATATTCTTATGAACCCTTAGCGCATTCTGACTGGACAATGTTTTCTGGCACACATCGCATTTAAATGCGTCTTCTTGAGTATGGACAAGTTTATGCCGGCTAAAATTTGTTGCATCATTGAATCCTCTCGAGCAAATATCGCAAACATAAGGGCGCACATCCAAATGAGTATTTCTATGAACCTGTAACGCATTTTTACTAGACAATTTTCTCTGGCATACTTCACATGTGAATGATTGATGACTAAGACGGTGTTTATTTCTTAAAGATTTTTCAGAGAATGTCATCGGACACTCGCTACAAGTAAAAAGTTTTTTAGAAGTATGAACAAGACTGTGGTTTTTTAATGACGATTGTTTAGAGAATGGCATTTGACACACATTACAAATAAAACTTTTTTTAGAAGGATGAGTAAGGCAGTGTTCCTCGAATAAAGACTTTTCATAGAACGTCATCTGACACACATTACAAGTGTAACACTCCGCTATGGCATGGATATGAACATGATTAAACAGATCGTCTTTTGAGACAAAACTTTTAGGACATACTCCACAGGGAAATTTCTCCTTTGTTTCATGAGTTTGAAGATGGATATTTAAGATACTAGGATGGGTACTTAAAGGGAATTTCTTTTCACACAGGTGACAAGAAAATGTTTTTTCGCGTGAATGAGTTAAAAAATGAGCAGTTAATGAATTCTCGTTTTGAAATGCTTGCAGGCATACGTCACATTTAAATTCTCTTACTTTGAGGGAGTTTTGATTCTCTTTTTTTGGCTTTTTATCATCATTTATAAATGATTTTAGACTTTTAATTATTTGAGTGTTTTTTGACGGTATATTATTTTGATCTATATCCGAATCAGGAGGTGGATCATCATCACTATCAGAGGCATGAAAATTATCAACAACAGTGGAGGACATGGACTGCGTATCTTCAGAATTTGACATCGTTTGGATGCAATGCTTTCGTCGATGCTCATCGAGATCACGCTTTTCCTGAAATTCTTCTATGCATGTGCCACACTTGAAATTTCTTTGCAATTTGTTATTTAAAACCTTTTTTAAGGCACAGTTTTCCCCACTTACATTGCTGCAAGAATCACGTTTTCCATCATCATGTCTTTTTGTAGGATTTTTCTCATTACTTGGGGCCGGTTGTACAATGAACGCACAGGTAGATTCACTATTGTGATCTTTAGCATGCTCATTCAGAGAATCAACATCCGGGAACGCCTTTTTACATACAAGACAAATGATATACATTGGAATGTTGTGCATGTCCAGATGCTGATCCAAACTCAAGACGTTCGTAAATCTGTCTTCACACTCATGACAGTCAAAATGCTCTGGCAGCAAATGGATAATGGAATGCACCTGATAGTGAATTCTTGTAGAAAATTCTTTATGACATGCATCACAAATAAATCGTTTTTCATTAATACAGATTTCAGAGAAAACAGGATAATTTTTTTCACTATTCATTTTTTTTTTTTTTTTTTTTTTTTAAATATTAAAAAGGACTATGAGAAAAAGGAGACTGTTCAAGTAAATTTCAGTAAAGGACAGTAGTAAAAAGAAGTTCTATTATTAAATACTAATAATTTTGAAAAAAGAAACTATAAACTAATTTATCTGTGTTTTAATTATTGTAATTAACCTTGGTATAATTATTTGGTTATTAAAAAACTTTCAATTTGTTTTAATTTTTAAAAGTTTCAGTAGCTATTACTAAAGTATCGTTTTAGGAATTAGTGTATATTTTAATGCAAATATAGCTGTTTTTATTTCTATTTTATAATTTCCTTTTTAATGATATGCAGATATCATTGAAGTAATCCCTCAGATTTCTATAAATATGCTACTTATAGTTAAGGCAACATTTTTCTTAAATTTTAGAATGCAGGAAACTTGTGTTTTACGAATTGGAAAAAAATTGTCTAACGAAAGTGTAACAACAACTTGAACAGGTTGACCTCTGAACTTTAAACAGGAACGTGCATCTGAAATAAAATAAAATACAGAGGTGTGAAAATTACTAGAATATATGTGAAATTTACATAAAATCTTATTATATTAAAGAAATAATACATAATTTTTAAAATATTGATACATTTAATATTTAGTTTGCATTTCTTTGAGTTTTTTTCCTTTTTAATCAAAGATACAATAGGTTTTGGTATACTTTGTATGAGTTTTTCGTAATTAATTTGTATTTCTTTATCATGGCTCCAAATTCGGATCAGTCTTTCTGTCAGATTATTCTTGTTTATGGTGCTGTATTTCTTTATTTTTTCCTTTACCATAGTGCAAAGATTGTCTGGATTGTTAGGATTTATATCTGAACTATTTTTAGTCAATGACCATGGAAGTGTTTTTATATTTTTTTTCCATCCAAAAATTTGGTCATAGATGAAGCTTTATGGCATTGAGCTCCATTATGCATGGATATGAAATCTCCATTTTGGAACCAGTTTTTAAATTCTAGAATTAGTCTTTCTTCAAGCACTTTTTTATAATAATAATAATCCATGATTCCTTCTAAAATATGCAAATGCCCTGTACCCTAAGAAGACATCATGCTCCAAACTAATACTTTAGTAGGATGTTTAACCATTTCTGCTATGTAATTTGGGGAAATTTCTTCACTGGTAATTCTCTTGATATATTGATTGCTTTCTTCTGATATCGTAAGTATCGATTCATCAGAAAAACATATATAAACAATAAAAAAATCCCTTACGGTACATAATTTGTTGAGAAATATTCGTATAAAGAAATTTTTAATAAAGTTTATAAACAGATCTGTATCTTTAGTCAGTATGCAAAAGAACATGATTTCAAGAAGAGATATGATCAACTTAAGTTCAACTGATTCACCTTGCTCCAATCACTTCCGAAGTGTTCTTGCATAATTTTCGAGGACGACAAGCACTGAGTCTAGTTGAAGTAAGTTTTCAACGAATAGAAGAATCACAAACGTTTACTCCATACGTTAGCAAAGAGATTTTTAGTTAAAGGTTACGTCCATGAAATGCATAAAAAACGCGAATTACATCCATAAATCGCTCAAAAACACGAATTACGTCTATAAATCGTGTAAAAAAAACATGAATTACATCCATAAATCGTGGAAAAAAAAACATGATTTTTGTCGTCAAAAAGCTCAAAAATGCAAATTAAGTCCATGAATAGTATAAAAATAGTGAATTACGTCCATAAATCGCATAACAAATGCGAATTACATTCATGAATCGCATAACAAATGCGAATTACGTTCATGAATCGCATAAAAAAAAGTAATTATATTCATGAATGGCATAAAAAATGCAAATTATGTCCATAAATCGCTCAAAAAACCACAAATCACATTCATAAATTGCATAAAAAACACGAACTACGACGATGTATTGCGCAAAAAAGGCGAATTACACCCAATATTAAATTAACTTACAGAAAGTTTTTGACCCAATATTACGTGCGCAGAGTTTTTGGTTTTATACAAGTCTGGCAGACGGACTGAATGACTATAGGTGCTACAAATTTACATAATTACGAACAGTGCTGTAATTGGATGGGGATGCGTGGAAGCGCTGTTCCCAGAAATATTTAATTTGTCTTGTCACTATACCAAAAAAATCATGTACAAGCATTCCCTCAAACTGAGGGAAATGATAATTTATGTTGTTTCAAGATGTTTCATTTGTATTCATAAACCCAGTAGGAAATTCCTTCAAAAATTTTTATCCTGAATCATGTTCAGGTTAGTGGTCAAGAAGAAAATTTGCAGATGAAAGAGCTTGTCATAAATTAGAGAGAACAGACAACACCTCTCATTATAATTCTTCATGTAAATTTCTAGAGTAGATGTGCCAATAAGTAACAATCAGTATTCTTGCTGACACTTGACCAATGTTAGTAATTTGGCTAATTAAAAATAAAAAACATTCACCAAATGATAAAAGTATTAGCGAAATAGATTCGCCGTGTAGCACAAAAAAATTATTAGGGATGCACCGAATAGTGATTTTGGCCGAATACCGAATGCCGAATATTCGGCCGACAGGTGAACCGAATACCGAATATTCGGTTAGCCGAATAGTAATTGTTGGGCCGAATACCGAATAGTTAACTATTCGGCCGAATACCGAATATTCGGCTTTCCAAATTCTTTTTATATTTTAAAATTTAAAGGTATTAAAATGTTACTTATTAAAACAGTTTTACATAATATTTAATAAAAGAAACTTACATTTTGATAAACAAGAGCTTTTTATAAGAACATTTAGTATTGAAAAAAAATCTGCCTTGAGTTAATTTAAGAAGCACAATTATGAAACTTTAATTAATAAAATTTTCTACGAATCAAAACAAACATTTTAAAATCAAATAATGAAAAAATGGCCGAAGGAAAATTTCACAGTCTGATAATTGTCCTTTTCAAATAACTCAAGGCAAAATTTTTTTCAATATAAAGTACAAATACTTTCAACTTAATTTTGAATAAAGGCATGTTTGGCTCATAGTTCTTTTCTTATGAATGGTGGTATTTTCCACCCTTCCCATCATATCATATTTTACAGAAATCAAAGCATGTGAGTTAAAAATATGTTATCTTATTCATTGTTAATATAATAAATGAACACACAAGTTTTGACCTAGAGTGAGATGAAATACAATGTACTTATGACTCAATAAGTTGATTATGATTATGGTTTCATGAACAAAAATTGTCTGCCTTGATAGCTATTACTAATCTCAAAAGTTGTTTTTTTTTTCTTTTAAAGGACTTTTATTTGGGGGAAAGCAAGAAACAGATTATTTACTAAACAAAATTTAGAAACTTGTATCTGCTCATAATTTATTCCTAAGGAGAATCCTAATAAATCACCATTTTAATCCTTCTCATGTTTAATTTTCTTAAGTTATACGTTACAAACAGCAAATAAATATTGTAAAAACATTCTATTTTATTTAAAAATGATTTTGTTTCTAATTGTTTTAAATAGAAATAAAAAAATTTACAGTTAAAAGTAGAAATAGTGAAAAGTTTTTAAAAGTTTTTATTAAGTATTGAATGGCCGAATACTATTGCCGAATACTTTGATATTCGGCCATACCGAATATTCGGCAGGCCGAATAATTTCATATTCGGCCAAGCCAAATAGTTTAATATTCGGCCTAACCGAATATTCGGTAACATGGCCGAATAGGCCGAATACCAAATAGATACCGAATATTCGGTGCATCCCTAAAAATTATCTTTAATCCTTTAATGTACCTCCTTTTTTTCAATATGTTCTAGAATAATCTAAGTTTTTATAACTGCGACAACGATTCTTATTAATCTAATTTCATCTATCTGCTACTAATATATAAAAAATATATAGATATGCATATGTATCAAAGCAGAAATTGAGCACTAGCAATTTGGTGAATCTAATCGCTTGTTTACTTGCCAAATGAAGAATTTAGTCGCAATGGCGAGCAACAGTGAGAACTCTGATAACAATATGGTTTAATTATGTTATTTCAATTTATTTTGAATCATAATGAAAAATATTACTATGAGATTGGTTAAATATTGCTTTGAATGGATGCTTATACAAATACAATAGTACTAAAAAATTAGAATGTAATAATTATAGCTGTTAATTGAAAAAAATTGACTTTTTGCTTAAATGTTTTAACTTGGATTTCAGGTCTGGTGGCATTATGAAAGGCCAGTTTCCAGAAATATTTTTTTCCAACAAAATCAGTGATTACGAACACACCTAAAAAGCATGTTTGCATTATCTAGTTGAATGGAAGGAGGCAGGAATGAAATGGAGAGAAATTATAAAAAATGGAGAGTACTCCAAAATGAAAAGCCTATCAAAGAGAATAAAAAAGGTTGAGAAATGCTGAAACAGACCATAAGAAACAACCAAGAAAACAAAATTGAGTCAATTAAACAACAGGATTGCAAAAAAGCCGGCTAAAATTAAAAAAAGCCAGGCCAGTGGTTTTTGTTGGTTTTAACCGGCTTTTTTTTTTTTTTGACCAAAATTGTTTTTTTTTTTTTTTTTTGGTCATAATTGGCCCAGTGAAACATTTTAATTATAAGTTAAACATTTTTAAATGTTTTTTAATTAGTTTTAATGATATTTAATTGACTTTGAGTTTAATATTTTATTTATTAAAATGAAAAATTTGGATTTTAATTATGATTCACTATGAGAAATTAGATAATAGCCAAATTTCTCAATAATGAAGATAGTTATATGTACTATAACACATTAACCTCTTCAGACCCCAGGGTTTATTTATGTACTTTTCTTAATTTCAGTTATGGATTTATATTATCAAACCGATACCTAAAAAAGATTGATCAACAAAAAAATTAGAATTTATTTTTTTGTTGATAAAAATTGATGATACATCAAGATTCAAAAAAGACATTTTTTGACAATTTCTTTGAATTTTTTAATTTTATTATACTTTTTTGTATTGTAAAAACACTAAAAAACATAAAATAAATATATATTTGGTAATTTTTCATTACTAATGGACTCTACAAATGATATCTTAATGCACAATAAAATTATTTGAGTTTTCATTTTTGCTCATTTCGTAGATTTTTGCTGCAAGCCAATTTTATGTAACACGTAGCTTACTAAAAAGAGCTATAACAAACAAATTACTATTTTGTTTAATTCTTCTATCTGTTAGGCCTCCATTTACACCAATTTCTCTTTTTTTACATTATTTATATACGTGAAAAAAAATTGTAAAGATATGTATCCTATAAGTAGTGTTCACTCTAGAAATAAAAAGGGCATGGTGCTATTCACTACAAAAGGCACTACTGCAGCAGAAAAGGGCACTTTTGCCAGAAAAAAAATTGTTATTACCTTTAGAAGGGGAAAAAAGAAAGCAATGAAATACATAATTTTATACAAAATATTATACAAAATATGATAAATCAAGTAACATTAATTTTGAATGATTTTATGACATAAAAATTAAAAATACAATTAAATTAAAACATGATTCAATAGTTTTATGTTCTTTTTCTTAAAGAAATGAAAAAATCTATCATTTTTAGGCACACAAATTTAGAAACACTACGGAATAAAAAAAATATTTATTAAAAATCTCTCTGTAAAACCAGTGGTGCAGTTTACTACTTTTAAAAAAGGCAGGGTGCATTTTGTAAATTTGAAAAAGGGCAGGGTGCTGCACCCTTCAAAAATGGCCTAGAATGAACACTACTATAAGATACATCAGGTCTGAAGAGGTTAATGGAGTTTCTAGTGGCTTATAGTCAGAATTGCGAATATGTTAGCTAAATTATAAAATGGCCATACCAAGTGTTTTCATCTTTTTTAAAATTATTATTTATTTACTTTGATGACTCTTGTTTTTTCATTTTTACATCTTTATAAAACTAAAGAGAACAACAGTTACTTAGTTACAGTATGTTTTATTAACTAATTTTAAGAGCTATTAATATGTCTTCTTATATTTCCCATAAACATTTCTTAAGTAATGTAATAAAAACACCATTTCTCACTATTAAAAAAAGCATTATGAATTATGCATATTTCATAATATTATATTTCAGTATTATAAATTAGCATATGCAATGCATGAATACATTCACTCATAGAGTAAATGTAAGCATGAATATATTCAACCAAGAGTGCATATATGTACTCTTTTAAATAGCAAGGTGCAAGGAGCTTTCCAAAATTTTAATTGATCAAATTTTACTTGGGTCTTTTAATTGCTCTCTTCATTTTATAAGAAAGAGACTGAAAATAAGATTCCCCTGACATTTTTGAACAGAGTTGTGTATGAAAATCAAACAATATAATGAGACATAAAAGATACAACACAATTATACTTTTCAACACTAGTACCAAGCAAGTTGAGACACTTGTAATAGTACTACTTAATAAGCTGCAAAAAACTCCCAGGAAAACATCAGGGCATTGCATACACACAAGCCATTAAACACTACTTCCCTACGTGCAAAGCCCTGAATTTTTTCCTGCAGGACTTTTTGAAGCTTATAAAGCAATATGACCAATGTCTTAACATACTTGAAAATTATGCAAAAAAATAGGTATGTCTCATTCTATTTTTTGACTTTCACATACAACTCTGACTAGGGTTGACATTGGAAAATTATTTTCCTTATATATACTTATGTATTAAAATCTCCTCAAATACAGAATCCTTCCTAATTTCTCTTTCAACATTGTTCATTCTGTGACTTAATCTTTCCATATTGACATGTAAGAATGTTTCCATGAATGGTTTGATGTGATACATTTTGTCTAGTTCAATTAAATACAATTCTTCAGAATTTGTAATATACATGGAGCTATGTAATATAGAATTTCAAAACACATTTTTGCAGCATAATTTATATTCTTTTCAATTTGCATAATTTTTTCAGACATAATGGCTTCACAATTGACTTATAGCAGTTATAAAGACTTATTTATTTGAAAAATTTAAAAGAAATTTATAACTTTTTTAGTAGAAAATTTTTATAAATGCATTAAAATAAATTAAGCAAAATTTAATGTGAATTAGCTGAAAATTAACTCTTAAAAAAATAAAAGACGGCTTTTTTCAATTTAATCTGAGTTTTTTTTTTAAGTGGCTAATACAAAAAAAAAAAAAAAAAAAAAAGCCAGCCCCCCCCCCCCTTTTT
Source organism: Maratus speculifer (assembly GCA_964019185.1). Lineage (NCBI taxonomy): Eukaryota > Metazoa > Arthropoda > Arachnida > Araneae > Salticidae > Maratus > Maratus speculifer. The sequence goes on along the minus strand of OZ025301.1, from coordinate 75,334,139 downwards.
TTTTTTTTTTTTTTTTTTTCTTGAACAATACACATAAAACCTTTATCATTTTGAACATTCCTATTCAACAGAAAAACACAAACTGAGTAAAATCATTTTTAAGAGAAGTGGATTGTGGCATTTAAACAGACAGTAATGCAATAAAATTGCTTTAAAATTGTATTTAAAGTACTCAGATCTTTATCAAACTTCACCAGAATGTATTAATATAATAAAGTATAATTTAAGCAAAAAAATTGCAAAATCAATATTTCCATCATTTTTTGTTGAAAGAAGGGTACAGAGTCCCTTCCCCCTTAAATAAAACATTTTTCAAAATATGTTTTCATTTCTGGTATATCACACACACATATATATAGAGAGATAGATTAAATAAACAGGTATTTAAATGCAGATTAAACACTTGCTTGAAAAACAAGATTTATTTTTATCAAAATAAACTTCATTTCAATACAGAAACTTGAAAAATATTTTGTTAAACAACATTAACAAACCACAGGCACTGATTCTTCTCCATGGATGCTTTTTAAATGATATTGCAAATGAGCTTTCTGCTTAAATTTTTGACCACACAAATCACACATAAAGGGTCTTTCCCCAGAGTGTTTGCGATAATGTATATCCAAAGCACTTTTCAAGGCAAACCCTTTCTGACATACTTCACATTGAAATGGTGCATGTTTTTCAAGGTTACATAGATGTTGAGATAAGCCTGATTTTGATCTAAATGTCTTTTCACATGTTTCACACATAAATGGTTTCTCTCCAGTATGTAAACGTTGATGAAACTTCAACAATAGTTTTTGGCGAAAGCCTTTATTACATGTCTCGCATACATAAGGAATCTCCCCACTGTGTATATACTGATGGGTTCTTAAACTTGATTTAGTTGAAAACCTTCCCCCACATATTTCACATTCAAAAGGCGCATTCGCTAAATGAATACAGAGTCGAGAATTGCCAGAGCTTTTCAAGATAAATCCTTCTGGGCATAGATTACATGATGGTGGTTCGCCAACAGATATATCACCACTATTTGCTTGATATCCTGGTTGATGTGTTCGCTGATGTTTGGTTAAATTAGATTTCTGATTAAAAGATGCTTTGCAAGTTTCACACTGAAATGGCTTTTCTCCAGTATGGATTAATTTATGGCGGCGTAAATTTTCACGTGAAAAATATGCCTTTGAACAAACATCACAAACATAGGGTTGATTTCCTGAATGAATCATCTTATGCTGCTCCAAATTGTTCTTCCTAGCAAAGTTTTTCAGGCATACGTCACATTGAAATTTCTTTTCTCCAGTGTGGCTTAATTCATGTCGACTTAAATTTGCCGAAATAGTAAATCTCTTTGAACAAATTTTGCAAACATAGGGGCGAAATCCAGAATGAATACGCTGGTGAATCTTCAACTTGTTTTTACTGGACAATTTCTTGTGACATATGTCACATACTGTAGATGTATGATTAAGACGACGGTGTTCTGCTAATAGAGACTTTTCAGGGAATGTGATTTGACAAGCTTTACATGTAAAAGATTGACCAGTATGAACATGATTTAGCAGTTCATCTTTGGAAGCAAAGCCTTTTTTACATACACCACAGGAAAATTGCATTGGTCCATGTGTTTGAAGATGATCAGTTAAATCCTTTAATAAAAATTTCTCTTCACACTGATTGCACGAAAATAACATTTCATCTAAAGCAGTTGATGTACAAACAGCTTTCTTTTTTTCATGTCTTCGAAGATGGGCGTTTAAAAGACTCTTTGATGTGAATTTCTTTTCACACTGATTGCACGGAAATGGTTTTTCATCTGAATGAGTTGATGAATGAATAGGTTTTTCTATTTCATGTGTTCGAAGATGGGCATTTAAAAGACGTTTTAAAGTGAATTCCTTTTCACACTGATTGCATGAAAATTTTTTTTTATCTGAATGAGTTGATGAATGAGCAAGTTTCTTTTTTTTATGTCTTCGAAGATGGGCATTGAGAAGGGTTTTTTTTGTGAATTTCTTTTTGCATTGATTGCACAAAAATGCTTTTTCATCTGAATGAGTTGATGGATGAACAATTGAAGAGATTTTGTCTTGACACACTTTTTGGAGTGTTTCACAAATGGATTCTTTTAATTTTAGAGGATTTTCAGAAAATACAAACGTGTTGTTATTTTGGCTTTCTTCTGAATTTGCTGCAAAAGTTTTTATACTCTCATATGCTTGAGAATTTTTAGATGAGTTTAGATTTTCAATATTATTCAAAGCATCAGAAAGAAGACTATCAATATTATGAGCACCATCATTGTCATTGCCAACATCATTATGGCAGATATTACCATCGTCATTGACATCATCATTATTGTGAGCACCACTGCCATTGCCATCCTCATCATTATTGTGAGCACCAATGCCATTGCCATCCTCATCATTATTGTGAGCATCATCACTGTCATTGCAATAACCATCATCATCATCAGAGTCAGAGTCAGGAAAATTATCATTACTTTTATCAGAATCCAGCTCTTTTTTGATGCACTGTTGATGGTGCTCATCGAGGTGATGCTTTTCTGGAAATTCATTATTGCATTTGTAACACCTGAAGAGACTTTGTACATTGTCATTCGACGCAAGCTTTCCTGGAATATATTTGTCATCATTATCATTGTGGTATGAATCACGTACTGTACTATTAAGGATTTTTTTCATCATTTTTTCATCACTGGTGACCTGTTGTATAATCGGCTGATTGGTAAATTGTTTGTGTTCTTTTTCAATGTGCATATCCAAGGACTCATTGTTGGTAAACTCTTTCTTACACAAGTGGCAAATGATACAAATAGGATTACTATGCAATTCCAGATGTTTATTCAAAATCAAGATATGATTAAATTCTTCTTCGCAAACATAACAATTAAAATTTTCTGGCAACAGATGGACAATTGAATGCACTTGATAGTGAATTTTTGTACAGAATTCTTTATGGCAAATGCCACAAGTAAAGTGGCGTTGGTCAATACTTATTCCTGAGACGATAGAACCATTATTTTTGCCAGCCATTTTATTTTAATTATTTTTAAAGAACTAAGGAAAAAGTGATAAATGCGAATCTCAGTAAAAGATACACTAAAAATATATTACTAATAATCTACTTGCACTATAATTATTGTTAATAATTGTAAAATAATCAGTTGATTATTCAATTAAACTTTTTTGTCAATACTTTCTGCAAGTATTAATATTACAGGAAATTTAGGAATGTCAGTATTCAATGCCGGAATAGCTGAGTTTAATGTTTTTTTAATAATATTGAAGCAATCTGTCACACTTTCTTAATGATATGCAGGTATAGTTGAAGTATTTTCTGAATATTATATGATATAGATACTTACAACTAAGGATTTTTTAAGATTTTTCATTCAAATTTATAATGCAGAATACTTGTAGATTTTAGAAGAATCACAAAATAACTTTCAAATGAAAGTGCATTAACTTGAACAGGTGGACTTCATAACTTTAAACAAGAACGTGCATCTGAAATAAAATAAAGTAATTAAAGGTTGAAGATTTATTTTAATATTTAAAAATGAAGAAAACTTCTAAAATAATTTTTAAAAGATCAAATTCGAAAACTGATTTCTTGCAGTTTTTTTTGTCGAAATTCATTGTTTTTTGTGGTTTTTTTTTTAGACAAAATTGATCGTTTTTCGCAATATTTTTTTTGTTGTTGTTGAAATTCATCGTTTTTTGCCATTTTTTGACAAAATTGGCCGTTTTTCAAGATTTACAAAATTTATTGTTTTTAAGTCGAAATTGATCCTTTTCCAAGATTTTTTTGAAGAAGCTGGTCTTTTACTCGTGATTTTTTTGACGAAATTGACCGTTTTTCTGCATTTTTTTATGAAACTGATCGTTTTTTGTGATTTTTTGAGGAAATTCGCCTTTGTTAAAAAACAAAATTTGCGTTTTTATTGCAGAATACTAGAAGGAATTTTGTTTTCTACATGATTCCTTAAAAAAATTCATTTTTTTTCCGTTAATTTTTGACAAAATTTACATTTTTTCACCGATTATTTCGAAATTCATAAAGTTTTTAATGTTAAAATTTTCCACTAAACATAACAATACCATAAACCCGAAGAATCAATCGTAAAAGCTAAAAATCCAAGGTATACCCGGAACACATTCACCCCTGAGAAATGGAGAATACTTCAAAATGAAAAGCCTACGAAAGGGAATCAAAAAGATTGGGAAACGCCGAAATGGACTATAAGAAACAATCAAGAAAAATAAAATGAGTTATTTGAACAATATCAGGATTACAAAAAAGCCGGCTAAAATTTAAAAAAAGAGCCAGGCAGTAGCTTTTATTGGTTTTAACTTTTTTTTTTTTTTTTTTTTTTTTTTTTTTTTTTTTTGGGGGGGGGGGGGGGGGTTGTAATTGGCTTTTATGCAGTGAAACATTTTAATTATAAGTTAAACATTTTTAAGTGAATTTTGTTAATTTAATGATATTTAATTGACTTTGAGTTTAATATTTAATTTATTAAAATAAAAAATTGGGATTTTAATTATGATTCACTATGAGAAATTGGATTATAATCAAATTTCTCAATAATGAAGACAATAATACTAGAATAACACATTGATGGAGTTCGTGTGGCAGGGCCGTAACTACCACTGGGGCAGCCGGGAAACTGCCCTGGGGCCTCCAAGACTGAGGGGCCCCAAACTGATGGTTAAAAAAACAATTTTAGTTTCTAGTCTAACTCCCTATAAAATAACCAGCACCTAGCTAAAAGTTAGTAATAAAAAAAAATCAAAGTGCTAGAGTAAATGTTTTTGCATATCTGTTGATATACTCCATATGCTTCGCATGCAAAAGCAGCTGTAGAGCAGACAGTAGAATGTTGAGTTGATTGTGTCATGTCACGTCAGTATGTTTGCCGATCCCACCGAGGCTAGTATAGATACCTTGCACATGATGTCACATGCTTCATCTGGTGCCCAAACATAAGGCATATGTGGTGTTTTCCCACTTGTAAACATAGTGATTTGTGCTTATTTTTTAAATACCTAGAAAAATAATGCAAGAATAAGAAAAATCAAGGGCAGTCTGCCCCAGGTGTCATCCTCAAAGGGGTAACACCAAATCTTTATTTGCAAATAAATGTATATAAAGATTTTGGAAAAGAACTCTAATACAAAATGAAATTTCTTGAGCACGACACAAGAGAATTAATTTTCTTAGAGAATGTGGAATTAAAAAAAAAAAAAAATGGTGTGCCTAAATAACATTTGCACCAGGGAGCAGAAACCAACCTATCCAAAGAGTGTGTAGCAAAATCAAAACTTTAAAAGAAAGAATCTCCTTCTATATATAGATGTGACACTGACTTATACAGACTATGGGTTAAGTGAAGAGTCGCTCTTGTGGTTTTTTAATGCAGGAAGACAAAAAGTAAATAAGAAATGATATGGTCATTTGTTATAATAACTTTGAGTTATGACTGAAAAAATACGACGAATTGGAGGGGGGAGGCTGACACCATGGTGACTGGGGGTGATATCCTTTATATCCGCCTCGGGTGTCACCCATTCTAGCTATGCCACTGGGTTTGCCCCAGAGCCTCCAAGTTTATAGTTACAGCCCTGTCTAGTGGTTTATAGTCAGAATTGCAAATATGTCAGCTAAACTAAATTATAAAATGGCCATACAAAGTGCTTTTGTCTTTTTTTTATTATTATTTATTTACTTTGATGATTCTTGTTTTTTCATTTTTACTGCTTTATAAAATTAAAGAGGACAATGGTTACTTAGTTACGGAATGTTTTATTAACTAATTTTAAAAGCTATTAATATGTCTTATTTTATTTTCCATAAACATTTCAAGTAATGTAATAAAAACACAATTTCTTACTATTAAAAATAGCATATATGCAATGCATGAATATGCAGGGTGTTTCGCTACCAGACCGACAAACTTTGAGGATTGATAGTAGACAAGAAGACAAACATTATTAAATAGGAAATTATGGGGCACAAACGTCTTCTGTAGGAGTTAGGTGCCATTAAAAATTAAGGTCCGAAATTTCAAACGATGATAAAAAACAGAAAAAAGGATTGATCCGTTTGCGGTTTTTACTAAAATCATTCTTTATATCACGATTTTTGTAGAAAAAAATTTTAAAGGTTACGTTCAAAAATTGTCGATAGAGGGCGCTTTAGACTTTAGAGTAACGAACAACTACTTTTTACCGTTATTTTGTGCATGGGGTTGAAATTATTCTAAAGTTTAGACTTTAACTTAAATTTTAAGCCCAAAATCGGAAACATTGGGATTGGGTAACTAGCGAAAATTAAACTGTGAATAGAGGGGGAAATTTTAAACGCTCATAAATATTGGACAAACAAATCGATTTTGTTGCAGTTTGCGTGTAAGTCATTAACTTGGTAATTATTTTTTATTCAAAATGACATACAGCTTTGGTGCACTCATTTTTTGATAGAGGGCATTTCCGACACATCTGTGACATTTCAAATGCATTACTCCTGGGTATTTTACTACCAGACCACAATACTTCCAGGAAGTGTTAGGGATAGTAAGACGACTTGGAATCACATAGAAATGTAACGTTGAAAATGCATTTTTTGCAAGTTACGGTTAAAGGAAGCAGAGAAAAAAATAACAGAAGCAGCAGAGAAAGAGCGACATGTTAATTAGACAGAAAACTGTTTATTTAAAGGTTTTACTAGAAATGGTGTTTGAAATTACGACCAGAAGTAGTCCGGCAAGTTTGACAGCAACGGTAGATGGCGTTAAATGGTAATGCGCCTCCGCAGAGATCACTTTGAAGTGATCATTTGCGAACCGGTTCCAAAGGTAGCAGAATGAAGTATTTGAATGATGAACAGCACGATAGGGCTCTTCCACATTTTACCAATGACGTTTGCCAACACTTAAAAGTAACATATGGACAGTGGTGGATAGGTTGTGGAAGCCCAGTTCATTGGCCTGCCAGATCGCCGGATCTATCATGTATGGACTTCTTTTACTGGGGTCAAATGAAAAATTGGGTGTATGAGATTCCCGTACCATCAATTGAAGACCTCGCAGCTGGTATTTCTGTAGCTGCCAGAAAACTATCAGAGATGCCAGGAATCTTTCAAAGCGTGAGGAATTCCACGTGACGCCGCTGTCAAGCATACCGGACTACTTCTGGTCGTAATTTTGAACACCTTTTCTAGTAAAACCTTTAAATAAACTGTTTTTTGTCACATTAACGTATCGCTATTTCTCTGCTGTTTCTGTTACTTTTTTTCTCTGCTTCCTTTAAACCGTAACTTGCAAAAAATGCATTTCCGACGTTGCATTCCTATGTGATTGCAAGTCGTCTTTGTATACCTAACACTTTCTGGAAGTATGATAGTCTGGTAGTAAAACACCCAGGAGTAATGCCACTGAAATGTCAGAGATGTGTCGGAAGCGCCCTCTATAAAAAAAATGAGTGCACCAAAGCTGTACGTCATTTTGAATAAAATAATTACCAACAGAATGACTTACACGCAAACTGCAACAAAATAGATTTGTTTGTCCAATATTTATGAGCATTTAAAATTTCCCCCTCTGTTCACAGTTTAATTTTCGCTAGTTACCTAATCCCAATGTTTCCGATTTTGGGCTTAAAATTTAAGTTAAAGTCTAAATTTTAGAATAATTTCAACCCCATACACAAAATAGCGATAAAAAGCAACTGTTCGTTACTCTAAAGTCTGAAGCGCCCTCTATTGACAATTTTTGAACATAACCTTCGAAATTTTTTTCTAAGTAAAACGTGATATAAAGAATGTCTTAGTGAAAACCGCAAATGAATCGACCCTTTTTTCCGTTTTTTATCACCGTTTGAAATTTTGGACCTCAAACTTTAATGGCCTCTAGCTCCTACAGAAGACGTTTGCGCCCCATAGTTTCCTATTTAATAATGTTTGTTTTAATATCTACTATCATCCCTCAAAGTTTGTCGGTCTGGTAGCGAAACACCCTGTATTAATGAAAGAGTGTATGTGCATATGTGTACTCTTTTAAATAATATGGTGCAAAGAGCTTTCCAAAATTTTAATTCAACAAATTTTACTTGGAGTTTCTTTGTTTATAAGGGAGAGTCTAAAAATAAGTTTCCCTTGTCGACTGTGGTCAGAGTAGTGTATGAAAGTCAAACAATATAATGAGACATGAAAGATACAGCACTATTTTATTTGTCATCATTAGTACCAAGCACATTGAGAAATTTGCGATATCCCTTAATGAACTGCAAAAAGCAACCAGGAAAACACCAGCACATTGCATATGGACAAGCTGTTAAACGCTACTTCTCTATGCAAAGCCCTGAATTTTTTCCTGGAGTGCTTTCTGAAGCTTATCAAGCAGTATGACAAATGTCTTAATGTACTTGATAGTTAGGCAAAAAAAAAAAATATCTCTCATTCTATTTTTTGACTTTGATACACAATTCTGACCACAGTCGATAGGGGAAACATATTTTCCAATTTCCCCTCATATATACTTATGTACTAAACTTTCCTCAAATACTGAATCATTCATAATTTCTCTTTCAACATTGTTCATTCTGTGACTTAATCTTTACATATTGACATGTAAGAATGTTTCCGTGAATGCTTTGATGTGTTACAGTTTGTCTAGTTCAATTAAATGTAATTCTTTGGAATTTTTAATACAAGTGGAGCTATGTAACATAGAATTTCAAAAAACATTTTTGAAGTATAATTTATGTTCTTTTCAATTTTTATAATTTTTTTTTTTGGACATAATGTCTTCACAGTTGACTTCTAGCAGTTATAAAGACTTATTTATTTGAAAAATTTAATAGAAATTTATAACTTTTTAAACAGAAAATATTTATAAATGCATTAAAAATAAAAAAAAGCTAAATTTAATATGAATTAGCTGTAAATTAACTATTAAAAAAATAATAATAAAAGCCAGCTTTTTCAATTTACACCTTTTTTTTTTTTTTTGGCCTGGCTAAAAGCAGGCAACCCTGAACAATACACATAAAAGCTTTATCACTTTGAACATTCCTATTCAACAGAAAAACACAAACTGAGAAAAATCACTTTTGAGTGAAGTGGATTGTGTCATTTAAAGAGATAGAATGCAATAAAATTGTTTTAAAACTGTATTTAAAATACCCAGATCTTTATGAAACTTCACCAGAATGTATTAAGGATAATAAAGCATAATTTAAGCAAAAAAATTAGAAAACCGACAGGGTTGGCATGATTTAAATCAACTGATTTAAATCAAGATTTAAATCTAGATTTAAATCAACTGATTTTTTTAAAAAATCATTTGATTTAAATCAATTTTTTGCAATTTCACATGAATGCACATATCAAAGGAAAATTTTGGGTAAAAAGTTAGAAAATGTATTAGATAACGATAGAATTACAAAATTTAAAGCAAGATATGAACAAACTATTAATGGCTGTCATTTTGCTGGAGTTTTATTAAGGTTCTTTCTTTTAAATCAAAATGAAATGAAACTTAATATAAGGAAAAATAATGAAGATTTGGCATTCATTAAAGAAGATTGTCCAAATCTTCTCACCACTGTAGCACATTTTCAAGCAAAAAACGGCCCATTCCAAAGGCTTGAGAAAAAAGTTTGATATTATGACAGATTATCATTGGCAGAAATCCTTTTATGTAATGGGAGGTAAAGAGAGAATCAGCGAAATTGAAATTGAATTTATTTACCATATAACAACAATCGTGGCTTCATCTACTGGAGTAAAAAGACAATTTTCTTCTTTTGGAGTAGTTCATTGAAGCCTTCATAATAAATTAACAGTAGACAAAGCTTCTAAATTAGTGTTTTTGTACAAACAATTAAATCCCTGATTTTTTCCTATTTGCTTAAGAAATATAGAATTAATTGTGATTTTTATCTCTTAATAAATAGCTTGCATTAAATGAATACAGTAGACTTCCTCAAATCCACACAGCTTGGGACCAGAGGTTGTGTGGATTTTAGAATTTTGTGGATTTCTGGTCATGGGTTTGTTTACATTTTTAAACAGTAATTTGATTGTAATTAATAATGCAACTGAAGTTAATGAATGCTTATAATATAGTAAAACATTAAAACAATTATGTAAATTAATAAACTATAATAAAAATTTAGATAATTAAAAATGATTAAAATATTGAAAGAAACAAAGATGAAGTAAATAATCAATAATGTATAACTAAATATTTATTATAAAGATGAGATGCATTTTTTCCTAAATTATTCAATGGAACTTGCCCCATAAAGGTGCACTACTAATTCACATCAATATCATAAAATATAGAAGTTTTATTTCAGGTTTAACCAAACTCAACAATAAAAAAAAGCTTGATGAATGTATAAATGCATTTTGCAAAAAGATTGTAATCACCACTGATATTAGCAATACCTTGAATTTTTTTCAGAAATAAATTTATTCTTCCTTCATGAAAAAGCATGAATTTAGAAATATTAATGAAAGTTACAGATTAAAATATACATAGAATGATATAAAAATAAAAAAGTCAAATTTTGTCCCTATAGACCTGAGAGCTTCATTGTTTACATCTGTAAATTATGCATGGATTTTAGAGAGTTGTGGATATTAGGGCAGCAGATTTGAAGGAGTCTACTGTATTTGTTTTTTTAATTTTGCCAGTTTCTATTCATTTACAACATATTTAAATTTATTTCATATTTGTTATTTAGTATGCACAATTCAATTACAAAATAATAGAATGGCTTTAGGTTAAAGCCTAGATGTTTAATTTTTAGTACCAATCAGTAACTAGAATATAATATTTTCTTAACTATATAATTATTTCTTATATTATTTTTATAAATTATAAATATTATTTATTCTTTTTTAGTTATTTATTATAAAAACTGCTTCATGTATTGTAAAAACATAAAAACACAGTAATTAAGTATAGGATTCTAAAAAAATCAAATAAATCCGATTTAAATCAAAAAAATCTGATTTAAATCAAATAAATCCGATTTTTTTGATTTTTTTAAAAAAATCATGATTTTTTTCCAACCCTGAAAACCGATATTTTCATCATTTTTTGTTGAAATAAGAGTACAGAGTCCCTTCCCCCTTAAATAAAACATTTTTAAAATATGTTTTTATTTCTCGTATAATTATCACACACCTATATATAGAAAGATAGATTAAATAGACAGGTATTTAAATGCAGATTAAACACTTCAAAATTTGCTTGAAAAACAAGATTTATTTTATTAAAAAAAACTTCATTTCAATACAGACATTTGAAAACTATTTTGTTAAACAACATTAACAAACCACAGGTGCTGATTCTTTTCCATGGATGCTTTTTAAATGATATTTCAAATGTTGTTTTTGCTTAAATTTTTGACCACACAAATCACACATAAAAGGTCTTTCCCCAGAATGTTTGCGATAATGTATATCCAAGGAACTTTTTAAGACAAACCCTTTCTGACATACTTCACATTGAAATGGTGCATGTTTTTCAAGGCTACATGGATGTTGAGATAAGCCTAACTTTGATCTATATGTTTTTCCACACGTTTCACACATAAATGGTTTCTCTCCAGTATGTAAACGCTGATGATACTTCAACTTTAGTTTTTGGCGAAAGCCTTTATTACATGTCTCGCAAGTATAAGGAGTCTCCCCACTGTGTATATACAGATGGGTTCTTAAACTTGATTTAGTTGAAAAGCTTCCTCCACATATTTCACACTTAAAAGGCTTATTCTCCAAATGAATACAGAGTCGAGAATTACCAGAGCTTTTCAAGATAAATCCTTCTGGGCATAGATTACATGATGGTGATTCTCCAACAGATTTATTACCACTATTTGCTTGATAGCCAGGTTGATGTGTCTGCTGATGTTTGATTAAATTAGATTTCTGATTAAAAGACATTCCACAAGTTTCACATTGAAATGGCTTTTCTCCAGTATGGATTAGTTTATGCCGGCGTAAATTTAACTGCGAAAAAAATGCCTTTGAACAAACATCACAAACAAAGGGTTGATTTCCTGAATGAATCATCTTATGCAGATCCAAACTTTTCTTCGTAACAAAGTTTTTCGGGCATACTTCACATTGAAATTTCTTTTCTCCAGTGTGGCTTAATATATGCCGTCTTAAATTTGTCGATATAGTAAATCTCTTTGAACAAATTTTGCAAACATAGGGGCGAAATCCAGAATGAATACGCTGGTGGATCTTCATCTTGGTTTTACTAGACAATTTCTTGTGACATATATCACATACTGCAGATGTATGATTAAGACGACGGTGTTCTACTAGTAGAGACTTTACAGGGAATTTGACTTGACATGCACTACATGTAAAAATACCAGTATGATCATGATTATACAGTTCATTTTGGGAAGCAAAATCTTTTTTACATACACCACAGGAAATTTGCTTTAGTCCATGAGTTTGAAGATGAGCAGTTAAATCTTTTAACAAAAATTTCTCTTCACACTGACTGCACGAAAATAACTTTCCATCTAAAGCAACTCTCTTTTTTTCATGTCTTCGAAGATGGGCATTTAAAAGAATCTTTGATGTGAATTTCTTTTCACACTGATTGCATGGAAATAACATTTCATCTAAAGCAGTTGATGTACAAACAGCTTTCTTTTTTTCATGTCTTTGAAGATGGGCATTTAAAAGACTCTTTGATGTGAATTTCTTTTCACACTGATTACACGGAAATAACATTTCATCTAAAGCAGTTGATGTACAAACAACTTTCTTTCTTTCATGTCTTCGAAGATGGGCATTTAAAAGACTCTTTGATGTGAATTTCTTTCCGCACTGATCGCACAGAAACAATATTTCATCTAAAGCAGTTGATGTAGCTTTCTTTTTTTCATGTCTTCGAAGATGGGCATTTAAAAGACTCTTTGATATGAATTTCTTTTCACACTGATTGCACGGAAATAACATTTCATCTAAAGCAGTTGATGTACAAACAGCTTTCTTTTTTTCATGTCTTCGAAGATGTGCATTTAAAAGACTCTTTGATGTGAATTTCTTTTCACACTGATTGCAAGAAAATGGTTTTTCATCTGAATGAGTAGGTTTTTTTATTTCATGTGTTTGAAGATGGGCATTTAAAAGATGTTTTAAAGTAAATTCCTTCTCGCACTGATTGCATGAAAATGTTTTTTTATCTGAATGAGTTGATGAATGAGCAAGGTTCTTTTTTTCATGTCTTCGAAGATGGGCATTTAAAAGGGGTTTTTTTGTAAATTTCTTTTTGCATTGATTGCATGAAAATGCTTTTTCATCTGAATGAGTTGATGAATGAACAGTTAAAGATATTTTGTTTTGACACACTTTACGGAACATTTCACGAATAGATTCTTTTAATTTTAGAGGATTTTCAGAAAACACATTAGTGTTGTTATTTTGGCTTTCTTCTGTATTTGCTGTAAAAGATTTTATACCCTCATATGTTTGTGAATTTTTAGATGAGTTTAAATTTTCAATATTATCCAAAGCATCAGAAAGAAGACTATCAAAATTGTGAGCACCATCATTGTCATTGTTAACATCATTATGGCAGATATTATTATTGTCATTGCCATCATCATTATTGTGAGTACCACTGCTGTTGCCAAGGTTATCATTATTGTGAGCATCATCACTATCATTGCAATAGTCATGATCATTATTATTATCCTCATCAGAGTCAGGAAAATTATCATTAGGTTTATCAGAATGCTTTCCTGGAGTACATTTCTCACAATTATCATTGTGGCATGAATCATGAACTGTACTATTAGGGATATTTTTTGTCGTTTTTTCATCACTAGTGACTCTTAGTATAATTGGCTGATTGGTATATTGTTTGTGTTCTTTTTCAATGTGTACATTCAGCAATTCATTGCTGGTAAACTCTTTCTTACACAAGTGGCAAATGATACAAATAGGATTACTGTGCAATTCCAAGTGTTTATTCAAAATCAAGATGTGATTAAATTCTTCTTTGCAAATATAACAGTTAAAATTTTCTGGCAACAGATGCACAATAGAATGCACTTGATAGTGAATTTTTGTACAGAATTCTTTATAGCAAATGCCACAAGTAAAGTGGCATTGGCCAATACTTATTTCTGAGATGACAGAATCATTATTTTTGCCAGCCATTTTTTTTTTTTAATTATTTTTCAAGAACTAAGAAAAAAAAAGTGATAAATGTGGATCTCAGTAAAAGATATACTAAAAATATAATATTAATAATCTACTTGCACTATAATCATTGTTAATATTTGTAAAATAATCAGTTGATTATTCAAATAAATTTCAATTTGTTTTATTGTCAATACTTACTGCAAGTATTGAAATGAAATTACATGAAATTTTAGGAATGAAATATCATTTACTGCTGAAATAGCTGAGTTTAATGTTTTTAAATATGACTGATGTAATTTTTCACACTTTTTTAACGACATGCAGGTATAATTGAAGTATTTTCTGAACATAATATGATATAGCCACTTACAATTAAGGTAAGACTTTTCATTCAAATTTATAATGCAGAATACTTGTAGAATTTAGAAGAATCACAAAATAACTTTCAAATGATAGTGTATTAACTTGGATAGATTGACTTCATTACTTTAAACAGGAACGTGCATCTGAAATAAAATAAAATAATTAAAGGTTAACGATTTATTTTAATATTTAATAGAGGTAGAAAACTTCTAAAATAATTTTTAGACGATCAAATTCTGTTTTGGTAGGAATTTAGTCTTTAAGTAAGCTTCAATCAATGAAGATTAAAGTTAGACTGGAGATCTGCATAAGCCTGTACCCGTCCCAGCAAAATGAAGAAAAAATTCTAACGCTTCAAGCTGGCAGATTAAAGACAATTTTTTAACTGAGCGGGCCAGACTCGGTCAAGAAGACAAAAAAATTTAAGTACAACAGACAGCCTCAAAATCACATGTTTTTACAGATGTAGGGGCAAAATTACAGAATTTTTTAGTTGTATTCCAAGCCTTGTGCATTATAATATGTAATTCTTAATAAGATGACTGAACTTGAGGTTTTCTATGAAGAGAATATATGTATTTTAAATCAAGATATTGCTGATATCCCTGGTAGCCATATTTTTTTTAATCAAATATATATCCATATTAATCAAGATTTTTTGGTTATTATTATAATTATTTTGATGAGAATTAATAAAGATTATTTTTCATAAGGATAGTTTCATTGAATAATTCAAAGAAAATATATCTCATCCTTTTTTATGCATATTTAAATGTACATTATTAATTATTTACTTGACTTATGTTTTTTAAAATTTTAATCAGTTTTTAATTCATCTTACTTTTTACTTTTAGTTTATTACTTTATTTAGCTATTTTAGCATATTAGAATCATTCATTGTAATTTTGATTGCATTACAGCATTCAAATTGCTGTTTAAAAAATATAATCAAAGCAATGACCAGAAATTTTCTAAAATCTAAAATCTGCACATTTTTTGGTCCCAAGATGTGCAGATTTGAGGAAGTTTAGTGTCTAATGTTTCCTGTTGCATAAGCCGATGCTACATTGTCAATATCAGTACAACATGTCCACTTCCAGCATAGAGATCAACATTGGAAGTTTCCTCATGTCTGAACCAGGGTTTAATTATTTCAGCAGACTTGGTCAGGGCCAACATCAGGCTTATATATATATTTTTTCTACATAAATGATAGGGCAGTACTGATGCTATTCTGCATTCCATGGCTTGCGAATATAAAGTAATCTAACACTACAGTAATCTATACTATTAAAATTTCTCATAAATATATATGAAATATTCAAGAAAAATATCTTAATTGTAAGCTCAGAAAAGTCGGCTTTTTTGGAGAAAATTGATTTGCATCTAATTTCATTGATTTTTTGGGTGGGTCAAACGGGGTCTGTTCCTAACAATTTTAGCACAGACCAGGCTGGTCCAAGAACCACAGAAACAAAAACGTGTCTGAATGAACATTTAGCTTTTGCAATGAGACAGGCTGGACATAAAAATGCTGGTCCGTACAGTTTTAAACAAGGGGCAGAGCATTATAGAAGTTGCAGAAGTCAACGGCAAATAAAGAGATGAAGGGGCAAGCATCTCATAATTAATTTAAGATTTTTAAAGGTTGGGACAATGCTTCTTCTGAAAATGGAGAGAGAAGGCAAATACCTTCTTGCTCTTTTTTATCAACCTTTGCATTCGTAAAAATAAAGTATATTTAAAAAGATTATTTTACATCTCTTAAGACTGGTTTATCATAGGAAAGATATATTAAGCCAAGTACAACTGAATTTCTTTATAAAAATCTTACTTAAGAAACAGGCTAATTTATATCATTTTTCACTTCAATCAAATCAACTTAAGACAGCAACATTTTTATATATATTTATTTTTGTGTTGAAAAAAGTGGAATTCACAATTTTTCTTAACAATCTCAGCAATATTTGCTACATATATTAGTATTAAATTGGATTGTCTAAAAGTCAGTGTCAGTGACATTTGTAAAGTTAGATCATAAATGACAATGCACATTTACTAGCTTTGCTGCCTTATCAACTCTTATGATTACATAATTTGCTCCAAACTAGAACAAACGTTGAAAAATATAATTTGATTGAAACAGAGGAAGCTGATGCTGAATGTAAAGATATGAAAAACTGACAAAATCCAGATGGAAACTTATCTTTTTCATTCTTTTTTGCCATAATCTGCCACCATTTTTGTGTTGAAAATTCTTGTATGATAGTTTCACTAAACATTGTAACAAGATAATAAGCAGGATTATTAATTTTAAAAGCTACAACAGCATCAATCAGGCAAGTAATCAGGATGGGGTCAAGCAACCCTGTTTCTACTGTGGCTTCTTGTTCTGCATTTAAATACTGCCTTCTGAATTTGGGATCCATAAGATTAGCTAACACGTGTGGTGCTCATATTGCCCGTTAAAATCTCTCTCTTTTTTTTTTTTTTTTTTTTTTTAATAATGTTGATACTGTTGTAAGGTATCGGAAGATAAATGACTTATCCATATTTCGACAGATAGTGAAATACAAGTTGTTTCTTTTTGAATACTGTCCAGTGCAGTTGCAACAACACACAACTGTTTTTCAAGATTTGAAGCTTCTTAGTGAAGAATATGTATTGTTTAATATTTTTGATACATTAGTTGAAAATTCTTAATTGTGCTCAAGGGCTATTTCCGTATACTTATGATAATTTGCCACATGATAATGCGAATTCCATTGTATGTCATTTGGCAATTGGGGCATCAGACATGCTTGCTCCCCAATTCAACCATGAGCTTGGTGAGTATTCCAAAAGTACTTATGTACTTCTACTATTTGATTTAGTACTGTATTTGGTGATACATATTTTTCTACTAAATGAATTAGATGGACAGAACATTTATATGTTATAAACTCTGGGTATTTTCTTTTGAAATATTCTACATTTTACCCATTTTGTTTTCATTATTAATTACCACAGAAAAAAACAGTACAATATAAGTCTTCTTGGCATTCTCTTATTGCTTCTTCTATGATGGCAGCACATTGTTGGCCACCTTTAGGCATACATTAAGATTTAAAGCACGTGGATGCATTTTAAAATAAAGGCATGAAAATCTTCCTTCTTTACAGCTAATTCCTTTTTTATTTTATTTTATTTTTTAGTCATGGTTTTATTAATGCTTAGAAATTCTTTTAAATCTGGTTCTTTTGAAATATATTTAAATTGACATTTATCTTTGGATTCTCATACCTTGGATTAAAAATGGTGCAGTTGTGAAAGCATGAGTAAATTTGAAAAAAATCCTATCCCACCTGAAAAAAATCCAGTGGGCTTTTTCATGCTGGGCCCAATCGGGTGAATCCTGAATTGATACATTCTTTGTGATTTTACTGGCTCATTTTACAGTAAATAACTGAAAACAGAAAAATGCCAATTGTATAATACTTGGTGTTGAGTCAGTATCTATATAAATAGAGTAATTTAAATGGTATAATATGGTATGATATAAGATGGAAGGCAACAACAATCGTACAATAAAAGGGATAACAATCTCAACTTTATTGCCCCACACACACATAAAAAAGAGCAGACAATAAACATTCACAATTTGGCGAGTCAGATTGTTTGTTTACTTGCCAAATGAAGCATTTTGTAGCAATTTGGTGCAATGGCGAGTGGCAGAGAGAATCCTGAATGGATATCTAACAACAATGGAAAATCACGTGCCATGAACAGATTAGGTAACATTTCGCAATACATTAACAAAATTTTATAGTTTACCAAGATAGAAGATGATGTCTACTAAGTAAAGAAATTGGAAAACTCGATTTCAGCAAGCAGCAACAATATTTGAAAAAATATCTCAATTCTTTCATGCAGCTCTGTATATGATCTATAAATAAGTTTATATACTACAGAGCATGTTACAATTCAGTTCAGTTATAAAATGCATAACACAATTATAACTTCCTTTTCAGCTATTTTAGGCAATAAAAATCAGCTTTTTCAGCATTGCATAAATGTTTCAATCCTAAATTCGATAGTTTATTAACCCCCCGAGCATCTTGCAAATGGGTAAAATTGTAATGTTATTTTCCCTGCATTTTGCTTTAAATGCTAATAAAATATGATTATTTCAATATTATATAAAAAAAAACTTAATTATAAATATGAATATAGTCCTTGAGAGTATTAATCATTCGTCAATGCATTGAAAATTCATTAAATCTATAGAATTATATTATCTTAAATATTGCTTTGGTTGCAGTGAAACCTGGAGCTTAGTGTACGGAATATTATGTTCCAAACACTTAGAGGGTTAAAGGGATATTTTGTTATAAAATTGAAAAAAAAAAAAAAAAAAAAATGAAATTTTTTCTATATGTTTAAGTTTAGACCATTAAGAATATAGTCTTGACAGAAAAATTTAAAGTTCCAATAATTTACAGCATTATAGCTGTTTTACAGACAACATTAACTACATATGTAGTCATACGGTTAAAACTGATCTATAGATGGTCGACAATACCCGACTACCCAAGCATTTTTGGTATTTAAATGACTTCATTCATCACCATTAAAACCGTGCGTAAATCATAATTAGCACTATGTTTCACTTCTGCACATTTATTTTTCTCCTGACACTACATTAAGTACAAATACCATACATTTAATAAAACTTTAGACACAATTAACACTTTTTAAAACTTAAAAAAAAAAAAAAAAAAAAAAAAAAACTCTGTCAAAGAAAGTCGCGTCCCTATTAAATATGATAGTAGTCAACATTAAAGCACTCTGATTATTGAACTTCAAAAAATAAATATTCTGAAGTAGAAGATGGCACACTCTATGAACCAGGAATGATCGATTAACCAAACGTAAATTGAACCTTGTTAATGTGTACACTGAAGAGGAAACTTTTTTTTGTTCATATTATCTGAACTTAAATACATTACATACAACTTAACAAGGCAATTAGAAACAGTTTATACTTAAGAGCCCACAATAGTCACAGGAAAATTACTCAAAAAGACCCGGATGACCATGTAAAGTCTATGGGAGCGTTCTTTTCGAATATCTCGCTCAAATTTTAATATTTTTGCATGATTTTTTTGCACAAGATAGCTGAGGGCGATCCACAACTGGGCTAGTTTTTACTTTTTAAATTTTTGTTTCAGATTTTCTTTAAAAAATTACCTTAACTTTCGAAACCGGTTTAAACCGGTTCTGAAACTGAAACTATCTTAATATAAAAAATATATAACCAAAATCGAAAAAGTAAAAACTAGGCCGGTTGTAGATTGCCCTCAGCTATCTTGTGCAAAAAAATTATGCAAAACTATTAAAATTTGAGCGAGATATTAGAAAAGAACGCTCCCATAGACTTTACATGATCATCCGGGTCTTTTTGTGTACTTTTTCTGACTATTGTGGGCTCTTAAAGTAATTCACATTAAGCATTTATGTTAACAAGGTTTGACTAAGCTATGCATCATTTTATGAGATGATTACAGCTGCCTGATATTTTTGCTCAAAACTTTAAACGCATTTGTCTCAAAACTACTCTTTTTGTTGACATGGTATATCAAGTTCTATTTAACATGCTGGTCAGTCACCAGTGACTGACACTAAACTTTTTGTTTGGGCTACGTCTGTCACCGATGGCTGACAGTGTAAAATATGTAATAAAACTAAAAAAAGAAAAAATATATAAGTAATTACTGAAAAATTTAAAGTGTACTTAATTTTTACTTACTACAGAATTAAACCTTTTTAGGTTTGTTCATAATTACGTAAATATGTAGCACCTGTAGTTGTTGTTCAGTCCGTCCGTCTGTCCACATATAACAATGCAAAAACTACTCAATCAAATCATTTGAAATTTAAAATATATAATTATTACATAATTTTGTCAAGGCATTTCAAATTTTATGAAAATCGGATTCATAGATCAATTACAAGGGCAATCAAAAGTATTCCATTACATTACGGTTAACGGGGAAAGAAGTTTCAAATGCATTTTAATGGTTTGAAATTTAAAATATATAATTATTACATAATTTTTTCGAGTTATTTCAAATTTTTTGAAAATCAGATGCATAGATCAATTACATAAACAATCAAAAGTATACCATTACATTATGGTCAATGGGGAAAAAAGTTTCAAATGCATTTTAATGGTGTTACACTCATTCGAACATAATAAAACTGATATGCATCTATAAAGTACATTTTATAATATACATTTTGCATAATCTGTGACGCAAAGAACATTTGTTATTTATTTACAAGGCCACACAAAAGTATTTTATTACATAATGGTATAGGGAGAGCATTGATTGGTGCGCATTTTAATTATATTACTAGCGAGCTATGCCCGCTAGCTGGGCCACTTTTTCCAAACGAACCTCGGTGTTAAGCAGTATATAATAAGCAAAAAAATTCATTTAATAAGCAAGTCTTGGAGTTCGAATCCTCAAGCACAAAAAAAAGTAAATTAAAGAGCCATGGTCCCGTTAAAAATATGTGATTTCGCACTGTGGGCCACGTGCACTTGAAAAAAAAAAAGATTGTGGATCGGAGCTATGGTCGCTTCGAGCCCATAGTCCCATTAAAAATATTTGGTTTTGCACGGTGGGCACCACGCGCCCATAAAACATTTTTTCGTATTTTTTAGTTCATCAGAAGCAGATTTTAACGCAGATTCTGAATATGTAATCAGGTTTTTTCTACTTTAAAAACTGTCTGCATGATGGTTTAAGAAAAAACGCGCAAACAAAAAAGTTTCGATAGTCCTGTTTTATTTCTAAGCTCAATATTTTAGCAAAAACTACGGTAAATATTCTACGGCAAGTCAAAAAAATTGATGCGGAAAAAAACGCAATTAGCACCGGTAGAAAAAGAGGTTTTCGGCTGTTTCTTCTTTTAGCCAAAAGGGAAAAATTCATGTCCTTCACCGGAAGGTGGCGCAGTGTTCTGCTTCGGAGCTCCGTTTGGGAATTTAGAAATTTTTTGTTCCGATTCCAAAGGGGTTTTTAATTCATAACTTTTTTAATTTTGGTCCCACGGTCTCGAAAATGCCCGAAATGACTTCCCCGGAATTTTTCCAATCGAAAGACACCTCTCGCGACTTCCAACTCGCCCGCGTTGCGAACTGTAATCGGCTTCAAGCAGACAGACAGACAGACAGACAGAGGTGCACAGATTTTATTAGTATAGATTTACAATGAAATTGATATATGAGAGTGATATTTTAACATTTTCATTATCGTACAAACGCATCTCATTTGCTACACTTCATGTGCAATTTCCAACTTGTTAATAATCAATTAAAACAGATAGGTCAGTTTAGTCCCTGTGTCACTCAATGTATTAATTAATTTACTTCAAATGTTGTATCAGCATTCAGTGAATAAATTTTTATCACCCCTACCATTTTTGTAAAGTTTTTTTTACTGTCTTAAAATGATGATAAAAAGATTAGTCAAAAATTAGTCCTTTTTTTTTTCAAACAGGTGCCATTTTGGAAAATATTTTTTTTTTTTTTTTTCAGAGAGAGGCTTTTAAAGATATTCTTATTAAGTGACTATCTTCCTGATGACACCTATAGATGTGAATTGGCTGGAAGTTATGTATAATTTCTTTAACCCGGAATCGTTGTGATTACTGCAAGTCTGAATTATAGAAAATTCCAGATTACAGAAGTTTTGTAGCTAAAATCGATGAAGATTAATGGTAATATTAATATCTCTTATTAATATGGCAATACAAAATAGCATTTAAATAAATAATTGAAAACATTGAGAAAAATCAATTGAAAATGTTCAAAAACAAATGCTTAAAAAAATTGTTAATTTTATGCAGCGTCACCATAAGTCGCAAACTAAAAGTAACAAAACATACGATTTTTTAAAAAATTGCGATTTCTGATTAATGAATATGTAATAAATAAAATATATCACTAGAATAATAGACTCGTCATGAAAAATATTGAAAAACTAAATTCTAAAATCAAAAAAATTACAGTGAAAAATTTAAGGCTTACAATTATAATTTAAAAATCAACCTTATAATTAAAGTAATGCATTTAAAACTGTTATATATAACGCTAATAATACAAAAAATTAAATATATAGCAACTATAAATGTTAAAGTAAGTCATAAGTTAAATACTTAAAAGAAATAACAATTTTTAAAAAAAATCCGATTTTGTGATATTTTTGCGACATTTTATTATCTTTGGACTTTTTACTATCAATCATAAATTTTTACAACTTAATATCTAAAAAGACACTTATATTAATTACAAATGTAATTTAGAGAGTTCTTGCAGTTTAATAATGAAAAAAAGTTGTCTTATTAAGTAATCTTTTCATTTTCTTAACAATTTTCTGAAATTCATTTACATAAGACCTATGACGCCATCTATTATCTTTTATTCAAAATAAAAACGAATCAACGCACCAAAGTGTCCAGATTACAGAAGTTTCCAGATTATACATGTCCAGATTAAAGATGTCATACTGTATATACTGATGCACTACGTCTGATAGAAACCTGGAGTGAACAGCGCTTGGGTGAAAAGGGCTAGTCCATGCCGAAATCCATACATCTTGGAAAGAATTTGTTTATTATTTATCCCAAATATGTGCCCCCCCCTTTTTTTAAATACCTTTTGTTTCTGTCATTGAATTATTGTTTTTAAATATTGTATTGCAATTATATTAATTAAAAGAAATTATAAATAGACAAATATAGTACAAAAGATAATTTAAAGATATGATTATTAAATGTAACATAATACATTTTCCGCCCACTATATAGCATAACTTAATCTTTTCAGAACTAACATGTTTTAGAGGATTAACAACTGCTTGGCATGATTTTAAAAAATTACCATATTAGCAATTTTACTACATACTAAGTACATAGAAAATTTCAAGTCTCAATTTGTTCAGGAGATAGAGCGTTTACAAACTGACAGATAGACAGCATTTTTTTTTTCTAAAAATATGTTTTTTGGAATCTCCAGTATCTGAAACATGTAAATCCGTCAAAAATTGTTTCTGATTTTCAAAATGATTGCAAGATTTACCCTATACCAGTGGCGTCGACTTCCGGGTCTGCGGGTCTGCCGCGCAGACCCTGAAAAATATCTGCAGACCTTGCAATATCTTGGCAGACCCTGAAAAATGCAGGCATGAGATTTTTTCGCGGTTGAGCGATTTTACAATTTTTTGCGGGACTAATTTGTTCCGAAAAAAAAATTGATCTTCAATCCGAAAATTCGGACATAAGACCGCAAAAAAACTCAAAATTCGTCAAAACATTGGGTAATAAACGTGAAAAGTGTCGAAGAATAGCGGGGTGGGAAATGCTAATTTCATCAAAAGATCGTGGGAAAACGTCAATTTCGTCAAAAGGTTGCGAAAAAACATCAATTTTGTGGAAGGATCGTGAAAAAATACATGAAAATCGTCAAAAGATCTTTGAAAATTTCATCAAAAAGTGGTTTGAAAAACGAGCATTATGTTCACGAATCACAGAGAAAATGCTAATTATGTTCTAAGATAGTGGGGCAAAACGCAAAATCTGTCAAAGAATCAAGAGAAAAAAGTGGATTTTCACCAAAGATCGCAGAAAAATATGAATTTTTCAAATAATAGCGGGAAAAATGAATTCTTAAAAAAAAGAAAAAAAAAAGAAAAAAAATCCGCAGGAAAAAACCCCCGCAGGAAAAAACCCCCGCAAAATCAGCTGAATTTTTCAAAAAGTCTCGAGAAAATAGTGAATTTTGGCAAAAGATCGCGCAAAAGACCAAAGATAGTAGGAAAAAAGCGAATTCTGTCAAAGAATCGTGAGAAAAACGCGAATTTCGGCAAAAGGTTGCGAGGAAAATGCAAATTTCGACTAAAGATCGCGAGAAAAACGCAAATTTTAGCAAAAGATCAGAGGAAAATTGCGAATTCTAGCAAAAAAACCTCAGAAAAATCCCAAATTTTGGAAAAAAATCGCGGAAAAGACGCAAATTTCGTTAAAAATAGCGGAAAAACGCGAAGACAAGCGGAAAAAACTAATTTCGTTCAAAAATAGCAGAGAAAAAAGTATTTTTCTTTCAAAAAAACTTGGGGCAAATGCAAATTTTGGAATAAGATCGCGAGAAAAACGTAAGTTGTGGCAAAAGATCGAGGAAAAATTCGAATTTTGGCAAAAGACACTAATTTCGTCAAAAAAATGGCAGAAAAAACGCTAAGAATCGCGGAAAAAACTCAAAGTTCACTCAAAGATAGAAGGGAAAAAACAAATTTTATCAAAGAATTGTGGGGAAAACGCGAATTTAGGCAAGGGTTGCGAGGAAAAATGCAAATTTCGACTGAAGATCGCGAGAAAAACACAAATTTAGGCAAAAGATCAGAGAAAAATCGCGAATTTTAACAAAGAACCTCAGGAAAATGGCAAATTTTGGCAAAAATTGCAGAAAAGATGGATCGTTAAAAAAAAGCGGGAAAACGCAAAGAATAGCGGAAAAAACTCTAATTTCGTTCAAAGATAGCAGAGAAAAAGCTATTTCTCTTTCAAAAAATCTTGGGGGAAATGCAAATTTCGGAAAAAGATAGCGAAAAAAACGTAAATTGCGGCAAAAGATCACGGAAAAATTCGAATTTCTTCAAAAGATTAAGGAAAAAGATACTAATTTCTTCAAAAAATAGCAGGATAAACGCAAAGAATCGCGAAAAAAAACTCAAATTTTCGTTCAAAGATAGGAGTGAAAAAAGAAATTTTATCAAAGAATCGTGGAAAAAGCACGAATTTCGGCAAAAGGTTGCGAGGAAAATGTAAATTTCGTCTTAAGATCACGATAAAAATGTAAATTTTGGCAAAAGATCGCGAGAAAAACGCAAATTTCGGCAAAAGATCAAAGGAAAATCGCGAATTTTAGCAAGAAACCCCAGAAAAATCGTAAATTTTGGCAAAAGATCGCGGATAAGATGCAAATTTCGTCAAAAAATTGCTAGAAAACGTAAAAAATAAGGGAAAATTTCTAATTTCGTTTAATAATAGCAAAGAAAAAGAAATTTCTCTCAGAAAATCTTGGGGAAAATGCAAATTTCGGAAAAAGATCACGAGAAAAACGTAAATAGCAGCAAAGGATCGCGAAAAAATTCGAATTTCGGCAATAAATTGAAAAAGACGCGAATTTCATAAAAAAAATAGCAGGGAAAGCGCAAAAAATCGTGGGAAAAATGCGAGTTTCGACCAAGCATAGCGAAAAAACGGTAATTTCGGCAAAAGATCGCGGGGAGTATGCAAATTTTGGCAAAAGATCGCGAGAAAATGCAAATTTCGGCAAAAAATCGCCAGAAAAACGCAAATTTTGGCAAAAGATCTTGAAAAAAAATCGCGATTAGCTTGCCATAATTATTAACTGATATTTTGAGTAAAACATGAGAAAATGTGCACTGCACAACTAGGAAAGATTGCTGTGTAAAAAAACATTAAATCAGAATCATGGACTTAAAATAGAAACTTTCAGTTTAAAATTACGGATAGTATTTGCATAAATTGTTGATCCAGGGGCGATTCCGAAAATTTAAGGCATCCTCTTCCGAAAATTTGAAATTGGGTTATCAGTTGCTAACTTGTACGGTTTTGCGCGCGGAAAAAACAATTACGTAGAAATGCAAATTTCGTGAAAGGATCGCCGGAATAGCCTACATTTCGTCAATATTTCGTGGAAAAACGACGATTTCGTCAATGTTTTTGTAAAGGAACTTTGTCAAAAAATCGATAAAAAGCG
This sequence comes from Maratus speculifer, assembly GCA_964019185.1. Lineage (NCBI taxonomy): Eukaryota > Metazoa > Arthropoda > Arachnida > Araneae > Salticidae > Maratus > Maratus speculifer. The sequence goes on along the minus strand of OZ025301.1, from coordinate 75,307,732 downwards.
CGAATTTCCTGTGCGGATCGCGGAAAAAACGGCAATTTCACCAAATATCGCAGATAAAACGCTGATTTCTTCTGAAGACCGCGGGAAAACCCCGATTTCGTCTAAAGATAGCGGATAAAACGTCGATTTCGTTAAAAGATCGCGGGAAAAACGCCGTTTTCAATAAAAGATCGCTTAAAAATATTTTGTCAAAAGAATATTTGAAAAAATACGCCGATTTCATCAAAAGATCACGGAAAAAACGGCGATTTCATCAAAAGATCGTGGGAATAAAACGCCGTTTTCGAGAAAAAATCACCTAAAAATGCAAATTTTGTCTAAAGATCGTCGAAAAAACGATGATTTCACTTTAAAAAAAAAAAAAAAACATGGGAAAACGCCGATTTCATCAAAAGATCGCCGAAAAACCGCCGATTTTGCTAAAATATTGCTGATTTCGTCTGAAGATATCGGGAAAACACCGATTTTGTCCACTGGATGGGGGGGAGGACCCCCCCCCCCCCGCCGATTTCCGAAAAAGAAAATTTCATCCAGAATCACCCCTGCTTTTTTTTTTGCATTTTTATTCACTATTACATTGATTATCGGCAAATCAAATCAGTTGACTGTCACATATGTATTGTGATCAAGGGTGCAAGTTTTCCGTCCAGCAGGACGGAATTTTGCCTTTTTAAAATTCTTGAGGACAAAAAAAGAGTGGAAAAATCTCAGAAGACGAAAAAAAAAGTGTTTTTGATTTTTCAGGATTCACATGAAAATGTTTAAGAATCGGACTTAAAAGAATTCCACTTTTTGGCAGACCCAGCTTGGGACCAAAGTCGGCTCCTATGCCCTATACTACGTATGATGGGTATGGGTAAGTAATAGAAAACAATATTGAACACAGTTTCTTTAAATACATAGTGGATATATCAGCCACAGAGGCTATTCATCCTATTGTGCCACTAGAATCAGCTTGGCATTCTGCCAACCAGAGTTCTTACAAACGTTGCTAAACAGAACATCATATATAAAGTTTATAACTAGTCATTTAAATATAATTCCCAAACAACTGCTATGGATATATACAAAATAGAAATGAGACAGGTCTGGGCTCAATTTTTATACCAGTCTTCAGGCTTGGGCTCATTCTTTCTGAAACTGATGATTTTATTTACTCTTGAATAGAAAAAATACTTTTTCTTAAAAATTACTTATTCAAGTTCAAGTTATTTTAATGATAGTTTATTTATTATTTTTATTTTATTTTTATTTTGTTATTATTATTATTATTATTATTTTTTTTTTTTTTTTTTTTGTAGCATTAAAAAGTTATTTTAAAAGAAAAATTGTGTTATTTGTTTATTTATGTCTCACATAAATGATGACAGAAATACTGTTTTTATATGGCATCATTAAGATAATGTTTAGTTGGAACGTTTATTCATTACTTTTTAGAGATCTAACGGGAAATTAATTTTTAAGTCAACCAGAATTAGCTTAAGGTTTGCAAATTTTTAGACAAGTATTGGTGCAAGTCATAATAATTTTTTATATGAAAACAACATTAAAAGTGTTGGATCTTTCAGCCAAAGGTATTATTTCTTTTATTTAAGCTGATTTTTAGGAATATGAGAATTACAAAAGATTGCTTTGAGGAAAGAATCACTTATTATTTAAGATGAACATCTTTTATAGTAAATAGAGCATTACAGGAACACGTTAACAATTACCGTATTTTCGGGAATACCCGCCGCACCCACCGTAAGCGCCGCACCAATGACAATCTGTTAAAAAAAAAAAGTACATCGACGTAAGCGCCGCACCATCGTAAGCGCCGCACCCAAGCTGCTGATATTTATACAGTATAAATCTCTAAATTCCGAAATCGTTCGTAGACGCGGCTTTTAGTTATTTCCGAATTTTAGTGATCTTCAAAAAACAACTTTAAAATGTAAGTAAAAATTATTGAAAATCATCATTAAAAAAGAAAAAAAATCACATATTTATAAAAAAAAAATCATAAATGGCACATTAAGTTATTTAACAGCAAAGCCAAGCATTTAATCTTATTAAAATTAAATATACACAGAGCATTTTCACGATTACGATTTTATTTATATGTTAGTATTTAGTTGCTTTAATTTAGGCCTACTGGTCATTACTTTTTCCCCAATTACAATGATATTAGCTCAATCTCTGTAATAAAATTCCTTTGTTCCAGGCCTAATATTTTATATAAACTGTTTATGAATTTTTCTGTTGATATTTCTTTGTTTTCTTATTTTACTATATCAAGATAAATAAACTTGGAAATGAATTAGAAGAAATGATTGGTACGGCCATCTGTCGGCAAAATGCAGAATATAATCTAGATTATACTAAAAAGTTAAATACATTTTTGGTGCTGCCATCTGTCGATAAGATAGGATAACTGAACTATATAAATATAAAACATTTGATGATCATTTATGCTATCTGTATTTGAGGTTTCCAGATTTTAGAGACTGTTACAGTATATAAAATATTTTCACTTGAACAGTTAAAAAAAAAAAATTTTTTTTCACTTAAGTGCCTAAAAAATATATTTAAAATGTAAAGAAATATCGTATAGAGACACTGACGAAAAAAATAAAATAAATAAAATAAGCTGTTGAAGAAAAAAATCATTGGACGAAAGACACTTAGATTTAATGTATGCAAATGCCTTAAAAACTGTAGTAAAAATATTACTGAAAAATGTGATGTAATAAAGCGTATTGCTATAAGAAAATATTTTTTAAATGCATACTAGTTTATGTTAACTCCTCAGATTACTGCAAAAAAGCAACATTTTGTCACTGGATCAATAACAAACAGAGAAAAATATAATAAATATCAGAAACTTATTTATAATATTATAATCTTACCTGTAAATATTGCAGAATCATTTTTCCCTTGACTGTTGATTTATTATTATTATGTATTTGTTTTTCAATTTAATAACGTTTCCTATCACTGATCCGTTATAAATAGCAGGTATGTAATTTTAATATTAAGATTTCAATTTTTTGTAATATTTATAAAATTTTCTAAAAAAATATTGGATTACATATAATAAGAGAACACTACTTCAAAATATCTTTAAAATATGAAAAATTATTATTGGAATGAAGTGAAAATATAGAAAAAAATATATACAAGATTTTATCAACATGTTTAAAAATCTTCAAATCCATCAAAATCGGAATTTTCACTGTCGGAATTAAATAGTTCTAAAAATTGTTTATCAGTTAATACGTCACAATTTTCATCTTCACTATCATCAGATTCAGATGAATCATCACTAACTGTATTTTCCATGATATTGGCTGCTTTGAAGCCCGACATAATAGTTTTAGCACTAATGTCTTTCCATGCCGATGAAACCCACGACGCTACTTCTTCGTAAGTGGCTTTGCGCATTTTTCCAGAATTTGTAAATGAATGTAGCCCTTCCATCATCCATTTTTCCCACAGTTTTCTTACTTTGGACTTGAAAGATTTATTCACAGCCAAGTCAAGAGGCTGTAAAACTTTAGTTAATCCGCCAGGGATTATTGCTGGCTCGGCTGAGACTTTTTTCAAAGCAGTTTTTACGGAATCACCTTTGTGGGCACTCATTGAGTCCATAATAAGAAGCCCACTAGGCTGAAAAAAAGAATTTTTTCTTTTCCTCCACACTTCCGCCAGCCACTCATACATGATTTCCTCCGACATCCATCCCTTTTCGTTACACCGTATTACGACGTCGGAAGGAAAATTTGCCTTAGGCATAGTTTTGCGCTTGAAAATAATTAGTGGTTTTAATTTGTCTCCATTCGCAGCGCAAGCTAAAACACAGGTAAATGAGGTTCGCTCATTACCAGTTGTTACGATGCCGATTGTTTTTTCCCCAATGGTGTTAACAGTTCTACTGGTGGGGCAATCAAAAGTTAATGGAACTTCATCCATATTAATAATCTGTGCTGTTGAAAAGTTGTTTTCCTTGATTTTTTCAGCGACATACTTTAAAAAAGATGCTTTTGTCTTTTCCCAATCTGCAGGCAGTTCTTGTCCCACAGTTGTCCTGGTTCTTACAGACAAATTATTTCTCGACATGAACCTAAAGCACCAGTTGGGACTACCTTTAAAATTTGTAAATCCCATGTTCGATGCCATAATCCTCGCTTGAAACCGTATCTGAACAGTTGAAACGGGCATTCCTTTTTCCCTTTGCTCCTTTACCCACTTGGCTAAATTTCTCTCCAGATTTGGCCAAACAACAACGCCACTTCTTCGTGCCCTCTTAGATTTTGGCATTTCCTTCAAAATAGATTTTTCAGCTCTCCATCTCCTTACGCAACGCTCATCAACTCCATATTCTCGTCCTGCAGCACGATTACCTATTAGCTCTGCCTTATCAACCACAGCAAGCTTGAAAGCGGCGGTGTAACTTTTTAACTTTTTGGGAGCCATTTTCACTTGAAAAAAAAAATAAATTGCTTAAATAAGAGCGTCAGACAAAAAGAGCAGAACAGTACCGTAAAATAATTCTCAGCTAAAAAGAAAAAAAAAACGTGTTTGTAGTACGCAATTAAAATCCAATCGGAAATAGGCGCAATTACTTGCGCCAATGAGAGGAGCGCAGCAGGATGCTAGCTTCCTCCCTAGCATCTTTTCCTAGTAGCGTTCAATTCTAAGTGCTCTTTCCACAGACTTCTAGTTCTTTCCACAAAGTTCTAAACTTTTCTTCGAATCTTGGTCATCCTTGTGTAAATGCGGTTTAGGTTCCCTTAGAAAGACCCCCCACGGAGGGCACTTATCCTAGGGCCTATATCCCTCCTGCAGATAATCGGCCGTCATAAATAACACTATTAACACCACAAAGTTCTAGTTCTTTCCAGCAAAAATCCGTCAGATTTTCGATCAAAGACTTTTTCAAATTAATTTTAGTGTAGGATTTTTTTTTTTTTTTTTTTTTTTTTTTTTTTTAAGTTAAGATATTATTTCAGTCACACACAAAGACCTCCTTAATGCTAATCCTATGGATGAAATTTATAAAGATATCGTGTTTGCATTTCAATATTTTTAAATGATTTTTGGGCATTGGATAGTTCAAGTCCATCTATATGCAGATCGTTTTATACTTTTTCGATTTTGAAGATTGTTTTCACTTTCGAAACCGACTCCCAAAATGAAAGTGCCCTCATTGAAAAATACCTGTAAGCAAAAAGCGAAAAATGTTCTTTCTACAAATCTATCAGAGTTAATCAATGCAAAAATCATTTAAAAATATTTAAATTCAAACGAAATATCTTTATAAATGTTTCCCATAGGATTAGCATTAACGAGCGGGTCGCTTGACTGAAGTAGCCTCTTAACGAAAATATGATACAGTTGAACCTCAACATTTTAGAATCAGCGGGATCACGGCGATACCGTATTTTCGAGATCTGTTAAAAAATAATTTTAAAACAATATCATGCCCCCCCCCCCCAAAAAAAAAGCAACTTTTTCCTCAGTGTAAAGAAATGACGATCAAGTAAATTGGTGAAGTAAATAATAAAATACGAATTACATTGAAACACAGCACATATGCTAAAATTAAATTACACATGTTAAACCACAATTGATTAATAAATATATATATAACCATTGTATAATACTACAAATCATTATCCACAGCGAATACAATCCACAATTGTTTATCATGCCTGCGGCAAAAAATCGATTCTTAAATAGCTTACAGCACTACAAATTCCTTTATATAAATATATACCTGCATATCTTTATTTAATATTTTAACTATTGATAATTGATTTAATGATTCCTTTTGTGGTAGATTAGTTTATTTTTTATTTGGTACATACGCATCTATCCTTGTTCATTTACAAAAATTTTGTAAGTTTAAATATTTCTTGCTCAAATTTAGACTTTATATTCATCTTAAGTTATTTCGATGATTATATTATGAAGATATAAATTAAGAAAAGAAAAAAAAATCCACAAATCCACTTAGCGTAAAAAAAAACTATTTTCGTTCTTTTTTTTTCTACTGTATTCAAAGAAACAAAACAGAAGCAATGCGATATTAGCCGACTTACGCATCAAGGTCAAAGGGCAACATGTCCGCACATTGAGTCATGAAGAGGATGAGGAGAAAAGGTGACTTTAAATAACCAGTGTCTCTCTCTCTTTTTTTTTTTATTAGCAGAAACAAGAGATAACAAAATTGCACGTTTGCTTTATAGTTATAAATACTTACTTGAGTGCTTTTATTAGGCACTTCTTTAAAAATAAACATAGTAAAAGGGAAAAAAAAGGATAAAATAAGTAGTTTTGTTCAGAACTTTTCGTACGAAACAATTTTTAACCATATCATAGTAAAAATTAATCTATTGAAAAAATTCACTTGGATGATGCGGATATTTTAAATTTTCCGGGTGCCGGATTGTTATTTTTATTTATTAATTATTATTATTATTTTATATGGGCCGGACCGAGCTGATCCCCCCCCCCCCCCCTATAGATCGGACTGCTTCACTCAAGTAAAAACATCTACTCGCTAATGTTAATCCTATGGATTTTTTTTTTTTTTTTTTTTTTTTTTTTTTCAAATGCGTTTGCATTTCAATATGCTTAAATGATTTCTTTGTATTTTATATCTGAGATGTTGATCCCTAAGAAGACACCTTTTCGATTTCGTTTACAGATGTTTTTAGTGGTATACTTTGACTTTTAGAACCAGTTTCGAAAGTGAAAGTATACTAATAAAAAAACCTGTAAACAAAATCGAAAAAGTAAAGACTCTTTGTGGAGATTGACTTCCGTTATCCAAAGCAAAAAATATCATTTAAAAATAATGGAATGAGAATGACACTTTTTTTTTCTTTGAGATTAACATTAGTTAGCCGATGTTTGCACGTGGGTGAAATAGCCCTTAAAGTTGCCAAGTTAACATCGACTCGTGTAGCACATTTAAACTTATTCTTGCAAAGTCATATGCATTGAAAATTGTTTATATTCTATTGGCTTCTTTTAAATGTTTATCACGGAAGTCGGCCTTTTATTATTTTTTTATTATTCGCCAGGCCCGTTTTTGTTGTTTATCACCTGAATTAACTCATTTGGGGGAAAAAAAAACTTGCTGATTCGACCGGTTTCAAAGTTTGGATTATTTTTGCCGGATAAAAAAAGAGTGAGTTATTGAAAAAAATAAAGAAAAATCTTGCTCTCTAAAGTTTTTACTATGTATAGGAAGTCTATTTCAAAAGAGTTCTATACCGGGATTTGAGCTCTCTTTGGGCAGTTTTATTTTCTAACTGGAAGGAGGATCATTAGAAGAAAAAAATGTGACAGCTGTACATTCCAATATCCTACAGGTAAAATCATTAATAGATGAGGGGAAAATATAATAATTTTTAACATGAGAACCGGTGAAACCAACATTATTTTTGAATAATGTTGATTGTTTAAAAATAAACAACTAACGCATCACGGACACCTGCGGTTGAGAGACGTTTTCAAATGTTTTGATACCAATTTGAGAGCATATAATTGTTGATTAAACGAAAAAAAAGTGTCAAAATCATTTGACAAAAAAAAAAAAAAAAAAAAAAAAAAAAAAAAAATCATCGTACCCGCCGCCCCGGCGTAAGAGCCACACCTACAATATTTTATACTTTTAAACTCGTATGCGCCGCGGCTCATACGCCCGAAAATACGGTATTTCCTTGTAATAAATTGTTTAAAAAAGATTTCATTTAGTCTTCATTTTTTTTTTTTTTTTACTTCATTTTTTTTTTTTTTTTTTTTGCGATTCTTTAACAAAAGATAACTTTTTTCCACAATCTTCTGACAAAATTCACAATATTCCATGCATTTCTTTCATAATTTTTTGATGAAAAGGGTGTTTTTGTGGGATTCTTTCATGGAATTTGTGCTTTAATGGAGTTTTTTTTTTTTCCTCGGAAATTTTTTTTGAGATTTATTAACAGAATTCACCCTTTTCTGTAATTTTTTGATGAATTTCCTGTTTTTCTTCAATCTTTTGATGAAATGTATGTCTTTCTGCGATCATTTGACTTAAATTGCATTTTTACCACGATCTTTTGATAACATTTACATACAATCAAGGATCCATAATCCGCAATTTTCTATAATTCACGTTATTCTGCGAATGTAAACAATGAAATAAACTATTAAGAAAATTTACAAATTTGTGATTAAAAAAATTGTTTTTAGAATAAATAATAAAAGGATTGAAAATATCATGGTAAAAATACTTTTTTTAAACAACACTTTTATTTTATTAACAGTAAAAAACCAACTGTATTACAGAATATATGTAATTATCTTCATTTAAATACACATTTATATAAGTATTTTTAATATAAAATAGCATTTAAAAGGCATTTTTTGAGATAGCATATTAAATTATATTAGTTACTAGATTTCTTATTTATCTTTTCATATTAAGCTAACTATAGAATTAAAATGTTTTCTAGGAATAATAAAATGAGATATAATCCATAACATTCCATAATCCACAATATTTCATAATCCACACAACCTTTGGCTCCAGCTTGTGCAGATTATAGAACTTTGACTGTATTTTATTTCAATCTTTTGACAAAACACAAATTTTTTTCGCAATCGTTTGACTGCATTCTCTTTATAAATCTGACATCTGCACAATCAGATTCTTTCATGCAATCTTTAGACAAAATGTGCATTTTTTTGTTGATCCTTCAAGAAATTCAAGATTTTTCAGTGATCTTTTGAAGTAATTCGCTTTTTTTTTTCCCTCCCCTGCAATCTTTTTATAATATGTTTGTTTTTTTGGTAATCCTTAGTTAAAATTCCTGAATTTTGAAGAAATTAACATATTTTTTCATGATTCTTTGATAAAGTTTGCATTGTTTCAGCAATAATTAGTTAAAATATCTTTTTTTTTTTTTTTCCTGTGGTTCTTTGAAGTATTTTCCATTTTTTAGTGATCTTTTGATGCAATTCATGTTTTTTCAACGATCATTAAGGGAAGGGGGGAGGGGAACTTCCCTGGAATTTTTTGTAAATTTCAATTTTTTTCATCAAGTTACGGGAGAGCGTTTGATTGGGAAAGACAGATTAATGGTATTTTACGACAATTATTACAAAAATATTAATGTACATACTGTTACTGTATACTATTAATTAATGAAAATAAGAGCAATTTTAACAATTACTGTAATTATTAACTATTATAATTAATCAAAGCATTAAAACATAGATTATGTTAGTAAATAGATGTTTAATTGTTTTGAAAGCCTAAAATTATTGGTAGCTATTCTGTACTTTACATAAGGGAAAAAAATATCATAGAAATCTGATAAAATTAAATTATTTTGATAAAAAAAAAAAAAATGATGTTTTTACATTTTAGTTGAAACCAACACTGCAAAACCTTTCATGTGTTATTTAAAAAAAGTTACAGTTAACATAAATTTCTGATATTTTAAAAATATCAAATGGAGGGAATAATTATTATTAATAATACGTATATGATAATTATTAAGTACATTACAGTAGACCCTCTCAAATATTCACAGTTTGGGACCAGAGGTTGCGCGGATTTTAGAATTTTGCGGGTTTCTGGACATAGCTTTGTCTACATTTTTCAAACAGTAATTTGAATGTAATTAATAATGAAATCAAAATTATAATGAATGCTTACAATATAATAAAATATTAAAAAATAACAAACTAAAATAGATAATATTTTAAAAATATTTAGATATATATAATTTAGAAAATATAATTTAGATAATATTTTAAAAATATTAAAAGCAACGATCAAGTTAATAATTAAAATATTCTATTTAAATATTCATTATAAACATGAAATTTATTTTTCCTAAATTATTCAATGAAATTTGTCTCATATAATAGGTACATTAATAATTCACATCAAAATTATAAAATAAGGAAGTTTTATTTCAGGTCTATCCAAACTTAACCAAAAAAGCTTGATTAATACATAAATATATTTGGAAAGAAGATTGTGATTACCAATGATATCAGCAATATCTTGAACTTTTTCAGAAATAAATTTATTATTCTTCCTTCATGAAAAACACAAATTCAATAATATTAACAAAAATTATAAATTAAAATATGTATAGAATTGATATAAAACTAAAGTCAAATTTTGTTCCTATATCTGAACCGAATGTTTCATTGTTTACATCCGTAAATTATGTGTGGATTTTAGAAAGTTGTGAATTTTAGGGTTGTGTATTTGAAGGGGTCTACTGTATAGTATAGTATAAAATAATATTTATATGTAATATTTATATGTATATATATAGGTAGATAGACATTCAAATACAAAAAAAAAAAAATCCAAAATTTGTTATAATTTTTTTTTTTTTTTTTTTTTTTTTTTTACATACAAATTTAAAAATTATTATGTTAGAGGACATTATTGTATTATTCCATGGTGACGTCGTAAATGATATTTCAAATGACCACCTTGCCTAAACTTTTTGTCACACAAATCACATGTAAATGGTTTTTCCCCACTGTGTAAGAGGGCATGCGTAACTAAATTACTTCTATAAGCAAACCCTTTATGACATACTCCACATTTAAATGCTGACCGGTCTGGAATAGAGCATGAATGAGTTTTCAAATCTGTTTCTTGTGCAAATTTTTTCCCACATGAATTGCATAAGAAAGGTTTCTCAATATGTGAACGGTGATGCAACTTCAGCAAATTATTATGACGAAAACCTTTATTACATATCTCACATACATAAGGAGTTTCCCCAGTATGTATATATTGATGGTGCTGTAATACTCGTTTAGTTGTAAACATTTTACCACATACTTCACACTTAAAAGGATTTTTCTCCACATGAATACAGGATACAGAATTGCCAGCGCTTTTCAACATAGACACCTCTATACATAGATTGCATGGTTTATCAGCGGGCTGATGTGTCCGCTCATGTGCAGTTAAAGTAGTTTTTTGATTAAAACGTGCTCCACAAGATTCACATTGATATGGTTTTTCTCCAGTGTGGATTCGTTTATGCCGGCGTAAATTTGATTCTGAATTAAATGCCTTTGGGCAAAAATCACAAGCATAAGGTTTGAAATCCAAATGAATAACCTTATGCAGATTTAAATTTCTTTTGCTAGAGAAATTTTTCGGGCATGCATCACATGCATATGTTTTTCCAGCTGTATGACTAAGGCGGTGTTTTGCAAATGAAGACTTTTCAGAGAATGTCATCTGACAGTCATTACATGTAAAAGGCGCCACTATGGCATGGATATGAACATGATTGAACAGACTGTCTTTGGATGCAAAACTTTTCTCACATACACCACAGGAAAATTTTTTTCTTTCATGTTGTCGGAGATGGGCATTTAAGTAACGTTTAAAAGCGAATTCCTTTTCACATAGGTCACAAGAAAAAACTTTTATTTCCGGATGAGTTGATAAATGAGCATTTAATGACCTTTTGCTTTGGCACACTTTCTGACACACTTCACAAATAAATTCTTTCATATTTTGAGAGCTCACATTTATATTGTTATTTTGGTTGTTTTCAAAATTTACAGCAAAGGATTTTACACTTTCATATGTTTGAGAGTTTTCTGATGAATTGAAATTTTCAATATACAAAGAATCCTCATCACTGTTATCACCATCACCATTACTACCATCATTGTTGTTATCCCCATTATCATCACTATCATTGTTGTCATTATCCATATTATTATCTTCGAAATTTGCAGTAAAAGATTTTACACTTTCATAAGTCTGAGAGTTTTCTGGGGATGAGTTGAAATTTTCAACATTATATAAAGAATCCTCATTGCTGTTATCATCATCACCATTATTATCATCTTCATTAATACCATCATCATTGCCATCATCCCCATTATCATTGTCATCATCACTAACATTGTTGTCGTCATCCATATTATTATTATCACCATCATTATCATCTTTATCATTAGAGTCCTGAAAATTACCTACAGAAGGAAAAGTCACAAATTCTCTATCATCTCTGTCATCAGAATCAAACTCTTTTTTAATACAATGGTTTTGAAGATGCTCATCAAGATGATACTTTTCTGTGAATTCTTTTTCGCATTTCTCACATTTGAAAAAGCTTTGTATATCAACATTTGAAACATGCTTTCCTAAAACATACTTTTTCACACTATCATTGTGACTTGAACCAGGTTTTCTATTATCATGGATTTTTCTCATTTTCCCATCGCTTGTCACCTGTTGTACAATTAAGTTATTGGTAATTGTTTTATGTTGTTTTTCTGCATGCTTATTTAAAGAATCAATATCAAAAAACTCTTTTTTACACAAGTGGCAAATGATACTCATAGGATTATTGTGCACTTCCAGGTGATTATTCAAACTCAAGATGTGATTAAATCCTTCTTGACACTCTAAGCAGTTAGAGTATTCTGGTAACAAATGGACAACTAAATGAAGCTGATAAATAATTTTCTTAAAAAATTCTTTCTGGCATATGCTGCAAATAATTTTGTTCTCATTTAGGCAGGTTCCAGTATGAAAAGTATCAGTGATTTTATTATTCATGTTTTCTTTAAAAGTAACTTCAAAATCTATGAGAAAAATAAACGGCAAACATAATTTCAATAACAAGTAGTATTAAAATTAAGCCTTACGGCTAATTACATAACACTTTGTTTATCTTCTGTACTGTTACTGTAACTAATATTTTTATAGTAATCAGTAGATCTAAATAGCTTTTCATTAAATTTGTTTTATTTTGAAAATTTTCTGAAATTATCCAATTACTAAATGTAGAAAGAAAATGTTTATTCAATGCTAAATAACCAGGTTTAAGGATTTTTAGGTATGATTAAACAAAATGTCAGAGAATTTTATGATAATCCACCAATTGGTTAAAGAACAGTTTTCATTGAATGTAGAACCAGTGCAGTTTTTAGTACAATTGGAAACTAATTACGAAATGAATGTGTTATGATGTCTGGAACATACTGACTCCGTAACTTTAAACAAGCATTTTATCTGAAAGAAAATAAAAATAATTAGCTAAATGATTATCTAAATATTAATGCTACAAATGATAGAAAAGTTTTATCTGATCTTTGTGATGTTAAATTAGATGTCAATTTATATATATATTATATTAATTAAATCTATTAATATAATTGAATAATTAATGTTAAAGATTAACTTGAATCTAACTTTTAACAATTTGGACAACATTTAAAATATTATTTCTAAGTGTATAAAATGCATGTATTAATTATCTATTTCATTCCATCTTTTATCTTACATTAAAGATATTGAGTTTAGGTTAGTATTGTCAAATGAAATGATTTTTTACATCATTTTAGGGGTAACTATAGCGTCTGGTATGCTTTTTTTTTCTATCCCTTTTTATAATGTCCTGATTTATTTTTAATGTTTTCCTCCATTTTATTTTGACTTTATGTGTGTTGATAGCCCCAAATTTATATTATTTTGCTTTTTCATGGCTAATACAAAGATGAAACCACACACTTTATTTGTCGTTTCAAAGTATTTGTGGGCTTTACGAATTAAATGATCTACGATCTGCTTTAATTCTGCAAGTGTCGATTGTATTCATTTTGATTTTTTTTGCCATGTTTCAATGTGGTAATTTTGTATTAAATTCAATGGTTTGCATATTGATTTAAATTGGCTAGTAATCTTTGCCCATATTTCATTTGAATATATGAATTAAAAAAGTTTGTAATATGACACTGACATACTATTTATAATATAGTTGCAGAATCTTTTCTGAGCTTTTTTTGTAAATGAGATTTCAAATGAGATTTTTAGTGAACTTTTGGTCACACAAAGGATTTCTCCAGTGTCGACGCAGGCATGTAGAACCAAAAAGGAATTAGTAGCAAATCCTTTTTGACATACCTTATATTTAAATGATGTCTGATGAATAAAAATATGAAATTGCAGAGCTGACTTTGTTGAAAGAAAATTTCACACATCTCACTTAAAAATGAGGCAACATGTAACAATGAAATAAAATTAACTGACCCTTTCAGTAATTTGTTGCATTCTTTGTATACCTAAAGAGTTTATTCACCATGATATAATGATGATGCTTTAAAGTCATTAAACTTTTCCTACAGATTTCACATTTAAAAGGCTTTATCTCCAAGTGGATACATAATCGTGAACTACCAAAGCTTTTTAACATATATTACTAAAGGCAGATCGCATGTATAATATCAAATTTTTCAATAGAAGATTTTAAAAAACTTTCCTTTGGCTGATGTGTCAGATAATGTTTAGTTAAAGTGACTTTCTGATTAAAACTTGCTTCAGGTTCATATTTAAATGGCTGTTCCCCAGCCTGGATAAATATGAGAGTTTAAATTTGTAAATACTGTAAAAATTGCTTTCAAAGAAAGTTACAGGACTAAAGGCTATTTCAGCAAATATCTCATAGAATGGGAAGCAGCAGAACAGACATTGCAAGTTCATGGCTGAAATTCCGGAATTAATTAAAACTCGATCGATCTGCAAAGTCATATCATGGTGGAAAAGATCTGAAAATCTGATTTTAGCATTTAATACGAAGGTTTATCATTGTGTTTCCTATACCTAATCCTCCATGTTTTTATACCTTAAGGTGTAGGAAAACACAAAGGTAAACTTATGAGCCAACCATTAAAATCGGGTTTTCAAAAGTTTTGCCCCAAGATATGAATTTCCAGATTGATGGCATTTTAATATATGAGTGGAATTTCAGCCGTAAACTCGATGAAGTGATTGTTTGTACTGCCGTCTCCCAGTCTATCTCAATGGATTATGAAAGAAAATAAGCATTATCGTTGATTTTGCATGATAAGAAAAGATAAGAGTATCAATGAATAGTGGAAACGAAGCACATTCTTTGTATTTTAAAGAAAATCAATTTGATAACCTAAGAATGAAAAGATAAAATACAATCTTTTAGTTTTTTGTACTGAACTATTTTTTTTTAATTTAAAAAGTACATTTAACATTGGTAATGATAAAATAATTCTTATTTTAGATAAAATGCTTATAAATTACTTGCTCATAAAAAAAACTATTTTATTATAATTTAGATGTGAAAAAAAAATGTTTTATTATTAGCATTTCTCCCAATTATTTCACATGTAAAATATTTTTCTTGCATAAAACATAGTAAAGAGAACTGTGGGAGCTTTTCAGCATTTTTGATCTTTTATTTGATTGATAACTGATGTGTTGTTAAAAGTATCTTTCTGATTGCAACATGCAACACAATATTCACATTCAAATGTTTTTTATCCAATGTGGATTAGATAACACTGTTTTAAATGATCTGACTTACTAAATACAGTGGAGGGCAGAAATCCACACTGTTTGGGAGAGGACTTGTGCGGATTTATGGATTTTAGGCCATTGAAATAATGCTGTACATTTGGCTATGTACCTAGGCGTTATTTCATCACTCAATTTTTTAATGATTTCCACTTTTTGTAGCACCATAAATGCAACATGCTTTTGCTTTTCCATATTTTAGATATTTCATAGGAAAAAAAATAATAATATTGTAAAATAACTTAAATAATGAATAAATTACAAGATCTCACATGTAATAAAAACAGCAACAGAAACGCATGTGCATACCTAATCTTCTTCTCTTCACTTCAGCCCCAACTTTTGCTGCGTTTTTTGTAAAAATTCTCTGGAATCCACATAGACATTTTGCTCATTAGCAAAAGAAGATGACTAATCAGAGGGCTGTATTTTCGTAAACAGCAAAAATTGTCCAAAAACACAGGTTTCTGATCTGTCAAACTCGTTTCGCTAATCAGCACAAAATCTGTCTGGTTTCCGTCTTCGATGAAAATGTTCTGAATCGATCATCTGCTTTGGAATGACGTCATCATTTCTTTAACTTTGTTCTTTTGGCGCAATTGAAGAAAAATGTTTAGATCTGCAAGCCTGCACAGATTTCGGACTCTGGCGGATTTGTGGCACTCTACTGTACCTTTGAATAAAACAAATATACATTTAAAGATTTCCTCCTTCATAATGCAGTGGAAGAGAATATCAGATGTTTTCAACTTTTTTCAGTATTTCAGTTGATGTGTCAACTGATGTTTAGTTAAATTTGTTTTGAATTTATAAACTTTTCCACAAGTTTCACAATTCAATATTTCTTGTCTAGTGTGAATTTGACAATGTCTTTCTAAATGGTCTTTTCTAGTAAATTCTTTCGAACTAACATCACAAACAAAAGAACATGATACCAAATAAGCTCTTTTATGGATATTTAATGCTTTCTTACCAGATGATTTCTTCTGAGATACTTTAGAGTGGATTTGATGATGGTGTTTTAAACGATCCAACCTGGCAAATCCTTTTGAATAAATGTCACAGACATGTGGAAATGTTCCCAAATGGATATGTTTATGCTCATTTAATGTTGACTTAATATAAAAATTCTCCGGGCCCTGGCATACTTCACATGTCAAATTTTTCTTTCTATTATGTTTAAGATTACGTTTTTCTAACAAGGAATTTCAGAAAATATCGCTTGACAAATATTACAGGCAAAGGATTTCACTCTGGCATGGTTATGAATGTGTTCAGACAGTTTATCTTTTGAAGCAAAGCCATGTTTTTCACTATTCTTATTGAAATAAGAAGAAAGAGATTTTCCATCACTATAAGAGACATGATAATTATCTACAGAAACTAAGGTAACATGCAATTCTTCACATTCATCAAAATTATACTCTGTTTTGTTGCAGTTTTTTTTTTATAATGATTTTCAAGAAGATGCTTTTCAAGAAATTCACTTTTGCAGTTATCACACCTGAAAACTTTCCGATTTCTGTTATTTGGACTGCGTTTTACTTCACATGCAAGATTTTCTTCAGCAGTATGACTATAGGTGTAAATTAACAGTTGCCACTCGCCATGTGGCGATTAAAGTTGTAAAAGTGGCGATTAACAATCGGCGATTGATCGCCACCCTAGTCGCCACTCGGTGATTAAAAAATCTTATTGATTTTCTTTGTGAAATACAGTTTTTTTTTCATGGATATATGCATCTCTACTTTGTTTACATCTAATTAGTGAATTGGTTAATTCTTTCTATCGGATGCAAGCAGATTTAGCAACTTTGCTGTATTTTCTATATTTTGACCATGAACTCTTTATTTGGATTATGTTTTCAATGAATAGTTTTTTCTTACAAAATATAGTCATCAATTTTAATTCCACATGCATTTCAAATAAATTATACTATTTTTACCTCCGGATGCAAGGAGATTTTAAGGGCATTGCTGTATCTTATATCTTTCACTCTTGCCATATGCTCACTAATTGTACCAGTAATAGCTGGCTGGTACATTTTTTTTTTTTTTTTAATTTATGATTAAAGTTTATGTAAGTGTTCAAAATTGAAACATTATAACCAATTACTTTAAAATTAGAGGGCAAAATTAGCAATCGCCACTAGGCGAGTAATATTGCAAATTTAGTATCTGACTTTACTGCCACCAAGCAAACATCCTCCACCTCACCAACATATCGGATTAGTTCTGATTACCTTAATAAGACATCCGGAGTTTTGAAATCTCAGCGAAAGCAAATAATATTTGTATTTATCTGTACACTCGCCAAACTTCATAATTACCACTTGCCAATCTTGATAATATTTAGATCCTACTAAGTTTTAAGTAAAAATAAAATATCCAAGAAAGATGTGAAATAATTTTAAATTTAAGATACTTAAAATTTAAAAATACAATTTCCTTGTTTGTTTTATACAATGCATTAATATATATTTAAATATAGTTTATCACTTATAATTTTACCTGCAATATTAATTACTAATTCATATTTTCTCATTCAGTGGAATGCCAATTTTATTTTTAACCAAATATTTGTAATTTTGTTACTCACTAGCCGCAAAATAAAGAAAAAAAAAAATCACTTTGACCTATATTTAAAAAGTGGCCACTAACGAAACGGGGTCTACCGGCCACTGGCTACTAATCGAATTTCCCAGTTTTCACCTATAATCCTTGCATCCAGTATGACTAAGATAATGTTTTTTTATAGGGGATCTTTCAGAAAATGTCATCTGACAAGTATTACAAGTAAAGGTTTGCAGTATGGCATGGGATGTTACATGCTGAAAGCATTTCTCCTTTGAAGCAAAACCTTTCTGACACAAACCACAGAAAAATTTCTTTAATGTATGGGTTCTTAAGTGGGCATTTAACAGACACTTTAGAGAAAAAATTCTCTAGCATAAGTGACAAACATTTTTTTTACTTGAGTGAGCCAGAAAATGAATAGTTAAGGAACTCTTGTTAGAAAACACTTTCTGACAAACTTTACAAACAAATTGTTTTATTTTAGTGAAACTTTTAGAACATTTTTTATTTTGCTGTGTTTGCACCTTAGCTGCAAATATTTTTACAATGTTACATTTTTGAAAATTTTCAGATGAGGCAATATTAACATTCTCAGAGGCATGAAACAATTAAGAAAAATCATGCGTTAAGCATAGATAATGAAGTACTTTCCAACGCTTCATGAAATCTTTAACAAAACTTCGTTATTTAGGTAAATAAGGATATAAAGTCAAATATAGCCAATATATATCCAGTACTATTGAACAGCCCTGTATTTGATCTGTCAGCTAATATACATACTATAAATAATGGGAAAATTTAGTTTAACAAAAAATGCCTAGTAGCTTGAAATTTCTCTTTCAGCAATTTATACTAATAGTTGGAAACATACTTGAATACTTTGTTCAGCCTTGTAGTTTGCCTCGTATTTTTATTACACATCAATGTTAAGATAAAATTTATTTTAAACTAAAACACTCTTAAAACAACTGAAATCACTTTCTCATAAACTATCATTTATAGGCTCCATGTACCCAATTCTTTGTGTGGCCCTGTATGTCATTTTATCTATATTCTGCAAACATTTCTTAGTAAATTTAATGCAGTTCAGCGTAAAAATGCATAATTTATTTAAGAATCACCTTTTGGTAATTTATGCTCATATTCAGTAACATTGGCAAGCTCTTTTGGGTAGCCCTGTATATTAACTATAGCATTTATGCACACCATATAATATGCATAAATTTAGTGAAACTTATACGTGCATAACATTAGTGTTCATTCTAGGCCATTTTTGAAGGGTGCAGCACCCTGCCCTTTTTCAAATTTACAAAATGCACTCTGCCCTTTTTAAAAGCAGTAAAATGCACCACTGGTTTTACCCAGAGATTTTTTAATAAGTATTTTCTTTATTCCATAGTATTTGTAAATTTGTGTGCCCAAATATGATAAAAAAATTTCATTTCTTTAAGAAAAAGAACATGAAACTATTCAATCATGTTTTAATTTAATTGTATTTTTAATTTTTATATCATAAAATCATTCGAAATTAATGTTACTTGATTTATCATATTTAAAAATAACATATTTTCCCGTTTATTTTTCCTCCCTTCTAAAGGCAGTAACAAATTTTTTCTTGCAAAAGTGCCCTTTTCTGCTACAATAGTGCCCTTTTTAGTGAATAGCACCATGCCCTTTTTATTTCTAGAGTGAACACTACATAACATCATTAAAATGCATTTCATCCATCCATCAGCTATCATCGGATACATATACAGTACTTCGGAAAAATGTAGTATTTGAAATCTTTTGTGTGTCCCTGTAAATACTATGTACTTTATATTAGGGAAGGCAGTACCGTATAATTTTTACTAAGCCTCATTGACATACATCAATTTTTTTTATACATGAAACAGTTTAATATATTTAAAATATGTCACACACAATTCCTCCTTTTACCATTATCTGATGAAATTCTTTTTGTGTGGCTCTGTAAATGAATAATAGCTATATTTTCACCTTATATTTTATAGAATGCATATTTTAATGCACCTCGTAAAGCATATAAATTTTAATATGTTTGATAGGGTATAACATTTTTAAAATGCCTTTGAAACGATTTTTCCCCATAGGCCCTAATGTAATGGGAAAATTTTGATTCTCCCTGTAGATAAACTAATCATGTTAGAAACTTCATCTTCAATAGGGCTCGTGCTAGGATAAACGTCAATAACGTCCTAAAATTTCATACCAATCCGAGTATATTTATGTGAGTTAGAGCGCAAACAGATGGCCAGACAAATCGAATGCATAAGCACTTTTCAACTTTATTGAAAATAAAGGCACTGAAGTTAAAAATACAAATTCTTCAAAATCCAACTCCTTTTTAATGCAAACTTTTTGATAGTGCTTGTCGAGATGATACTTTTCTAAAAATTCTTTTTTGCATCTATTACACTTGAAAACATTTGGTAAATTGTCAATTCCAAAAGTATATTTTTCAATGTTCTCATTGTAATAAGAAATAGATTGATTACCATCAGAGCTGTAATAATTATCTATTGAGGCAAGAATCCCAGATCAGGGTTGTTAAATACCCAGGTTTTTCAGAAAAACCCCAACCCACTGTGTTTTTTCAGGGTTTTGGGGGGTTTTTCAGGGTTTTTGGGGTTTTATCAGAGTTTTGAGAGTAATGGGAGGTGGTTCAAAATGCTTGAAAAAAAAAAAAAAAACATGTACTAAAGTAGCTAATTGATTACAAATATATCTAAATCAATGACAGTAATCAAAATTATGCTTTGCTTTTTGATAAATTGATTATTAGTAATAATTTATAAAGTAAGTATTTTTTATTATTACTAAATAATAGAATAAGCCAAGTAATTCTACATGTCTACATAATTAAATTAGGATTCTAAGCATATATGGTATTTTGTTATGAGCTTCTATTGTATAACATAGAACGGATTACACATCAAAGTATTTTTTTAATGGGAAAAAAAAATGTTACTTACATATGCTACAGAGATTAACTAACAATTATTTCTTTTAAAAATTGTGATGGTATAATTAGGACATTTGTTTTCTTTGGGGTGGGGGGGGGGGGGGGTTATAAACTTTATGAGTGGTGTACTGATAAGAAATATATTACAATATATTACATATTTAATATAAATACATTATATGTGTGATTTAAAGTTGAAATTTTGAAAAAACCCACTTGGGTTTTTTCAGAAAAAACCCACCCGGGTTTTTTGGGTTGGGCAAAATCATAACAACCCTGTCCCAGATTCTAATTTTTCACATTGATCAGAATCCAACTCTTTTTTGATGCAAAGTTTTTTTATGATGCTCATCAAGATGATGCATTCCCTTAAATTCTCTTTCACATCTGTCACACCTGAAAAGATTTTTTCCATTGTCACTTGAAATATGATTATCTGCATTGTCACCTGAAGTATAATTTTCTACATTATCATCTGAAATATAATTTTCAACATTGTCACTGGAAATTCGATTTTTTTACATTGTCACTTGAAATGTAATTTTCTACATTATCATTTGAAATAGGATTTTCTACTTGAAATAAAATTTTTGACTTTATCACATGAAACATGATTTTCCACATCGTCACTGGAAATATAATTTATTACATTGTCACTTGAAATGTAATATTGAACATTATCAGTTGAAATGCAATTTTTTACATTTTCCCTCACACATTTTTCACTTCTTTCATTGTAGCATGAACTATATATTTTATCATTTTAATTTTTAAGGTACTTTCTTCAATATCTGTTTCTTGCTTTACTATCATTAGTAGATTCATTATTATGACCTCTAACATGTTCATTCAGGGAATTAATATCAAAAGACTCTTTCTGACATAAGTGACAAACTGCATTCACAAAATTATTATGTACTTCTAGATGCTTATCCAAACACAAAATGTGAGAAAATCCAAAAAATCTGGCAGATGTTACAAATAAATTGTTCCTGACTAATACAGATTTCTGAAGAGGTAGAATTAATGTTTTTATTATTCATTGTATTGTTTTATGGGATTCTTTAGAATAAGTATTAAGGAAACAAAATGTGAAATCTCAGTAAACATTATTATTAGTAACATGTTATTTCTATAAGTTTTATCACTACTTATTTTTGCACTATTTTTAATTACTGATAATTCTTTTAAATATTTAATTTAAATGGTTACTTCAAACTATAATTTTTTTTAAATTGTTTTAATGCAATCATTTTTGGCAGCTGGTCCCGTCAATAGCTATCACTCAGTCATTGCACACAACTTACAATAAAGAGCTTATGGATTATAATCACTATAGACCTTTTAAATAGCGGAGGTGGGTGACATTGACAAGCTTAACCCTCACCTTCGCAAATTAAGGCGAAAATCACATGTAATTCTATCACGAGTTTCACAGAAACACTGTCTCACCTTGTCAAAGTGAGTCACCTCCATTATTTAACCACTTCACCGTCTGCCCCGAGATAAGTCGGGGGTAAAAGCACTGTTTCCCCATACCCTTCGCCGGTTAAGTGGTTAAAATGACAATAACAGCAGTAAAATTGATACAAAAAAGTTACTGATCTTAAGGACCAGTAAGCACAAAAGTTTATAGGTCTACAGTCATCATCACTAGCCAGCTACATAAAATTCTATTAAGTACCTTGAACACATTGAATGACACCCCCCCCCCCTTCTCCTTCTCCTACTAGAATATAAACCAAACTGCCATTGCAGTTACCCAAAATTTTCGAAGTAATAAAATGTAAAATTATGTTAAAAAAAAAAAAAAAAAAAAAAAAAAAAAAAAAACAGTTAAAGTATGAAACAATGGGAAAATTTATGTTTATTTGTGAGGGAGGGGGAAAAAAGTTATTGGTCCTGCAGATCACTAATTTTTTTAAATTAGTGGCCTGGTTGAGTTTTTGGTGGTCTTGGACCAGCAGACCATCTAGGATTTCGAAGGCTGACTAATTTCTCTATTTACAAATAAAAATACAAGAACTGAGGTTTACATATTCTTTGATTGACATCTCAAACTAAGTTCACAAAATTAATTTTAAACAATTTATACAGATGGTGCTTATAGCGGCAACAGTAACTATTATGACACATTAAACATAAGAAGAAAAGATTTATTTAACATTGATTTGAAACAGATTTATTGATTTTCGATACATTGACAATTCAATTAATTTTTTATAAAATTGAAATACTTCATCGGTAACTAGAAAAAAGATTTAGCATTGAAATTTTTAAAGCAAAAGATGTGCTGGTATTCATGCAGTTTTAAAAACTATTTAATTTTTTTTTTTTAATTAATTTGAAATATAAAAGTGCATTTTATAAGATTTGGAATACCAGGAAATTTCATTCATATCGAAATGATAATAATTATGTAAATGTTTCAGATAGATTCAAGTTATGAGCACAAATCATTTCATCAAGTCTGTAAAAAAAAAAAAAAAAAAAAAAAAAAGAATATTTTCAAATAGTTGGCAAAAAAAAGACAAAAGCATCACATGATTTGGCAGGCAACACTTTTCCTTCCAAAAGCAAATGATTTTAATACAACTGAAAATTGTTCGCTAATGAATTTTTAGAATGTGTGTAAATAATATTTAATAAATTTAAACTTAAAAAATGAGAGCTTCACATCATAGAAAACAAATATATATATAAATTTAAAAAAAGAAAAATGTATAAATAAATAAAAATTAATTAACAGCTTTTTAATCATAGCTAACCGATGAAAAATCGGCAAATAACGAAAAATTCATAATTTTTATGGGTGTTTTATTGAGGTAATGCCGGAATTTTTTTTTATAAATGTACATATCTTCATGGGAAGAACATTTTGTAAATTTTTTCAGATTTTTCGGAGTATGCCTATATGGAGACCTATCTTGTAAGTAATTTTAATGAGCAGAATATATTACAATATCAATAACACCACCAAAGAAGAGTTGAAAAAGATCAAAATTTTTAACTATCCTCCATTTCCAACATTTTGTTCTCTATTGAAAATAGCTTTTGATAGATTTGAAAGCAGAGAAAAAAACAAATGAATATAAATTTTTAAATCAGTTGTGAAATTTATTAATATAAAATATTTAATTTATTGATTTCTAATAATATAATTTTTAAAAGATTATAATTTTCATGAAAATGTAAATAAAATTCACTTCAAAAATTATTTGTAATAAGAGATTTATTTCATAATTTTAGTTAATTTTATTACAAGAAACAAGGTTTAAACAAGACAGCAAAATCCACAATGTGCTTTTCACTAAATTTCATTTTTATGGACACCTTGTATATGTGTTACCAAATGAGATTTTTGAGTGAACCTTTTCTGACACAATGTACACGGAAAAGGTCTTTCGCCAGTATGCATACGGAGATGTTTAGTTAACAAACCTCTCTTGCCAAATGCTTTTTTACACACCTCACAAATATATGGTGTATATTCTCCATGGATAGCAGAATGAACTCTCAAAGTACTCTTTGTTGCAAATTTTTTCTTACATGTCTTACACGTAAACGGTTTTTCACCAGAATGTGAAGGCATGTGATCCTTTAATTGAAACTTTCTTGCAAAGGCTTTATTACAGATCTCACAAACATAAGGAGATTCACCAGTATGTTGAAATCGATGGCCCGCCAGGCTCTGCTTGGATGTAAATCCTTTTCCACATGTTTCACATTTAAAACTCTTTTCTCTCCAGTTAATAGAATTGGGAAATTTTGTTCTTCTATATGTATGCACTTGGCTGAAGTGCTTAGTCACATCACTTTTCTGTCTAAAACTTTTTCCACAAGTTTCACATTTATGTGGTTTAACTCCAGTGTGGATTTGATAATGCCGAAGCAGATTATCTGATCTGGAGAATGTCTTTGAGCAAACATCACATGCATAGGGAGCAGACATTGAATGAGTACGTTCATGGACATTTAAAAGTATCGCATTAGACAATATCCTTGAGCATAGTCCACATTGGAATTTTTTTTCAGGTGGTTTATCTTTGAGATGACTAAGTAAATGTTTCTCATAAAAGGATACTTCAGAGAATGTCATCTCACAAATATTACAAGTAAAAGATTCCACTAGAGCATGGATATAAATATGATTGAATAATATTTCTTTTGAAGCAAAACCTTCCTGACATACATCACAGAAAACTTTCTTTGTTTTGTGAATTCGAAGATGAGCGTTTAACAGACACTTTAAAGAAAATTTCTTTTCACACAAGCCACAGTTAAATGTTTTCTGATCTGAATGAGTAGAAAAATGAATAGTTAAAGAGTACTTAGTAGAAAATACTTTTTGGCATATTTCACAAACAAACTGTTTTATTTTGGGGGATGTTTGAGAGCATGCCTTTTTATTTTTATTTTGCTGCTTTCGCCGTTTATTTGAAAATACTTTTATTTTTTTCCATTTCCATTTTTGAAAAATTTCAGATGGGGAAATTTTATCATCATCGTGTGCATGGAAAAGTAAAGGTACTGATGTACTGGGCACAATTTCATCTTCATCAGAATTCAATTCCTTTTTAATACAAGGGTTTTTCTTATGCTCCTCCAGTTGATGTTTTTCAAAAAATGTTATTTTGCATCTGTCACAACTGAAAAAGTTTTGTAAATTGTCATTTGAAACAAGATTTTGTAATCCACATTTTCCACTGCTCTCACTGCAGTAAGAAGAAAGAGGTTCATCATCATATTCCTCATTATCGGAGATATGAAAATCATCTACTGAAGTAAAAATTACAGACTCTAATTGTTCACATTTATCAGAATCCAACTCTTTTTTAATGCAAAGACTTTTACGATGCTCACCAAGAAGATGCATTTCAGGAAATTCTTCTTTGCACCTGTCGCACCTGAAAAGACTTTGTACATTGTCGCTTAAAATATTATTTTCTATTGCACATTGTTCATTTCTTTTATGAACATATTTTTCATCATTACAATCTTTTAAAGGAATTTCTTCAATATCTGTTTCTTGTTTTACAATCAATGCATTGGTATATTCACTATTGTGATCTTTAGCATGCTTGTCCAGAGAATCAACATCAAAAAACTCTTTTTTACACACATGACAAATGATATACATAGGATTGTTATGTGTTTCCAGATGTTTATCCAGACTCAAAATATGAGTAAATCCTTCTTGACATGCATGACAGTTAAAATGATCTGGTAATAAATGTATAATTGTATGCACTTGATACTGAATTCTTGTAAATAATTCTTTCTGGCATATGTCACAAAAAAATTGTTTCTGATTGCTATAGGTTTCTGAGTCAACATAAAGGCTGTTTTTGTCATTCATTTTATCCTTTTAGAATTGGAAAAACTGGGAGAAAAAATGGAAAGTTTAAGCAAAGGTAGCCTTAAAATTCAACATTACTATTAATTATTTGTCATTTCCTAAGATTTTATCACTTACATATTTTTTGCACTTTAACTATTATTATTTCCTTTTTGTAAAAATCATTTATTTATTCAAAGCAGTTCTTTGAATGAATTTGTTTTGCTATCAAAATTTTCTCTAATAACTGTATCATACTTTAAGTGAGCAAAGAATTTATGATGCATTAACTTTTGATAATGATGATATAACTGAATTAATCTTTCAGAATTTTATAATTACATAACCTACGATTATTAGAGAAAGGTTTATGGTTCAAATTTAAAAAGTAGAACATGTGTTGATATTCTTGTAATTTTAAAAAGCATCATGAAATAACTGTCAAATGAAAGTGTGAGTTGAGTTAACTTGAACACACTGACTTCTTAACTTTAAACAGGAACTTTTATCTGAAAGAAAATAAAATTTCAGGAAATATCAAAACATTAATGCTTAAAAATGATAGAAAACTTCTGAGATTAATTTGAATTGATCTAATTATCTTTTGAAAGGCATTCATTGATGAAATAGCTTTAAATCACAAAACTGAAAATGAAATTATCTAGCAAACACCAATATACTTAAAAGCATAGCTTGAAAAATAACCAGTAAGTACACAAACTAACTGATTTCTGTTAAATGATACAATCTTTTTTCCATGCATCCCATCACAGTCTGTTTCTTCTACTGATTGTACTGAATAGATCATGAAATTTAATTCCATTGAATTAGACTAGACACATGAGATGTTGTTCTGAAACTAAGTATTTAATTGTAGGAGGTTTGGCTTGGATTATTCTGATCCTGATTGTGCAGAAAAATTAAATGACTTATTTCATTATCTTTTTTCTTTAGAATCAGGTGCACAGGATGTTATGTCTTAACTATGCAGTAACAATGAATTGTCAGAAGTTTGGCTTGGGTTATTTTCTACTAAGTGTGCAAACAGTTAGTATGACTATTTTGTGAATATTGTTAGTTTTATAATGTTCACTTGGATCCGGACACATGGGATAAGCCATACATGAATAAACTAGCTTCTGAATATAAAAGATTTTTTTTTTTTTTTTTTTTTTTTTTTGACACTAGAAAATAGAGGACAAAATCATATATCTTAGTACAACATAACCTTAAAGAAAAAAATTAACTTTGCCAAGTTGCCCAAAGATTAACTGCTGATAGATATTCCAAATCTATATTTAAAAACAAAACATAAAGCTTCATTAATTGCTGACTAAAGTGATGAAACTAGGAATCAATCTTACATCCTTCCTATGACTTTCGGCATTAGATTTATTACTTATTATAAAAATAATATATTTTAAAATTTTAAAAAACTTCATATTTAATTTTAATGTTTTGTGAAATTTTCAGAAATTGTGTTTCATTTTGCTATTATTATAACTGTTGTAATAAATACTGTCGTCTGTTTTGCCCAATTGTTGAGCTATTACAGAAATTGAATACAGAGCAGTGGTGTAGGTGTAATAAAAACAAAAAGTATACACACTAAGCAGAAAACATATGCTCAAGGCACAGGGTATACACTATACAATATATTATAATTTTCATAAAAAACGGAAAGTATGCTGTGTTCCTTAAAAAAAAAACACAGAAGGTATATGGCATGGCATATACTCCCCTATACCTTTCACTACAACCCTGATATAGAGTTTAAAAAAAAAAAAAAAAAAAAAACTCATTATTCGTATTTTTAGAAATTGATGCTTATTACTTACCCATCATACGTAGTATAGGGTAAGTCTTGCAATCGTTTTGAAAATCGAAAATTTTTTTTTGACGGATTTACACGTTTTAGATAGTGGAGATTCCGAAAAACATATTTTTTGAAAAAAAATTTTGCCGTCCGTCTGTCTGTCTGTCTGTAAACGCTCTATCTCCCGAACAAATTGAGATAGAGACTTGAAATTTTGTATGTAGTTAGTATGTAAGAATGGAACGAACCCTATTTAATATCAGCAACCTCGATTATCCGGAACTATTTTTTTCGGACTCTCGAAAAATTCGTTCTGATGATAGGTATATAAAAATTTTCGAATTTTTTTGTTCTAAGGAATGGACGTAAAAGGCAATAAAATAACACACATTTTGCATATAGAACGAAGTCAAGCGGATTATTAGTTGCCGAGATATTTGTAATCTTGTTTTCCACATTCTTCGATTTTTCATGACCCTGTATTTCACTCAAATTTCAATTCAGAAGTATATTTTAATTGGAAATGAGACGCTTAATCCGGCGCAGTTAATTGTTAGTTAATAGAATTATTATTTTTGGAGTTATAAGGATGTTTCTTTTACGCAGTTCGGTACTACTTGAGTAGTTTGGCGTTTTATATAATTTATCAAAACTGGTACATCAACAGTTCTTTAATATAGCATTACTATGTATATTAACAATATTTAAATTTTGTTTATGAATTGCAATGCATTGTATAAATAGTTTCACATGTTTTATTTTCATATACATATCCATGATGGGTAAGTATTACGATGGCCCCCAACGACTAGTTTTTAAAATATCTTAGCTTTTCTACTATACAAACTAGAGATGCAACGATTAATCGGCCGAAGCCGAATATTCGGCCCTTTCGGCC
This sequence comes from Maratus speculifer, assembly GCA_964019185.1. Lineage (NCBI taxonomy): Eukaryota > Metazoa > Arthropoda > Arachnida > Araneae > Salticidae > Maratus > Maratus speculifer. Next base: position 75,278,757 of record OZ025301.1, on the reverse strand, counting down.
TATCTGCCGAATATTCGGCTTCGGCCGAATATCAAGTCTATTATTCGGCCTTGGCCGAATAATACTGTAAGAAATGTTTATATATTTAGATTTATACAGTAAAACTTTTTTATTTACCTATACTTTTTTTGTTACCAAAACCACTCATTTTGCTTAATCTGAAACTTTAAACACAGAGAATAACACCTGCACAGAGTTACTGATACTGAATGTCCAGGACTAAGTCCACTTAACTAGAACTATCCTATTCTTTTGAAAGATAGGGGAGGAGGTAATACAGACAAATGATAGTGAGAGAGGAACAGGTTCAAGGGTAGAAAAACAAGTTTTCAAAGTGGGGTGAGGGAAGCAACATGTGCTTCTTGTCTTGACCTTGAAGAGTTTATACTAAAATGAAGGTTAAAGTGAAAAAGAAATGGATTTTAAATATTAGATGTATGGAACATATAGTAAGATAAATTCCAGAGCTCATTTCTTTTCTTGCCAGTTATGTGCATTTTATTGAGTTTTCATTATTTAATTTATATTTTCTTTCATCTGAAACTTAAAATTTATGTTGTTCAGTACTTTTGAAATTTTGTGATTATTTTAAAATGTAACAGTAACAACACACATAATACTATCTATTAAAATTTAACAATACAATAACTAAGATACTACATATTCAACATTTTGAAATTCATATCTATTTTGCTTTTACTTAGTTTCTTTTCTCTAAATCTGAAAACATTCACTGCACACATTTTAATAGTGCTGTCTGCTGAAATGGGGGGGGGGGGGATGTTAACTTTGAGTTTAATAAAGTCTACACAAATTTCTTTCCAAAATTTTAGGGGATGTTCTTTTCTATCAGTGGTTTTTCTTAAGGTATTAAGATTTCTTATTTATTTTCATCTGAAAGTTGAAATTTGTTTTCTAATACTTTCAAAATTTTATCATTATTTTAAGATGTAACAACATACATACATAATATCTATTAAAATGTAACAAAAGAGTACCTGATGTAGAAATTCTGTTAAGATTTTTTTTGGTCAAAGGTCAAATTATATTGAGGCAAATTTTAGGCCGAACAAAGCCGAATATTTTTTCATAATAAAATAATACTTTAAAAAATTAAAAATTTACATATAAATAATTAAAAAAAAATAATAATACATTTTACTTATGAAATATACAAGAATTATGTACACAATGCATACTATATTTTGTTTTTAGGTAAAAATAAATTCATTATTCGGCGGCCGAATAGGCCGAATATTCGGCTGTAATTTGGCCGAATAATTGGTATTCGGTTATTCGGCCAAATCACTATTCGTTGCATCTCTAATACAAACCTTTGAATAATACAATCTTCATTCGGTTTGTATAAAGTCTTATGAAAATGAAACACAGATCAACATTCCATCATTTTTGACGGGGGATATATGCTAATATACGTTTATATCCAGCATTGGACACATATGCATACACAAAAAAAAGGAGCAGAAATTAAACCCCCATAATTTAGTGAGTATGATTGTTCCTTTACTCGCCAAATGTAGGATTTTGTCATGATTTGGCACAATGACAAGTGACAACAAGAACCTTGCTGGGTCGAAAAAAAATTTTTTTAATATAAAATCTTCTTAATGGATATTAATCCTGAATAAATCTTGTTTCTGCAAATATCCAGATCAAGAATTCACTTCCTTAGAAGTAGGACTGGGCAATGCATCGATACATCACATAACATCGATATAAATCACAAATTGCCATATCGGTTTCCTGATCTTTCGTTTAGCGATGTATCGTGGCCCTATGGTGCATCTTGGCGGGACGATGATGAACAAGCCAATCTGTACCGGTTTCACCTCCGATCTTTGAACACATGATACATCGCTAATACGGAGATCGTATGGATGATGAGCGAAACCGGTTTCTCCCCCGATCTTCCAACGCATCGCATGACGATGATGAACGAGACCGATGTATAACACCGGTTTCACCCCCGATCTTCAAACACTCATAAGATGTATCACTAATATGGAGATCACAAGATGATAAGGGCAAGACTGGTTCCTTCTTTTTTTTTTTTTCTGTGATCTCTGAAATAGATCGTAGACATCGTACACAGGGCATGTGTGAATTGTTGCTACAACTGAGATCACGATTGAATCTTTATTTAGACATCGGGATTATCCAAAATTGATGTCAACCATAAATCACCGCATTCTTGAATACAAGTCTTTTTTTTTTTCTTTTAACGTGATCAATGAGTTGCATCACGATCATGATATACATATGAGAAATATTGGCGATGTGATATGTCAAATACACATTTTCCCTTTGACTTAGTCATTATTTCAAAACGGTTATAGTCAATTAATATCATAAATTTATAGTAATTGATGCTGTTAGTTTTAGTAAGAAATACTTCATAATTTCATAAGTTTTGTTCCCTGCCCATCTTCCGTATCTTTTTTGTGCCTATCTCTATATATATTTATTATTCTTATATTAATTAAATTAATTCTTATATATTTATTATTATTATTGTCTCCCCTTCCCTCTTTTTACCCGGCAAAAGCACATGGATTTTGTAAAACAGATGTTTAGTTGCTCAGTATGACTCGCTACAAAGCTCTGTGTATCATACTCATACAAAAAATTGATTAATTGCAATGCATACGCATTGCATTTTTTATTTGAAAATTGTTCCAAAACAGCAGGTGTTTTCTAAATTCATCTGGATTTCTCTTATTAAGTTTATGCCTTTAATAGAACCCAAATACCATTAAAGAAAGATGATTCTGAATAATAAATCATTATTCCACAAAAAAAATAATTGATATATTTAAAATAAATATAGAAAACTTCCTATTTTAAATAAATACTTTTTCTTTAATTCTTTGCTGCAGCAAAAGAAAACATTATCAATGGATGGAAAGTGGGAATGCTTACCTTTCTCTTTTAAAGTCGAACTTCCCGGAGCTAAATAAACAAACCGCGGTCATACGTTTTTTTCAATTTATTTATTTTTTCTCCCTTTCTTGGACTTCTAATAGTGAAGATTTTTTGTGGCACTATAATTTTCGTATTACTTAGTGTATTTTAATAAAAATTTAGTATTCAGTCTACTTTATTGTTATTGCAACTTGCTAAAAATTTGAAAGAAATCGGCCAATTAGTCACAAAGATATATATATTTAATACTAAGGAAAACAACTGTTTTGCGTTTAGTTCATGTTCCTTTAATCATCTTTTTTTTTTTTTTTTCCCATTTGCTGCTTACTCCCCCCCCCCCCTTGACAACTGAAATGATTTATAAACAATAAAGAATGATCTTTTTTTCCATAAGCATCTTATGTTTTAAATTTTTAATAGCTACAGAACGTGAAAGACTAGAAATAGCATTAAAAAAATTTGCAAAATTAACTGGATTGGTTATACTAATGCAGAAAAATTGCAGCCAATGCGGACAAAAAAAAAAAAAAAAAAAAAAAAAAGATTAAATATGAAAACATATTACAATCCTTTTGCATGTTGTATGCTAATGATTATTTTTTATGTACATATATCAGGGATGCCGCGGACGCGCTATAGCGCGTAAAATACGCAAAAAATCGGCGACGGGACGCAAAAAAATGGAGCTTACGCGTCCCGCGGGACGCGTAATTTTCATCAAAAATTCGCAAAAAAGGCAAATTTCATTAAAAAATCGCGAAAAACGAATAATTTCCGGCAAATTTCGTCAAAAATTTTGCGAAAAAAATGACTAATTTTGTTACAAAATCTCGAAAAAAGGCAGATTTTCTCAAAAAATCGCGAAAAAACGACACATTTCGTCCAAAAATCGTGATAAAACGGTAAATTTTGTCTAAAGTTTCGCGAAAAACGGCAATTATCATGAAAAAATCGTGATAAAACGGCACATTTCGTCTAAAGATTGCAAAAAATCGGCACATTTCGTCAAAAGATTGCAAAAAATCGACACATTTCGTGAAAAGATCGCGAAAAAACGGAACATTTCATCAAAAAATCGCAAAACAGACAAATTTCGTTAACAAATCGCAAGATAACGAATAATTTTTGGCGAATTTCGTCAAAAGATTCGCGAAAAAACGACAAATTTCATTCAAAAATCGTGATAAAACGACAAATTTTGTCAAAATTCAAGAAAACAGCAATTTACATCAAAAAATCGTGATAAAATAGCACATTTCGTCAAAGGATCGTGAAAAACAGGATCATTTCGTTAAAAGATCGCGAAAAAACGGCAAATTTCGTCAAAATATCGCGAAAAAAAACGGCAATTATCGTCAAAAGATCGCGAAAAAACGGCAAATTTCGTGAAAAAAATAGCTTTAAAATGCAATTTTCGTCAAAGGGGTACGAAAAAAAGTTAATGACAGAATAGAATTTTTCTTTTCCAAAAACTAACTTCCCTGCTTCCAAAGTTTTTTTTTTTTTTTTTGCTGCTCCAAAAACAGATTTTCCTGCTTCACAATCTGTTTTTGATTGTTCTGATTATTTTGAAAAGTATTCTTTTTTTAGAAAAAATGTCTTTTTCAATAAATCAGTTTTACCCCTTTTTAAAAGAAATGTGAAGAATAGCGATACTTGTTATCCTCTAAACTCAAATAAGCATTATTTTATAATTTGTATCTTGAGCATTTATTTTTTTTAAAAAGTAAAGTAAATATCTCTTAATAGTTTAAAAAAAATAATATTGGCTTTAATTATTTATACATTAATTAAAACAATAATTATTGCATTTAACTTTTCTTTTGCAAATGAAAAAGTTCAATTTTTGTGTCTAAAAATATGACTTATTAGTGGGGACCCGCTTTTTTGAAAAAGGGACCCAGGATTTTTCAAGTCCAGCGGCATCACTGATATATATATTTTTTTAATTTTAAAAACCTAAATATAGGTATTTTTATAATTTAATTTCAGAAAGTGAAAGCATTAGTAAACTTTTTAAATGTTTTAAATCAATGATTATTTTTTATTATACACTTAAAATTTTAATTCTTAAACATCTAAAGGCATAAAATTTGTTTTAATTATCAGGGATAATTCTGAATTTTTTTAAAAAGTATTTTTGTGATCTTTTGATGAAATTTGCATATTTTTTCATGATCCTTTGAAGAAATTTGCGTTTTATTGCAATCGACAAAATTTATGTATTTTTTTGCGATGTTTTGATAAAATTTACGTTTTTCCTTGTAATTTGCTGGCAAAAATCAGCTTTATTTATTTTTTTTTTTTTTTTTCTTCACGCGAACCTTGACAATCTTTTTTTCCCCCCCAATCTTTTGAAAAAGGTCGAGTTTTTCTTGGAATCCTTTGCCAAAATTTGCATTTTCTGCTATCCTTTGACACAATTTGCACTTCTACGCAATCCTTAGATGAAATTTGTGATTCTTTTGACGAAATTAACGTTTTTTCACTGATTTTCTGGCAAAAGGGTTTTTCCCCCCACGAATTTTTGACAAAATCTGCATTTTTTCTCAATCTTTTGGGAAAAAAAAATGACGTTTTTCTTGCAATCCTTTGCCGAAATTGGCCTTTTTTAGTTATCTTTTGACAAAATTTACATTTTTACACTATAATTAGATGAAACTAATGTCTTTTGCTCGATCCCTAGGGAAAGGTATCATTTTGCATATTATTATTTAAGCTGAGTAATGGGCACATAAAAATCTCCTTCTCATATTTTCTAACTTATGATATAAAAATATTTCACAATTGACTTTAAAATATTAAACATTCACAGAAATCTTAAAGAGAAAAGTATTTTTATTTAATATTATTAAACAATGTGTTATCACAATATTATTACCCCCCCTTACCACGTATATACCACAAAAATTCTGAAAACACAAAAGAGTAATACATAAGTGTATGCAATTAAAATGTAAGTATAAGGTATGTAAAATATTTTTTTAATTAAAGTATCTATTATATAAATTTTAATTAAAATTTGTTGTATATACCTCTACTTAAAAAAAGTTTTTTACAGTATAAAATGACCTAAAAATGTAAGTAAAACTGGTACATTTTATAATAAATTTATTTAAATTTGCAATTGCAACAATGTGTGTAATACCAAGAGCCTAATATAGTGATGACTTGTGATATCGCGATTTAGCCTCAATGATACATTGTGATGTAGAAATCCTAATATCGCCCAGTCTTACTTAGAAGCATGGGTACCATTTCAAGACTTTCTTGAGTCACAGGGCCCAGGGGTGATTCTGGATGAAATTTTTTTTCCGGAAATTCGCATTGCATCATTCGCACGCTGACAAAATCGGCGTTTTCCCGCTATCTTCAGCCGAAATCAGCAATATTTTAGCAAAATCGGCGATTTATTGCAATCTTTTGACGAAATCGGCATTTTCGCTTGTTTTTTTAAAGTAAAATCGGCGTTTTTTTTCAACGATCTTTAGACAAAATTTGCATTTTTACGTAACTTTTTCTCGAAAACGACATTTTACTCCCACGATCTTTTGACGAAATCGGCATTTTTTCCGTGATCTTTTGATGAAATCGGCTTATTTTTTCAAATATTCTTTTGACAAAATATTTTTAAGCAATCTTTTATCGAAAACTGTGTTTTTTCCCCGCGATCTTTTAACGAAATCGGCGTTATATCAGCAATCTTTAGACGAAATCGGTGTTTTCCCGCGGTCTTCAGAAAAAATCAATGTTTTATCTGCGATATTTGGAGAAATTGCTGTTCTTTCCGCGATCCACACGGGAAATTCGCGTTTTTCATCTAGCTTTTGACAAAGTTCGTTTACAAAAACATTGATGAAATCGTCGTTTTCCCACGAAATATTGAAGAAATGTATGCTATTTCGGTGATAATTTCATGAATTTTGCATTTCCACGCAATTGTTTTTTTCCGCGCACAAAACCGTACAAGTTGGCAACTATGCAGAACTGATAACCCAATTTCAAATTTTCGGAAGAGAATGCCTTAAATTTTCAGAAATTTCGGACGAGAATCATCCCTGAGAGGGCCAGTAAATGAGAAAAAGTGGCTAGTGAAAATTTAGCTATCAGCGGCCACCTCCCGGCCACTTTTTCATATGGTGAGAATAAAATTTTCTTGCATTTCATCAAGGATTCTACTTTTTTTTGTTCTAATATATTTATATTAACATATTTATTTGGACTATTTAATTTTAGATTAATGCTTATAAAATTTTTACTGTTTATTTTTTTAAATAAAAAAGTGGCCACTTAAAAAACTAATCCTACCGGCCAGTGGCCGGTAATGAAATTTCCCAACTTTGCCCTATATCTGAGGCGCACAATTTGAAATAGTATGCAGGATCCACTGTTTTGTACACAGAAATGGAAAGTTTTGCATAGTAAAAAATGCTCTTAAATAATAAAATAAACTTAAAAAACATAATTTTAAATTAATATCATTTATCTGTATTTTATAACTGAATGCTAAAATGACACAAAGAAAGTGCTTTATAATATACTCAAATAAGGGATTAAATTCTATCATAATCAACTGGGATTAATCAGTGAATGCACAGGAGCTCACTAAACTGATTAATTGTTCAAAGAAAAATGCATATCAGTTGAGTTATGATGAAATAGAAACAAATCGTCAGAACAGTTTATTAATAAATAAAAAGAATATTGCCCAGTTAAACTGATGGTATTGAGCTCACAGGCTATGCATATTAATTGTACATTATAGCCTTATATTTTTAAGAGTTAATTCCATTGAAAAAAACAATTTGAGGAGGAGAAACAGCTCCCGCCTTTCCCCTTTTTATACTTAATCACTGAACCCCCTCAACTAATCAGGAACATGCTTTATCACATAAAAAACCTATATCCAAAATTCAGAGCAAATTGGAAAATTCTTAATAAAAACCCATTTATATAAATTAATTTAAGCGGAGTTATCCCGTCTTTTATACTTAATCATTAAATTTCTAAAACTGTTCAGAGATTTGAACAAAATTGGATAATTCAGCATGAAAAACCCATTTATATAAATTAAGGGGAGGGACATTAGAACCCCCGTTCCCCCTGTTTATACTTATCCAATGAACATCTAATACCAATCATAGAGGCGTCTCATCAGAATGATCCTATTTCTAAATTTTGAACAAAAACTGATAATTTTGCATGAAAACCCCATTTATATCAATTAAGGGGAGGGGCATGATACCCCCGTTCCCCTTCTTATACATATCGAACAAACTCCAAAAACTAATCAGGGAAGTGTCTTATCAGGATATACTTATATACAAAATTTCAAGTGGATTGGATATTTTTAACATGAGTTATCGCGTTATGCATGCACGAACGAACATACATACATACATACAGAACAAGCGGGAACATAAGCTCTCAGGCTATGATAGCCTGTGAGCTAAAAACTAAATAGCTTATTGAGAAAAAAAACACTATTTGACATGTTGATGTTGAATCATTGAAGATGAAGCCATCAATCGGTATAAATATGAAGAAAATTAAGAGTTTACTATATTATTTTCCCAACTGCTGGCAATTGAACACCCTTATTAAACTACATTGTCACGGGAACTAGGATTCAGCTACATGGCTGGCCTTAAAATGTACTTCAACAGAAAAGATAAACATGCTCTTCATAACACACATGCATATTAATGTCTCGATACTTAAATAGCTATAAAGGATGGCACGTCATTTAATGATATACTAAAACTAAACATGAGTTTTCAAAGCAAACTTTTTAAAAACACATTTAATATTACAATGGATTGATAAAAAAAATGCTTCCCAAAACATTACTATAAAGTTTAATATCAAATAAAAATACACCTCCCTTAACAGATTCTCAACCTTTTTTCCCGCAACAAGTATAAATCCTATGATTGATGAATGTATTAAAGAAAAGTGCTTTGTGAATAAATGAATGAAATTTGCAAAAATTATGATATGTTCTTGAAAATCAACTTAAACATAAAATTTGACAGGGGTACCTGAAAAATCCAAAGCTTTTAAAGGAAAAGAAGAAACACTGCTTCATCGCTTTTTACTGGGAATAACAATACAAGCTAATTTTATACATTACATATGAAAGTAACTTTAATATAAAACGCAGAGCCACAAACTGAGCAGAGTTTATGAAAAAAATTAAATACAATTACAATTTTTTTTTTTTTTTTTTTTTTTCATATAAAGAGAAATTACTACTGATAGAGAATAGAAGGAAAAAAAAAAAAGATTATTTCCCATTAGATCTCTAAAAAAGTAGTAATAAATAAACATTCCAATTAAATAAAATCTCAATGGCATAGGACCGTAGCTAGAAGAGATCTATAGGGGGGGGGGGGCACAAGAGATTGTAGGGTGGGGGGCTCATAAGTTTTTTTTCTCATTCTGGTGCAGAAAGATAAATTAGTGCATATTCACATTGTAGGTACTCTGTTTCTTTATTAAACTGTTGTAATAACTTCATTGTATACTTAAGAAAAGTATATGATGATGAAAATTTTGAGTGTATAACTGGTGCAAAATTAAACATCATGTTAGCTTCATGTGTTCAAATAGGATGAGGGAATGTTAAATTACTTATTTTAGATGCAATTCAGTACCGTATTTTCGGGCGTATGAGCCGCGGCGCATACGAGTTTAAAAGTATAAAATATTGTAGGTGCGGCTCTTACGCCGGGGCGGCGGGTACGATGATTTTTTTTTTTTTTTTTTTTTTTTTATTTATTTATTTTGTCAAATGATTTTGACACTTTTTTTTCGTTTAATCAACAATTATATGCTCTCAAATTGGTATCAAAACATTTGAAAACGTCTCTCAACCGCAGGTGTCCGTGATGCGTTAGTTGTTTATTTTTAAACAATCAACATTATTCAAAAATAATGTTGGTCTCACCGGTTCTCATGTTAAAAATTATTATATTTTCCCCTCATCTATTAATGATTTTACCTGTAGGATATTGGAATGTACAGCTGTCACATTTTTTTCTTCTAATGATCCTCCTTCCAGTTAGAAAATAAAACTGCCCAAAGAGAGCTCAAATCCCGGTATAGAACTCTTTTGAAATAGACTTCCTATACATAGTAAAAACTTTAGAGAGCAAGATTTTTCTTTATTTTTTTCAATAACTCACTCTTTTTTTATCCGGCAAAAATAATCCAAACTTTGAAACCGGTCGAATCAGCAAGTTTTTTTTCCCCCAAATGAGTTAATTCAGGTGATAAACAACAAAAACGGGCCTGGCGAATAATAAAAAAATAATAAAAGGCCGACTTCCGTGATAAACATTTAAAAGAAGCCAATAGAATATAAACAATTTTCAATGCATATGACTTTGCAAGAATAAGTTTAAATGTGCTACACGAGTCGATGTTAACTTGGCAACTTTAAGGGCTATTTCACCCACGTGCAAACATCGGCTAACTAATGTTAATCTCAAAGAAAAAAAAAAGTGTCATTCTCATTCCATTATTTTTAAATGATATTTTTTGCTTTGGATAACGGAAGTCAATCTCCACAAAGAGTCTTTACTTTTTCGATTTTGTTTACAGGTTTTTTTATTAGTATACTTTCACTTTCGAAACTGGTTCTAAAAGTCAAAGTATACCACTAAAAACATCTGTAAACGAAATCGAAAAGGTGTCTTCTTAGGGATCAACATCTCAGATATAAAATACAAAGAAATCATTTAAGCATATTGAAATGCAAACGCATTTGAAAAAAAAAAAAAAAAAAAAAAAAAAAAAAATCCATAGGATTAACATTAGCGAGTAGATGTTTTTACTTGAGTGAAGCAGTCTGATCTATAGGGGGGGGGGGGGGGGGATCAGCTCGGTCCGGCCTATATAAAATAATAATAATAATTAATAAATAAAAATAACAATCCGGCACCCGGAAAATTTAAAATATCCGCATCATCCAAGTGAATTTTTTCAATAGATTAATTTTTACTATGATATGGTTAAAAATTGTTTCGTACGAAAAGTTCTGAACAAAACTACTTATTTTATCCTTTTTTTTTCCTTTTACTATGTTTATTTTTAAAGAAGTGCCTAATAAAAGCACTCAAGTAAGTATTTATAACTATAAAGCAAACGTGCAATTTTGTTATCTCTTGTTTCTGCTAATAAAAAAAAAAAGAGAGAGAGACACTGGTTATTTAAAGTCACCTTTTCTCCTCATCCTCTTCATGACTCAATGTGCGGACATGTTGCCCTTTGACCTTGATGCGTAAGTCGGCTAATATCGCATTGCTTCTGTTTTGTTTCTTTGAATACAGTAGAAAAAAAAAGAACGAAAATAGTTTTTTTTTACGCTAAGTGGATTTGTGGATTTTTTTTTCTTTTCTTAATTTATATCTTCATAATATAATCATCGAAATAACTTAAGATGAATATAAAGTCTAAATTTGAGCAAGAAATATTTAAACTTACAAAATTTTTGTAAATGAACAAGGATAGATGCGTATGTACCAAATAAAAAATAAACTAATCTACCACAAAAGGAATCATTAAATCAATTATCAATAGTTAAAATATTAAATAAAGATATGCAGGTATATATTTATATAAAGGAATTTGTAGTGCTGTAAGCTATTTAAGAATCGATTTTTTGCCGCAGGCATGATAAACAATTGTGGATTGTATTCGCTGTGGATAATGATTTGTAGTATTATACAATGGTTATATATATATTTATTAATCAATTGTGGTTTAACATGTGTAATTTAATTTTAGCATATGTGCTGTGTTTCAATGTAATTCGTATTTTATTATTTACTTCACCAATTTACTTGATCGTCATTTCTTTACACTGAGGAAAAAGTTGCTTTTTTTTTTGGGGGGGGGGGGGGGGCATGATATTGTTTTAAAATTATTTTTTAACAGATCTCGAAAATACGGTATCGCCGTGATCCCGCTGATTCTAAAATGTTGAGGTTCAACTGTATCATATTTTCGTTAAGAGGCTACTTCAGTCAAGCGACCCGCTCGTTAATGCTAATCCTATGGGAAACATTTATAAAGATATTTCGTTTGAATTTAAATATTTTTAAATGATTTTTGCATTGATTAACTCTGATAGATTTGTAGAAAGAACATTTTTCGCTTTTTGCTTACAGGTATTTTTCAATGAGGGCACTTTCATTTTGGGAGTCGGTTTCGAAAGTGAAAACAATCTTCAAAATCGAAAAAGTATAAAACGATCTGCATATAGATGGCCTTGAACTATCCAATGCCCAAAAATCATTTAAGAATATTGAAATGCAAACACGATATCTTTATAAATTTCATCCATAGGATTAGCATTAAGGAGGTCTTTGTGTGTGACTGAAATAATATCTTAACTTAAAAAAAAAAAAAAAAAAAAAAAAAAAAAAAAAAAAAAAAAAATCCTACACTAAAATTAATTTGAAAAAGTCTTTGATCGAAAATCTGACGGATTTTTGCTGGAAAGAACTAGAACTTTGTGGTGTTAATAGTGTTATTTATGACGGCCGATTATCTGCAGGAGGGATATAGGCCCTAGGATAAGTGCCCTCCGTGGGGGGTCTTTCTAAGGGAACCTAAACCGCATTTACACAAGGATGACCAAGATTCGAAGAAAAGTTTAGAACTTTGTGGAAAGAACTAGAAGTCTGTGGAAAGAGCACTTAGAATTGAACGCTACTAGGAAAAGATGCTAGGGAGGAAGCTAGCATCCTGCTGCGCTCCTCTCATTGGCGCAAGTAATTGCGCCTATTTCCGATTGGATTTTAATTGCGTACTACAAACACGTTTTTTTTTTCTTTTTAGCTGAGAATTATTTTACGGTACTGTTCTGCTCTTTTTGTCTGACGCTCTTATTTAAGCAATTTATTTTTTTTTTCAAGTGAAAATGGCTCCCAAAAAGTTAAAAAGTTACACCGCCGCTTTCAAGCTTGCTGTGGTTGATAAGGCAGAGCTAATAGGTAATCGTGCTGCAGGACGAGAATATGGAGTTGATGAGCGTTGCGTAAGGAGATGGAGAGCTGAAAAATCTATTTTGAAGGAAATGCCAAAATCTAAGAGGGCACGAAGAAGTGGCGTTGTTGTTTGGCCAAATCTGGAGAGAAATTTAGCCAAGTGGGTAAAGGAGCAAAGGGAAAAAGGAATGCCCGTTTCAACTGTTCAGATACGGTTTCAAGCGAGGATTATGGCATCGAACATGGGATTTACAAATTTTAAAGGTAGTCCCAACTGGTGCTTTAGGTTCATGTCGAGAAATAATTTGTCTGTAAGAACCAGGACAACTGTGGGACAAGAACTGCCTGCAGATTGGGAAAAGACAAAAGCATCTTTTTTAAAGTATGTCGCTGAAAAAATCAAGGAAAACAACTTTTCAACAGCACTGATTATTAATATGGATGAAGTTCCATTAACTTTTGATTGCCCCCCCAGTAGAACTGTTAACACCATTGGGGAAAAAACAATCGGCATCGTAACAACTGGTAATGAGCGAACCTCATTTACCTGTGTTTTAGCTTGCGCTGCGAATGGAGACAAATTAAAACCACTAATTATTTTCAAGCGCAAAACTATGCCTAAGGCAAATTTTCCTTCCGACGTCGTAATACGGTGTAACGAAAAGGGATGGATGTCGGAGGAAATCATGTATGAGTGGCTGGCGGAAGTGTGGAGGAAAAGAAAAAATTCTTTTTTTCAGCCTAGTGGGCTTCTTATTATGGACTCAATGAGTGCCCACAAAGGTGATTCCGTAAAAACTGCTTTGAAAAAAGTCTCAGCCGAGCCAGCAATAATCCCTGGCGGATTAACTAAAGTTTTACAGCCTCTTGACTTGGCTGTGAATAAATCTTTCAAGTCCAAAGTAAGAAAACTGTGGGAAAAATGGATGATGGAAGGGCTACATTCATTTACAAATTCTGGAAAAATGCGCAAAGCCACTTACGAAGAAGTAGCGTCGTGGGTTTCATCGGCATGGAAAGACATTAGTGCTAAAACTATTATGTCGGGCTTCAAAGCAGCCAATATCATGGAAAATACAGTTAGTGATGATTCATCTGAATCTGATGATAGTGAAGATGAAAATTGTGACGTATTAACTGATAAACAATTTTTAGAACTATTTAATTCCGGCAGTGAAAATTCCGATTTTGATGGATTTGAAGATTTTTAAACATGTTGATAAAATCTTGTATATATTTTTTTCTATATTTTCACTTCATTCCAATAATAATTTTTCATATTTTAAAGATATTTTGAAGTAGTGTTCTCTTATTATATGTAATCCAATATTTTTTTAGAAAATTTTATAAATATTACAAAAAATTGAAATCTTAATATTAAAATTACATACCTGCTATTTATAACGGATCAGTGATAGGAAACGTTATTAAATTGAAAAACAAATACATAATAATAATAAATCAACAGTCAAGGGAAAAATGATTCTGCAATATTTACAGGTAAGATTATAATATTATAAATAAGTTTCTGATATTTATTATATTTTTCTCTGTTTGTTATTGATCCAGTGACAAAATGTTGCTTTTTTGCAGTAATCTGAGGAGTTAACATAAACTAGTATGCATTTAAAAAATATTTTCTTATAGCAATACGCTTTATTACATCACATTTTTCAGTAATATTTTTACTACAGTTTTTAAGGCATTTGCATACATTAAATCTAAGTGTCTTTCGTCCAATGATTTTTTTCTTCAACAGCTTATTTTATTTATTTTATTTTTTTCGTCAGTGTCTCTATACGATATTTCTTTACATTTTAAATATATTTTTTAGGCACTTAAGTGAAAAAAAAAATTTTTTTTTTAACTGTTCAAGTGAAAATATTTTATATACTGTAACAGTCTCTAAAATCTGGAAACCTCAAATACAGATAGCATAAATGATCATCAAATGTTTTATATTTATATAGTTCAGTTATCCTATCTTATCGACAGATGGCAGCACCAAAAATGTATTTAACTTTTTAGTATAATCTAGATTATATTCTGCATTTTGCCGACAGATGGCCGTACCAATCATTTCTTCTAATTCATTTCCAAGTTTATTTATCTTGATATAGTAAAATAAGAAAACAAAGAAATATCAACAGAAAAATTCATAAACAGTTTATATAAAATATTAGGCATGGAACAAAGGAATTTTATTACAGAGATTGAGCTAATATCATTGTAATTGGGGAAAAAGTAATGACCAGTAGGCCTAAATTAAAGCAACTAAATACTAACATATAAATAAAATCGTAATCGTGAAAATGCTCTGTGTATATTTAATTTTAATAAGATTAAATGCTTGGCTTTGCTGTTAAATAACTTAATGTGCCATTTATGATTTTTTTTTATAAATATGTGATTTTTTTTCTTTTTTAATGATGATTTTCAATAATTTTTACTTACATTTTAAAGTTGTTTTTTGAAGATCACTAAAATTCGGAAATAACTAAAAGCCGCGTCTACGAACGATTTCGGAATTTAGAGATTTATACTGTATAAATATCAGCAGCTTGGGTGCGGCGCTTACGATGGTGCGGCGCTTACGTCGATGTACTTTTTTTTTTTAACAGATTGTCATTGGTGCGGCGCTTACGGTGGGTGCGGCGGGTATTCCCGAAAATACGGTAATTCTGCAAAACTGTGAAAGGGTCACAAAGCTAAATTAGATTTTTGAACAGAATTTCATTTGGCTTTTCGAAGCAGAAATTCATTTAGTGACCCCGGAATCTTTTCCAGGTGGGGCTCCTAATATTTTAGAAGGGGCTGAGCCGTCCTTAGCGCCTCCTTAGCTAGGCCCTGCAATGGCACCATATTCTGATTGCCGCCACATCAGCAGGTCATTACTCACTATCTACACCAGGCATAAATCAGTAAAGATCACAAGTTTTCTATTTATTTTCTACTATTACTAAAAAAGGGAAAAAATATATATATATATTTCTCTTTCATTCTGATCAAATAAGCATTAAAATGACTTGCAATGGAATAAGCAATTGTTGGGAGGAGGGGGAGTTACCTTTTGTTTCTATTGTATGAGTGAAAATAAATGAAAGTGTCAGTTTCAGAATGAATGATCCTGAGCCCTTCTTATCGCTATAGTATACCTTTTTTACTCGTATATAACTTGATGAATTTCTGACAATTTTCAACAAGCAAACTGGGGGGTTGATTTAAACACAAGTCAATTATGAAATTTCATGTTTTTTTTCCATGATTTTTAGACAAAATTTGTGTTTTTTCAAGCGATCTTTTTACAATTTTTTTTTCATTGTAATTTTTAACAGATGATTGTAACACAGTAACTTTTGTCGCATATCCATAATAACTATGGATGAATCTTAATACTTGGCATCTTTGTGAAAATGATATGAAATTCGGAATCGCCAAAGTGCAGAAAGTTCTGAATTT
Organism: Maratus speculifer; assembly: GCA_964019185.1. Taxonomy (NCBI): domain Eukaryota; kingdom Metazoa; phylum Arthropoda; class Arachnida; order Araneae; family Salticidae; genus Maratus; species Maratus speculifer. Next base: position 75,262,360 of record OZ025301.1, on the reverse strand, counting down.
TGGAATTTGTATTAATTATTAATAGTATTAATATTATTTTATAATATCAGTTAATAAATTTATTCTGATATTTATTAAGTTAATACTAATGTCAGAATAGAATAAATTTATTAACTAATATTATAAATAATATTAATTAGTAATAAATAGATCAAATGTAATTTTTAAAAAAGTAACTTAATAAATATTTTTTTAATGAATAATGCACATATTTTTATATAAATATACAGAAAAATAATTAAAACCCACTAAACCCCAGAAAAGCGCACAAAAATTGACAAAACCAACCCTGCCAACCCTGACTTATATCCAAGTATATATAGATACATCCTTTGGTTTTCTTTATGATTACAACACTGAGCAACAGCTATTCAGATAAAGAAGCATGGGATGCTGAATGCAGGAGCTATATTGAATACCAATATGGCTCATCCTTGTACGACTCATTTCACAACACAATTCCTAAAGAGTTTTCTTGAGAGATAGTACTACTTTAATTTTCTTCCAATAATTACCATTTCCTAATAAATCACAAGAAATTCCTGCCCCATTACCATTCTTTACAGTATTTCAGATGACATGCACTATTTTTATTTCATGTGATAGACTTTTACAAAATAATAATAAAAGTGACATGATGTTATGTGAAGTGCTATTTTTTCAGTCAAATACCCAGAATTTTATATATATGTATAAGAAAAAGAAAGGTAAAGTAGAAGAAAAATATTTTAAATGCTATAAGGGGGGGGGGGGAAATTAAACACATTGTATGCATGTTTTAGAATTTAAAAAATAAAAGTATTGAATATTTTGTTTGTATTTCATTAATTACTTTTTGCACAATTTTACACACATAAATTAAATTAAATAATAATAGATTATTTTTGTTCAAATTGTGCAGTTGGTCAAAAAAAAAGGGGAAAGTGCAAGCCTCTACTATTTTACCATCAAATAGAAACAGATAAAAATGAGTTAATTAGAAATTATGCCTTCTTTAAATGTATATTTTAAAATAAAAGCATAGTAGGTCATTTTTATATTGATATTGCAGCAGAATTTGAAATTTTCAATATGAGCATTTAATCTTGACATCATATTTGGATTCTAAAAAAATTTTTAACAAAATGTACGTAATTTTTTAAGCATAATTTAAAGCAATACTTGTCAGAATCAACTGAAATTTCAAATTCTTACATTTAAATTTCCTAATAATTGATTTTAGTAGGTTACAATACATATTTTACACAAACATTAATTTCATGACATATAAATTCATTTAAGAGTCATAAAATGATAAGACTGTTTTCAAGTTCACTGATCAATGAGCGTGAAAGTTTCTGACATAATGGCATACACACTTATAAATAATAATACGTTAATAAATATATGACAGATCTGACTCTGGAAGCGATTTAGAAGCAAAATGATTTTTCCATTTTTTGATAAATAAATTACCTATCTAATTATAAGCATTTTTAATCATTAATGTGACAAGGTAGTTTTCTCCCTTCGTTGACTGGTTGTTTTGCTTTCACTGGGAAATTTGGTTCAAAACTGACAGTATATTCTGGAATACCTATTGTGTTTACAAAAAACCGAAAATATTTTAATAATAACACCCGTCGGTTTCATGCATTTTCAAACAAAAATGATTTAAACTTATGTCATAAAATTGTTCCTTTGGATTTGAAAACAGCCTTAAATATAGAAAGAGAGAATTAAGTATAAAATCTACAATTTTATAACTTACCTGTGATTAAAAAATGGAGTCCTCATACAAATTTATATTCCAGGATCTTGAGATTTTCAAAACCATTGAAAAAATACTGTCATTTAAAAATATAATGACTTGACAACATGGACTTCTCAACTTCAAACAGATATTTTTATCTGAAAAAAAATCTAAAATTAAGCAATCATATAAATATTAATGGCAGAAAATGGTATTTATGTATCAATGCCACCACAACAGAAGTTGAGCTAATAAAATGCAATCTTGTTAGAATGTGCACAAAAAAAGGAGTCAAAAATCTGCAAACAACAAGGCAAGAAGGAATTCAAAAGATAACTGTATGCGCATGCAAACAAAAGATTGCTCTTTATTGGGGCATTAGTGCAACTTCTGCTGTGGTGGCGTTAATACATAAGTACCCAGTCTGAAACGTCTGAAATTATTCTTAACTAGTATATAACCCCGTCAAAAATGGCGGAATTTTCACTTGCATTTCATCTTTTTAATAATTCATACAAACAAACAGAATGCAGATTTTATTGTTGAAGATTTTGTATTGTAGAAAAGCACATTTTAAAAATAGCAATAAATTTTTACAAATACAAATGATTTTTTTACTTGATATTTAGTTTTTGAACAAATTTCGATTTCAAAACAAAGATCATTTATTACAACAATAATAATAATTGGCAAAATAAAACTCGATTTCTGAAGACTTCACAAAACATTTAAATTAAATATTGAAGTTTTTAAAATTTTAAAATACACTATCTTTATTAAAAGTATGATTTGGCAGCGGTTTTAGTCGTGGATATAAGATAGATACTTAGTTCAATGTTTTGGTGCCAAATTAAAAATATATATAAATGCAGTTAATATAAACAAAACAACTTTTTTTTATTATTATTGCAGTATCTTATAGAAAATATTGCTATTTTCTATAGCAGAAGGCACTGATTTAAATCAGAATCAATTTTTAAAAACTTCAGCTTGCAACTTTTAAAATTCAATCCATAAATTATGAAAACCAAAATTATTATCGCTGTTTCTTTTGTAAAATTTTAAATTAAATGTACCAGTTTTTAAAAGCTTAGATTATATCCATTCGAAATTTGTAAATGAAATTTGTATTTTTTGTCAAATGTCATTTAAATGTAAGAAATATATATAATATCATAAACTAAATAAAAGTCATCAAATTTCGATTTAAGAGCAATTTTGATTTATTTGCATGCATTGCATTGAAGCGGATAAAACTTTAATTTAATACCATACAAAAAAATAATTTTCAGTTATATTAATGTAGTCATGATATCTTATACATCCATAACAACTTGAAGAAGAAAAAAAGCTTATTTTATTTAAATAGAAAACAAAATTTTAAAAATTAACTGGATAAATGCTAGCATTTAAAAAAAATTAATAAAACTAAACTTAAATTCATCTAAAACTAAATTTATCTTTTATAATATATTCCCAAAAAAGCTTCTAAAATAGTTCATAGATGGCAGCACTAAAGTTGTGAGAGACGGTGCTAGAGTGATAAATAAAATACAATCATACTCAGATAATAAAAAACTTTTACACTTCCACTTTCGTTATCTTTATGTATTATATTTGGGTTTGATATACATGTTTTATATGAAAATATGCTGAACAAACATTTTTCAAGAGGAAGAAATTTTAAAAGCATCATTTTAGGATCTGTTTTCAATTAAGCCTAATGTGGCGTCTAGCAATGGTTGAATTCAAGATTAGAGTGGTACAACCTGGAACCGTTCTTACCATACCTGCCAACAAGTTAATTTTGAAATTCTTACAATTTTCACAATGCATTCTACATGCTTAAAAACGCATAACATGCAATGTAAATGCATAATATGCAATGCAAAAAGTAATGTTTCATAACAATTTTTTTTCTATGCTACTTTTATATTTATTTATATTTTGAAAAAAAAAAAAAAAAAAAAAAAAAAAAAAAAAAAAAAAGGTCGCACAAGAGAATGTTTTTGCAATTTCATACTTTGGAAACATGTTTCCAAAAAAACTATCCTGCATGATGATCTGTAATAGATAAGGGCAGATTAAATTCACAGCAAATTTCCTGAAAGGTTGCAGCAGTTGAGAGGGTGGGAGGGGGAGTATACCTACCAGCATTAATTATGCATTTTTATTGAATATTTTTAATGAAATGCACATTTTTTCAGCGGTCCTTTCACAAAATTTGCATTTTTTCTGCGATCTTTTGATGAAATCAACGTTTTTTCAACAATCTATTGACAAAATCTGCATTTTCCCAACAATTCTTTCACAAAATTAACTGTTTTCTGTGACCCTTTCACGAAATTTGCACAATCTTTCCTCGAAATCAGCATTTTATCTGCGATCTTTGGACGAAATCGGCGTTTTCCCGCGATCTTTATACGAAATCTGCGATATTTTAGCAATATCGGTGTTTTATCGCAATCTTTTTTCGAAATCGGCAGTTTTTCCACGATCTTTTGATGAAATCAAAAAATTTTTTTTTTTCAACCATCTTTTGAAATAATTTTCATTTTTACACGATCTTTTCTTGAAAACGGCGTTTTTTCCTGCGATTTTTGATGAAATCAGTGTTATATTTGCAATCTTAAGACGAAATCAATGTTTTCCTGCAGTTTTCAGACGAAATCAGCATTTTATCTGCGATATTTTGGCGAAATCGCCATTTTTCTGTGATCCGTACATGAAATTCACGTTTTTCAGCGATCTTTTCACGAAGTTCGTTGACAAAAAAAATTAACGAAATCGTCGTTTTTCTACGAAATATTGATGAAATGTGCATATTTTCGGCGATCCTTTCATGAAATTCGAATTTCTCCGCAATTGCTTTTTACGTGCGCAAAACCGTACAATTGTACTGTTCATCTGTACAACCGTACACTTAGAACAAAATCCGTACATTGTACGGCCAAACCATACAAGTTGGCAGCTATGTCTTACATATTTCTGCAGTTGCTTTTTATTAGGGTCACCCGGGGTAAAATGGGTAGCCGGGGTAAAATGGGTATATTTTATTTATTTATTTTATTATTTTACCAGACAAATTTTTAAAATAAATTAAATTATGAACAAAGTGCTTACATATCTGGCAATACTTAAACCTTATAAAAACAAACTAGCAACGCATATAATGGGCTTAGCAACCATTTTGTTTTTCAGAAGATAGAACAAAGTGTTTTTAGTGGTTGAAAAACTTCTTTCTAGAAAAATATACAGGAAGAATTTTAGGAATAAACTGTTTGATATTTACAGAAGAAGGATTCTTCTAACTGAAAACTGTTAAATTAAGTAAATTTATTTACTCACAAAAATTTTATAGCGTTTTTTATCATATGGGGTAAAATGGGTATAGGTCAAGATATGAATGTATGAAGATTGATCAAAGTTGAAAGAAACTTTTGAGGGCAAATTGTTATTGATCCTATGTTTTAAACTGAAATTATGCTTTGTTATATGAAATTAGGCTATTACTTATATCATCAATTTATCATTTATATTACAAATTAGGCTATTTCGGGTGACATTATAATACATGCAAATTGACTAAATGTACAGGAACACAAGGTAAGAAAAATATCGCAAAATTAAATTAAAACACATTTTCTAGTACTGGCGAGGCTATAAAAAAACTCAGAGAAAACGCAAGAGAGTACAAGCAAAGGTAGGAGAAGTTTTAACTACAGAGCAGGTAGCTGCAAGTCTAAAAAAGTACAAACAGTTAAAAGAATCGAAGCAACCCATAAAATAAAAATTAAATCAAAAGTTTTCACTGCAATGAATCCAGTGATTGGCAATTGAGTCCCTGTAAAAGTTAATGTAAAGAAGTCTGTTCAAGAATTCACAGGTCTTATTGATATCCCTGATGAAGGTGAAAATACTGTGAAGTTTGCAACAAAGTCATCTGCTGGATTATTTTTATATCTTTCCTGAGAAAGACTATGTTGCTGATGTGAACGCATCCTAATTGCCAGAGAGCTATCTCAACAGAGCTGCAATAGTCCTTGCCAATATACACTTTGCATGTAAATTTTTATTATGTTATACCTATCTGCATAAACTGCTTTTGATTAAACATTGATTTTCCAGTGTAATTTAATTTCTCATTTTTTCCCTACAGATATTCATGCTGATATCTATCTGCTTTTGAATTTCATTAAATAAAAAAAATACTTTTAAAGAGAAACACGATTCACAGCATGTGCGTAAACTGATGTGGTGCAGAATAGGATTTGTCAGTACTCTCATCTTATTTACATTAGTTTCATAACAGTGTTTTTATATGTCAAGAAAAAAATGTAAGCAAATTGAAGTGGGGAGTTTTTGAAGCCCCTTCCCCTCACCTTCCAAGTTTACACATGATTCAGAGGATGAAAGTACAAAACTTTTAAATGGTTTACACATTAATTATAGTGTATTTAAGTATATTTAATTTATTATTCAACTTTAACCAGCATATACCCATTTTACCCCGGTGCATACCCATTTTACCCCGAACCACGAGGTAAAATGGGTATACACCGGGGTAAAATAGGTATAGTGTTTTACACAAAAATTTTTAAAAAAAGTAAACACAAATTATGTTTAATTTAGACCTAAGATACACAATGTCAAAAATATTGAACAAAAACATGAATTTATTTCATAATATTTCTGCTATGAAACATTAAAATTAAAAAAGCTGATTTTTATACCCATTTTACCCCGGGTGACCCTATACGTAGATATTTTTTTTAGAAAAAAATTAACTATTAAGTTGGACAGAGCTTGTGGTTTTTTAAATATACAGTCGAACCTCTATATAACGAAACTCCATACATCGAATTTCTCCATATAACGAATTTTTAGTAAGAATGGTCCCCTTTTCGCATGATTACATTAAAAACAGACTCTATATAGCGAAATATCTATCTCCATATAACGAATTTTTTCATAAATTGATCTTAATTTATTCAGTTTTAAAAAAGCTTCGAAATCATATGGAATCAATTTTCCATCACTTATTTTTGATTTATCGTTCAGTGGAGAGGGTTTTTTTTAATAAATATTACTTTTCTCATTCTTTAAATCTAACAAGTTCATCCCACCTCCCACACACCTTTCAACATCCTTCTCAAAACACAGTCAATTGAATTGTTACACATATAAGAGAGGAATCAATGAGAGCACATAAGAGAGACCTTCAAATGGAGGAAAATATCAACTACAATTTTCATTCCTTGCTAAAATTTGAGAATTTTTTTTGAGAGCGTAACAATTGTAATTTTAAAATCAAAACAACAAAAAATTACAGATTTCTTCCTCTGAAATTTATGTAAGTCTTCCTTATTTGATTTTCATTAAGCTTTCAAATAAATGTCTTTTCTCTTTTTTGAAACTGCTTAAATAAGTAAGAAATAAAATGTTAGGTTAATATATACTTTTAGACATTTCAAATTCTTAATTAAAAAGATCAAAAATAATATTTGTTCAAAATTTACACATTAAATACTATTTTTAACATCATACTCTATACATCGAATTTCTCTATATAATGAATTTTTTACTGGAACGATGGATTTCGTTATATAGAGGCTCGACTGTACATCAAAATAATTGTTTTATTTATTTATTTATTTATTTAAATCAGATGTTTTTTTCCTTTTTATCTCACACAGTATTACTGTTTCATATGACTTTTCGGTTAGCCGGGCATCAGTGTTATACATACATCTATGTAAATATGTTACTGTGAAAAACCGAAAATGGAGAATGTCGACTTTCATTGGTGAATGTCAACATATACCAAATACTTCGGTGAAAGACCAAATATTTGATTATATTCTTCTACATTTGCACTTTCACCGATGTATGTCTACAAGCACAACTATACTTTGATGGAAGTAAAAAAGAAAAGCTGAGGTCAGCAGTGAGGTGACAGTCACATTTTTGCACTAGGAAAATTCATAAACACTAGGAAATTTGAGTTTTTTTCACAATCATGCCTCTGAATTTTCAAATTGATAACTTATTTTTTTTTTTTAATTTTGAAACAAATCACTCCTGCAAGAAATGGCAAAAAATGAAAAAAAAAAAAAAACCAGAAAACCATGGAAGAATCTCATGCCTGTATAATATACTCCTTTTCACTAACAAAGGTGCATGACCTTCACCAATTGACATGAAAAAATCACATATAATATCCTCTCTTCTATCCTGCGTTAACGCAAAAACATGATCTCAAGTTATAAAATAAAGTGAAAGGCATGCACTTTGTTAGTGAAAAAGAGTATAACATACTTGTGAGTGCAGCTTGGCATAAATTTAATTTCACTGTTGTAATTATTGTTTATAATAAAAACAATTATATAACAATATTGCAAGAAAAAATATGTATTATTTTAAGGTATGTATCTACCTTTAGGGCAACTTTTTTCAAAAATATGAAATTTTTATCAAATGTATGTTTTTAAATAAAACAGGGAATAAAATTATATATTCATATCAAATTTTAGAGGGATTTTAATTAACTTTTCAAATTTAGGCAATATTTAGTCTATGTTAAACCTTCTAGAAAAAAGTCTATTCAATGTATTTCACTCCTTTTTTTTCAACAATATATTAGCAAATCATTTACCTGTGATATTAAGAAAAAAGATTAGCCATACCTCTTAAATTTATTAACATATATACAAAATTTTGTATACAAAATGATTTTTTTATGTGTTTTTTTAAATAAAAATAGCTCTTATATTAATATATGCATATACAAATTTACATGCTACATTTTGCTTCATAATATACCAATATATATACGAACAGAACCGTGTGAATAAATTTTAGGGATGAAACGAATATTCAGCCACTGTTTGGCAGACTTGTATAAAACCAAAAACTTTCTGCACACCACGGGTGCAAGTTTGAAATTTTGCCAAGACTGAAAATATTTTGAATTCCACCCCCCCCCCCCCCCCCCCAGCGAGTGAACAAATATGCACGTGCATGATTAACGTTTCTTTCCATGACCGTTTGACTAAATTCGCTTTTTCCCACAATTTTTTGACAGAAATCGCATCTCTATTGCAATCCTTTGACCAAAAATCGCATTTTTTGCGATCCTTTGACCAAATATCGTGTTTTTTGCAATTGTTTGACAAAAATTGGTGACATTTCGTGATGTTTTGACAAAAATTTGCGACTTTTTTGCAATCCTTTGACAAAATTGTCGTTTCCACGATATTTTGACACAAGTCATACCATTTCCTTGCTCACACAAAAATGAATCAGTTCTTTCAATATTGTAAAATAATTGTACAAGATATTCCTTTTAAGTTTTTTTCTGTTATTTTTGTACTACAATTATTTAATTATATATTTTTAACAAGACCATCTCTTTGTATGTAGTAGTAAATTTTTAAGGTATTGGAGTGTATTATTTATTTAAAAATGAAAATAACTGTTAAATAGAAATTCAAACAATAATATCAATAGTCAAACTTGTGCAGCATCAGATTACTGCTATGAAAATTTCTGTTTTCAAGTGGCAGAAAATTATTACATAAACAAAGTACATTTATATGATCCTTTTGAAACTTTTTGCTACTTTAAATAAGATTCATAATCTTTATTTTAATTTAACTAAATTCTTTATGCATTAAATACATATGTGAATTATGAATCATTGCAGGTTAAAGTTCTTATTAGCATTATTTCTTAGTTTCTGCCAGTTTTTGCCACTTACTGGCAGAAACTAGTTTCTGCCATGACGGTTTTAACCGGTTATAACCGCTGATTTAAACCACCTCGGCAGAAACTTACCAGCCCTGCTAGTAATAGCAATCTTTTAAACAAATATATGTATCTACACTATATGACCATTGATTATTGGACACTTGCGATTTTAGACTTTTTACTAAATATCTAGAAAAATACATGAGGAATCATCTCGAAACTCTTAGTTCATAAATATAATAGTTACGTCATACATCTCCGTGAAGATTTTTTACCGAAACTCCATAGGGGACCGTCAACAAATTAAAAAAGAATGAATATCTTTTGAATAACCTTGTCAAAACTAATGTAGCAAAAAAGTTCAAACTCTAGATTATGATTGAATGCCTTATTGTAATACACTGTGTTCTTTTTTATGCAAATAGCATGCATACTTGCAGAGTAATTAAAGTTTTTATAAAAATGGTCCCAAATTTTTCCCTTATAATTTTTAGAGTTTTTAATATAAAATAATTTTTTTTTTTCAGAAAATATGACAAACAACATTGCACACAGTACCATGTAATCAGAATTAAAAAATAATAAAAATTGTATGAAAAATGAGTAGGCTTACTAAATAATTTTTTACTGTGCATGAGTCAAAGATATCGAAATTTCATTTGCTTATTATGTTAGCTAAATGTATAGAGCAACTTTTGTAAAAGTCTCAAAATCATAGCTTGAAAATTCTGAAAGTAATCGTCTATAGAAAAAGGACAAAATCCGTTGTTTCCAAAATGGAGCAAAAAAATGAGGGATTTTATCCAAATGTAGTAGTACATCCCGTATTGTGTATTCAATATTGACACTAATCAATGAATATATGGATACAACCCCCAGAGGCGGATTATCCATTAGGGTGAGTAGACTAAAGCCTAGGGAGGGGCCCACAAGAAAAAAGGGCCCGGTGCTAAAATTTTCCTAATATAAAGAAGAAAAAAATATTCTTTTACACTGTCGGACATTAATATTTATAATACAAAAGACAAAAGGTGTGCGAAATTCTTTGTCGTAATCATTTATATTTTTATCATCAATGATTTATGAGTTAATGAAGCAAGCATGTGTTTTTATTTTTCCAGTATATACCTCTTTCAAAGAGTGAAAGCAGGATTGCCACTCTAATCTTCAAAAAAAATTCCCTGTGTTTTCCCTGTACTGCAAAGCGTTTATTCTATGTTGAGTGTGCAAAAATATATGCATGTATGTATGCTAATTAGACATGTTATAATTTACCATTATCCAATTAAGTGAACAAATATAATACATTATATGATATGAGCAAATGATAAACTCTTTAATGTTGTTACACTTATTATTAAATCCCACATTTTACATTAATAATAATAAAAACAGTAAAGCAATACTCAAACATTCTACTAAAAAATACTTTGAAATACTTGTAAATGAAGGTTAAAATATCTAAAAACTTTGTATCTAATATTTTAAAGAATATAAAATTTCAAAAGAATCTTACCTCAAAATCAATTATCTTGAACATAATATTACAAAAATTGCAGAAATAAAAAGGAAAAGAAAAGAGGAAAAGCTACTTACTTTATGCATTCAAATTAATATTTATATTAAAACATAGAACACATAAAATATAGGATAACTTTGATACACAACACTGCTTTTTTTTTAATCTTAAAAAATATCATAAGCTAATATTCGGTTTTGAAAATGAAAGCCGGAAAAAATAATTTACATTTAGATATAGTAGAAAAAAATTTCCCTGTGTTTTCCGGATTTTTTTCAAAATTCCCTGGATTTTCCGTTTTGGGAGGGGATTTTAAAATTCCCTGTGTTTTCCCGGTTTTCCAGGTGGCGTGGCAACCCTGGAAAGGAGGCCCTCAGAAAGTCAAGCCTAGGGGCCCGGATGGTAGTTAATCCGCTTCTGACAACTCCTCTTGTTTTTGCTTCATTTTGAGAATAACGGATTTTCAATTTATTCAATTGACGAGTATTTTCAGAATTTTCAAGTTATGATTTTGTGACTTTCACAAAAGTTGCACTATACATCTAGCTAACATAATATGCAAATGAAATTTTGATATCGTTGATGCATGCGCAGTAAAAAATTATTTAGTAAACCAACTCATTTTGTATACAATTTTCATTATTTTTTAATTCTGATTACAGGGTATTGTGTGCAATGTTGTTTGTCATATTTTCTGAAAAAAAATATTTTATGTTAACAATACTCAAATATTCTGCTAAAAAATACTTTGAAATACTTGTAAATGAAGGTTAAAATATCTAAAAACTTTGTATCTAATATTTTAAAGAATATAAAATTTTAAAAGAATCTTACCTCAAAATCAATTATCTTGAACATAATATTACAAAAATTGCAGAAATAAAAAGAGGAAAAGCTACTTACTTTATGCATTCAAATTAATATTTATACAGTAGACTCCCTCAAATCTGCAAACCACAAATTCGCAACTCTCTAAAATCCGCACATATTTTATGGATGTAAACAATGAAACTTTCAGTTTAGATTATTGGGAAAAAATTTGATTTTTTTTTAATTTTGCATAAATTCCATACATTTTTTATTTTGTAATTTTTTAAATAATGCTCTTTCATGTTTTTTTCATGAAGGAAGAATAATTTTTTTTTGGAAAAAATTCAAGATATTGCTGATATCACTGGTAATCACAATCTTCTTACCAAATATATTTATGCATTAATCAAGATTTTTTTGGTTATGAAGCCTAGCTAAACTCAGGGCTCCCAACAGATTTTAGTCCTCAAAAAGGGGGAAAGGGGACCATTTTTATTTAAAAAGGGGACTTTGGGGGACCATTTTTATTTAAAAAGGGGACTTTGGGGGACCATTTTTGCTTAAAAAGGGGACTTTGGGGGACCATTTTTTGCTTAAAAGGGGAACTTTGGGGGACCATTTTTTGCTAAAAAAGGGGGACTTTGGGGGACCAATTTTATTAAAAACAGAAACAAAAAAAAGGATCATATGTGCAGGGTTCCCAACACATTTTAGTTCGCAAAAAGGGGGAAAGAGGGCCATTTTTCTTTAAAAAGGGGACTTTGGGGGACCATTTTTTTTAAAAAAAGGGGGACTTTGGGGGACCATTTTTTAAAGGAGATTTTGGGGAACCCTTTTTTTTTTAAAAAAAAAAGGGGGGGACTTTGGGGGAACCATTTTTTTTAAAAAGGGGGGGACTTTGGGGTTTTTTTTTTTTTTAAAGGGGGATCTTGGGGGACCATTTATTTTTCATTAAAAATGAATTCATTTGCTACATAGAGTTACTAAATATGTTAGCAATTTTTTTTTTTGTTTGCCTTCTGCCAAAATTGCCCTTTTTTGCAAATCTTTTGACGAAATCTTCCATTTTATCGCGATTTTTTGATGAAAGTTGTCATTTTTTGTGATCTTTTTTGTGAAATTTGCCGTTTTTCACGAATCTTTTGACAAAATTTTCCGTTTTATCGTGATTTTTGGACAAATTTTTTCTTTTTCATGATCTTTTAAGGAAATCTGCCGTTTTTTCGGAATTTTGTGACAAAATTAGCCATTTTTTCACGAATCTTGCCGGAAATTATTCGTCATTTCGCGATTTTTTAATGAAATTTATAATTTTTTCGCGATTCTTTGACGAAATTACGCGTTCCGTCGGGCACGTAAGTTACTTTTTTGCGTTCCGCCGCCGATTTTTTGCGTAATTTACGCGTATAGCGCGTCCGCATCATCGCTGAAGATCTGCGTTTTTTCTAATGTGAGGCAAGAAGGGCGCTATTTTTTAAACTAAAGGGCAGGAGGGGCGGCGCGCCACCCTGAAACCCTCTGAATAAAGAATGAAATGTGAAATTTTTTTTCTTTTATAATTAATTACTATTATGAAATTTGAAAAAAAAAAAAAAAAAAAAAAAAACAGACTTGATTTGGATGGGAAAGAATTAAAAATCTTTAAAATATATTTTTCAGAAGTGTAAATAAACAAAGTAAATTTATACAAACAATAGTAAAACTGTATAAAAAAAAATTTAAGCGCATTTTTAAGAAATATATATTACATGCTATATTTACTTATTATTTTTTATTTTTTTCATTCAGTTCCGAAAATTAAAAAATAGCTATCAGTCCAAAAAATCGGACATAAAAAATCCCCAGAGAAAAAAATAATAATAATCTGGAAAAGTAAACAAATTTCTTAACATATAATCTTAATACATTTTAAATTTGAGTGAAATCGCATAGTTATATCACATATTCTTTATCTGAAAAGGTTTACTGCCATTTCTAGAGTTTCTTGAAGGGGCGAGGAGCGTTCTTTGAGATATGGTGTAAAACTGCATGATTCTTCTGACAATAAATAAATATATATAGAGAGAGAGAAAAAAACAGTGTGTTTTATCAGTCAAAATATCAAAAATTTCGATAAATAATCGCCCTCCCCCCACCAAAAAAACAATAATAATAATCGCAAAAAAATTGCTAATTCTGTTAAAAGATCTTGAACTGAAAGGGGGGGGGGAGCAAATTTTGCAAAAAATTGTAAAAAGAGAAAAAAAAAATCGGGAATTTCAGGATCTTAAAGAAACAAAACAAACATATTAACCTCGTCAAATGTGCGCGTTAAGGTTAAAGGACAATGTGCCACTAGATTGATCATTCTGTTGGAGAAAGAGCAGGTGTTAATAGAGTGATTATCAAGTGTGTTTATTTTTTTCTTCAATCAAAAGATAACCAAGTTTCATGTTTGCTTCTTTTGTTATAAATATGTACTTGAGTGATTTTATTAGAATTAAAATATATGAAGCTTCGAGTCATAAGCATATCACGTCAACTCTCCACCCCCCCCCCTTTTTTAACTTTCGAGTTTTTTTAATAATTAAAATCTTTAATTAACCGTCAATCATTATGTAAAATTACACCAGAATACATCGATATACATAATGTCTAGTTAGTTAAAAGAATTTAACTGCATTTGATAAAATTTAAAGTTAATAAAATTGAAATTGACAAAATGTCCGGATTTTAGAGATTTCCGGAATTTGAATGCCCGGAGTTTTGAGTTTCAAATGCACAGAACAAAGTCTTAAGGCCCCTGTCCTCGCTCGAGGAAACGCTCGCGAGCTAACGCTATTCCTATGGGGAAGCATTTTTCTAATAACTCTTTCGTATTTTCACATTTTTGAGTAATTTTTCTGCATTGGATAGCTGAGATGCATGCCGACAGCGCACCTTTTTTTTTCTTTTTCGATTTTGGTTGCAGATATTTTTTTTAAAGTACTTTCAGTTTCGAAACCGGTTTTGAAAGTGAAACTAACTTTGTAAAAAATATCTGCAACCAAAATCGAAGAAGTAAAAAAAGGTGCGCTGTCGGAATGCACCTCAGCTATCCAATGCAAAAAAAATTATTCAAAAATGTCAAAATGCGAAAGAGTTATTAGAAAAATGCTTCCCCATAGGAATAACATTAGCTTGCAAGCGGTTCCTCGAGCGAGGACAGGGGCCTAATCAAACAAAGTTCGGACGTTTCCCCAACTATTTTTATTATTGTTTTTTAAAATATACATAAAAAAAAATTTAAATTAGGAATTTTTAAAACCGGATCTAAAACTTCTCTACTCTTAAAATTATTTTTAAAGAATAAAGATATTCATACTTTTTTCATACCACATGTCTGGTTTCGGCAAAATGATCTAACGATCTGTTCTTCTGTAATGCCCGCGATCCAGTGTTGAATTCATGTGGGGGGGGGGGCTTTCCTGCTCAGAACAATGAAATTTCCCCACTGGCAGATTTGAGTTTATGTTTTGAATAGTAAAAAGTACAAGCCCCCCCCCTCCCCGAGTCGCAGAAATTCCTACAAAAAAGTCTGAATTCAACACTGCGCGACACCCGCATCAATGCGGCTGTGATGATTCACAACTATTATTTTTTTCTTATTTAACTATTCAAATTTTATTCTTTTAAATATATAAAAGACTCCGTTAATGTGTTAACAAATGTACTTTGCTTAAGTGCAGAAAAAAAAAAAAAAAAAAAAAAGAAAATCTGTTAAGTTAGTTGAAAGCAAACAAAACAAGAAATGGAATGAAAAACCAACTCCCTCCCCCCCCCCCCCATTACAGCTTTAAAAAAAAAAATCCATATTTTTAAAATAAATTGACAGATTTCTTTCAAATTTTCAACAAGTTGTAATAATAGTAAATTAGGTAATTTAAAATTTTTTTATTAAAATATAACAAGTTAATAAAAAGTTACAACGCCTGCTGAAAATGCCCAATTAACAGAAGCTGCCCAGAAAAAAGTAACCATCTGTGATTTCTTTTCGTTTTTTTTTTTTTTCCACCTCATTAAGTGAAATCCGAAGTCGAATGTTAACGCAATCGGATCATTTTCTTCAGGTGGGTAATATGTTTTGCCATGCAAAGTAATCATGGATAGATTTATTATTTCTTTTTAGCTAACGATTTAGGGAGAAAAAAAAACTACAGGACAGAAACTGAAGTCCGTTTATAGAATAAAAGAGAAAGGTTATCGCCGAAAAATCGAAATTGATGAAGCAGCGTAAAATAACTGACATGTTCAGTGTAAAATGCACAAAGAAAAATTAAGTTTGTTATCTAAAATTTGAGGCATTGGCTATGTTTTTTATTTACTTTATATATATAAACCCTGAAATACCTACTTTCGTTTTTATTATTTTTAAGTGTTATCTTTTTGATTGGTTGCCGAGTTAAAAACCTAATAGCAGGCAGCTATAACTTAGCGAACATTCCATTTTTTGAGAGAAAATGTGAATGTTTTTCCACATCCGCTAAAGAAAAACAGATAAACACAACTCCAGTGTTTTTTTTTTTTTTTTTTTTTTTTTTTTTTTTTTTTTTTTTCCAGATAGGAGAAAATCAAAATAAATCTGCAAGCAATGTATCTTTAAAAGTTTAATTTACTATTCTTATGGAATTATTATAGTTAGAAAATATTTTTTTTAATCAGGAAATTAATAAATCTTGATTACAATTTTAAAAAGAATAAAAACGGAATTTCGCGAAAATAAAATAGTTATTTCGCAAAAATTAAAAAGGTATCCCTTTGTCTCTCTCCAGAGGGGTACCTACATCTTACGATGCAAATATGGAAAAAGAAAGTGCGATCGGCATACTTTATTTTGTTTATTTAAGGAATATGCTTGTCAAATTACAATATTTAGTGTAACTTATTAAATAAAGAAAAACGATACCTACTTTGATCACGCTTTTTCTTCTTCTTCTTCTTTTTTTTTTTTTTTTTTATTTTCAAAAATTTTTTTTCTCTTTCATCAGCAATAAGAATCCATGAGACTAATTAATCCAATTGCAGCCTATTGTTACTGAAATAAAGTGCTTAAAAAAGTAAAAGCACCTGCGAACGGGTCACATGAACACATTGGGATGAAACGGCAACGATTCCAATCACAAGAAAAGGGGGATTAATGAAACCATAAGATGAGTGGCCGGTTCCATTTGACTTCAAAACGCTAATTGATTGCTTACTAGGGAGGGGCGGAAGTGTCCTTTACTTTATTTTCAAGCATGAAAGAAAGTGTGAATTTAGACATTGAAGGAGCATGAAACATCAGCATGCACCACAATTTTGCCGTTTTCTAATTTTTTTTTCTTTTTTTTTTTAAATGAATGATTTTTTTGTTTTTTAGTCATTCAAAGCGGACTAAGCGGACCAAAACGCATAAAAGCGGACCAAAGCGGACCTTTTTCTGAAAAGCGGACTTTCGCGGGAAAAAGGGGACCATTTGGGAGCCCTGTAAACTTGAAAAAAAATCCTTATTTTATGATTTTGATGTGAGTTAGTAATGTACTTTTATGAGGCAAGTTTTGTTGAATAATTTTGGAAAAATACATCTAATCTTTATAATGAATATTTAATCATACACTATTGATTATTAACTTGACATTTAAAAAAAAGCCTAAATTTTTATTATTTTAGTTTATTACATATTTTAATATTTTATTATATTGTAAGCATTCATTATAGTTCCGATTGCACTATTAATTGCACTCAAATTATTGTTTAAAAAATGTAAACAAAGCAATGACCAGAAATCCGCAAAATTCTAAAATCCGCACAACCTTTGGTCCCAAGCTGTGCGGATTTGAGGGAGTCTACTGTATTAAAACATAGAACACATAAAATATAGGATAACTTTGATACACAACACTGTTTTTTTTTTTTTTAATCTTAAAAAATATCATAAGCTAATACAGTAAAACCTCTAAATAACGGACATCTTGGGAGCTCAGAAATTGTCCGCTATTCGGAGGTGTCCGCTATTGGGAAAATCTCAGAGATATAAAAATTGATAAGGAATGCTTAATGTTTCATTAGTCGATTTTAATATGTCCTAAAATCTCTATTATATGATTAACCAGAAATTAAAAAAAAATATTTGAAGCAATAAAACTAAAATAAAATTGTGGATACCTTTATCCTTTGTTTATTACATTCTTACAATTTTTTTCTTTTCTTTTCTTTTCTTTCTTTCTTTTTTTTTTTTTTTTTACAAAAGTTTACTTTTATTTGCGATTATATGTAATTTGTTTGACAATGTGAAGTTTTAACTCTGTCAGTAGTTTTCATCCTTTTGAATCATCTTTTTCAAAAAAAAAAATATATATATATATATAACTGTTTACTGTATTTTTTTGTTTCTTAAAAGCATGCAATCTTAAATCATCCGAGGGAGGGGGGGGGAGGTTGTGATCACAGATAAATGTAAGAGGAGAGGGGATTTTCTCCAGCTCATCCCCACATTTATCTGTGATCACAAAATTTGTGACACATTGCTCTGATAAATTTAGAGAATTTTTATTTATTTTTTTCCTCATTAAAAAATAATTTTTCATTCTTTTTTTGCCAAAATTACTGTTCACTATTCGGAATGTCCGTTATTCAGAGGTTAAACATACAAAAATTTAAATTTTGGGAGTGGGGATTTAAAAACTGTCCGTTAAATAGAGGTGTCCGCTATTCGGGAGTGTCCGTTATGGAGGTTTTACTGTATTCGGTTTTGAAAATGAAAGCCGGAAAAAATAATTTACATTTAGATATAGTAGAAAAAAATTTCCCTGTGTTTTCCAGATTTTTTCAAAATTCCCTGGATTTTCCCTGTTTTGGGAGGGGATTTTAAAATTCCCTGTGTTTTCCCGGTTTTCCAGGTGGGGTGGCAACCCTGGAAAGGGGGCCCTCAGAAAGTCAAGCCTAGGGGCCCGGATGGTAGTTAATCCGCTTCTGATAACCCCTCTTGTTTTTGCTTCATTTTGAGAATAACGGATTTTCAACTTATTCAATTGACGATTATTTTCAGAATTTTCAAGTTATGATTTTGAGACTTTTACAAAAGTTGCTCTATACATCTAGCTAACATAATATGCAAATGAAATTTTGATATCGTTGACGCATGCGCAGTAAAAAATTATTTAGTAAACCAACTCATTTTGTATACAATTTTCATTATTTTTTAATTCTGATTACAGGGTACTGTGTGCAATGTTGTTTGTCATATTTTCTGAAAAAAATATTTTATGTTAAGAACTCTGAAAATTATAAGGAAAAAACTTGGAAAAATTTGGGACCATTTTTAAAAAAACCTTAATTACTCTGCGAGTACGCATGCTATTTGCATAAAAATGAACAAGGCGCATTACAATAAGGCACTCAATCATAATCTAGAGTTTGAGTGTTTTTGCTACATTAGTTTTGACAGGGTTATTCAAAAGATATTCTTTTTTAATTTGTTGACGGTCCCCTATGGAGTTTCAGGAAAAAAATCTTCATGGAGATGTATGACTTATACTATTATATTTATACACTAAGAGTTTTGAGATGATTCCTCATGTATTTTTCTAGATATTTAACAAAATGTCTAAAATCGCAAGTGTCCAATAATCAATGGCCATATAGTGTATTAATAAAGTTTTTATAATTTAGTCTGACTAAACTAGTGATTGAGCAAATCAGGAATTTTGCCGAATATTCGGTCAATGTTGCGGAGTGTACCGAATATTCAGTATTCGGCAACTAAATACTTTAAAAAATATTTTTGCATATATTAACTTTTTAATAAAATTTAATTCAGTTACAGTTTTATTCTTATACCTATTTAGCACAAAAAAAAAAAAAAAATTAATGCCTTTTTTCCACTGACAAATTCATTAATCCATCACTTATTTGTTACTTTATCACTAGTCAATATCCAAAATAAATTATGAAAATATTAAGTTTTATCTTTTAGCCACTATTTTAGATTCCAGATTCAAATAGCTTCTTTTAAAGATGAAGTAATAACCATTAAAGTAAAAAATGTACTTAAAAATAAAATGCAACAAATAACAAATATATCCTCTGAAACTGAAATTACTGAGCCAAATCAATCACAAAGTTACAATTAAAAAAGGTTTCCCTCTCGTGAACTGTGCATTCATTATTTTGGAAATGCTTTGTTGAAATTGCTACTAAGTGAAAATCCTTCTATTGAAAATGATAGCCTCACATCAGAGATTAAAGCTTCAGACAAATTGGCTGCATACATAGTATTACCACTTATATCAAGGAAAGACAACCTGTTAAGTTTGGTGAACAAAAATATATATATTAAGTATCAATATTATCCAAGTTAGTTAAGAAATACTTATCTGTGTCTGCCAGCAGTGTTTACAGTGCACGTTTATTTTCTGTAGCAGGACAGATTTATGAACAGAAAAGAAACAGATTACAACTAACAAAAAACAAGGCAACAAGGAATCCAAAAGATAACTGCGGTACCGTTAATACGTAAGTACCAATTTCAATTACAAATAATAATGTATCATTTTATAAATTATCATCTCTTATGTTATAACTGAAGCATATTATTAAAATAAATAACATTAAATGAGCATTAGCCATCATGTATTTTTAGAGTAATACTTTATCTATTATTTTTCATAAATTATTTTTAAAATTCGGCTGAAATCAAATATTTGGTTTACATTACATGCCAAATCAACAATATATAACTATTAGGTCAATCCCAAGACTAAACCTAAAATAAACTTTCCTTATTTTATAATTTTAATCTGAATTAGTAGTGCCACCTTTATGGGGCAAGTTTCATTGAATAATTTAAACAAAATGCACCTCATCTTTATAATGAATATTTAATTATGCATTTATTGATTATTTACTTTTGAATTATTTAATATTTTATAACATTGTAAGCATTCATTATAATCTGAATTGCATTAATTATTATAGTCAAATTATCGTTTAAAAAATGTTAACAACTCATGACCAGAAATCTGCACAACCTCTGGTCCCAAGCTGTGCAGATTTGAGGAAGTCAACTTGTACTCAACCTAGTAATAAAAATTAAGGCCCATGTCCTCGCTCAAGGAAACGCTCGCAAGCTAATGCTATTCCTATGGGGAAGCATTTTTCTAATAACTCTTTCGCATTTTGACATTTTTGAGTAATTTTTTTTGCATTGGATAGCTGAGGTGCATGCCGACAGCGCACCTCTTTTACTTTTTCGATTTTGGTTGCAGATATATTTTTTAAAAAGCACTTTCAGTTTTGAAACAGGTTTTGGAAATGAAACTAACTTTGTAAAAAATATCTGCAACCAAAATCGAAAAAGTAAAAAAGGTGCGCTTTCGGCATGCCTCTCAGCTATGCAATGCAAAACAAATTATTAAAAAATGTCAAAATAGGAAAGACTTATTAGAAAAATGCTTCCCCATAGGAATAGCATTAGCTCGCGAGCGTTTCCTGGAGCGAGGACAGGGGCCTTAACCAACTCCTTGGTACATCATTAATTTTTCACAAATGATTTTACACTGACTCTCCCAAATGAATTATATTTTAGAATAAATATTAAATAATAAACTTTTTTTCCCTTTATCTTTTTTTTCTGTGTAGAAATTGCATGATTCTGCACACTATTTCAATATCTGCTCCACAAAGTACCTCTTTCCACCCCCCCTTAAGAAACTGCTGATGGAACCCCTGTTTCAAAAGAAAGAAATTCATATTCTAATACTTAAATCAACTGTGATTAACATCAATTATAGTCCAAGAGCCAACCGCACAAAACTCTAAGTCATTGACAGAGTTTCCCCCAGGTTTAAAAAAGGGCAGGGCGCTACTGCTCTGTAAAGGGCACTTTTTACATTTTTCAGGGCACTTTTTCATTTTTTAAGGCACTTTTATAGAGTTGTATCAAGAATCTAGCGGTTCAAAAAAAATCGCAAAAAAACAAATTCAATCAAAAAATTGAAAAAAAGAAAAAAAAAGGTAAATTTTTTAAAAAATCTCGAAAAAACAGCAAATAGTGATAAAAGATCTTGAAAAAACGGACAATTTTGGTAAAAGATCGTAAAAACTGCAGTTTTTGTTAAAAGATCGCAAAAATGGCATATTTTGCTAAAAAAAATCAGGAAAAAACAACAAATCTCGTGAAAATATAGTGAAAAAACAGAACTTTTCACAGAATTCTGCATTTTATGGTGATTTTTGGACGAAATTTGTCGTTTTTCTCGCAAATCTTTTGACGAAATCTGCCGTTTATTGCTATTTTTTGACGAAAGGTGCCATCTTTTGCGACTCATTTGACAAAATTTTTCATTTTATCACGATTTTTGGAAGAAATTTCTCATTTTTCCATGATTTTTTGAAAAAATCTGCCGTTTTGTGACATTTTTTGACAAAATTAGCCATTTTTTGCAAATCTTGCCGGAAATTAGTCGTTATTTCGCAATTTTTAACAATTTTATGACGAAATTACCCATCCCACTGGATGCGTATGAGGCTATTTTTGCATTCCGTCGCCGATTTCTTGTGTAATTTACGCACTATAGCGCGTTCGGACCATCTGGAGGGCTGCGTTTTTTTCAAATGTGGGGCAAGAAGGGCACTATTTTTTTTTAAATGAATGACAAGAGGGGCGCTAGTTTTTGGATGAGGGGCAAGAGGGGTGCTATTTTTTAAAGGGCAGGAGGGGCGGAGCTCCCCCCTGAAAACCTCTGGGGGAAACTCTGTATTGAGCACAAGACAAATTCCTTTATTTTATGGAAGAGTAGTCATAGAGGTATCCAAACATCCATATCTGCCTACAGCGAAGGGGTGCATAAGCCAAAAATTGATACCACTAGTGGTTGATTCGTAGGCTTAGTATTGTGTTTTCCTGAACCCAGTTTTCCTTGTTTTCATACTTTTGATTGGACGATAAACACAATGCTGAGCCTACGAATCAACCACTAGTGGTATTCATTTTTGACTAATGCACCACTTCGCTTCCAGCAGATATGGATCATTAGATTCCCCTCTTGCTACTCTTCCGTAAAATAAAGGAATTTTTCTTGTGCTCGATGACTTAGTGTTTTGTGCGGTCGGCTCTTGGACTATTAACCCTCTCAGAACAAACATCTTTTAAAAGAATGTTTAATCTTTATCAGCTGTTTTTTACCGCAGAAATTTTTAGATAATTGAATAGCAAAAATGCTCTGAATAAATGAGGCAATGTTTACTGGTGAGAATAATTAAACATTCTAAGCACCTTAGGCTGCATGTATACCCGCCACTCGTCCATAAGGGCTTAAGTAAGTTTAATGTTTGTTAAAAAATTTGTTTTGCAGCCCTGATTTTTTTTTTTTTTTTTTTCTTTCCCTTGAGAATCTTTTATGTCGGAATTTTCGAAATAATGACCAATTTTTATAAAGCTTCGGAATCGAAAGCTTTAAAATTTTGGGGCATAAACACTCATGTAAAATATGCTGCGATATTAAAAACCACAACTGGAAAGGGGGGGGGGATTTTTTTAATTATTGTTTATAAGAAATTGTTTATATACCTACGATTTTTGTAACATCGTAGTTCATGGGTTCAAATCATAGCAAATGCGATTTTTTTCTTTTTTTTTTTTTTTTTTTTTTTTTTGTAGAAGTTGGCAGATTTGATGAGGTCTGAACGCTGTTATTAAAACAGTAAAATACAAAGATTTTATTTATTAAATACGAAAAAACAAAGTCAAAGCTCTCCTTCGGAAGTATCGCGTGACCCTACTCAAAATATTTTGATTTCTTAAAAATCTTAATTTTATTAAAATGTAAAGTATTATGATTTAGGGTAAACTGATGAGAGAGGATGAGACACAAGATGAGAGAGAAATTAATCCATAAAACATTTATAAAGATGCGTCATTGGGACGGTTATAAAAAGAGTATAAGAATAATTAATACCTAATTACACACATCTAATTTTTTTTCTTTGGTAAATCTAGCAAAAATACAACAGCAACAACAATAGATACAATACAATATTTACATTTTTTTTCGCAAACCTGAATTGTCCGTAGGTGTTGCCAAATTCATTCATACAAAACAATAGCTGTCAAACGAACACAGCGTCTATAGAGACTCCTTGCACATGATGTCACATGCTTCATCTGGCGCCCATACTTTAGACAAATGGGGTGATTCCCATTTGTAAACATAGTGATTTGCTCTTCGTTTTTCAGATGCTAAGAAAAATAATGCAAAAATAAGAAAAATCAAAACTAAACAGAAAGGCCAAGCGAACTTTAAACAGCAAACAGTAAGTTATGGCGTTCTGTGTAGGCTCCATTCAGATGTGTACCAGATTAGAATATCAGTCGTTGCTGTGACGTTAAAGCAGAGGATCTAGTGACCATCACACTGTAAAAACTATGACTATTTTGCTGCATCGTCACTCTCCCGCTTTTATAGATTATCACTCTTTTGGTCATTGAGAATGCTCCATGATAGCCTGAAGTAGCCGTTTTCTATAAAAGCGGTGGAGTGACGATGCAGCAAAATAGTCATATTTTTTACATTGCATGAAGATAGAAGACCGTAGAGTGCTTTCATGCCTGCTAAAAATGCTATTACATGTAGAAGTGCTTCTACACAAGGGGTCAAAGTCGCTTCAAACTCCAGGCGTCTCCATGTTATCCAATGGTTCCAGGGGAGTCGCTAGAAAATCCTACGAAAGATTATCCACTTCTATCTATACAAGATCAGCCGTGTACAAGTGTTACGTTACACCAGGGCTACACTAGATACCGGGCTTGCTCTTCCTTATCACGACGTCACAAAAGGTGGCTGGCCGTTATCTGCGATTGGTACAAACAGGGCTCAAAGTGACGCACCCATCGTTTTGTACCAATCGCTGGATGTCATTCAGCCACCTTTTTTAACGTCATGAAAGGAATGAACAAGCCCGGTATCTAGTGTTGCCATGATATGACCCGATTGCTGCAGCGTCACTCCACAGCTTTTATAGAAGATCTCTTTTATGACCAATGAAAATGCTCCACTACACAGTAAAGTAACCATTTTCTATAAAAGCGGTGGAGTGATGCTGCAGCAAATTGGTCAAATTTTTAACAGTTTAGCGGTCTGTAAAAAAGATACTTCGGATGCACCGCGGTAGCCTGTCTTTTTCGTTAGCCTCGGACCATGATAAGCGATTGACTTTTGCTCTCACTTTTCTTGTTAGAAAGGAGTTAGATGATGCTTAGCCGTAAGCATAATTAGCAACCTTTACATGGATACTGACATGGGAAAGAATTCTGTGCAGGGATTGGCTGGTCGGTTCTGTCTTCCCTTTAACGTTAATTTAAAGGACGTTGTCTTTCACACCCCCTTAAACCGAAAATTAAAAGACTTTTTTTTTTTTTATTTGGCGTAGAAAAGTTTTCTTCGGAATGGTGTAATAGATACGCTGTAGAAATGCGACGTAGAAATAAAAACATTTCTTCAAATTTAAATTTTTATAATTTTTATAGTTACATAAACATTTTACAATGCATTTGTAATTTTAATGTTTAAGTAATGCATAACTTCATGCCGGAACATTTTTCATGCACTTTTAAAAATATGAAACAATGGCGTTTTTCATATTTATAATTTGTGTAAAACATTTTCATTTTTTTAACGTAAGTTAATGGCTCACAGATGTAGCTGACTAAATAAAATTGTGCATTCAGTATAATTTTACACAAATAAGCAATGGTTGCACGAATCACGAAACATTTTAGTCATACCAAAAAGAATAGTTAAAATAACTTTACCTAAGAAGCAAACATCATATTTCTTGAAGATAGCAGAATAATTATATTTATATTTAAAATATCTATTATGCTTTAAAATTGATTATTATAATCACTGATCTAGCAAGTACGCACGTAGATATTGGAACAAACTTTGCCCTTTGTAGCTTCCAAGAACATTCCTGCTGGATTTTTTTATATAGTACTTTGAATAAATTTAGTTTCGTAATATATTGTAATATCTTAAATAAAAATCTTGTGATTAGAAATCCATGATATCGGACATTATAAAACCATGCCGGTTTGTGGTTCTTTGTTTTTTGCACTACGGCGAAAAACGTATTCGTGATGCATGAAATTGCTCCATTACATTAGCCAATCACAGATCAGGATTTTCCCCCATGTCCGTATCCATGTAAAGGTTGCGTATATGCTGGCCGTAAAATATCTTATGGGGAAATGAGGCCCACTTTTACCTGAATGGAGGTGTTAATACCCAGAACTGACGAACTTGGGATAACAAGTCACAAAGAGCATTCAAGGAAATTGCTTTGCATTCTCCAAAGAGAACCACCAAAGTTTGGTGTGGTTTCACAGCAGATTTGATCATAGGTAAATTCTTCTATGAAAACATTACTCCGACAAGATCTGTAATTTGATCTGTTACAGGCAACAAATATTGCAGAATGCTAATAACAACTTTGTTATTCCGACACTTCAGCAAAAATCCTTTTCATGCAAGATGAAGCCCCTCCACACATTGCTTTGTGGGTACAGCAGCTGCTGCGATAGAAATTCACAACAGAGTCATTAACCGCTGTTTTCCAACTGCATGACCACCTCGGTCCCCTGATCTTACACCCTGCGACTTTTGGCTATGGAGTTACCTAAAATCCAAGGTCTATCACGGAGGTGTCCGGGACTTGGCTACGTTGAAGGATAACATATCGCGAACTGTACGGAAGATTCCTGCAGACATGTTTTTCTCTGCTGTTGTAAATTCTGTGCACAGAATGCTATACGCGGTCCACAAAAACGGCAGTCATATCGAACCTGAATTCGATGTGCTAAAAAAGGTAATTTTATTTCGTTACAAGGGAAAGGGTATGTTTACAAACAAACACTTCCATCAACCAATCTACATTACATTGTTGTTACGATCAACGATCATTGTAGGATTCATCTAAGCGATGTATGCCAATCATATCATAGAACTGTCGAAGGCAGACCAATCAAATCGCTCTAACTCATATGCACATTAGGAGTTGTAAAGAACGTACAGGTGTTTCTTTCTTATCCACAGTTATCCGCCCCATAGTGACATCAGCTACCCTTTCTGATTCTTCTTTTTTTAAATTATCTTTATCGAATATACAGCGCCACATATTCCCGTGGTGGTGACTTTTGAAATTAATATGTTTGTTTTTTTTAATCCTACGTCCCCCATCTTCTTTAATATTCCTACAAAATTTGGTGTAATTCTCGCAATTAGATTACGCTCACGCTACAGAACACTCTGAATACAGTCGGTGTAATTATGGCCATTTTGTATACCGGAGACGACCTAGAAGTTTTTATTGCTATGTTTCCTAGTCGGTGTTATAGAGCAGTTGCAATTGACGTCATATTGGAGGTCACACACTTGAAATGGACAGTTCTGATTGGTGGAACTACCCTGATCAGTATTCAATTTGAATGCGCACTAGACAAAAGGGTTGCTAGATTCCAGTGGTTACCAAAATTTTAAGTTACACGTGCAGATAGAAGTGCTTAGCAACAGCCGAAAAAGAATGTTCACACCCATAAAATTGCTATCGTTATGTCTATAAAAGAGGCCCAAACAAGGGGCGACAAAATCTAGATAAGCAGATTTAAATTCTTTTAGCATATTCTCATAAGAGGAAAAAGACGCATTAAGTGGTATATTTAATCGTGTTACTGTGTGCATGACCATAAAAGGCAATGAAAAGAACATTAGATCTATATCAGCTGACATCTGAAAATGTTTCAAACGGTTCATTAAATGCCGGCATATTTCTCACGATTATGTTGGGAAGCAGAAATTTAGCACTTTAAAGTATAATGGCCGGGGGAAATGGAAAAGAAACGAAACATAATTTGAAACGAATTTTTGAATTGAAAAGAGAACAGGGGTGCATAAAAATAATATATAACGAAATAACCTTTATCTATATCCCCTGTGGAGTTGCAACTTATCTTATCAAAAGTAACAATTTTTTTATGAATTTTTGTAATTGGAAGTATGCAGGGTTCTCGCTGTCGCTCGCCATTGCGCCAAACTGCCACTAAATTTTTCATTTGGCGAGTAAACAAGAGATTACATTCGCCAAACTGCTAGTGCTCAATTTTTGCTTTTTCTTTCTTTTCGTTTTCCACACATATGCATATATACATATTTTCAATAAATACATATTTTTAATCTATTTGTAGCAGATAGTTGAAATGAGATTGATAACAATCGTTGTCGCATTTATAGAAACTTAAGTTAGTTTAGAACATATTGAAAAAAAAGAAATACATTAAATAATTAAAGTTTTTTTTTTTTTTTTTTGGGGGGGGGGGTTAAACGGCGAAACTATTTTGCTAATACATTTTTTATTTGGCGAATGTTTTTTATTTTTAATTAGCCAAATTACTAACGTTGGTCAAAAGTCAGCGAGAACACTGGAAGTATGTGTCTAGGGGCAATATTTAAGAAGATAGCCTATTGTTTCGATATTTATGACTCACCCTGTATATCTTACCAGTGTTGCCACATCTGACCGGTTTCCGGGTAGGCATTTTGAATTATCACCAGGAAATTTTAATAGTTATTTTTGCTTTGTAAGATAACTGACAAATCATAAATAAAACAAAAGAATTTTTTAATAAAAATTTTCTGGTGTGAGGTCAGTATTTCTAATAAAATGACCGCCAGATACGATCACACTGTATATGACGTTATAGAGACAGAGGGACGGCTCCCCATTCTTTGCGTAAAATATGAAAAAAATATTTAGATAGTCATATATCTGTACCTTGGAACAAAAAGGGTCAATGTCTAAAAGTGAGAAATTTGAGTTAAATTCATGAATGAAATCAGGATGTGATATAAAGTAATTGTTAAAAGGGCCAAAATCCTCCCAATATTAGATCATTGAAAACAAAATATTTTGTCTAGGCCAATGTTGCTTACTGTTAATGTAAAAATAGCCAATGTTACTGTAAAAAAAAAAAAAAAAAAAAAAAAAAAAAAACTGTAACACGCGCATTCCAAAGAAAAAAAAAATAGAATGTCACACATCACGTGACCTGAGTTTTGCTAAATTTAAAAAAATATAGTTGTAATATGTTTTCGTTTTAAAAAAATCTGGCAACACTAGTTTTGTTATTAAAAATATTCTATTCTTAGTGATGTTCAAAAGTTAGTTATAAACTGTGGTTCATGTCTTGTGATGGTGGCGTGGGCCAGAATTATGTAAAAAGCTTTATTTGTATATAATGTGTGTGTGTTAGTGTGCTATATGTAACTGATGTCTTTTCAAGTAATAAAAAGTATTTAAAGAAGCCTGCAGCCACCGAGATATCTAAGATAAGGTATGCTCTTTCTTTCTTTTCTTGTAAATTTGTAAGATGAATTCTTACAAAACTAAATTAATGTAACATTAGATTGTTGCGAGAAAAACATTTCTTATTGAAAGGTACAACTTTGAAAAATAATAGTACAGATATCGTAGCAAGATTCTTAAAATTCCTCAAACTTAAATTGCGTTTTCTGCCATTTGAGAAAAATGGACATTGGCCCTTTTTGTTCTAAGGTACAGATATATCCTTAAACATCTTGGAAAGAGTTTGTAATCTTGTCTTAATGAAATAGACAACAGGCGTAATTTCGATCCAGTGATGATGTGCACTTATTCGGCCCGGGCTCTAATGCTCTTATTCACCATCTACCTTAACCTAGAAAACCTGGGTCGAATGCTCAAATGAAATTCACAATAGCATTCGATTGGTTATTATCATAAAGGCGCCCAATTAGGATTAGAGATGAACATCGTTTGAGCTTTCGATCGAGGTTTTTGGTATAACTTGGGGTTGAAGTCATTGGTGAATATGAGCGTTACTTTACTTCAGTTCAAATATCTAAGTGATCGGTCTTGGCCTAACCACTTTCCATCCTACATCATAATTCGTTGAAGAGTTAAAGAAGTTATAGATAATTCCCCATATAATTATAAATAAAATGTGCATCGATAATTTTTTTTAATTGTGTGCTAATGAATCATGTATTTTACCCGAGATTTAATGTAATAATCAACATCTGAATCACATACAATGATGCCTTTTTCATCGTGCTATGTGATGTTCAAAGGTATTCATTTTATATTGTTGTTCCTGTGATATAATGACATTAACTGTAACCTAAACCTTGTCAAGGACGTTAACGGTAACCAAAATTAACCTAGAACAAGAGCTCAAACAGATATTTATAATGTTGTGTCGCGTCTTTGTAATGTGTAACCTGTCTATAATAATATATATGTGTGAATAAACGTTGCAAGTTATTTCGCTGTATTCATCTTGGAAACCTTCAACCTTCAACGGCACGCTACAACACTAACATGTCTTAATCAAGGCCACCTTATCATAATAACATGTTATTATGATAAGGTAGCCTTGATCTTAATAATAACAAGTATAATGCATGGTGGCAGCTGGAAAAGAAAGATGTTTAATACAGTGATTATTTTGAAAACAGATCCAAGCTTAAAATAAGAAGTTTCCTTTTTCTTGCATAGTTATACGGCACATTTTTATTCATTTTATTATTATTTAAAATGTCGAAAGAGAAATAATTTAAAAATTGTTATCAGGTTACACCGCCAGAATCATTTAGTTTTTCACAGCCGGCACTTTGTTTGAAATGGGAGCAACATTTCGAAAGATATCGATTCGCTTCAGGTTTAAAAAATCAATCAGAGATAGAACAAGTAAATTCTCTTATTTATCTCATGGGTGATAAAGCAGAAGATATTTTTATGTCTTTTAACTTGTCAGAAGACGACCAACAGAAATATAATATTGTTATGAAGAATTTTGACGACCATTTTATCGTAAAGAAAAACACAATTTTTGAGCATGCACAGTTTAATCAACGCATTCAAAACGAAGGGGAAAGTCTAAATGATTTTATAACTTCACTTTATTCGTTGGCTGAGCATTGCGATTGCGGAGTTCTTCATGATGAACTAATACGCGATAGAATAGTTGTTGGTATTAGAGATAAATCATTAAGCGAGAAATTACAATTGGATCCAGACTTTTCTTTCAGTAAAGCTATAGATAAAGTTCGGTTATCGGAATCAATTAAAAAGCAACAAGAAATTCTTACTTCTAATAATGCTTCTATACATAGAGTTTCGAGTATAAGAAAAACAAAGGTAAATTTTAAGAAAGGGATAGCCAGTCAAAATCCACAGTTTAAAGAAACTGATAAAAGGAATTATGGGAAAAAGGAATATACAAAATCCTTTGACCTTTGCAAATTGTGCGATAAATCTACGCATAATAGAAAAGTGTGTCCAGCAAAAGACGCTAAATGTCTGATATGTTTCAAATTAGGGCATTTTGCGCGTGTTTGTAGAAAAAATGAAAGTAAATCTGAAATTTCTTTCTTAGGAACAATTAGGGAAACTCGTTCGAATAATAGTAATTCATTATGGTCAGTTCCTATTCAAATAAGAGATAAAACCATTCGTTTCAAAATAGATAGTGGAGCAGATCACACTGTTATTCCAGCTACATCACCAATCTTAAAGGGAATAAAAATTTTGAAACCAGACAAAAAACTTTGCGGTCCGGATGGGAAAATACTAAAACACAAAGGAAAACTTGTTGAGGAAATCCAATACAGGGAAAAGAAAATAACTGAAGAAATTCATGTAATTGAAGGATTGCGGAGTTATTTGTTCGGAAAACCTGCAATACTAGCTTTTGGTTTAAAACCAAACATTTTAGAAATCAACGCAGTAAATCCAAAGCAAGATTACCCAGAATTATTCAGTGGCCTGGGACTACTGAAAGGTTGTTATACTATTAAGCTTAAGCCGAATTCTGTCCCGTTTGCTATGTCAACTCCACGAAGGCTACCTATTCCGCTACTGAAGAAAACTCAAATGGAAATTAAGAAGATGATTGATCAAAACTTATAGTTCCTGTGACCAAACCAACGGAATGGTGTTCACCAGTCGTTATCGTTCCAAAAGTGACGGAAGTGTTCGCTTATGTGTTGATCTTGTCCAACTAAACAAATGTGTGGAAAGGGAATTTCATCCACTGCCTTCAGTGGAATATTCATTAAATCTCCTAACAGGTGCTATAATTTTTTCGAAGTTAGATGCTAATTCTGGCTTTTGGTAAATTCCGCTTGATGAATCTTCGTCATATCTCACGACTTTCATCACTCCCTTTGGAAGATACCGATTTTTAAGATTGCCTTTTGGAATCTCATCTGCTCCAGAACATTTCCAACGCAGAATGTCACAGCTGCTAGAAAATATTCCAGGTACTATTTGTCATATGGACGACATCTAAGTGTGGGGAAAAGATCAATCTGAGCATGATCAAACATTGAAATTGTTCTAAATAAACTTAAAGAAGCTGGCATTACTCTAAATGACAAGAAATGTAAGTTTTCAGTCAAGAGAATCAAATTCTTGGGGCATATTATTGATGACAAGGGGATTCATTCCGACGAAGATAAAGTTAGAGCAGTAAAAGAATATCCACCACCAAAGAATAAAAATGAATTAAAGCAGATGCTAGGCATGGCAAATTTTCTCGCCAGATTTTTTCCAAATTTTGCAGAAATTTTTGCACCGTTAACATTCATGTTAAGTCAAAAGAATGAGTTTGTCTGGGACGAACCTCAAAAACAAGCATTTCAAAAGTGGAAGAATGTCTTAACATCTCAACCAGTTTTAAAAGTTTTTAATCCACAGAAAAATTCTATTGTCACTACAGACGCTTCTTCTTATGGAATTGGAGCCACCTTGAGGCAAGAAAAGCGAACGGAGAAATTTCTGTCGTTGCATATGGATCCAGAACTCTTACTCTAACTGAAAAGAGATATGCTCAAATAGAAAAAAAGGCACTTGCTCTAGCATGGAGTTGCGAGAAATTTCGAGATTATCTCACTGGAACTTACTTTAGATTAGAAACAGACCATAAACCTCTAATTCCAATCTTCTCAAAGAAAAACCTTGAAGACTTATCTCCACGGTTACAAAGGTTGAAGATGAGGATGATGCGATATTCTTATTCCATATTCCACATACCAGGAAAGAAACTTTATGCAGCTGATGCCTTATCAAGACAACCTCATGAAACAAGAGAAAAGGATGAAGAGTTGAAAGAAGAAATTGATGCATATATTCGTATGGTAATTTCCATATTACCCGCTTCATGCAATAGGTTAGAAGAATTGCGCCAATCACAACAGTCTGATGCAACATGCAAAGAGTTAAAAAATTTGATCCTCAACGGCTGGCCATCAAGAAAACATTTAGAGCCAAGTTGTCTACCTTATTGGAATCATCGATATGAAATATCAATCCAAGATGGACTCATTATGAAAGGCTGTCGAATCATCATTCCTGCAAATGATCGAAGAAAGGTTCTTCAACAAATTCATGAGGGACATTTGGGAATTACGAAATGTCGTCAGGGCCTGATTAATGCACGGGCCTCCGGGGCCTTGGCCCTGGGCCCACCAATTTCAGGGGCCCAGAAATTATGTGGATTAATTTTTATTTTGCCTTAATCAAATACTTTTCAAATAATGTTGTTTTATAAAATATGAAATGTAAAATTTAAATATTCTGAATGACTCAATAAAATTTTTAGGAGCTTTGAACCTAGACGCTTTTCATCCAAACAGTTTTGTCAACTCGTCAAATAAACCTTCCTTTTGTGAAAGTGTCGCCGAAAATAAGTAGGTAGGGGGGCCCAATTTTTTAACAGGCCCTGGGCCCAACTTCAGCTTGATCGGGCTCTGAATGTCGTGCAAGAGCAAGATCGTCGGTATATTGGCCAGAAATTAATAAAGATACTGAAGAAATGATAAAGAATTGCACATCATGCATCAAGGAGACCACAAATCGCCATATATCTCTTATCTCTACCGAATTTCTTGAAAGACCATGGGAAACAGTGGGAATGGATCTTTTTAAGCTTAATGGATTTTGATACTTGATCGTGACAGATTATTTCTCACGATATCCAGAAATCGCAAAACTGAAAAGATTAACTTTTGAGGAAGTAATTCTCCACTGCAAATCAATCTTTGCCAGACATGGGATTCCTAATGTCGTCAGATCTGATGATGGTCCTCAATTTGAGCCAATTAACTCATCTGAATTTTCAAAATTCTCAAAGTCTTACGGATTTCATCATATCACATCAAGTCCTAGGTACCCACAAA
This sequence comes from Maratus speculifer, assembly GCA_964019185.1. Lineage (NCBI taxonomy): Eukaryota > Metazoa > Arthropoda > Arachnida > Araneae > Salticidae > Maratus > Maratus speculifer. Next base: position 75,228,282 of record OZ025301.1, on the reverse strand, counting down.
GCAATGATTTCATTGAATCTTCTGTAAAAACCATCAAATTGCGACTCAAAAAAGCTGAAGATCCTTACCTTTCTTTAATGGCATATAGAGCAACACCATTAGGAAATGGCCTCAGTCCTGCAGAACTTCTTATGAATCGTCGTATTAGACAACTCTGCCAATTTCAAGAACTCAACTAGAGCCAAAAATTGAAAACAGGGATGAACTTCAAAGAAAGGAAGAGAAGAGAATAGAACAGCAAAAAGACAACTATAACAAAAGTCACGGAGTACGAGACCTCAAAAATCTCGAAGTTGGAGGTGGAGTATGGATCACGGATAAGAGAACTACTGGTACAGTTCAGAAGAGATTAGATTCTCCACGATCGTATATAGTCAAATATGGAAAAAAGCTATATCGACGAAACAGAATGCATCTTGTCCCATCAACTAACTTCTAACCCGAGGCTGATGATGTGGATGACATTGAACCAGACGATTCCCGTAATGAGTTTCCAATATCACAGAGTGTTCCTAGCCCAACCAAGCCAGGCTCTCAGAATCCTCATCCATCCTGTAACACTGGTAAAAGTAATTCTATGTCTCCAAAAAAGAACCAGAATCTATTTACCACCAGAAGTGGACTAGTCGTTCGTCCTCCGCAGAAAATAAATCTTTAAAGAAAGGAAGATGTGGTATAATGACATTAACTGTAACCTAAACCTTGTCAAGGACTTTAATGGTAACCAAAATTAACCTAGAACAAGAGCTCAAACTGATATTTATAATGTTGTGTCGCGTCTTTGTAATGTGTAACCAGTCTATAATAATATACACTATATTGCCATTGATTATGGGACACTTGCGATTTTAGACATTTTACTAAATATCTAGAAAAATACATGAGGAATCATCTCGAAACTCTTAGTGTATAATTATAATAGTATACGTCATACATCTCCGTGAAGATTTTTTACCGAAACTCCATAGGGGACCGTCAACAAATTAAAAAAGAATGAATATCTTTTGAATAACCGTGTCAAAACTAATGTAGCAAAAGCGCTCAAACTCTAGATTATGATTGAATGCCTTATTGTAATACACTGTGTTCATTTTTATGCAAATAGCATGCATACTTGCAGAGTAATTAAGGTTTTTATAAAAATGGTCCCAAATTTTCCCAAGTTTTTTCCTTAAAATTTTTAGAGTTCTTAATATAAAATAATATTTTCTTCAGAAAATATGACAAATAACATTGCACACAGTATACTGTAATCAGAATTAAAAAATAATGAAAATTGTATGCAAAATGAGTTGGTTTACTAAATAATTTTTTACTGCGTATGCGTCAACGATATCAAAATTTCATTTGCATATTATGTTAGCTAAATGTATAGAGCAACTTTTGTGAAAGTCACAAAATCATAACTTGAAAATTCTGAAAATAATCGTCAATTGAATAAGTTGAAAATCCGTTATTTTCAAAATGAAGCAAAAACAAGAGGGGTTGTATCCATATATTCATTGATTAGTGTCAATATAGAGTACACAATACGGGATGTTACGACTACTTTTGGATAAAATCCCTCATTTTTTTGCTTCATTTTGGAAACAACGGATTTTGTCCTTTTTCTATAGACGATTACTTTCAGAATTTTCAAGCTATAATTTTGAGACTTTTACAAAAGTTGTTCTATACATTTAGCTAACATAATATGCAAATGAAATTTTGATATCTTTGACGCATGCGCAATAAAAAATTATTTAGTAAACCTACTCATTTTTCATACAATTTTTATTATTTTTTAATTCTGATTACAGGGTACTGTGTGCAATGTTGTTTGTCATATTTTCTGAAAAAAATATTATTTTATATTAAGAACTCTGAAAATTATAAGGGAAAAACTTAGAAAAATTTGGGGCCATTTTTATAAAAACCTTTATTACTCTGCGAGTATGCATGCTAATTGCATAAAAATGAACACAGTGTATTACAATAAAGCATTCAATCATAATCTAGAGTTTGAGCGCTTTTGCGCCATTAGTTTTGACAGGGTTATTTAAAAGATATTCATTCTTTTTTAATTTGTTGACGGTCCCCTATGGAGTTTCGGTAAAAAATCTTCACGGAGATGTATGACGTATACTATTATATTTATACACTAAGAGTTTCGAGATGATTCCTCATGCATTTTTCTAGATATTTAGTAAAATGTCTAAAATCGCAAGTGTCCCATAATCAATGGCAATATAGTGTATATGTGTGAACAAACGTTGCAAGTTATTTCGCTGTATTCATCTTGGAAGCCTTCAACGGCACGCTACAACACTAACATATCTTAATAATAACAAGTATAATGCAGTCCCATGTAAGAAATTTGAATGTGTACCCAAAAGTTAGAGCAAGGCGTGCATGCCTAATTTTAATGCAAATAGCTAATAGTCAAACTTATGCAAATTTTAATTATTTTAAGAGTAATTAAAGGAATATTAATGATTCGCGCACATGTGCGAGACAGGTAGTTAATCTGTTTATCGTAATGTGTAAATATGGTATCATATAAATAAATATTTAATAATGTTACTTATTAGAATTTTTTTCACATCATGAGTCTCTTCTGTATATTATATTAATATTTATTTGTCAGATCAATATTAATTTAATCAATTCGAAATTTAGCTCATTAAAATAATTTTACTTAGCTATTTTATTTTGGGTGGGCATTTTTGTGAATAGTAATGCGCGCGTTGCTGTGTGATCCAGATATTAGTCTTTCCGCAAAATTCACAACTCTTTTTGGGGTGGTTGAGGCTTGGTTTCCTACCTTATATTGGGATAATGGGTTAATAATTATCTCTGAAGACTTAGCTGGAATCAGGACGATCTACTAATTATTAGTATTACAGTGGAGCATCGTTTATACGACGCCGAAGGGACTACAGAAAAACGTCGTATAAACGATAACGACGTATAATCGATTTTCACTTCCAAAACTAGAATTAATTTTGTTTTCATTTAATTTTAATGTTTAACGCGATGATTTGCATGAATTTGTAAAATAAACAAAACAAAATAAAAAAATAAAAAACGGGGAGGGAATTAGAAAGCAATTTAAATATGCTTATCTTTATTTATGTTTCACCGAAAGGTTCCTCATTTGCAGTACATCATTTTCTTTCCATTTAAAATCAAAGATCAAAAACCCCGCGTGTCCAACTAAAAGTCGCCAATACTTATAAGAATTAGAAGGATAGTCTATTTGCAACTCAAAACAGGTCGGGAAAACTGACCATCCCTGAAAAAAGAATGACCCCATTCAAGTGTAATCTGTTACACGTAAGCTGATTTTTCAGACTAATCGAACACAGCCCAGCCCACATTTTTATAGTGTAGAGTGCATTTAAACACGCTCTTTGGTGTCATTCATAGCTGCCAACTTCCGCTCGTTCCTAAAATACACAAGAAAAATAAACAAAAATAAACCTAAACAAAATCGAAAAATCGACGTATAAACAATTTTGGGCGTCGTATAAAAGATATATTTTTACATTAAAATGAATAGGAACGAGTCGGGACTACATTAAAACGTATAAATGTAAACGTCGTATAAGTGATCGTCGTATAAACGATGCTTTACTGTATTTATTGTAGTTCTTATTTACCATGAGTCATAGGTTAAGAATGTTTGATAATACACTCGAGAGGCATATAAGCTGGATACGGATATGAGAAAAAATGCTGCGCTGTGATTGGCCAATGCCGTGGGGCAATCATCGAGATGAGATAACATGAAGAGAGAAACGACAGCCTCTTTTTGGCCCCAACATAAAGTCATGTGACACCGGGACGATTGTAATTATAATTTATTTTTGGATTTTTTTTCTTTTTATAAAAGATAGCACTTCATCTTTTATTTCCGTTTTCTCACTTGTAAAATATAAATAAAGTCTTGTTTTATAATGTTTATATGTATCTATATTAATCATTTAACATCAATAATTTTAATGTGAATTAATTTCCCGGCGCCAAAGAGTACAAAATCACCAGTCTTGCACACCTAAATACCTAACACACGTGACACATGTCAACCCCACTTTTCAAGGCTACGGTGAAGGGAGAAGAGCGGTCCATGAATTTCATGTCGATGGGAGCAATCAAAACTGCATATATATTCAAGCGTTCCAACTCCTATGGAAGAGCTGTCCGCAAGATTAAAGGCGGGGTCAAGGCATATGCCATCTAGCGGCAGGGATGCATAACTAGAGGATTATTAAGTAGAGGATTATGGCAGTTTATTTTGTGTGAATGGCAACAAAACTTTTTTGTTTCTATAAAATGTTACTTCAAAATATTTCGTAGAATAAGTTTTAGCTCGAGTTTTAGGTTTGAAATATTGTAAATAAATATAGAATAAATAAGTGTAGTACGACTAAATATTAACATAAAATATACTAAGATGAAATATCATTTAACTATGCGATATAAATATCGCTGATTAAAATATGTTCGATTTTAATTACGCTTTTAATGTAATGAAAGATGACTCATTAAATTTTGTAAGTACTTATTATATAAATGCAGAATTTTGAAATAGTGTCACATTTTAGTAATTTTTTGATGAGCTAAATTATACAAAATGATATACACCGTAGTATTTCATATGATAATATAATATTTATCAATATTTAAAAATGTATAGAATTTAATACTAAATAAAATATTCAACTTTTATTTACAACAAGCGGCATTTTTTATTTACCAATTTCAGACGATAAAAATCCAATGTTTTCTTGGTCGTATCGACTTTTATTATTTAACTTGCAAACTTTTCATTCTTTTAATTTAAAAACCTATTTTATTATACGTATATTCGGAATAACTTTAATTTTAAATGTATGTATTAAATGTTGTTTTGTTAAACAAAGAAATATTGTTAATTTATTTGTTTAAATATTTAACGTTCTAGACAATAATTTTCCTAAAATCATTGCTTAGACTCTTTTTTTTTTTTTTTTTTTTTTTTTTTTTTTTAACAGACAAAGCCATTTTGAGATTTCATATTAAAAATTCATTCATAAATTTCAAGCTATTCTCTCAATCATGACAGATTAATCAAGTCTACGAGGTTCATTGCAAAATACTTTTGCTATAGTTTGTTTCGGTAAAGTCATGTACATTTAAAAAAATAGTCACAATATCATTTTAATTTTGGGAGAAAAAGTACTAACTTAGTAGTCATAAGTACCATATAATGCTACGAAAAATATTGACTTTTACCCTAAAATTAAAATGACAATGAGACTTTTTTTAAAAAACACAGATCTTTTTAATTAAAAATATGTGTATTTAAAAAAAGTCTCATTATTATTTTAATTTTAGGGTAAAAGTCAATATTTTTCGTAGCATGATATGGTACTTATGAGTACTAAATAGTACTTTTTCTCCCAAAATAAAATTAAAATGATATTGTGACTATTTTTTTAAATGTACATGACTTTATCGAAACAAACTATAACAAAAATGTTTTGCAATAAACCTCGTAGACTTGATTAATTTGTCATGGCTGAGAGAAAATTCAGAAAATATGCGCAAAAGATATGGAGATAATAAACATCTGCGCATATATGACGTCAAACCCACGTCATCCTCTAGTTATGCACTCCTGCCGCTAGACGGCATATGCCTTGACCCCGCCTTTTGCTTACGACAGATTCCAGCATTAAGTTGGTACGCTCTAGCAGCTCTGGGAGCAATGTCATGCGTCACGAGCACGGTTTTCGCCGTGGTGCTGGATAAGGAAAGGGCAGTTGACGTTACTGTGAGGCGTACTGTAGATGAACAAAAAAAACACATGTTCGTTCTTTACTCTCCCTAATGAGCCCATGAGTTAGAGCGATTCGATTGGTTTGCGTTCCATAGGTTTATAATGTCACCAAGATTAATCTTACAATGGTTGTATTGTAACGACAAAAATGTACTGGTATATATTGGTTGACGGAAGTGATTGTTTGTAAACATCCCTTTCCTAATAGAGAGAACAACAAACCGGCGTGGCTTTATGATGTCCGATACCATAGACTTCACATCACAAGATTTTTATGTATACAAATGTGAAATTCCAAAGAAAAAATATCATTTTCTTTGGACGATTATTCAATTCTGTTTCACCGTAATATCATCCGATTAAACGATTTAAAATTGAACGATCTCCAGAAATCAAATGTTAGTTAAATGAGCATTTAAAATTCTTTATCTGCATTTTTACAACTGTATGGAATTATTACTTTACGAAACTAATAGTCCTAGAGCCCACAACACAAAAACCTATATTATCGCGCACAAGAAAAAACCCTTTTTTAGGTGCGTTCGTAATTATGTAAATACGTAGCACCTATTGTTGTCGCTCAGTCCGTCCGTCTGTCCTGTCTGTCTGTCCGTCCGCATATAACAACGCAAAAACTACCTACCGAATCGTTTGAAATTTAAAATACATAATTATTACATAAATTTGTCGAGTCATTTCAAATTTTATGAAAATCAGATGGATAGATCAATTACACGGACAATCAAAAGGATTCAGTTACATTACGGTCAATGGGGAAAAAAGTTTCAAATGCATTTTAATCGTTTGAAATGTAAAACGTATAATTATTACATAATTTTGTCAAGTAATTGCAAATGTTATGAAAATCGGATGCATAGACCAATTACAGGGACAATCAAAAGTATTCCGTTACATTACGATCAATGGGAAAAAATGTTTCAAATGCATTTTAATGGTGTTACACTCATTTGAACATGGTAGAATTCACATGAATCTATGAAGTATGTACTAAAATATATATTCTGTACAATCTGTGATACAAAGAATATTTATTATTAAATTACAGGGCCACACAAATGTATTTCACTAAATAATGTTATACGGGAAAACATTGTTTGAGGCGTGTTTTAATTATATTAAACTACTTCTCATTTTAGGAATAAGATATACGTTAATGAAATATAATAAAAATTATTCCCTGCATATTTACAGGAACACAAAGATTTCGACCACTATACTGTATCCGAAGTACGCTCAACTATATCAGCAAGATCTGAATATTTTAAAACTTCGTTATTGTACGAACGCACCTCATTTGCTACGCTTCACGTGCAATTTCCAACTTGTTTTATAGAAGAGTAGTAATAGGGGAATCTAATGATCCATGTCTGCTGGAAGTGAAATGGTCCATACACCAAATATTAATGCATCTAGTGACTCACTCGTAGGTCTAGCATTGTGTTTTCCTGTTCCCAGTTTTCCATACCTTTGATTGTACGGCAAACACAATTTTTAAACCTACGAGTGAACCACTAGTGGTATTAATTTTTGGCTTATGCACCACTTTACTTCCGGAACACGTGGATCATTAGATTCCCTTATTACTGCTCTTCCATTTTTTTTTTTTTTTTTTTTTTTTTACTCTTGAATTCGATAACATTGGGTTTTTTACATTTTACTATATAAATTTTCCGGTTTGAAACTTAAAAAAAAAAAAAAAAAAAAAAAAGAAAAAAAAAAAATTCAAATTGATTTTCGATAGAATAAAAAATCAAGCCGCTATCTCCAGACTCTGGACGTTTGATCAACCAATTAGAACGCGTCTTATTAGATATTTTGATTTTAGGATCCTACAGTGAATATCTTAATCTGGCTGATGGTTAATGATAGAAAATTTTAGCCGTTCTAGGAAAGAGTTACTATAATAATTCAGAGGGAACGTCCCTTCATTCCGGGCGTTTACGCTTTTTGATTATATGTTCAATGACTTCCTTCGCGCTTTTCTGTTCTTAAATGATTTAGATCCCGTTCTTGTTTTTATGTATAATTATTGTTTAAATAATTTAATCAGCGGAAGATTTGAAAAAGGTACTTATTATTTCTCTTTTTAAAACACCACTACTCCCTCCAACATTTTTAATATGTTGAAGAATTACTTAAATAAAAACAATATACCAATAGCAAATATAACATCTTGCGGTGCAGATTGTGCTCCTGCTATGATGGGGAAAAGAGCCGGATGTTTGAAATTAATGAAAGATGAGAATTTAGAAATGCTTCTTGTACATTGCGCAATTCATAGAGAGAGTCTGGTGTCCAAAAATATTTCACCTTTTCTTAATAAAGTTAAAATCATGTTATACGATGTATAAACTAGAGGTCTGCACGGGCCGAAATTCCCAGGCCCGGGCCCGGCCCGAAAATTAAAATTCCGGCCTGGCCCGAACGAAAGAAATATTGGCCCGACCCGGCCCGAAAGTAAAAATTTCGGCCTGAGCCCGGTCCGGCCCGAATGAAAAAACAATGGCCGGACCCGGCCCGGTCCGAAAGTTAAAATTTCGGCCCGAGCTGGGCCCGGTCAGGAAAAAAAGTTTAAAATTCGGCCCGAACCCGGCCCGGCTCGAGTGAATTTCTACAGAACATTGATCTTTAATCTTATGGAAGAGTTCTGACCAAAAAAAAATTATATTAGTCTTTTTTTTTTCCATGTTTATAATCTCCATTTATGCAGAAGTGCCGTAGGCTGCGATATTTATGCTTTTAAATGAATCTTTGTTTGTTGTATGTAAATGTTTCAGTTATCACTAGTATTATTAATCCATATTTCCTGTAATGGAGACAAAAAATCGAAAAAGCGGTATATGGTAAAATTTCCAAAGACGAAATCGCTGTGGAACGAAAAAAAAAAATGCATTCCCTTCTTAACAGATGTAAATGTTTAATATATTTTTTTCTCCCGTATTGTTGTATTCATTTTGCATGGATGAATATTTTAAAAGAAACTTTCAGTTTTCAGTTTAAAAAAAAAAAAAATCGTCATAATCATGTTTTTTTTTTTTTTTTTTTTTTTTTTTGTGTGTGTGTGTGTGTGTTTAATTCTATTTTAAAACGTCTAGTAATCTACGATTCTTTAAAAGAAATAAATTCTAATGTTTAATTGTAGAATAATGACGGCTTAAAAGTATATGCTTTTTTTGCAGAAATTTTTTAACAAAGCCAAATATTACTGATTTATAAAAAGTCGAGAAAAAGATTTTCATATAGGAAGATTCAATAGGAACTGATTATTTTGGTCCATGAAAACTAGGAAGAATGGAATCAGCTCGGCTTCGTACGGAAAAAAAAAAATTAGGCCCGGCCCGATACTCCAGCAAAAAAATTAAGGCACGGACCCAGCCCGGCCCAAAAAGATTAGTGACTAGACCCGGCCCGGCCCGAAAGGATTAGTGACTAGGCCCGGCCCGGCCCGAGTCTTCAGAAGCAAGGCCCGAGCCCGGCCCGAATGCCATTATTGGAAATCGGCCCGTGCAGACCTCTAGTATAAACTCCATAAAGTCCGAGCGTCTTTTCAAGCAGTTCTGTAAAGACAAAAATGCAGACCGCACGTTTGGCTTTTACTGCACACAGAAGTAAGATGGCTCTAAAAAGAGAATTGTTTTAAAAGATTCATGGAGTTGTTCGATGTTCCTGGTGAATTTTTAAATGAAAAGTCTGATATAAAGGGCCTACAAATCGTTGATGGAAAAGCATATGTTAGTTATTTAGCAGATATCTTTGAAATTTGAATACTTTAAATAAACAACTTCAAGGAGAAGACAAAACACTTGTTGATGCAAAAGCGAAAATATTTGGTTTTATTGTATCCGTTGAGGTTTGGCAAAAAACATATTTCTGAGAAAAAGTTTGACCTATTGTTTTTGTTTAAAAAAATGCAAGATAACAGACACCGCTTTAACTGTCATTGTCGATCTTCTGAAAATGTTGGTCTCTGATATGAACGATAGATTCGTTGATTTAAAGCAAATGGATTTTCCATCATGGGTCATGCAGCCAATGTTGATTTATCTGATGTTTCAACACCATACAGAGAAGAAATCGCTGAAATTCAAAACGATGAGACAGTTAGAACTCTATTCAATATAAAAGGTAAAATGGCGTGTCTTTGTGCTGAAACTGAAACTAAATATCCTAATTCAACACAATTTATAAAAAAAATATTGTTACCCTTCCCATCTTCATACCTTGCTGAATGTGATTTTAGTGCAGTAAACGATTTGCTACTAAAAAAAAAAAGAAATCGACAGGACATCACTAAATGAGGGGATTTGAGATTAAAGCTGACAAAATTAGTGCCTGACATAAAATCTCTTTGCAGCCAACATCAAGCACAAGGATCTCATTAATTTTATTCTATTCATCTTAAATGTTATAATTTGAATTTATTTTATCATATATTTTATTTATTTATTTATTTTTATTGTTAGCAATTAAAATGACAGAAACATAATCAAGAAACATCCAATTAAAGTTATTTTTGTGTATCGAAGTTCACTATTAAATATTTGAAGATCTAATTTGCTTTTTTTCATTGCTGCATATTATTATTACTATTATTAGATGGGGAAGCGGCTGCACAAACCATCACTTTATCGAGTTGATGACTGAAATTCGTAAACTAATTAAAACTCGATTCGCATATCAAAATGCAGCTGGTCTACCAAGTCATATCTTAGTGAAAATCACATCTTAGTGGAAAACACCAGCAAACCCGATTTGATACCCTGTTCGCACTGGGATAGTTGAGTCACTTAACTTTAAGTCACTTAAATTTTTTGAAGCGGGATACCCGGAATTAGGCTTCACCTGTTCGCACTTGCTAAATATTTTAAGTGACTTAACTTGGCCAAAATGACATCTGGGCATGCGCATAAGTTCTGAAATTTGTAACTGCAACTCCTAACTGCTTTTTTGTTTACATAGCTATTACCCTGCCATATTTCAATTAAAAATTAATTTTGTCATCATCCCAATTTATTTTGCTGGAGGAAATAACAGGTTCAACATTTTCCATTTTTGACCTTTGATTACAAAAAAAAAAAAAAAAAAAAAAAAATCCACAAACGCACGTGTTAAGCAATTGGGGTAAACAAATAACAGTTTGAAATAATTTATAATTATTTTTAGGACTCAACTCCAGTAATTTAATAATCAAAATTAAATATTCTAAAATTTAGAAATAATAATTAAATATTCAGAAGGCACATTTCCACTCAACTCATAGTTAAGCGAGTAGTGCTCGCTTAAGTGAGTTGCCGAAACTTGCTTAAGCAAGAATCTTGATTCCGGGTATGACCGCTTCAAAAAACTTCAAGTTAAGTGACTTAACTTTCTCAGTGCGAACAGGGTATTAGTGGTTGACTAGTAGATTTACCATTTGTTTTCTTGCTAGCAGTCCTCTACGTTTTCATACTTTTGACTGTAGTAAAGCACTATGATAAACTTACCGATCAATCACTAAAATTGGTTCTTCCGTGGTTTCCACCAAGATATGATTTGGCAAACCAGTTGCATTTTAACATACGAATCGAGTTTTGTCTAATGCTGAAACTTCAACAATCAACTCTATGAGGTGATGGTTCGTGATGCTGCTTCCTGGTCTATATTATTAACGATTGCTTCCTGAATACATTTCTTTCGTTTATGTTCATTTTTTCATGACCTATCTTTTACATGTTTACTTTATCTTTTCCATTCCATTTTTAAATGGCTTTTTTTTTACTTCTTTAAATGGAATAATAGCTCAATTTTTATGTAATAACAATTATTTTTCAGAGAGGGGGGGAGGGGGATCAAGGGGGTTTTAGATATGATTAGGTGGGGTATGGCATGAAAAAGATTGGGAAACACTGTTCTAAGGTAAAGTAACTTGAACTGTTCTTTTTTGTATGACTATAATGCATTGCGATTCGAACGACCATGGCATATTTGTATAAAATTATACTGAATGCACATATTTTTAAATCAGCTACATTTGTGAGCCATAAACTTACGTTAAAAAATGAAAAAGTTTTTGGTTTGATATTTTTAAAGATGCATAAAAAACGTTCCGGCTTCTTGAAGTTATGCATTACTTAAACATTGTAATTATAAATACATTGTATCATGTCTATGTAACTATAAAAACTGTAAAAATTTAAGTATGAAGAAATTTTGTTAAATTATTTCTACGATATAGTCTTATACAACGTAGTCTTATCGATCACACCGATCCGAAGAACAACTTTTCTACGATAAGTATCAACAAACGTCTTTTCATTCCCGTTATAAGGACGACAGAACCACAGCGAATCAATGCACAGAATTTTTTCCCATGTCCGTATCCACATGTAAAGATTGCTAATATGCAATCGGGAGTGACCAAGTGTCAGGTACTCTTTAAGCCTTTATCTACCTTTATAAGCACCATTAAAATTACTTATTATAAAATTCTTTTAATGCGTCAATTAGTTGTAATACTGTTTAGAATGAGCTACAGATACATTACTTTATGTTGTTCCAAAGACATTATTGGTTACACAAGACAAAAATATGTTTAAAAGGATGATTGCTTTTGCCTTTGCATCGTTTCAGCTTTCTTGGCGCTGAGGGAGGAGGGGGGAATGGGGATTTTCAATTCGGAAATATTTCTATATTCATATTGTAAGAACATCATATTTGTACATTTTATAATTCTACAAAAACTGAGACAATAATTAAAAATAAAAGATTTGAGTGGGGTTATAAATATTGCAAAAAATCCTTGTAAATTCAAATTTAATTAATCCTTCTAAAATTCTTCAAAAATTTATTAAATGACTATGTAAATATTTTAATTTAGTTTAAACAATTTACGAAAAATACTTTAGAATGTAAAATTTTCATGAATTCAGAATTCGGTAGATAAAGAGTTAATCCCACTTCAATCTATTCCCCCCCCCTTTTTTAAAATTTCTTTTCCCCCACCTTATATGTTTCGAAGGATCATCAAATGGTCCAGCTACAACCTTTCAAGAGATTTTATTTCCTCCTATTCCTAAGAATCATATGGTACATAAAGTAACTGTTTTACACCTTAAGTTTCCAAAGGATATAAATAAAAGTTCTACTTATGTTCATCCTTATTCATTTTTGTTATTCATGCGAGTTACAGTCTCTTTGCATGAAAGCATATATCTGTGAGCATAATTCCTCTAAAAACTCGATGGGATGATTGTCGCCTCCCGGTTGATAATTTCAAATATCAGATTTTTTTTATTCCGAATCATGATCTACACTGTAAAAAAAAATTCAAGAGGTTACTAAAAATTTCTTAGTAAATTTGTATTCCACAGAATTTTTTAGTAACCATTACAAACTTTTTTTTTGCAAGTGAAACAAGCATTTCTTTTGTAAACTGAACAAAAGAATTTTTTGTATAACTAACTTAAAAATTTTTAGTATGGGCCACAAAGCAAATTTTAGTAATAGCTCCAAAATTACTTTTAATAACCATTACGTGCAACCGAAGCGGAGGAGCTTCCTTGGAGCTGCATCCAGATTTCTGAAGCGGAAGATTTTCGGCAAAACCGCAATAGATGGCAGCACTAAACATTCTTAACTGCTCCGACAGGATTTTCATAATCCCTTTATTAATGAGACACTACAGACATTCGGGGTGTATTTTGCGGTGGCAAGTTTCGAACCCGGGACCTTTTAGCCTGGAGTCCGTTACTATAACCACTATGCTATCAAGGCCACACCAACTGAGTTTTAGTAAGAGCTATTAAAAATATAAAACTATTAACGCTATTCGTTGCTAACTTTTTTCTAGTAATTCTTACAGATTTTCTAGTAACCGACTAAGATTACTAAAAATTTTTTAGTAATTACAAGGATCACTAAAGTTTTTTAGTAGATCGACCTTTTTTTTTACAGTGTAGGCAGTTTAAATAAAACCTGTTTAACATGTTTTTTTTCTTTTGGTATATATTTATACATGCAGATATTTAAGTACAAAATAAACATTTCAAAATTTGTTTGAAACACAAAATTTATTTAAAAATAAATTTCATTTTAGTACAAAAATTTAAAAAAAAGTTTTGTTGGACGACATGAACGTACTATTCAAGCTACAGATGCTAATCCTTTTTCTGGGTCTTTTTTCTAGGTTGTCCATGGATGCTTCGTAAATGATAGTTCAAGTGAGGCCTTTGAGCGAATCTCTTTCCACACATATCGCACTCGAAAGGTTTCTCCCCGGTATGCTTGAGAAGATGTTGATTTAAATGACTCCTCAGACCATACCCTTTCTGACATACCTCACACTTAAAAGGTGCATCGTCTCTGTGAAAATAAGAATGAGCTTTCAATCCTCCCTGAGACGCATATTTTTTGCCACATGTTTCACACGAAAATGGTTTTTCTTCCGAGTGCTTAAGAAGATGCAACTTCAACTTAAGCTTTTGGTTAAAGCCCTTATTACATATCTCGCAGACGTAAGGCGTCTCTCCAGTATGGGTAAATCTATGTGCCTTTAAATACGCCTTAGTTCCAAAACTTTTCTCACACATGTCACATTTAAAAGGCTTTTTCTCCAAATGAATGCAGAGTTTAGAATTGCCAGAGCTTTTCAAGATAACCCCGTCTGGACATAGATCACATGATGGTATGATGAACTTTTTCTTGTTACAATTTTTATTAATATTTAGATGTATTTTCTCCTGATGTTTAGTCAAAGAGACTTTCTGAGTAAAACTCGCTCCACAAGTTTCACACATAAATGGCTTCTCTCCAGTATGGGTTCGTTTATGCCGATGTAAATTCCTCCTTGAATTAAATGCTTTTGAACAGACATCACAAACAAAAGGTCGCAATCCTGAATGAATAAGCTGATGATGTTGTAATGAAATCTTGCTAGACAAGATTTTCTGGCACACATCACAGGTGAATGTTTTTCTGGGGGCACGAATTCGCGGTTTTAATTCTTTTGGTAGATGTGTCGACCGATGTTTAAGTAAAGAGTTTTTCTGTTTAAAACTCTTTTCGCAAGATTCACATTTAAAAAGCTTTCCGTCGGTATGGAGATACTTATGCTCTCGTAAACTTGATGACCATCTGAATCTTTTCGAACAAACGTGGCACTCGTAGGGGCGCACACCGGAATGAATACGTTTATGGCTTTGTAACGATTTTTTATTAGCCAACGTCCTCTGGCATACTTCACAAGTCAATGATTCTTCATGTTTTGATTTCTTTAGTTGACATGACAACTGATGTCTAATTTTATTGTATTTCTGAATAAATTCTTTTCCACAAGATTCACATTTAAACGGTTTTTTTCCAGTATGGATAATTACATGCCGCTTATAAGTTGTAGGTTGATTAAATGCTTTTGAGCAAATCTTACAAACATAAGGGCGCACACCAAAATGAATACCCTTATGAGTCTCTAGCGCTCCCTTGGAAGAAAACTGTTTATCGCATATTTCACATGTGAGTTCTTTATTTGGAGTGTGGAGTACTTTATGGCTTTTTAAACTTGAATAATGATGAAATGCTTGTGAGCAAATCTTACAAACATAAGGGCGCACACCAAAATGAATATTCTTATGAATATCTAACGCTTTCTTACTAGACAATTGCTTATTGCATATATCACACGTGAACGGTTTTTCAGAGCTGTGAGTAATAAGGTGTTTTTGCAATGAAGACTTCTGAGCGAAGGTTTCTTGACACACATTACAAGTAAATTCAGATGTATGAGTAAGAAGGTGCTCTACTAGTAGAGCCTTTTCAGGAAACATCTTCTGACATACTTTACAACCAAACCATGTTTCAGAAGCATGAGTAAGAACGTGTTTTTCTAGCAAAGTCTTTTCAGAAAATGTCAATTTACAGAATTTACAAGTAAAAGATTTGACTACGGCATGGACATGAATGTGATCAAAGAGTTTGTCTTTTGAATCAAATTTTTCCTCACATAGGCCACAGGAAAATGTTTTTAATTCATGAGTTCGAAAATGGGCGTTAAAAAGACTCAGAAAAGGAAACGTCTTATCACACAGATGACAGGCGAAGGTTTTTTTCCCCGAGTGAATGGAAAAGTGATCAGTGAGCGAGTCATCGTCTGGAAACACTTTCTGGCATACTTCACAAACAAACTGCTTTATTTTGGGCGGATTTTGAGAACATACATTCGTAATTTCAGGTGTAAATGTTTTTGCACTTTCTAATATTGGAGAGTTTTGAGGTGAAATAGCATTTTTAGTTACAAGAGATTCACCATCACCACTGTCGTCGTCATGATCAGAAACATGGAAACTATCTACAACAGTAATGGCCGCAGACTTCAATGCTTTACTTTCACCCGAACACGTTTCTCTTTCGACGCAACAATTTTTATGGTGCTCATCGAGATGATGCTTTTCTGGAAATTCTTTTCTGCACTTGTCACACCTGAAAAGGTTAGGCAAATTGCCACCTGATGTAGATTTTCCACTGCTGCCTTTCTCGCACGGGCTCTGTATTTCATCTTTACGAGTCTTTTCATTACTTGTGTTCTGCTGAACCGCATTGTTAGCTTCACAGTTGTGTATTTTAGCATGTTCATTCAGAGCTTCGATATCAACAAACCCTTTCTTACACACATGGCAAAAAATGCTTATTGGGATATTGTGCGTGTCCAGGTGTTTGTCCAAACTCAAGATGTGAGTAAATCCTTCTTGACACTCATGGCAATTAAAGCTTTCTGGCAACAAATGAATAATTGAATGCACCTGATACTGTATTTTCGTAAAAAAATCTTTTTGGCAGATGCCACATATAAATTTCCTATTAATACAGATTTTTGTGGCAATGGTACGAGTGATTTTATTATTCATTCTAGTGTTTATAACAGAATGGATTTATAAAAAAAAAAAAATGTATGAGAAAAAAAATAGACGACAATACCATCAAATATGATATTTTATGCTTATCATTTTCTAAAATCTGACAAATATTTGGCTTTTATGCTTTAAAAGTTACAAATCGATTCTTTTAAATAAATTTTAATCCAATTTGCATTATTACGTGATTTCCTGTGATTATCGCTGATAAAAATATTTTGATTTGCTTAAACTGATATTTCAAAATCTAATAATCCTCTGCGGTTGAAAAAAGCTTTTTCATTCAAATATATATAATGCAGAACAGGTATTATTTAGCTTCTCAATTTTAAGACTTGGACCAAACTCTCAAATGAAATTCTAATACAGATGGACTTCTCAGCATTGAACAGGAATGGTATCTAAAAGGGAAAAGATACATTTATATTAGAAATAAAAAAATGAAACATTTAACTAAATATAAAAACTTTAAGATAGAAAACATTTGAATTTATTGTTAACCCATTAACCGTCAAAATATAAGTTTGATATTTTCAATTTTTTGGCTGAATGTCGATTGCTGTCACAAACAGTGAAACATAATTTTCGCTTAATTGATGTTAACTTATGTGTTTTTAAGTAAGGGAACTTTTTTCATTGTAAAATAGTGGTGGGTAGGGAAATAATTCACACATGCGAATTCATTTTGATAGTTGCGTCAACTCAACACCAGCGGGTAATGGGTTAATATTGATCTAATAACATTAGCTTCAGAGTTCGACTGTTCACATTACAAACATAAGATATCTTAAGATCGCCGTATTTGAAGTGGACCTTCCCGGAATTGGACACCTGTTCACATTGAAAAACTCACCTAAGATATTTCAGCGAATGTCGCTGTATCTCTGAACGGAACAAATGTAAGGTATGCGTATGCGCTTGAAGTAAAGATGGCCGCAACAGCCAATCAGTAAAAGCGAAGCTTTCTAGCCAATGAGCATGAGTGGTTGTTCTTGTATCTAGCCCATGTAAGTTGAAACTCTCTGAGAGAGTTTGTGGAACTCTCTGAGAGAGTTCCAGGCCTGAGATATCTTAACTTTCCATAGTGTGAACAGGGTATTAGACTGTGGGATTGGGGGGAGGCTTTGGGGCAATCATATGGGTATATTTACAAATTAACTGAAAAATTTTTGCTGGCCGGAAGCTTTTGACCGCCACTGTACATTTATATGCAGATAAGCACAGGAAAGATAACTTTAAGAAACTATAAAATGCACCTTTTTTTTTCTATTATAAAAATATAAGGATAAATGTGAGTTCTTAAAATGTAAATGCACCTATGATAAAAAGTTTATTAAATCGAATAGATTTTTTAAATCATCAGATTTTAAAAGATTCACCTTTTATATAAACATTTTAATATAAATTTTATTTTACTTAAGAAAGGTGCTATAATAACTAAAAATATATAACATTGACATGTTTAGAATTTTTTTTTTTTTTTTTTTTTTTTTTTTTTTTTTTTTTATGATTATGGATCTTATTAGACGGATCCAAAACATGTCAAATGGATTTTAACACCTTTCTTAAGTAAAATAAAACTTTTATTAAAATGTAAATACACCTGTGATGTAACTGATACATTTATGGGGGAGAGCACGAAAGTAGAAGAGAACCCTCTTAAATCTAAACTAGTTGGATGTGCCAATCCCAAAACTTTCTTCTATCTCATACATACATTTTAATATTTAAAAAAATAGTTACTCATTTTAATGCTTTAATAATTTTAATTCAATACCTTACCAACTTTGATTTTCATCTTAAATTTCTGCTTCAATCAATTAATCGGAGTAAAAACGAATTTCCGTCTCTGCACGAGCCGATGGACAATAGAATGATAAGCAGATTTTTTTTTTCAAATTCAGGGAGGACCTACTCTCCTTACCAAAAAATAATCATATACAAAATGTTTAGTTCAGTTCTAGAACTAACTTCATACACTTTTACGTGGTGCAATATTAAAAATGGCATAAAATTCGGTATTGCAGCGCCCCCTTCCGGCGGATTTTTTTCAGATTCAGGGCGATCCAACTAGCCATAGCCATACACTTACATAAAAAATTTCGTTGAATTCGATGCATAACTTCATGTACTTTTGGTCGGTACAATATTGAAAATGGCACAAAAATCGCGATTGCAGCGCCCTTTTCCGACGGATTTTTTTCAAATTCAGGGAGGACCAACTAGCCATAGTCATACAAATACAAAAAAAAATGGTTCAATTCGATACATAACTTCATATACTTTTGGTCGGTACAATATTGAAAATGGCACATAAATAGCGATTGCAGCGCCCCCTTCCGGCGGATTTTTTCTCAAATTCAGGGAGGACTAACTAGCCATAGTCATACACATACACAAAAAAACTGGTTTAATTCGATGCATAACTTCATTTACTTTTGATCGGTACAATATTGAAAATGGCACAAAAATCGGGATTGCGGCGCCCCCCTTCCGGCGGATTTTTTTCAAATTCAGGGAGGACCAACTAGCCATAGTCATACACATACACAAAAAATTTCGTTCAATTCGATGCATAACTTCATATACTTTTGGTCGGTACAATATTGAAAATGGCGATTGCAGCACCCCTTCCGGCAGATTTTTTTCAAATTCAGGGAGAACCAACTAGCCATAGTCATACACATACACAAAAAATTTGGTTCAATTCGATGCATAACTTCATATACTTTTGGTCGGTACAATATTGAAAATGGCACAAAAATCGCGTTGGCAGCGCCCCCTTCCGGCAGAGTATTTCAAAACTGAAGGAGGACCTGCTTGCCACAGCCAAATACATTCACAAAAAATTTGGTTCAATTCTATGCATAACTTCATACACTTTTTGATGGAAGAATGGCGACATACAGACAGACACACGGACAGACAGACATTTTGTAAAAAATGTTTTTTAGAACCTCTGACCCCTAAAACGTGTAAATCCGTCAAAACCGGAAGTCGAAAAAAATTTCGATTACAATACTTTCTTCTATTGAAGATAGAAAAAAGTAAAAAGAAGAATTTTGGTCACTCTTGGCCTTTTTTTTTTTTCATTTACCCTTTTAACAAACAAAAATTATATCTCTGCTTTTGAGGGGCCCAGTGCAATCAATTACCTCGCATGACCCCTCACCCCCTGCCTTAGTCAGGCCCTGATTAGTTTGCATTTTTTTTTTTTTTTTTTTTTTTTTTTTTTTTTTTCATTTTTGCTAATTTATTTTTATGCATTTTGAAATGCATTTTCAATCTGAAAATTTTCTTCTTTTTTTTTAATCATTGCGTAAGGATTTTTCGCAAATCGCAAATTTTTAAGAAGTTGAAATATGGCAAAAGTTAGATCCTATAATATAGATGTAATTTTTTTATTTTTTAACTTATTTATCTTTTGGCTTATTACTGCGCATTTTTGTAGTTCTAAATTATAGTGTATTTGAAATATTTCTAATTTTATTCAATGTGTGAAAGTTTCTTTGGACTACTCATACTCTATCTCGCGCCTTTTATTTATTTATTTAATTATTTTCATATTCTTTATGGCTACGGTCGGCCACAAGCGAACCGCGGAAGATTCAAGTCTTTGGCCGCCACAAATTTTAAGTTAGAATAAATATTTTATTAATAATTACAAATAGAGTTACAAAGGCTGGAAAAAATCCGGCTTTAGTTCCGGAAATAAACTTGGTTTTTTGGGAGGAAAGTTTTGCTCTACTGAAAATTTTGTTAAAGTGAATCGTTTTATAGTGAATTAAGACATATTTAAAACACTAGGAATTCTGCCCCTCTACGAGTTACGCTCGCCAGCCCCCGTTCAGATTTTAAAGCAAGCTAATTTCACCGGCTTTAAAAAAGATTGAATAATAATTTCAAAGAAAAGTGGTGGTCTCCCTGTAACGAGTTTCCATTTACAGTCGAGTCTCTATATAACGAATTCCACAGTTCCAGTAAAAAATTCGTTGTATACAGAAATTTGATGTATAGAGAATGATGTTAAAAGTCGTATTTAATGTGTAAATTTTGAAAAAATATCATTTTTGATCCTTTTAATTAAGAAATTGAAATGTTTAAAAGTAAATATTAACCTAACATTTTATTTCTTAATTATTTAAGCTGTTTCAAAAAAGAGAATAGACATTTATTTGAAAGCTTAATGAAAATCAAATAAGGAAGACTTGCATTAATTTCAAACGAAGATATCGGTAATTTTTTGTTGTTTTTTGATTTTAAAATTGTTATGCTCTGAATAAAAAAAACACTCAAATTTTAACAAGGAATGAAAAAGTGTAGTTATCATTTTTCCTCCATTTGAAGGCCTCTCTTATGTGCCTCTCGTTGATTCCTCTCTTATATGTGTAACAATCCAACTGACTCTGTTTTGAGAAGAATGTGGAAAGGTGTGTGGGAGATGGGATGAATTCGTTGAATTTAAAGAACAAGGATAAAAGTAATATAAAACCTCAGCACTGAACGATAAATCAAAAATAAGTTATGGAAAATTGATTCCATATGATTTCAAAGCTTTTTTTTAAATGAATAAATTAAAAGTAATTTATGAAAAAATTCGTTATATGTAGATAGATATTTCGCTATATAAAGACTGTTTTTAATGTAATTATGCGAAAAGGGGACCGTTCCTACTGAAAATTCGTTATATGGAGAAGTATCGTTATAGAGAGACTCGATTATTTTCCTTTTGATTGGAGATTTTTAAGGCCAAATCAGCCGTTTGTAAGACATACAATGTTTGTTTTCGTCTTTGATTAAAAAAGAAAAAAAAAAAATTAAATTTAAAAATAAGCTAATGTGAAATGAACTAATACCCTGTTCACACTACAGATATTTAAGATATCTCAGGCCTGGAACTCTCTCAGAGAGTTTTACAAACTCTCTCAGAGAGTTTCAACTCTCTCGTGCTAAATACAGGAACAACCACCCAGTGGCGTAGCTATGTTTTTTGGCGCCCGGGGCCAGCAAGAAATTTTGCGCCCCTACCCCAATATGAATATATAACAATTTCTCTCAATTTGGCGCCCCTAGGCCTCTGCGCCCGGGGCGGACGCCCCCCTTAGCTACGCCACTGCAACCACCTGCTCTCATTGGCTACAAAGCTTTGCTTTTACTGTTTGGCTGTTGTGGCCGTCTTTATTTCAAGCGCATGCGCATATGCTACATTTGTTCAGTTCAGAGATACAGTGACATTCGCTGAGATATCTTAGGTAAATTTTTCAATGTGAACAGGCATCCAATTCCGGGAGGGTCCACTTCAAACACGGCGATCTTAAGATATCTTAAGTTTGTGGTGTGAACAGGTTAGTTTAACTCTTTACATAATTTAGTAAATGGTTAAACTAATTTTGCAACGCTAAACAATGCCCAAAGTACTGTAAAAAAGTCTTTTTACCTTTTTGTGGTAACATATTGTATGTCCATTAGGGTGGTCACTAGATATGCGGGAAAATTGTATTTTAATATTATCTTCAGGGGGCTTCCCGTACCCGCCACTAAAAGTTACCCCAAATTATCAATTGTGACGTATCCATTATAACCTTTAAATTCGTTTCGTGCACAATAATGTTATTATTTTAAAGTTCTCGTACTTTTTAGGTGCGTTCGTAAATATGTGAATACGTAGCACCTATTGTTGTCGCTCAATCCGTCCGTCTGTCTGTCCGCATATAACAACGCAAAAAACTACCCAACCGAATCGTTTGAAATTTAAAATACATAATTATAACATAATTTTGTCAAGTCATTTCAAATTTTATGAAAATCGGATGCATAGATCAATTACAGGGACAATCAAAAGGATTCAGTTACATTACGGTCAATGGGAAAAAAAATTCAAATGCATTTTAATCGTTTGAAATTTAAAACATATAATTATTACGTAATTTTGTCGAGTCATTTCAAATGTTATGAAAGTCGGATACATAGATCATTTAAAGGGACAATCAAAAGTATTCCTTTACATTTCGGGCAATGGGAAAATTTTTCAAATGCATTTTAATGATGTTACACTCATTCGAATATAATGGAATTGGCATGAATCTATCAAGTATATACTAAAATATGCATTCTGTACAATCTGTGATGCAAAGAATTTTTATTATTAAATTACAGGGCCACACAAAAGTATTCCACTACATAATGCTATATGGGGAAACATTGCTTGGGGCATGTTTTAATCATATTCAACTATTTCACATTTTATGAATAAGATATACGTTGCTGAGGTGCAATAAAAATTATTTCTTGCATATTTACAGAAACACAAAGATTTCGACTACTATACTGTATCCGAAGTACGCTCTACTATATCACCAAGATCTGAATATTTTTAAAACTTCGTTATCGTACGAACGCACCTCATTGGCTACGCTTCACATGCAATTTCCAGCTTGTTTCAATATTACGCGTAAATAAGTTGATGTAATTTTTCTACTTTTAGTTTTCAATACATAATCGTTAATGTCTTAGTTTGAAAATTTCCTTCTGTTATTAATAATTTCATTTTTCAATTTCACCATGACAACAATAAAAAATCCAAGAATCCCTTTCCTCTTTGTTCCCCTATAAAAATACATTTTTTTTTCGGGGGACGGTCGTTGCCGAAGTCGTTGCAACAACTGAGAACAAGAAAAATTGAGCATGCGCATCAGCTCTTGTTTTTTGCGTGCAAGAACGAGATCATAAATACCTCGGTAAAGAACTGGGAAATCTGAAGTATATCTGAATGTTTGTATTGGTTGAATTCCGCAAATTGTTTTATTTTACTCGTTTTCTTATTGCTCCATGTTTAATGTCCAAAAATGGAATACTTCTGCTGCCACGATAACAACAAAATAAATAAATAAATAAATAAAATAAAAACTTAAAATAATTATTTAAAAACAAAGTGGATAAAGATTTCAAACAAACTTCATTTAAAAGTGCATTTTTTTTCTCTACGCAACAATGTAAAAATTTAAAATGTGCGATGCTAAGAAGTTTAAAAATTTGCAATTATGAAAATTGTAAAACTGAAATTTCATTTAAAATTTGTATATGATGGGTCCAGTAATATTAAAGTTTAATCTATGTCGTGCGTAATACAAGGTGTTCAGAAGTCAGTCTGATTAATTCAATCAAATAGAAATGCATCAAAACTACTGTTTTTTTTATCATTGGTCTAGGAATATTAATGTTTAATGCATGACGTACGTAATATGTGACTCGCTATGGTCATCATAAAAATTATATTATTATTATTGATTTAAATATAGAATTTATTTGCAAGTGTTTAAAATTTTAGTCTTTGAAAATATCATTTTCCAAATAGTCGTTGTAATTTTTTAAATTACAATTTTTTTTTCTAGTTCATGAATTCATTTTTTTAAAATTCATTGTTATTTCCCTTTTTAAAATATATATGTAAAAGTATTTGAAAACGAGTTTTTACCCAAATTAGCGCAAAAAAAAAAAAAAATAAATAAATAAATAAATAAAAAATAAATAAATAAATAAATAAAAAAAATAAAATAAAAAAATCTTAGCAATGTGATGCATATATAACATTTGTACATTTTTTTTGTTTTGTTTTGTTTTTGTTCCATGTGTGCAATCACTCTGCTTTTTCCGGTTCAGATGTCATATGCGCAGTACATTGGAAACATCTTTTTCTGCGCCAAATGGGCGAAAACTTGGTTTTCAAATACCAATTGTACATATATTTTTTAATTATTCTCTATTATTTTAAAATGGATAGACTAATAAATAAAAAAGGTTTAACTAATAACTATAGAATAAAACAACTTATTTAATTAAAAAAATTAATAAAAGTAAATAAACAGTTTATTAATAAGTAAACAGTAATATTCGAGTTATCATGTGAGGAATAAAATCACCGTTTTACTTACCCATCATACGTAGTATAGGGTAAATCTTGCAATCGCACAGTGGGGCAAAACCCCAAAAAGCTGGCCAAAAGTCGAAAAATGAAGTTACGATTTAGGGAATTTCGATTATACAGTTGGCTAGAATAATATTCGGAGAGTCAGAATCTGTATTTTAAAAAAGATTTTTGTATTGCCCTTACAAGCAGCATCATTTCAAAAATTATGCTTGAAGGAGTATCATTTAGAGCAAACAAAAACAGCAAAACAACAGTTCCTCTAAACGCGTGCTACATTTTATAATATAATCCGATTTTAATGATTTGAAATGGATTCACACTATGATAGTATGTACTTTATTTGCATGTATTACAAAATTTATATTAAGCACGCAGGGCTTGAAATTCAATTTTCCAGAGGAGGGAAGACTCCCTACCAACATTTATAAATGGAGGGAAGTTTAGCTGTTTGGAAGGGAGAAAAAAAATCTTTAAAACCTACTGTTTAATGTGCTATTTAAAGAATTACACAAATACAGACATGACAAAATACTGCTGAAGCAATTTTTATTAACAAATTGTTATGCAAAATGAGATTTTTTATTTAAAAAAAGTCACGATTTTATATAGTTTATTTAGTTTTCAAAGGGATAAATTCCCTTCCTGTACTAATTACTTTTATTTCAGGTCTAATAAACTGTTTTTGGTTCAGGTCAGAGTGTGATTCTGGGTGAAATTTTTTTTTCGGAAATTCACATCGCGTTTTCGGAAATAGTCGGGGGAATTCCGCAAGTTACTTTCCCCTCGAGGGGGATTATCCGCGATCTTCAGACGAAATAAGCGATTTATCTGCGAAATTTTAGCAAAATCGGCGATTTATAGCGATTTTTTGTCGAAATCGGCGGTTTTTCCGCGATCGTTTGACGAAATCGGCGTTTGTTACGACGATCTTTAGACAAAGTTTGCATTTTTACGCGATCTTTTCTCGAAAACGGCGTTTTATTCCCGCGATCTTTTGACGAAATCGGCGTTTTCCCCATGATCTTTTGATGAATCGGCTTTTTTGTTTAAAATGATCTTTTGACAAAATATTTTTAAGCGATCATTTATCGAAAACGGCGTTTTATCCGCAATTTTTAGACGAAATCGACGTTTTCCTGCGATCTTTAGACGAAATCAGCATTTTATCTGCGATATTTGATGAAATTGCCGTTTTTTAAACCCGATCCGCGCAGGAAATTCGCGTTTTTTAGCAATCTTTTGACAAAGTTCGTTGACAAAAGCACTGAAGAAATCGTCGTTTTTCCACGAAATATTGACGAAATGTGTGCTTTTTCGGCGATCCTTTTACGAAATTTGCATTTCTCCGCGATTGTTTTTTCCGTGCGCAAAATTGTACAAGCTGGCAACTATGCGGAATTGGTAACCCAATTCCAAATTTTCGGAAATTTCGGACGAGAATTGTAAGTGAAATCGCATGGCAATAATTAAATTTTTTTTTTGTTTAAAAGAACTTTGGACAATAGACATTATTTCATGACTCCATGTATTAGGTTTTTTATTTTCAGACAATGAACGTGAGATGATGCTGATATGTTTTTATTATTTTTTGGTTTTCGATATTATGTTTTTTCTATATATGTCCTGTGATGTGAACGTCTAATAAATGTTTTCTGTATTTATAGAAGAAATTATATTTATCGTACAAAATATTATAATTTCATCTAAATATTACGAAAATTATTAACATTTTGGTAGAAGAGCGGTGGTTTTAGAGAAAATGATTGTGTTTTGAGTGCATAAATAAATGAAATAAAAAATATGAATTGAGTGAAATGAGGCCTAATGGAAGAAAATAATTTCTCCGATTGGAATAACCGCCAATAGGATAAGTTTAAGAGGTAAGAATTTTATATGCACTTAAAATATTCAGGAAGATAAATTATTTTAACTATGTCTGAGTCAAATATGTTTGGAATTCCCAGAATAGAACCCTTAACAAGTAAAAATTATACATTATGGAGTATGAGGGTTGAAGCTTTAATTAAGTCGAAGCATTTATTTGATGTTATCGAAAATGATGAACCGATAATAAATGAAAAGGATCCCGCTAGTTTAAAAGTGCATAAAACATGGTTAGAGAAAAATGATGAAGTATATGGTATAATTATATTAACGTTGTCAGCAGAACAAACAATGGCAGTTAGAGGAGTTAAGAAAGCTAAAGAATTATGGGAACTACTTAAAAAGCGTTATGCAGGAATTGAGAATCAAAGAAAAATTCAATTAAAAATTAATTTGGCGAGAATAGAAAAAAATGAAAGGGAAACAATTGAAGAATATTTAATAAGAGCTCAAGGTATCGCAAACGAAATATTAGAATTAGGTACAGAAGTTGATGAAAGCGAATTAATAGGATTTATTATAGAAGGACTCCCAAAGAAATATAGTGAAGTAACAACTGCGATATCGTCAAACCCAAATATTACTTACGAAGTGATGCGAGAAACTTTATTGAGATATGAAAGAAAATATGATAGATTTTACGAAAGCGATTTTAAAGCATTTAGGGCTAATGAAAAGAAAAGAATTTATTGCTTCGCGTGCGGAAAGCCAAATCATGTAGCGCGGAATTGTTATAATAAATCGAATATGACACACTCGCGAAATAATAGAGAATATTTACCAAACAAAAATTTTCAAAATTTTTCTAGTAATAAAGTTAAAGCATTTCAGGATATGAGGGAATATTCACAGAACAATAAGAATTTTAACAAGAATAATAATGTTTCAAACAAGAAAATAAAGGAATATACATGTTTTACAAATGAACATGCATTGCACTCAGATGAATTTCATAAAAATGAGTGTAAAGAATCTGAAAATAAAAGGGAAATAACCTGGATGTTAGATTCAGCTTGCACTTCGCATATGACGCATAGAGAAGATATCGTTGTAGAGGGAAAACCTGAAGATGTAGAAATTGCAACTGCTGAGAGCGAGCGATCAATACAAGCAAAATATCGCGGAGATGTTCATGTTACTGCTTGTGATCAGAAATTTGGCGAATCAAATATTAAACTTACAGATGTTCTTTGTGTACCTAATTTAAGAGAAAATTTGATGTCAGTTCCAAGTTTAGTCAGAAAAGGAAAATATGTGATATTTAATAATGAAGGAGCAGCCATTTATGAAAAGAACACAGGGGAATTAATTGCTCAAGGAACTTTTGAAGATAATACATTTAAAATAAATTTAGCTTTACGAGAAATAATTGAAGATAGAAACGAATCTTGTTTACAGACAAATGAATCTAAGAAAGAACTATGGCATAGAAGACTTGGGCATATAAATTATGCATACTTGCAAAGAATGTCAAGAGAAAATCTTGTAAGGGGATTAGAAGAGATAGGTGGTAAAGAAACAAAATGCGAAATATGTATTCAAGGAAAATTAACGAGAATGCCATTTAATCAAGTGATAGAAGGAACAACACGTATTTTAGAGCGGCTACATGTTGATTTATGTGGACCAATGACCGTACACTCATTAGGAGGAAATAAATACATGTTAATGGTAGTAGATGAATATAGTAGAAGATATTTTGTAGATTTTTTAAGAAGTAAAGATGAAGCAAAAGAAAGAATTATAAATATAATAGAGAGAAGAGAAAATGAAACCGGCAAGAAAGTAAAAGCAGTGAGATCAGATAACGGTGGAGAATTTACTAACGAACAGCTCATGAATTATTATAAAAGAAAGGGTATTAAGAATGAAAGAACAACAATTCATAGTCCTCAAAGCAACGGGATTGCTGAAAGAGCTAATCGTACAATTATTAATACAGCAAGAACATTGCTGATAGAAGCAAAGCTACCTTTATCTTTTTGGGCCGAAGCAGTGTCAACAGCAGTTTACATACATAATGTTACTCCAACAGCTACAAGAAAGAAAACGCCGTTAGAATTATGGTCAAGTAATAAGCCTACAGTAAAACATATGAAAGTATTTGGATGTAAAGCTTTTTATCGCAACGATGACATCAATAGAAAGAAATTTGATGTAAGAGCAAAACCTGCAGTATTTATCGGATATTCAAGAGATCGTCGAGCATACAGATTGTATGACTTAAAAGAAAAGAGAATACGTGAAAGCAGAGATGTTGTGTTTATAGAAGAAAAAATGGGATATGAAGATATAGTAAATAAAGAAGAAATGACTGATGAATTTGAATACATCAATATTATCAGTAATAAGAATATAATAGATGAACAAGAAGAGAACAATTCCGATGAAAATGATGAAGAATTAAATCAGGAAAAAGAAACAATTAGGTTGACAAATGATAGGGATACGAATGATCCGGAGACAGAAGAAAATGAAATAAATAATATAATTAATGAAAAAGAAGAACAACAAGAAAAAGAAAGTAATGAAAATAAGTTTCCTGGAGAACCTAGAAGATCATCACGAATGAGGAAACCGAATCCAAAGTATTTAGCAAATCTGGTGCACGAGGAAGTTCCGAAGAATTACAAAGATGTATTAAATTCTAAAAATAAGGATAAATGGATAGAAGCAATCAAAAAGGAATTACATTCGTTAGAAGAACACAAAACATGGAAAATTGTTGACAAACCAAAAGATGTGAAAGCACTGAGAAGCAAATGGATTTTTAATACAAAAGAAAGCGGTGAAGATGTAAAATATAAAGCTAGGTTAGTAGCAGACGGATCAAGACTTAAATTTGGAACAAATTATCAAGAATCGTACAGTCCAGTAATGAAAACTGAATCATTTAGAACTTTATTGGCAGTCGCAGCAATGAAAGGCTACAAAACTAGATTTTTTGACGTAGAAACAGCTTATCTGAATGCAGATCTAGAAACTGCTGTTTATATGAATCCACC
Source organism: Maratus speculifer (assembly GCA_964019185.1). Taxonomy (NCBI): domain Eukaryota; kingdom Metazoa; phylum Arthropoda; class Arachnida; order Araneae; family Salticidae; genus Maratus; species Maratus speculifer. The sequence goes on along the minus strand of OZ025301.1, from coordinate 75,198,759 downwards.
TGAAGGCCTACAAATTGAAGGAGGGAAGATATTACTCGTGACAGGAAATTTATATGGATTGCCTGAAGCAGGAAGATGCTGGTATGAAAAATTGGTTAAAATATTTGATAAGATAGGATTAAAACCATGCAAAGCAGACCCTTGTGTATTTGTCAATAAAAAAGATAATGAATTTATTACAGTTGGAATCTATGTAGATGATGGGATAGTCGTTAGTGAATCCGAAGATTTGATAAATAAATTCGTACAACAATTGAATAAAGAAGCGAAAATTAAAGAGCAGAAGAAAAATATAAAATTCCTTGGTATTGATATTGAAGAAAAGAACGGAGAATTTTTATTAGGGCAAACTAAATATGCAGAAAAGATCTTAGAAAGATTTGATATGGAAAATTGTAAAAGTGTGAAAACTCCTGGTGTTCTCGGAATAAATTTAGATGAATATGAAGGTGAAAATAAAATTGAAGAAACGCTATATCAAGAAATGCTTGGAAGTATAGGATATCTAGTAAGAGGAACAAGGCCAGATTTAGCTTTCACTTTAAGTAATTTGTCTCAATATGCAAAAGATCCTAGAGAAATTCATTTACAGGCAGTGAAGAGAGTTTTGCGTTATATCCAAGGCACAAAAAACTACAAACTTCGAATTAAAGGTAAAAAGGGTCAATTATCACTTTGTTCTGATGCTAGCTGGTGTACTACACAAGATTCAAAATCATTTGGTGGATATATCGTAAAAATAGGAGAATCTTTAATTGGGTGGAAAAGTAATAAGCAGAAACTGGTTGCGCTTTCTACAATGGAATCTGAGCTTTTAAGTTTGTGTGATGCAGTTTGTGAAGGAAAATGGCTAATGGGTCTCTTGGAAGAATTAAATCAAGAAGAAATGGCAAAGCGTCCAATAGAAATCAGTACTGATAGTCAGTCCGTAATTGATTGGATCAAAAACCCAAGGGTGAATAATCGTAACAAACATATCAATAGAAAATATCATTTTGTGAAAGATGAAAGAGCTAAAGGAGAAATTAAAACAAAATATGTAAATTCATCTGAACTGGAGGCAGATATAATGACTAAGAATTTGAGTTATGATGTCATGAAAAAACATATTACAAGTCTGGGCATTGCTGAGCATTATTGACATGCGAAAGGAGGGATTTGTAAGTGAAATCGCATGGCAATAATTAAATTGTTTTTTGTTTAAAAGAACTTTGGACAATAGACATTATTTCATGACTCCATGTATTAGGTTTTTTATTTTCAGACAATGAACGTGAGATGATGCTGATATGTTTTTATTATTTTTTGGTTTTCGATATTATGTTTTTTCTATATATGTCCTGTGATGTGAACGTCTAATAAATGTTTTCTGTATTTATAGAAGAAATTATATTTATCGTACAAAATATTATAATTTCATCTAAATATTACGAAAATTATTAACAAGAATCATCCCTGGTTCAGGCTGATTTTAGGTTGAGTGAGAACACAGTCTAAAGTAACCCCCCCCCCCCTTTCACACAATCCACTGTAACATTTCAGAAAATTTGCTGCAAATTAAAAAAAAAAAAAACACCCCTGAAGAATCCTTTGATAAATTTGGTGTTTTCCTGCGATATATCCTTTAAAGAAATTCAAATGCAGGGACGTGTTAAGAGAAAACTGCGCTTGGAGCAAAGTTTCAATTTAGTGTTCTTTTTCTTACCGGCCAAAAATGATGTTGGTTGTAGAAAATCAGCGCCCCTAAGTTTCTGCACCCGGGGCGACTGCCTCTTCGCCCCCAACTGCCCCTTTTTACACGACGCTGTTTATATGGCGATCCTTTCACAAAATTCACATATTTTCCGCGATGCTTTCACAAAATTCGCGTTTATTCAGCAATCATTTCACGAAATTCGCCTTTATTTCACGATTCTTTCAGAAAATTCGTGTTTATTCCGCGATTTTTTAGCTCACAGGCTATCATAGCCTGAGAGCTTATGTGCCCGTCCGTTCTGTATGTATGTTCGTACGTAACGCGATAACTCATGATAAAAATATCGGATCCACTTGAAATTTTGTATATAGGTATATCCTGATATGGCGCTTCCCTGATTAGTTTTTGGAGTTCATTCGATATGTATAAGAGGGGGAACGGGGGGCTCATGCCCCTCCCCTTAATGGATATAAATGGGTTTTTCATGCAGAATTAACAGTTTTTGTCCAAAATTTAGATATAGGATCATTCTGATGAGGCGATTACGTGACTGTTATGTGTTCATTGAATAAGTATAAGCAGGGAGAACGGGGGCTCATGCCCCCCCCCCTTAATTGATATAAACGGGATTTTCATGCAGAATTAACGGTTTTCGTTCAAAATTTAGATATGGGATCATTCGGATGAGGCGATACCGTGGCTGTTATTAGATGTTCATTGAATAAGTATAAACAGGGGGAACGGGGGCCCATGCCCCTCCCCTTAATGGATATAAATGAGTTTTTCATGCAGAATTAACAGTTTTTGTCCAAAATTTAGATATAGGATCATTCTGATGAGGCGATTACGTGACTGTTATTATGTGTTCATTGAATAAGTATAAACAGGGGGAACGGGGGGCTCATGCCCCCCCCCCCTTAATTGATATAAACGGGATTTTCATGCAGAATTAACGATTTTCGTTCAAAATTTAGATATAGGATCATTCGGATGAGGCGATACCGTGGCTGTTATTAGGTGTTCATTGAATAAGTATAAACAGGGGGAACGGGGGGCTCATGCCCCTCCCTTTAATTGATATAAACGGGATTTTCATGCAGAATTAACAGTTTTCGTTCAAAAGTTAGGCATAGGATCATTCTGATGAGGCGATTCCGTGACTGTTATTAGGTGTTCATTGAATAAGTATAAACAGGGGGAACGGGGGGCACATGCCCCCCCTTAATTGATATAAACGGGATTTTCATGCAGAATTAACGATTTTCGTTCAAAATTTAGATATAGGATCATTCGGATGAGGCGATACCGTGGCTGTTATTAGGTGTTCATTGAATAAGTATAAACAGGGGGGAACGGGGGTTCTAATGCCCCTCCCCTAAACTTGCATAAATGGATTTTTCAGTCAGAATTGTCAGATTTCGTTCTAATCTCTGAATAGTTTTGGAAGTTTAATGGTTAAGTATAAAAGAGGGGAATAACTCCTCTTAAATTATATAAATGCTAAATGGGTTTTTATTAAGAATTATCCGATTTGCTCTGAATTTTGGATATAGATTTTTTAATATGATAAAGCATGTACTTGATAGTTTAGGAAGTTCAATGATTAAGTATAAAAAGGAGAAAGGGGAGAGCTGTTTCCCCTTCTTAATTTTTTTTTTCGAACGGAATTAACGAAAATACAAGGCTGTAATGTACAATTAGTATGCTTAGCCTGTGAGCTCAATGCCATCAGTTTAACTGGGCAATATTCTTTTTTTTATTTTTAAAGAAATTCGTGTTTTATCGAGATCTTTTAAGGAAAGTCGAGATTTTTTTTCGCGATTCTATGAGAAAATTGCCGTTTTTATCGCGTAATCTAACAATTTTCTGCGAACGATTGATGAAATTGATTGTGAAAATATGCAATTCAGCTCGTTTTCAAAAGCTATGAAAAATCGGTAATTAGCCCGGAAATTTAGACATAACTATCCAAATTTCGGGGCTGATAAACGATGTTTCATAACTTTTGAAATCGAATGAGTTATTTTTATCGAAATTTTGAAACTGAATTACTCCGTTCTTGCGACGGTAAATCGCACGAAACTTGTCAATTGATCGCGGGAAAAAAAATGCGAAATTTGACGATTGGTTGCGGAAAAATAGCGTGAATTCCAGCGATTTTTCGCAGCAAAATGTCATTCAGTCGCACGAAAATATCACCAAAAAAATAAAGGAAGTTAATCGTAGTTTTAAAATGCAAAATTTTTCGGAAAATTCGGGAATTTTTTTGGGCGGGAGAGTCCCGCCTAGATATTTTTTTGGGCGGGATTTCAAAATTTCGGGCGCGAATCCCGCCATCCCGCCCTGAAATTCAAGCCCTGGCACGTAAAATTTAATAAATTCATTGTCATTTTTAATAAAAAATTTTAGAAAAAAAAATTTATTTTTTTGCTTTTAAACATCAAAAAATTTAAATGTTCCACAGTGTTCCGCAACGAAATTTAATGGAAATAATAACTTGGGCTATTGTCTAGTGATTCATAAAAAACCAGCTGCCCAAAACTGCCTTTCTGCATTTCACGCATATTTTAGTAACCGCAAGTAAAAATGCCACTTTTTCGGCCGCCTCAAAAATTTTGAAATTAACTACTTTTTACATAATTTAGCGGATAAATATTTTTCAAAATTTTGAATTATTCAATTTTATAATAGTTTATTTCCTATTATATTGTAAATAACTACTATAATCGTAAGATTACATTAATTTGATAAGTAAGCTTAGTAATGAAAAAATTCTCTATTACTGATCCGGTAGAATAACATTTTCTATCTTTATAGGTAGTAATTTTGTTTGTTCTATTATAATTAGAAGAATTATTTTGTCAATGGCTATATTTGCTAGATCAAACTACTGAGCGTATTTCATTAATGCGAGTAAAAATCATTATGAATATCACTTTCGCTTATATTAGTAATTTGGATTTGATTTGCAAGTGAGGATGTGATGCCACATCTATTCTGAGTACATTTAAACAAATATTTACCTAATGAAGATGGCAGGAAGTCTAATATATTTTTCTTTTCTTCCGTGCTACTAGAATACATAAATATTGCGAATAATTCATGAATCGTTAATTTGAAAATATCGAGATCTTCATTTTACTGATTTTATCGGGCCAATCAAGATCCATTTTTCTTTTTCAAGAAATACAGAAGCAACTGTCAAAGAATGGGATTGCATTAAATACTAGCAGAATCAACTTATTTCGTTTAATACAATCACTGATACAGAAGAAAAAGTCGTTAAATACGAATTAGTGTAATACTCAACGTTGCTACCTATGTCAGACACATCAAAACAGCATCTTACCGATCTGACATTTTTTATTAAAAGTGGATTGAGATAATTTAGAATTCAGAATATCTAAGTTACATGCAAAGATGTTTAGAGAAGCCTTACACCTGGCAGACAACTGGATAGAAAAAATGAAAAGCTCGTACTCTGCATGAAAAGAAGAACACTGAAATTGCAAAATAAAATATGCAAAAAATATTTCGTTTACAATCAAGACTTCTAGTCGAGAAACTAAATCCCAGATTTGGAAGCACAAATGATGGAAATACAATTCAATGATTCTTTGAAAACGCAACTATTTGTTTCTAAACGAGCATATACGAAGATATGATTAAACGCTTCTATGCCATAAGTAATTTCTTGTAGCCATGTTATTTATTTGATAAACTTCGAAAAATTTCCCTTACAAATAGCTCGTAGATTTGAGCAGCACCCCTGGCTCTATATGTTTACTTCAGTGCACAAACTACTTATTAATGACAAAGAAATAACATTATCTTCATTACTGCCAATTTGTCAAATGCCATGAGATACTCAAGAATCATGCAACAAACTGATCAAAAGGCATCGAGAAGATTTATCGTAAAGATGCAGTAACGAGAAAAAAAGCTATTTTTACGTCTTTTAATGCCATCAGATTCTTTCCTTTCCAGTTTATGTAAATTATCGTAGAAGAAGTTATAATCACTGATCCTAAGAGTCATAGGATCTTCCAATACCGCCAACAAGTTCTGCTAACTATTTCGACACCTTGACCTCTGAAGAATCTTTTTATTATACTACAATTGATTCTAAAGGTTAATTTCTGGAATATATTTTCGTTTTTATTTTAAAAATATAAAAATTAAATAGTCTAATGTTTTACTTTCCATTAACGTACTTAAATTTCGTTTAAATATGTCTTGGTTTTTTGAAAAATCCCTTTTAAGTTTACCTCGAAATTTTAAATTTTATTTAAATCTTATTGTTTTTACTCTTAATCTGTAATTTTATTTATTTATTTTTAAAATTTAACTTTTGAATTCTAATTAGCATCTGAAACGTTTACGAAATTGAATATAAATTGAATAACTTTCGAGACATTTTAATTTTTATTCCACCATATTGTATCCGCCATTTTTTTTTTCAATTTTAATTTTGTATTTTTACTTAGCATCTTCAAAAACACATGTATATGAATTTTCGTACAATTTGATTAACATTTTCATATTTTGGCCAGCTTTTCGGGATTTTGCCCCACTGTGAATCGTTTTGAAAATCGAAAAATTTTTTTGACGGATTTACACGTTTTGGACACTGGAGATTCCGAAAAACATATTTTTAGAAAAAAAATTTGCCGTTCGTTCGTCTGTGTGACTGACTGTCTGTAACCGCTCTATCTCCCGAATAAATTGAGATAGAGACTTGACATTTTGTATGTGCTTAGTATGTAAGAATGGGACGAAGCCTATTTAATATCAGTAACCTCGATTATCCAGAACTATTTTTTCGGACTCTCGAAAAATTCGTTCTGATGAAAGGTACATAAAAATTTTCGAATTTTTTTATTTTAAGGAGTGGACGCAAAAGGCAATAAATTAACACAAACTTTGCGTAAAAAACGAAGTCGATCGGATTATTAGTTTTCGAGATATTTCTAATCCTGTTTTCCACATTCTTTGATTTTTCATGACCCTGTATTTCATTCAAATTTCAATTCAAAGATATCTTTTAATTGAAAATGAGACACTTAATTCGATGCAAGAAACCGTTAGTGAATATGATAGTTTTTTTTTTTTTTTTTTTTTTTTTTTTTTTTTTTTTTTTTTTAGAGTTATAAGAATGTTTCTTTTATGCGATTCAGTGCTACTTGAATAGTTTGGCGTTTCATACAATTTGTCGAATTTGGTTCATCAGAAATTCATTAATAGAGCATGATGATGTGTTAAAAATACTTAAAAATACGTTTATATTTTGTTTTGGAATGGTAATGCATTTTATAAATTGTTTACATATGTTATGTTTTCAAATATTATGTTATGCATATCCATGATGGGTAAGTATTACGGTGGCCTCCAACGACTAGTTTTGCAATCGCGACAATGTGGTGCGTATATGACATCTGTGCCCATTTTTACTTACCCATCATACGTAGTATAGGGTAAGTCTTGCAATCGTTTTGAAAATCGAAAAAAAATTTTTTGACGGATTTACACGTTTTAGATAGTGGAGATTCCGAAAAACATATTTTTAGAAAAAAATTTTTGCCGTCCGTCTGTCTGTCTGTCTGTCTGTCAGTCTGTCTGTCTGTAAACGCTCTATCTCCCGAACAAATTGAGATAGAGACTTGAAATTTTGTATGTAGTTAGTATGTAAGAATGGGACGAACCCTATTTAATACCAGCAACCTCGATTATCCGGAACTATTTTTTTCGGACTCTCGAAAAATTCGTTCTGATGAAAGGTACATAAAAATTTTCGAATTTTTTTGTTCTAAGGAATGGACGTAAAAGACAATAAAATAACACACATTTTGCATATAGAACGAAGTCGATCGGATTATTAGTAACCGAGATATTTGTAATCTTGTTTTCCACATTCTTCGATTTTTCATGACCCTGTATTTCATTCAAATTTCAATTCAGAAGTATATTTTAATTGGAAATGAGACGTTTAATCCGACGCAGTTAATTGTTAGTTAATCGAATTAATATTTTCGGAGTTATAAGGATGTTTCTTTTACGCAGTTCGGTACTACTTGAGTAGTTTGGCGTTTTACATAGTTTGTCGAAATTGGTACATCAGCAGTTCTTTAATATAGCATTACTATGTATATTAACAATATTTAAATTTTGTTTATGAATTGCAATGCATTGTATAAATAGTTTCACATGTTTTATTTTCATATACATATCCATGATGGGTAAGTATTACGGTGGCCTCCAACGACTAGTTTTGCAATCGCGACAATGTGGTGCGTATATGACATCTGTGCCCATTTTTTTTTCATTCTTATGACCCAATTCCGCTTTGAATGAAATATGACGATCTGGACCATACTTGCATTCAAGTATAAGTTGATTTACATAAATATAAGGCAATGTATCAAACCACAGTTTGTAACTATTCTCCGTTTTTTAATACAATTCAGCATTTCGAAAATCCTTTCGACTCCGCACATAGAATTTAGAAAATGTTTCATTTTCATATTCTTTAATCTTCTGAAATCCTTCTTCAACGGAACCAACTCATAATACATTCATTATCTGTATAGGTTTTCCATTTTTTAGGGTTTCGTACATCTGACAAAACCCTTCGTCACTGTCCTCTGTTTGTCTGTCACAGAGTCCTTACACAGAAACTACATAAGCCAGGGAGTTCAAATTTTGTGTACTTATAGAAGAATACCTGTTGACACACAACAAATCATAAAATTTTGAAAAAGACTATTATTTTAATTAAAATATTAATTATAATATCATCAGTTTATCTTTTTTTGTTGTTTTTTTCCTTCTAATTACTCCATTTCTTTCACTTTAAAAAAAAAATAGAGTACTGCTGTTGCCACAATTACAAAATTGGGGTACTACTAGGTTATCGCGTCGACGGAAAAATTATCGCCAAACTTTAAGATTAAATACCAATCACGGATGATCGTGAATGTCACATCCAATGACAGTAAATACAATTTACGTGTTTAAAAAATGTCATTAAGTTATTTTTATTTCGACTTTTTATTTGTATTTTTATTATTATTCTACTAATTATTTGTTTAAAATAAAAATTATGTCAATATGTATAATTTGGCTATTAGTTTGGCGATTTGTATAATTTGGCAAAATTAGTCGACAGAGTAGTACCAAAATTGGTATTAAAAACTACAAAAAAAATTAATATCTCAAAAATAAACTGAGGTACAGCTTTCAAATAAACTGCATTTAAAAGTACATTTTTCCCTATACGATGGTTCAAAAGTTAAAAATGTGTGATTTTTACAAGTTTAAAAATTTGCAGTAGCGTAAATTTTAAAATTGTAATTTCATTTCTTCTAATTGCAAGTAAATTTAAATAAAATTATTATGTATGCAAGATAAATTAAAGGATTAAATAAATCACGTGCTTGTTTTTTTTTTTTTTTTTCATCCTATTTATGATCTATTTTGTCACGCGAAGTGAAATGTTTATTAAATTCTTATTAATTTAAATTACTAGCCGGCTCTGATGACCAGTTTTGTCTCCCTTAAATTTATGCTAAGCTTTGCAATATTTTACTTTTATCCATAATTTTATTTACTTGCGTAGCTTCACTAAGTCTGCAGATTCTAATCGAGAAATCTATGCGATCAAAGCAGGATTTCTCGATATTTCTCTCGAGGGGAAATTATATAGAGAGAACTGGGGCACATTGATACAGTTTTTTTCTATGAATTTTTTTGGTGTCTAGAAAGCAGAAATTTCAAGTTATTTTTCAATGTGGTGACAGCAAAACTTGTGTAGTGTGTTATAAAAATGTACAATCGTTTTTTATATGTAATTTTGCATGTAATTTTAAAATAATAAAAAAAAAGTCATTTGTACGAATGTGCTCCATCCCCGGGGCAGATTGATACACTTCATGGGGTATTTTGATACGTCTGGGAAAAATGGAGACAAAATAACACCAATGCATGTTTATCATAGAAAATGAGTTTGCAAACCATTTAATATTTATTTCTAAAAATTCATATCACCCACAATTTATTTTTAAGCAATATTAAAGAAATCAAAATGAAATGTGTAAAGACCTGATATTTTTTCGCTGTTCCTTGTCTGATTGTTGGATGTGGTAACTTTGTCATATCTGGCACTTCAACTCCAGCATTACCTTCTTTCTTAAGAAAGGAAAAAACTACCAGGTTTTCTCTTTATAAATCGGTTTTTATATAGGAAAAAAGGATAATTAAATTAAAAATTCTGTTTATAATATAATTATCTTGTGTTGATATGCAGCTTGTTTCTCTTACTAAACATTTCTCATGTCGAAAATACTTTTTTTCACTGGAAAATCGATAGAAATATCTACTAGCACTAGATGTTAGGTCAGGGCCGTAGCTAGAAGTGATCAATAGGGGGGGGGGGCTCAAGAGATTCTAGGGGGGGGGGGGCTCATATTTTTTCTCTCTCTCTCTCTCTATCTCTGACGCAGAAAGAAAAAATTAGTGCTTATTCAAATTGCAGGTACTCTGTTTCTTAATAAACTGTTGTAATAACTTCATTTTATACTAAGAAAAGTATACGATGATGAAAAATTTGAGTGTATAACTGGTGCAAAATTAAACAACATTTTAGCTTCATATGTACAAATAGGATGAGGGAGTGTCGAAATTACTTATTCTAGATACAATTTAGTAACTCTGCAAAACTGTGAAAGAGTCTCCAAGCTAAATTAGATTTTTGAATAAAATTTCATTTTAATCTTCGGAACAGAAATTCATTGAGTGACCTTGGAATCTTTTCCAGGGGGGCTGAGCCGCCCATAGCGCCCCCTTAGCTACGGCCCTGTGTTAGGTAAATTTGTACGTCAAAAAATACTACAAAGTACTGCAAAAATAAAACAAAATGTTCTAATATAAAAATTAGAGCTATTTCACTTCAATAAAGACTAGTATTAGAAATTGTTGGCAAAAAAATGGTTGGATTACAGAGTGTATCGCAAAATAATAATAATAATAATAAAAGGTTATGAAAGAATGAATTAGAAAAAGATCTAGGTTGTTTGTAGCTAGCATGAAGCATTTTGATATGTATCAATGTGCACCATACAGCCATTTTGTATAAAATGAGTCTCAAATCCAACACTTTATAATTTAAATAACAATAAAGAATGAAGAACTGATAAAGAGTAGCTTTACTTGCCAGGGAGAATATTCTTTTCGGTTGAAAATACAGGAAAAGTTGTATAATACCATTTCAATTGTACAACTCAAATTTACTTTTGACCTACAGAAACAGTAAATCACCAGTCCCATTTCATCAAACTACTGAATCATCCCAAGATTTTCTGTATGTAGTTGAGAATACTAGCATCACAATTTGGAGCTGTTGTGAAAATTCCTGTAATGACCCTGTGAGCAGTAGAGGGGGTGTATCAATGTGCCGCAGTTCCCCCTACAGTCGGCTCTCGTTAATTCGAATTCGTCGGGACCACAAGAAATGTTCGAATTATGGAAAATATAAAATGAAAACATGCTCGATATGGTACTAATACAAAGGAATTAATGGTATAGTGTTTTTTAAATTTATTTCGTCTGTTATCATTAGAATATGCCTTAATATTAAATTAGAATAAATGTACGTTGCAGTTTGCTTCCCAAAACATCCAATTAGTATTATTGCTGTAGTAAGCGTTCTCCCACGAGAACCGAATGACTCGTACACATTTGTTTATCTGCTGACGATCAGGTTTTATCCAATTAGCCTGATAGCAAAGAAAAGGAAAATACATCAGTTTCGTTGTGGGACTGACACCGGGCAGACGGCCCGAGATCCCTCCACTCGACGTCCAAGCGTAAGCGGCCGGCGAATGCGCCCCGGACTTGCTCGAAAGGCCTAAGCTTCCCCCCTTTTACCCTGATATGTGTATATAGACTCCTATAGCCCAGAATTCCAATAAACTGTAGTTATATTATTAAGTATTGACTCTTGTAATTATAACCTCCACCTACCACATGGGGGCCGGCCTATGAATCCTGTATTGAGCGGAATTGGACCCTGCTAGCCTGAACTGCAAATCTCAGCGTCAGATCATCTGCTTTGCGCTGCGCTCCACCTTTCAGCATACGGCATCGGCGTGTGTGTTTGCCCGCACTCTATTTGTTGTTCAAGAAATTATTCCTTGGATTGCGAACTGTTTTCCTCCTCTACATAGTACAGCGCTCCCGGAATCTAAAATATTGTTATCTACGCCTCTTGCGGACATCATCTCTGTGAATTACCGGCGGACCTTCCCTTTCTGCAACTGTTCTCTGCAATCGGTGAAAATCCGCTCCTTCCCAGCTATAGCGGATGTGTGGTAAACGGTGTTTCTTCAATCTCAGCGGCGCGTGATATTGTGTTTCTTTTTTTTTCTCCCTCTGTCGCTTTATTTACCAAGAATATCAATGCTCCTCCGGCTCTCTTTAAGAGCGAAAATTTTTTTTTTAAAAATTGGATACAGTATATGCCAGGTAAGCGTTCACCATTTTGATTATTTTTTATTGAGATGCAATTGATTTAATATATTTTATACGAAATGCAGTTAGCCGACATATCTTTCATACGAAGCCAGATTAAATCGGCCAGAACTGATAAAATCAAATTGCTTCACCAGCTAATTTTTTCATCCGACGAACACCGACAGAACCGCCAAAATTTACGATTATTTTCCGGATTTCCTTTTGCAACCCAAACTCCAGAATATGAGGCGAAATTACAGGAGATTTCTGACACTTTTGATAAGCTACAGTTAATTACTGTAGCGAACCTGCTGAATCTCGATATTTCGGGAGAAATTCCCGACTTAGCTAAGCGCATAGTAGATTCTTTAATAGACATCTCTAAATTGAAATCTTCATTTGACAATGCCTCGAATTCTGAATCAGATGAACCCAAAAATACTTCTCATATCAGTACAGAGACAGCTAATTTCGTTTACGAAGACAGTGACACACAAACCGAAGCATTTCACCCTACACAACAACATTCCATTTCTTTTCACGACTTAGAGCATCTTATAACACCCTTCAGTGGTGCAAAACACGAGGATATCAAAGTTTGGATTGATCGTTTTGAAAAGCTAGCGAACTCTTTTAAACTTTCCCATTTTCAAAAATTCTTGTTCGCGGAACGTGCACTCTCTGGGATCGCATTACTATATGTTCGGGGTGAACCTAACATTTCCTCATATCCCTCACTCAAACAAGCGCTTTTGCGCGAATTTTCGAAATCCGTTTCCCCCGCAGAAATTCATAGGTTACTCTCGGTGCGACATAAGAAGAACTCCGAGTCATTAATGGAATACTTCTTAAAAATGAAGGAGTTGGCTCAAAGAGCAAATATTGATGACATGTCTGTCATCCATTACATCATCCAAGGTATCCCAGATCCACCGGCTAACAAATCTATTTTGTACGGATGCTCGCATTTAGCTGATTTTAAACAAAAACTTCTCATATATGACGAAATTCCTGCTGCCGACTCTCATCCTAGACCCAAGCCTGGAATCGAAACGAAACTTTCTCCGCGCCAAGATATCAATCAACCACACCCCCCTTTTTTTGACAGCTGCACAGAGCTACGACTCTTTCAACTAGTTCGTTTTTTTTTCTCTCTCCTCCGTAACTTCTTTTGCGTATTACGGTGAACATTATCAAGATTGTTGTGAAATATGCACTTATTTTTACCTTCACCGTTTATTTACGAAAATTACTGTGTATTACTCAAGATGTGTATTTTTTTTTTATCATGTATGCCAGCGTTCATCTCTAAGTGTGTGAATATATGCGCAGTGCACCAATTTTATTTTTGTGTTTTATTTTTGTGTTGTGCTCCAGTCACCCAAATTGTGAATCTACAGTGTACTTAATCAGTGGCTCAGCTTATGTGTAAAGTGCTCGGGAATCAGCTCGCTTATGTGTAAAGTGAACTGTCAAGTTACAGCTTTCTCATCTAATAGTGCTGTTTTGAAACTACAATTTTTATTAGAGGCACAATTTTTTTAAAAGTATTATTTTTTTTTTCTCGTTTGTGAAATATGCTCCATGATTGTAATTTTTTTTTCTTTCTCTCATTTTGTGTCTCACTCAAGATTGTGCAAAAGTGAATTTTTTTTTTATCACTCGTCCTTTCGCTGACATAACTTTTAACTAGTGACTATAGAGAGCTTTGGACAGTTTCACCAGGACTGCCAACACTTTTTGAAAAGAAACTATCGTTATTATCTCCACACTTTTACATCATATTGTTGTAATATATATTATCTGATTGTTATGTATGTTATTATCTTTTGATTATTGTGTATTTTATTATGTAATTTCTTTCCTGTATATTGTAATATTGTGCCCCCCCCCCCGCCCTCCCTACTTTTTTTTTTCTCTTTTTTCAGTTAAAGTCTAAATTTTATTGTCGTGGCACGGATAACTTTAAACTCGGTACAACGGAGGAAAATTGTTTTTTTTTTACCCGCCGCCCAGACGGGGCAAGAAGCGGTAGAATTTTTTTTTAATGTTATATGAGTCGTGTGTCTGCGGTTTTTCAGACGGAAATTTCGCAGAACATCACAAGAACAGACGGTTCTTGTTGCCTCTTGTGAGAGTAGCATTCAAGCAGACGGCTTGATACGCACAGACGGTGTCATGGCTACTCGCGCTGTTTTGTTTTGGTTTCGTTTTCTTTCCGTTCGCAACTTGTTTTGTTTCCGTGTACCACTTAAATTTAATTTAACTTTAATTAAGTCCGTATAACCGAATTTTGAAAAATTCACCGTTTTTTTTTCTCAGTTTGACAATAATTTAAATTTTAAATTATTTTTTTTTTCTCTCTAATATTTTTTTTTCTCCCTCTTTGTGGTGTTTTTTTTTTATTTTTAAAATACAAGTGCGGGGACGCACTGTCGTCGATGGCCGAGTGTACGTTGCAGTTTGCTTCCCAAAACATCCAATTAGTATTATTGCTGTAGTAAGCGTTCTCCCACGAGAACCGAATGACTCGTACACATTTGTTTATCTGCTGACGATCAGGTTTTATCCAATTAGCCTGATAGCAAAGAAAAGGAAAATACATCAGTTTCGTTGTGGGACTGACACCGGGCAGACGGCCCGAGATCCCTCCACTCGACGTCCAAGCGTAAGCGGCCGGCGAATGCGCCCCGGACTTGCTCGAAAGGCCTAAGCTTCCCCCCTTTTACCCTGATATGTGTATATAGACTCCTATAGCCCAGAATTCCAATAAACTGTAGTTATATTATTAAGTATTGACTCTTGTAATTATAACCTCCACCTACCACATAAATACATAAACAAATTAAAAGATTGGAAACAAGCACAATGGAAGAAAAAGTTAAAGCGTCACTGGTGGACAGACGGGGCTCTAAGAAAGTGGACGTCAATTGCATTGTATTATATGTATACTCGTTCGGAACAATTTTCACAAAAATCAAAGAAAGAAAGTTATTTATATGATATGAAATGCGTGAGAAAGAAAAGAAAAAAAAAAAATTCTTGTTAATTCGAATTAAACGAAGTCAAGAGAAAATGAGTTCGAATTAATGAAAAATTTTAACGTTATTCTGCCATTAAAAATTTCGGGACTTCATGCTTCGTTCGAATTAAGCGAACATTCAAATTAACAAGAGTCGACTGTATTCTCATTCTGTTTTGGTTGGCGCAATTGGCGAAGAAAAGCCAAAATAGCGCCGAAAAAATGTTTTTAGTTTGTTAATTTAATGATAAAGTGTTTTAAAGAAGATATTAAACGAAACCCTCTGTGCGATCTAAAATCGCAATTACCAACATTTTTTTTTTTTTTTTTTTTAATGATGTTTATTTTGGATCTCATTCTTCACGCATGGAAAAACCGCATATTTTTTTTATCTTTCTCAATGCAATAAACAATACACAAAAAATAAAACTGTACAATTTCCATAGCGTGCTGTTTTTTTTTCGTTCTCGTTCTGGACGCAGCAGGCGAAAACTCTGAATTTGTATGAGAAAAGGGCATCAATAAATTATTCGTTGCATCACTAATTTTAACAGCTCTTCATTTTTCACATTTTAATAAAAAAATACTGCCAAAATTTATTCAAAACAACTTGTATATATAAATTAAATTCAAAATTCTATAATATGTTTTAATAATAAAACAAACTGATTTTTTAACTATGCTTAAATGTACTCCCTTTCCATCACGGGCAAATTCTGTTCGTAAAATGAGAAATTATTGTCTGGCATCAGAATTTATAAAGACTTTTTTAGAAATTAAAAACTCTTTAATTAAAACTCTGATTAAGAAAAATCAAAAACAAAATTTCACTAAAATATTCTTGGTGCCGATTGCAAGTTTGGAATTAAGGCCCCACACTAGGCACAGAAAAAGACCCGGATGATAATGTAAAGTCTATGGGGGCGTTCTTTTCAAATACCTCGTTCAAATTTTAATATTTTTTTACCTGATTTTTTTTTTTTTTTTTTTTTTTTTTGCGTAGGATAGCTGAGGAATCCACAACCGGCCTAGTTTTTACTTTTTCGATTTTGCTCATATAATTTTAATATTGAGCTATTCCATCTCAATTCAGGCAGACAGTACTGATATGCGTCAAGTCACCATCACAGATTTTTTTCAAAAAAATTCAGTAGTTAGAACTAAGTGATTTATAAAATTTCCTAAAAGGATTTTTCCCTAAAAATTTTTTTTCTCTGATTACAGCACTTTAAAATTTATGATAAAATTGGCAGTTTTCAGAAAAACTGAAAAACGCTTCATTTTGAAATGTACACAATACCAAACATATTCAACATATTCAGTCAATTTATTTTTTATAAACAGTTATTAAACTGAATTTTACTTTGGCATAGTTTTAAAGAATATAGTGACATTTTTACTTAATTAAAAAAATTAGATTTTAAGTATAAAAAATATAATTATTAGTGAATTTAAGATTTTTTTTCAGAATGAAAAAAAATATTTTAAAGCTAAACATTGATGGCAATCTAAAGACCTTTAATGGGAGTTTTACAGCAAATTTTATTTTAACTCTAAGGTGCTTACAACTTCTGTAATTCAATTTTAAATTTTGCAAAATTTTGTAAAATCACTACTTTTGAAATGCAATTTCTCAAAAACACCATTTTTTAAAAATCTGATAATATGCTCAATTCATACCTTATTAGTCTCTAATAAATACCTTACAAGCAAATCGTGTGTTTTTGCTTAGAAAATTTTATATGATTTTTTGAAAATAACATGTTGTGTGTATTTTTCAACAGACCACAAAGGCCAGTTCTTCCTTATTTAACCGAACTTGTAATGTAATTAATATTTCAAACTAAAAAATACATCACTAGTACATAATTATTACTGTTAAATTATAGCTAATCATTTGCTTAAATTTAAAATTGCGTAAAATACAGCCAATAATAAAATTAGTATTGATGATATGTTATTTCATTCCATACTCATGAATGTGTTAAATCCATCTACAGTGTGTAAAATTTTTTTTATATAGTATGGATATAATATATTAATGTGCAAATACATACATAACAGAAGAATTAGGTAGTGAAGGTTTCTTAAATTAACTTCAACTCCTTATCGTTGAAGGTATGAAGTCGCTCAGATTGTCCTATTGTAACTGATTTTTCTGTTTCTAGAAGCACATTTTCCAATGGTTGCACATTCATATTTTTTCTTTCCAGATTCTTTTGGCCACTGGAATGCTTTATCTATGGACCATGTTGGGTACATGAATGATACTTTAATGTCATTTAGTTCTTGTGATTGATATACCATTGATTTGTCCTATCCACCAATTATTTTCATAAATGCATCCAATGACATCACCGATTTGGAAACTATGTATTGAATATTGTCTTTTCATTTGGCTGAAGGTTTCAACTTTTGTCAATTCATTTTTACTTGCTCGTTCCATATAATTTTCATTATTTACAATCACCCTATAATGTTTATATCTAATACCAACAATAGATTTTGCATTAGCATATTCTTTCTCATTATTAGTTCTATAGGATTGAGTAATATTTTTGTCTGGATGGACTAGAATGTTATTTTTTAGCAGAGAAGATAGTTCAGCAACAAATGAGACAGAATTTTGGATAGCTTTTATTGGATCCTTTTGGAGATTAAATTTTGTTGCATAGTGCTTGTCTCAGCATCACATGCACTTTTAACATGGCCAGTACCTGAAAATATCCTCTACTTTAGTACAATTTTATTTTTGTGCAATTCATAAAACTGATACTTGTTTTTAAAATGTGCTCCAGCTCCATCTGATATATACACAGGTGATTCCAGTGTTTGTAATTGGTACAACTTAAATAATTCTTTTTTTTACTTTTTCTATGTCACAAACAGCATGAGCTGTATCATGAGTTAATCATCAGAAACTATGATAAAACTCTTTATTTCTTCTCTAAAGTATGCTGTGCAGGTAACTAACGATATCTGAGTATTCTGCCAGTGGTAGCTTTGTACTTCATTTGGCAGTATTAGTGAGTAATTTTCAGCAAAGTCAAAATGCATCACAAGCGCAGATTTTTTTTAAGGGGTTTGGCTTATTTAATTTTATGAATAGGAATTTTTGAAGATTAGCTTATATTTATCTGCCATAATAATGTGCATATTATTATTTTTTTATTAAAAAATATTATTATAAATACAGAGAAATAAGAAAAAGCTTGATCTTCTGGTTTTCTGAGAAAAAAAAACTAATTGGGAAAAAAACTAAACTTGAAAAAAAATCTAATTCAGTTGTAATGTATGTATTTGCATTTTAATATATTATATCCATACTATATAACAAAATATTTAACACACTGCAGATGAATTTAGCACATTTATGAGTATGGAATGAAATGACATATGATCAATACTAATTTTATTATTGGCTGTATTTTACGCAATTTTAAATTTAAGCAAATGATTAGCTATAATTTAACAGTAATAATTATGTACTAGTGATGTATTTTTTAGTTTGAAATATTAATTACATTACAAGTTCGGTTAAATAAGGAAGAACTTGCCTTTGTGGTCTGTTGAAAAATACACACAACATGTTATTTTCAAAAAATCATATAAAATATTCTAAGCAAAAACACACGATTTGCTTATAAGGTATTTATTAGAGACTAATAAGGTATGAATTGAGCATATTATCAGATTTTTAAAAAATGGTGTTTTTGAGAAATTGCATTTCAAAAGTAGTGATTTTACAAAATTTTGCATAATTTAAAATTGAATTACAAAAGTTGTAAGCACCTTAGAGTTAAAATAAAATTTGCTGTAAAACTCCCATTAAAGGTCTTTGGATTGCCATCAATGTTTAGCTTTAAAATATTTTTTTTTCATTCTGAAAAAAAATCTTAAATTCACTAATAATTATATATTTTGTACTTAAAATCTAATTTTTTTAATTAAGTAAAAATGCCACTATATTTTTTAAAACTATGCAAAAGTAAAATTCAGTTTAATAACTGCTTATAAAAAATAAATTGACTGAATATGTTGAATATGTTTGGTATTGTGTTCATTTCAAAATGAAGCGTTTTTCAGTTTTTCTGAAAACTGCCAATTTTATCATGAACTTTAAAGTGCTGTAATCAGAGAAATAAATTTTTTAGGGAAAAATCCTTTTAGGAAATTTTATAAATCACTTAGTTCTAACTACTGAATTTTTTTGAAAAAAATCTGTGATGGTGATTTGACATGCCCTGCCTGAGCTGAGATGGATTTGCTCTAATTATGATAGCTTCAATTTCAGATCCGGTTTAAACCGGTTTTGAAATTTAAAGTAATTTTTTTAAAAAAAATCTGAAACAAAAATTGAAAAGATGAAAACTAGGCCGGTTGCGGAACGTCTCCAGCTATCTTGTGTAAAAAAAAAAAAAAAAAAATCATGTAAAATTATTAAAATTTGAGCGAGATATTTGAAAAGAACGCTCCCATAGACTTTACATCATCATCCGGGTTTTTTCCTGTGCCTAGTGTGGTACCTTAAGTATGCGTACTGTGAGGGAAAGAATTAAGTACACTATATTGCCATTGATTATGGGACACTTGCGATTTTAGACATTTTGCTAAATATCTAGAAAAATACATGAGGAATCATCTCGAAACTCTTAGTGTATAAATATAATAGTATACGTCATACATCTTCGTGAAGATTTTTTACCGAAACGCCATAGGGGACCGTCAACAAATTAAAAAAGAATGAATATCTTTTGAATAACCCTGTCAAAACTAATGTAGCAAAAGCGCTCAAACTCTAGATTATGATTGAATGCCTTATTGTAATTACACTGTGTTCATTTTTATGCAAATATCATGCACACTCGCAGAGTAATTAAGGTTTTTATAAAAATGGTCCCAAATTTTTCCAAGTTTTTCCATTATAATTTTCAGAGTTCTTAATATAAAATAATATTTTTTTCAGAAAATATGACAAACAACATTGCACACAGTACCCTGTAATCAGAATTAAAAAATAATAAAAATTGTATGAAAAATGAGTAGGTTTGCTATATAATTTTTACTGCGCATGCGTCAAAGATATCAAACTTTCATTTGCATATTATGTTAGCTAAATGTATAGAGCAACTTTTGTAAAAGTCTCAAAATCATAGCTTTAAAATTCTGAAAGTACTCGTCTATAGAAAAAGGACAAAATCCGTTGTTTCCAAAATGAAGCAAAAAAATGAGGGATTTTATCCAAATGCAGTAGTACATCCCATATTGTGTATTCTATATTGACACCAATCAATGAATATATGGATACAACCCCTCTTCTTTTTGCTTCATTTTGAGAATAACGGATTTTCGACTTATTCAATTGACGATTATTGTCAGAATTTTCAAGTTATGATTTTGTGACTTACACAAAAGTTGCTCTATACATTTAGCTAACATAATATGCAAATGAAATTTTGATATCGTTGACGCATGCGCAGTAAAAAATTATTTAGTAAACCAACTCATTTTTTATACAATTTTCATTATTTTTTAATTCTGATTACAGGGTACTGTGTGCAACGTTGTTTGTCATATTTTCTGAAAAAAATAATATTTTATATTAAGAACTCTGAAAATTATAAGGAAAAAACTTGAAAAAATTTGGGATCATTTTTATAAAAACCTTAATTACTCTGCGAGTATACATGTTATTTGCATAAAAATGAACAAGGCTTATTACAATAAGGCATTCAATCACAATCTAGAGTTTTAGCGCTTTTGCTACATTAGTTTTGACAGGGTTATTCAAAAGATATTCATTCTTTTTTAATTTGTTGACGGTCCCCTTCACTGTCAGAAATGTTCGTCTTTATACACTACATTTTGCCTCATTCTCGAACAAATAATTTCTGTACTCCTTAAAGAGGTTATTTTTCTGTGAATCGTTCCTCCAAGTTTGAAGAAGAAGAAGAAATTCCGTTTATTCCCCGCACGCATGCGCATTTGTCTTTTTCTTCTCTGTGTCGGCACATGCGCCACAAGTTTGACGAAATATTAAAAGATTAGCATAATATATCATCAAAAATGGGTAAGTACTTATTTCAGAATTTGATTTTAATCATTTCTATGTTTTCATTGTATAACTGTTAAATTATTAGGCATGTCTTTGGCACATGTCATAGATCATTTTTATTATCTACACTGTGAAAAAAAGGAGCATTACTGCATTTAAATTGAAGTTATGAAATGCTAAATATACTTTAAATCCACACTATTTTCTGTAATAGCTCCGTTAAAAGTGTAAAAATAATCTCGGCATGATGGTATTTTATTCTTTAGTCGCAATTATTCCAATAAAACATCAAATTTTGCGTAAGAATAAACTCGGAATGGTGATATTCTATTCTACAATCGAAATTATTGATATGTAACGCCAAATTCAGTGCAAAGAAATCAATTTTCTGTTTTGATTAGAATCGTATGTTTGCAGACGACAAACGCCATTTTACTTCCGCGTTTAATCATCGTTCCAAACTTTCCAATGGCAGGTGAAAAAGCAAACATAATGTAAGCAATATTATTATTATTCTTTGTAGATTTTTGACGAAAGACTAAATAATGTTTGCATGTGTTTTTTCATAGCTCTCTTACTATGGGACGGATGCGAAAGTCATGTCACCAACAGCGTCGAACTATTTAGTGATTCCCGCGAAGTCAGGAATACTTTGATACGCATAACTGTAGTTCTCGCGTTTTATTTAATTATTGTGATTAAAAAATACATATAACTGTGTTTTACAAGGCGGATAACATTTAAAGAAGGTATTTATATTATTTATATAATAATATTGTGAAATTTTTGTTATTATTGGTCTAAGAACTGTTATTTATTGTTAACTAGAATTGGGTTTGACTTTATCAGATACCTGTGATTATCAAATGATGTTACAAACTAGATTATGAAATATTCTTTCGATTTCATGTAAAATCATGTTAAATAACTCTATTAAACATAAAAATGATCTGATAAATGTAAATAATACTCCTAAGAATCTTAGAAATTTTTGTATTAGTTTTCTATTTTATTTAGTGGTAAAATATGTAAATATTTATTTCAGGGTAGATGAGCCAGTAATCAAACTCTTTCCAGTAATGAGTCGCCTCACAGTGTTTGGTTTATAAAAAAATAATAATAAATAGTTACGTTTTTATTGTTTTTTTTCTTAACTCCTCCTTGCATGTTTTATAATCTAGATTACTTTTTTAAACATTTCATTAAAGCAATTAGGAAACAGAAAATAACTGTTCACTGTTTTTCTATTGAAAATCTTAATGAACATGCTGAGAGCTGAATTTATTTATTTAATATTTTTATTTACTTGTAAAAATTGAATGTTTTTGTTTGGATTTGAATCTCTGAATTTCATATACCAATGGTCATTTACAACATTTTATTTACTAGTTTTAAGATTTTAGGAGGGGTGTGTAATACTGCGTTTTTGGGTGTTTAGACATATTTCTATTATTTAAAATTAAATTTTTATTTCTGTTGGGAAATGTAACTATGGGGATTTATTATTAATTAATATTGATAAATTAAATATTGTTGAAAGATTAATATAATATGAAAAAAGTGGAATATCATACTTATAACTATTAATAAAAAAATATTTTTAAAAGAAATTCCTTAAGGGGTTCATTACTGGCACATCTACCTTATAACCAAGATGGAAATAGTGGACTAGGCCTGTCAATGTAATTTTATTTAAATGAGACGGGGACACCACATTAAAAAAAACGAGCTGGTCGCTTACCTCTTTGGGTGGCATGGAAACAGCGACAAATTTTATTTTAATATTAAAAAAAAAAAAAATAAAGTAAATATGCCAATAATAGGCACTATTGACACTTTCCAAATATTTTTTATTTATAAAAGAATAACAATTAAAAATTCTGTTTTTATTATTTTTAATTTTTTATTATTTTTAATTTTTTATTGCATGTTTTATAATCTGGTTTATTGTTGAAAATCTTAATCTAATTATCTGTCCAGACTTTTTTTTTTTTTTTTTAGAATCTTGTTTTTGTAAAATTGTGAAAAATATAATTTGTAAATTTGAAATGATCCATCCATTCAGGTTTTTGTTTACATTTTTCAAAGGAAATATATGTGTGTAAAATAAATATATTTTCTTTATATGTGTAAAAGTAAAGATTAGATTTTAGTTTTTAACTATCAAATTTGAGAAAGGTTCAGTTTAGAGATGGAAAATTTTTGTCACAAGCCTATTTTCAGGACAAAGAATTTTATAAAGGGTGCTGTTTTGAGATTTAAAAAGTTTTGTGAAGGGTCTTGGACCCAATTTCTCCCTAAACAAATCACTTAGAAAGCAAATAGTAAAGTTCAGTTCTCAAAAGCATAGGAAAAGAAGATGCTCATGGGGTGTAAGCCCTTCTTTTTCAAATAAAAACAATTTTTTAATTCACAGGAGTTCTTAAAAATCTATTACTGTCAATTTTCAATATTTTATTCATCATCTATGACAAAACAACTCTGTATGCAACAAATTACTATTAACTTTATTAATTACATTGATTGTAGCTTTGAAACTATTAAATATTAAAAATTATTATGTTCTATTAATGTTATCATAAAGGGAAATATTTATGATTTATATCAACATATTATTCATATTTTTATTAGTTAAATAAGTTAAAGGAGAATTAGCCTATGTTGTATATTAATATAAGTGAAAATGCTTTCAGTGTTTTTAGAAAATGTGTATTCTTTGTTTGATGAATATTCATCTTATAAATTGAATAATATTTGACGAATATTGATCTATTTTTATCGTATTTTTATATAAAAATTTTTAATGATTAAAAAACAGTAATAATCTTTGGAGGATTTGGAAAATTATTTTCTTTCTTTTCATTTGAACACACATTTCTCCGTCTATCCTGATCACGTGACTCGCGGCTTCATTTTCGCTTCCAGGCCTTAGTAAGAGAGCTATGCATTTGCTCAAAAAACAGAAAATCCCCCCCCCCCCCCCTAAAACGAAGCAAAAAAAAACGGACTTCCATCAAAAAACAAATTTTCTCTTGCAACGAAGGAAAACATGACGCACATTCCTTCAAAAGGCGGAAAATCCCCCCCCCCCTAAAACAGAGAAAAACATAACGGACGTTCCTTCAAAAAACAGACAAATTTCTTCCCTAAAACGGAGAAAATAATAACGGACTTCCATCAAAAGACGGAAACTTTCTGTCTTTTAAAGAAGAAAAACATGACGGACGCTCCTCCAAAAAACAGAAAAATTTCTTCCTGCGACGGAAAATAAAAAGACGGATATCCGTCTTTTTACAGAAATTTGCTGGCAGCACTGCTGCCAGTACTTTTTCTGTGAATTGACGGAAGTTTTTTGAGAGTGTTTGGAGTTTCGGGAAAAAATCTTCACGGAGATATATGACTTATACTACACTATATTGCCATTGATTATTGGACACTTGCGATTTTAGACATTTTACTAAATATCTAGAAAAATACATGAGGAATCATCTCGAAACTCTTAGTGTATAAATATAATAGTATACGTCATACATCTTCGTGAAGATTTTTTACCGAAACGCCATAGGGGACCGTCAACAAATTGAAAAAGAATGGATATCTTTTAAATAACCCTGTCAAAACTAATGTAGCAAAAGTGCTCAAACTCTAGATTATGATTGAATGCCTTATTGTAATACACTTTGTTCATCTTTATGCAAATAGCATGCATACTCGCAGAGTAATTAAGGTTTTTATAAAAATGGTCCCAAATTTTTCCAAGTTTTTTCCTTATAATTTTCAGAGTTCTTAATATAAAATAATATTTTTTTCAGAAAGTAGGACAAACAACATTGCAGACAGTACCCTGTAATCAGAATTAAAAAATAATAAAAATTGTATGACAAATGAGTAGGTTTACTAAATAATTTTTTACTGCGCATGCGTCAACGATATCAAAATTTCATTTGCATATTATGTTAGTTAAATGTATAGAGCAACTTTTGTGAAAGTCACAAAATCACAACTTGAAAATTCTGAAAATAATCGTCAATTGAATTAGTTGAAAATC
The DNA here is from genome assembly GCA_964019185.1 of Maratus speculifer. NCBI lineage: Eukaryota > Metazoa > Arthropoda > Arachnida > Araneae > Salticidae > Maratus > Maratus speculifer. The sequence continues at coordinate 75,173,432 of OZ025301.1, read as the reverse complement.
CGTTATTCTCAAAATGAAGCAAAAACAAGAGGGGTTGTATCCATATATTCATTGATTAGTGTCAATATAGAATAGACAATACGGGATGTACTACTACATTTAGATAAAATCCCTCATTTTTTTGCTTCATTTTGGAAACAACGGATTTTGTCCTTTTTCTATAGACGATTACTTTCAGAATTTTCAAGCTATGATTTTGAGACTTTTACTAAAGTTGCTCTATACATTTAGCTAACATAATATGCAAATGAAATTTTGATATCTTTGACGCATGCGCAGTAAAAAATTATTTAGTAAACCTACTCATTTTTCATACAATTTTTATTATTTTTTAATTCTGATTACAGGGTATTGTCTGCAATGTTGTTTGTCCTATTTTCTGAAAAAAATATTATTTTATATTAAGAACTCTGAAAATTATAAGGAAAAAACTTGGAAAAATTTGGGACCATTTTTATAAAAACCTTAATTATTCTGCGAGTATGCATGCTATTTGCATAAAAATGAACACAGTGTATTACAATAAGGCATTCAATCATAATCTAGAGTTTGAGCACTTTTGCTACATTAGTTTTGACAGGGTTATTCAAAAGATATCCATTCTTTTTTAATTTGTTGACGGTCCCCTATGGAGTTTCGGTAAAAAATCTTCACGGCGATGTATGGCGTATACAATTATATTTATACACTAAGAGTTTCGAGATGATTCCTCATGTATTTTTCTAGATATTTAGTAAAATGTCTAAAATCGCAAGTGTCCAATAATCAATGGCAATGTAGTGTATTATATTTATACACTAAGAGTTTCGAGATGATTCCTCATGTATTTTTCTAGATATTTAGTAAAATGTCTAAAATCGCAAGTGTCCAATAATCAATGGCAATATAGTGTATTTAATAAATAAAAGTAGTTAGAAGAGAAATAGAGCTTGAAAAAAAAAAAAAAGTGTAATAATGTATCCCGAGTGTAAAAAACAGCCAAATGTGTAAATTTTACACCTAATGTGTAAAACTTGGCAAATGCACAGCCCCTTATAAAAAATTTTAAGTACATTGCTAAATGTAAAATATTAATATTATATTTTCATTCAATAAGAAATTTTCTTTTTTGAGTAAAATCGATTTTTTTTAATATTTAAATTAAAATAGCTTTTTAATTATTATTTCATTTATATCGTTTCAGATATCCGAAAATGGATCCAAAGGGCTCATAAAAACTTTTAAATTTTATGAAAATAAAATATTAAACAAGATAAAGTAAAAAAACTAAAACCCAACTACGACAAAAAACTACGCTGAAAAAGTATAAAAGTACCCCATGAATACAGGTAAAGTCACAAGCAAATGCTAGTAATATATAGATATATTCAAAATGTACAAGTAAAGCGCTTTTGAATGATACCAAACACGGCATATTTATCTTAACTTTATTTTTTGACGTATGACGCTTCCAGTATTTGGTAGTAGTGACGCACATATCCGTCGATGGCAGCAAATGGGTAATGGACCGATTAGTGGATGAGGTCGTTAGTGTAATGTGTAAATGTGTAATGTAGATTGAAGGTTTCATGTATTAAGATGACCTAGGAAGATTTCTTAATCTATCTAATTAAGCACAGCCTATATAACAACATAAGCCCGAAGGCATATAATGCAGAGGACATTTTTATGGGAGTTTTAGCCAGTTATCAAACTGTTTCCGCCTTCACCGCGTGGAGGTACTCCCAGCTTATGTCGTTTACATTAGTGCATTAAATTATTCTATTAACGTTCACGCTGCTCTACATTACAGTTCCCGTGATCCGCGCTTTACTCTTATCGCTCATTTTTTTTAAACATCTTCAAAGCAGTCTTGTAATTATGTATAAGCATATAAATACTGGTGAAGCTCTTTCAAGTAATACCAAACACATTACATATATTTTTATTTTATACTTTTTGTCCGCTAGAGGGCATAATAGTAAATTTGGTGACAAACTTTATAGCTCACAACCAACAGAATATCAAGATCAAGACCCTTCTAATGGCACTGCAGTGGTCTTATTCTGATTACTAAGTACCAAAGAAATTAAGAACGAAAAGATGTGAATTATATGCAATTAGCCCATAAATGCAAGTAAAGTCACAAGCAAATGCTAGTAATATATATATATTCGAAATGTACAAGTGAAGCGCTTTAAAATGATACCAAACACGGCATATCTAGCTTAACTTTATTTTTTTACTCTGTATATTTTGTCCGCTAGAGGGCGCCACATTGAATTTGGTGAAAATCTATATAGCCTATAACCAGCGGACAATTAAGACGCTTCTAATGATATGTCATTTGTCGAATTCTGATTAGTGGTTTAGAAGTTACGAGGGAACAGATGAACATACATACATACATACATACATACATACATACATACATAGCCTGTCAAAATCATAACCCTCCTTTGGCTTTGCCGTAGTCGGGTAAAAAGTAATGTTATATATTATAAATAAAATATTAATTAATTTCAAATTTTAATGGCATTTCTGAATAGCGAATTCTGAATTTTTTACTGCTTGCTGTATATGAAAAACAATAAGTGGAGAAACAGTAAAAAATAAATAAAGAAAAAAATAATGTTATTTTCACTCTAAATTTAATAAGAAAACTTTTTTATATGTATGAAATTTGAAGATGACAGAAGATTTTTGTTTTCTAAAATAAACTGATTCTAGACGATCTAAATGTAAATAAAAAATTAAATGAAAGATAATAATCCGACCGCACAAAACCCCAAATCAATGAGCACAGGAAAAATTCCTTTATTTTATGGGAGATTAGTAATAAGGGAATCTAATCATCCATGTCTGCCGAATGCGAAGGGGTGCATAAAGCTGTTATCAGATTCACGGACTTTAGGCGAGACAAACTTTTCAGCCGATTTTAACCCCAACATTTTCCTGTTCAAAGAGAAAAAAATGTTACAATTGTCTTTGAAAAAGTTGGAGGAAAAGCCGGGAAACCAGTTTCTACTAGTACCAGGCGTTAATATTTATCGCCTACTCGTATCAATTGCTTATCTCTGATTCGTTGAAATGTTCGATGAAAAGTCTTGACTAGGATAGACTTTTTTGGAACAGCGGAAAAATGTTGGGGGAACATTTTTGTTTGCTATCACACTGGGTGTTGGGAGGATATTTCGCGAAAAGTTGGAGGAAATCAAGTGTTGGCTCAAAAGTCCTACGAAATGTTGGTGAATCTGATTGCAGCTTTAGACGAAAATTGATACCACTAGTGATTGACTTGTAGACTTAGTATTATATTTTCCTGTCCTCAATTTTCCATGTTTTCATACTTTTAACTGTACGGCAAACACAAGGTTAAACGAACGAGTAACCACTTGTGGTATTCATTTTTGGCTTATGCACCACTTCGCTTACGGCAGACATGGATCATTAGAAATCCCTTGTTACTACTCTTCCATAAATTAAAGGATTTTTTCCTGTGCTCGATGACTTGGGGTTTTGTGCGGTCGGCTCTTGGACTACAATTTCAATGTTAAAATGGTGGAAAAAAAATTAATAATCGTTATCGTTTTTCCTTTTCTCCACAAAAATGGAGTAATTTCGTTGCCATAATAACAAAAAGTCATTAAAATTAGAAAAAAAAAGGATTAATATCTTGAAAACTAATTCGAACTTTAAAACTCTAATACCACTTTGAGATCCCCTGATCCATATGTATAAGCGGCGTTAATTTCGCCAAAAAACGCTCTATATTTAAAGAGGAACAACTACGAAACATAATCAGATTGTCTCATAAAATTGTTGCATTAGGATTTCATATACAGGGTGCTTCATAAAAGATGGACGAAACATTAGGAGGTGATGTATACGTCCAAGCGAACAATTTTCATAAAACAAAAGCATGGTCGTAAATAAAACGCAAAGCTGCTAGCACATCTGAAAACTTGGTTCAAATGATAAAGCTCAATCACTGTTTGGAGTTATCTGGGAAGGGGGGGGGGGGAGGGACACTGATAGCCCACAAATGTGGTATGGGGAAGAACGCGAACAAAATTTTGCCTCTATTAACACATGAAAAGGACTTATCCAAATGTGCAACGGTCACTCGCGATACTAGACCTGGACGCAGCAGCATAGCTAATCACCTCATCGATTTGACAGACGAAAATCTAGGATAAGTTAAATCGCGATTCGCATACTAAAACGCAATAGATCTGCCAAGTCTTATCTTGGGAGAAATACCTAAAAACCCGATTTTAACTCCTAAAATCAGGTTTTCCACATTGCTGAGGGATTTGCTATTATGTTTTCTTGCTTTCAATTCTCCATGTTTTCATGCTTTGTGTGTAGGAAAGCACAATGGTAAACCTACGAGTCAGCTGCTAAATTCGCGTTTTTAGGTGTTTTCGACAAAGATATGACTTGGAAGACCGTTTGCATTTTAATATGCGAATCGAGATTTAACTAATCTTCTATTTTCATCCGTGAACTCGATGAGGTGATTGACAGTGCTGCCATCCCCCGGTCTATAATGGAAGATGTTTCTTTTCACTAATTGGGAATAACCAATATGCATTTTATCGAAGAAATTGTAAATGGAAATGTCTCAGAACCTGAATGATTGTATGGAGAGCAGTTTCCAAACACTTAATTATTTTTATGTGCTTTTTCTGCTATAGCAACATCCCCTTCGGCGCCCTGTATAGCACTTCTCTGTTTTATTTCCGACCATACAGTCTTTGATGAAAAATACTTGGTTGAATGTGTTACCTCTTAAAGTTTTGCCTAAGGGTAAATAATGTGTGTGAGCATATAAATACACAATAAATATTTCCAAATTTGTCTTTAGCAAAAAATTTATTTTAAAATAAATTTAATTTTAATGCAGGAATTGTCAGATGGCATCAACATACTTTTCAGCCTTTAGATGGTAATTCTTTCCCATGAATACTTCGTAAATGAAATTTCAAATGAGGTTTTTGAGAAAATCTCTTTTCACATATCTCGCACTCAAAAGGTTTTTCCCCTGTATGTTTGAGAAGATGTCGCTCTAAAATACTTTTCATGCCAAATCCTTTTTGACATACCTCACAAGTAAATGGTGCAGCCCCTTTATGAATGTAAGAATGGGCTAGCAAACCTGGCTTTGTTACGAATTTCTTCCCACATTCATCACACGAAAATGGCTTATCTCCAGTGTGCATATGACGATGCGCTTTTAGCTTATCCTTTTGGCGGAAACCTTTATTACATATGTCGCACACATAAGGCGTTTGTCCAGTATGTATATAGTTGTGGTGTTTTAAATTGTGCTTAGTCACAAAACGTTTCCCACATGTTTCACATACGAAAGGTTTGTTCTCCAAATGAACGCAGAGTCGAGAAGCGCCAGAGCTTTTCAACATATATCCCTCTGGACATTGATCACACGATGGTGGTTCGCTTTTCTCTTTCGACGACTTTTCCTTCAGTTGATGCCTACGCTGATGCATAGCTAAACTGGATTTCACAGTAAAACAAGTCCCACACTGTTCACATTGAAATGGTTTTGCCCCGGTGTGGGTTAGTTTATGCCGGTGTAAATTTGCCTGCGAATAAAATGTTTTTGAACATGTATCACAAGCGAAAGGTCGCAATCCTGAATGAACACGTTTATGCTGATCTAACGAAGCCTTTCTCGTCAATTGTTTACCGCATATATCACATGTAAATGCTTTTTTAGACGTACTAGGTTTTGGTGGGTCTGGCAGATGCGTCCTCTGATGCCTAATTAAACAGCTTTTCTGTCTAAAACATTTTTCGCAAGAATCGCATTTAAATCGTTTTTCGTCAGTATGAACAAACTTATGCTGTCGCAAACTTGATGACCAAATGAACCTCTTTGAACAAATTTTGCACTCATAAGGGCGCACGCCGGAATGCATAAGCATGTGGGCTTCCAACATTTGCTTTCTAGACACCGTCTTCTGGCATATTTCGCAAGTGAACGATTTTTTTGAACTATCTCTGACAACGGGTTTCGATGCGATTGATTTTTTCCTTTGACATGTGTACCGATGCCTAGTTAAATTGCCTTTCTGTCTAAAACATTTTTTACAAGATTGACATTTGAAGGGTTTTTCTCCAGTGTGGAGTAATCTGTGCCGCCGTAAGGTTGAGTAATCATTAAATGCTTTTGAACAAACATTACAAGCGTAAGGGCGCACACCGGAATGAATATTCTTATGAGTATTTAAACAACCCTTAGTAGACAATTGTTTACCGCATATATCACATGGGAACGACTTTTCAGATATATGAGTAAGAAGATGTTTTTCTAATAAAGGTTTTTCAGCGAATGTCATCTGACACATGTTACAAGTAAAAGATTCTTCAGAAGTATGAGTAAGACCGTGTTTAATTAATAAAGACTTTTCAGCGAATGTCATCTGACACATGTTACAAGTAAAAGATTCTTCAGAAGTATGAGTAAGACCGTGTTTAATTAATAAAGACTTTTCAGCGAATGTCATCTGACACACGTGACAACTAAAAGATTTGACTACGGCATGGATGTGAATATGATCAAAGAGTTTGTCTTTCGAGGCAAATTTTCTCTTGCATACACCACAAGAAAATGCTTTTACATCATGAGTTCGAAGATGGGCATTTAAAAGACTCAGAAAAGAAAATTTCTTTTCACACAGGTGACAGTCAAATGTTTTCTTATCAGAGTGAGTCGAAAAATGAACAGTTAACGAATCCTCGTTTTGAAACACTTCCTGGCATACGTCACAAACAAACTGCTCCATTTTGGGGGAATTTTTACAACAAACATTTGTAATTTTGTCAGGCTTTTCTTGGGCTGTCGGTGTAAATGATTTTACACTTTCTAATACATGAGAGTTTTCAGGTGAGATAACCTTTTCAGTTACAGAGAAGGCAAAAGATTCAACACTACTACCACCATCATCATAATCGCGATCATCATCAGAGACATGAAAACTATCCTCTGCAACAGTGGTTACAGATTCCAATTCTTCATCTTCATCAAAATCTAACTCTTTTTTGATACAATGGCTTTGATGCTCATCTAGATGAAGTTTTTCTGAAAATTCTTCTGAGCATCTTTCGCATCGGAAAAGATTTGGCAAATTGTCATTTGAATCGTCTTTTTCTGACATAGATATTTCACAGCTATCTTTCTCACATGTGTCTTGTATTTCATCTTCACGGATTTTTATCAACGTTACTGCATTATTTGCAATTTGTTGCACATTCACTGCACTGATGAATTCACTGTTGTGTGCTTCAGCATGCTCATTCAAGGATTCTACATCAAAAAATTCTTTCTTGCACACATGGCAAACAATACACATTGAGATATCGTGCGTTTCCAGATGTTTGTCCAAACTCAAGATGTGAGTAAACTCTTCTTGACACTCGTGACAGTTAAAGTGTTCTGGCAACAAATGAATAATTGAATGTACCTTATACTGAATTTTTGAGAAAAATTCTCTATGGCATACGTTACAAGTAAAATATCTTTGACCGATTTCTGAAGCAGCAGAATCAATGTTTTCACTATCCATTGCGGTGCTTTTCTTAATATTTGCAAAAAAGTTCCAACGGCAATTTCAATTAATAGCAATACTTAAATTGGATATTTTTATTAATTGTTCATCATTTTTTAAAATATTATCAGTATTTGTGTTTAGTATTTTAAAGAATTCGTAATTGAAAATGCGTTAAATTTCTTGTAACTGTCATAAACAATAAGCAAACATTGAATCGGTGGCAGAGTAGTTAATATTGATTTTTTGGTGAGCTTAAACTGATATCTCACAATTAAATAATAATTCTCTTTGATTAAAGAAAGATTTTTCATTCAAGTATATATAATCCAAAACAGTTGTTATTTAGCTTTGTAATTTTAAAGACTGGAAAATAACTCTCAAATGAAATCATTTTAACTTGAACACACCGACTTCTTAACGTTAAACAGGAACTTTTATCTGAAAGGAAAAATATATTTATATTAAAAGTTGAACATTTATCTAAATATTAAGACTTAAAAAACATTTTAATTTGTAGTTAATTGATTTAATTACCTTTCAAAGTTTCCAGATGTCAATTTCTCTTACTGAAGCACTTTTTTTTTTCAAAAATTATTTATAGGAATATGAGAAAGAAATGGAAAATGTAAAAGTATATTACAAGGGGATCAAACTTCGTTCAGACTCCGAAGCTCCCATACACAATTAGAACTGTTGCAAACCGCACATATTCGTTAGTAAGTAATGATATTCTCTAAGATACGAAGCACCGAATCATTACTTAGAAAGATGATTCATTAGTCGTTATTATGTCAATATAACAACTGAACAAAGTGAAACTAACTTCAAATGCTGCTTACGTTTCTGTAATACACGAATGCAGCCAGACAGTCGAATGCGTTAAAAGATGCGAAATTGTGTTCGGACTCTAACAATCTACCCCCCCCCCCCTTCATATCCACGGGTGGCGCTACCATGGTGCATTATTCGTGATTATTTCAATAGCTCTATCTCAAGAACGAATGCATGGAATTTCACAAAACTTTAAATTCTGTCAGATTTTGAAATAAACTAGATCCGATTAGTTTTGGTGTATATCACTCAACAGGTGGCGCTGCTACACTGTATTTTTTTACGATTTTGCAACAAATGTATCTCAAGAACTAATGCATGGCTTTTCATCAAACTTCAGTTTCAATTAGTACATGATAAAAAAAATTATTCTGATTAGCTTTTGGTGTAGATCACACAACACGTAGCGCTTTTTTTTTTTTTTTTTGGGTTGTAAGATTTTGCAATAGTTTTATCTCAAAAACAAATGCATGAATTATCATGTAATTTTACACTCAGTTATAAATTGATATAATTTGTTGCTGACTAGTTTTTTGTTTAAACCCCCTAACCGGCGGCGTTGTTATGCTGCATTTTTCAGGAAGCAAGTGCATAAGACAGAAGAAAGTTTTGGGATTGTCACATGTGATTAGTTCTATATGCCTTTTTTTATGATGTAGTATGTATGTAAACGATCTGGCTGGCAGGAGATGTTGAATTTAGGGGCTGTGCATATACAACGTTATTTTAGGGACGAGGGGGGGGGGACTGGCAGATGATATTGTAAGATAGCTATAGGAGGAGAGGGAGGTTTGCCTATTGATATTGATATCATTTTTGATCCAACCAAAATTTTCTTTTTTTCTTTGTAAGATGTTTTTTGGCACAAAATAGTATTTATTGAAGTTATTAAATTATTAAATTAATTAGTTCTAAAACATGGAATTCCCAACGATTTACATTCCTATTCTTCTTCATATGTGTATGCATGTACAATCGCAGTTTGAGAAACCATATGCGAAATACATTTGAAATGAAACTTGTGTTTACAAATAAATAAAAGAGAAAGAGAAAGAATATTGTTCACTTGTTTTGTTGATAAAAATTTCTGTCTACCTCCCCCCCCCCCCCCCCATTCGTGCGTTGGAAGTGTAAGAAAACACTATTACTGTTAAATGCATAATGTAACAAAAATATATTACAAAATTCTTTTAAATAGTAACTAATTATTTTATTTATATTTCATATATAAAATGATATTTTATTAACTTCCCTTCATTTGAATCAATAAAACTTCAAGAAACTGATGTAACCAGTGTTTTATTTATCGCTCCAAACAAAATAAATAATTTCTAAAAGTAAAAAAAAAAAAAAAAAAAAAAAAAAAAAAAGAGGTAGACATTGATAACGATATTATTATTTGTGTGTGTGTGTGGGGCGTGTTCAAGGAATGATAACGTTTGATATTAAAAGGGGGGAGGGGGGTCCAAAATTTCCAAAAAGTTGATTGATAACGTTGTATATGCCTATATATATTATTAGTTATTATATATATACATTTTATTAGTTGTAATGCTGTTTAAAATGAGTTTACAGATGCATTACTTTATCTTGTTCCAAAAGTATTATTGGATACACAAAACAAAAATATTTTTAAAGGGGTGATTTCTTTTGTCTTTGTATCTTTCCAGCTTTCTTGGCACTGAGGGAGAGGGATGGGGATATTTCAATTCGGAAATATTTCTATATTCATATTGTAAGAACATCCTATTTGTGCATTTTATAATGCTACAAAATATTAAGAAAACAATTTAAAATAAAAGATTTGAGTGGGTTTATAAATATTGCACAAAATCCCTGTCAATTCAAATTTAATTAATTCTTCTAAATCCTTCAATAATTTATTAAATGATTAAAATGATGTAAATCTTTTAATTTAGTTTAAACAATTTACGTAAAATGCTTTAGAATGTAAAATTTTCATGAATTCATAATGTGGTACATAAAAAGTTAAATTTATCGAAAGAAGTTCAACATGAAATTTTATTCTCCCCTCAAAGTGTATTTGGCATAAAAAATATTTTTTGAAGTTGCATTCCATCGCCAACCGATTAAAAATCGCAAAATAACGAAATTTTCATTATTTAAGAACACTGCATGAGGGTTCCGCCGATTTAAAATATATATATATATAGACATAAATCTCCTCACGAGAACATTCTGTAATTTTTTTCCGATATTTCGGAGTACGCCCGTATGAAGACCTTCCTTGTGAGAAACGGATGCAGAAAATATCTGTCTAACAGTATAGTTTGCAACCTTTTTGCATTTGCAGAAGGGAAATCCATGCCATTTTGAGAGTATGCCTTTTGTCAAAAGCACAGAGGAATAATAATAATAATAATAAAATTCAGATTCAGAAAAAAAAAAAAAAAAAATGGTGAAAAAAAAGATTAAGACAAAGACCTAGGAACAATTCCGAAGAGAAAGAAGTCCTAAATTTGTAATAAAGTCTAAGGGAAAGGAAAATGCAAAACTTTGAACCGATAAATAAACTTATTTTCAATTTTTAATGTGATTGCCAATCATTGTTATTCAACTATACCTTTTTATTTCCTTCTAAATTAGACATTTTGTTAAATATCTAGGAAAATACATAAGAAATTATTCTGAAATTCTAGGTGTATAAACAAAATAGTACACGTCATATATATTCGTGAAGAGTTTTCCCTGAAATCCAACAGGGGACTGTCAACAAATTGAAAAGGAACGAATATCTTTTGGGTAACCCTGTCAAAACTAATGAAACAAAATAGTTCAAAGTGCAGAATATGATTAAGTGGCTTATTGTAATAAACTGTGTTCATTTTTATGAATATATACAGGGTTCCCAGCAAAACATGAATGGCAAATTCCCTGACTTTCCATGACCTAATCTCGAAAAATTCCATGACTTTCCCCGACCAAATCTCAAAAAAAAAAAAAAAATTCCCTGAATAAGCAAGTTATACAATGAAATTTGCTACTTATTTCCAGAATTCTTTGTCAAAACTAGTGATTTTTTGCTGCAATTATTTTTCAAATTTCTAAATTTTCTTTTCCAAGATTATTTGATGAATTTGTTCAGTTTTACATTTTTTCTCCAAGAATTTTCCATGACTTTTTAGAAAATATTTGTAAATTCCCTGACTTTTCAGATATATTTTGAAATTTCCCTGACTTTCCATGACTACTTTGAAATTCCATGACTTTCCAGATTTCCCCTGACTTTCCATGATGCTGGGAACCCTGATATAGCATGTAAACTCGTAGGGAAATTAAGATTTTTATAAAAACAGTCCACATTTTTTGCTTATAATTTGCAGACTTCTTCACAAAACACAATCTTCTTTTCAGAAAATATGACAATCAACATTGCACAAACATCCTGTAATCGGAATTAAAAATAATAAGAATTGTATGAAAAATGAGCAGGTTTATTAATAATTTTTCACTGCGCATGCGTCAACGCTATTAAAATTTCATTTGCATATTATGTTAGTTAAATGTATAGAGCAACTTTTGTGAAAGTCCTAAAAATATACCTTAAAAATTCTGAAAATTACCGTCGATAGAATAAGGTCAAAATCCGTTATTCCCCAAAATTTAACAAAAAGATGAGGGGCTGTATCCATATTTCCTTGATTTAGTGCCTACAAATATTGCACATACAGTCGACTCTCGTTAATTCGAAATCGGATAATTCGAATCTTCGCTTAATTCGAACTAAACATGAAGTTCCGAAATTTTCAATGACAGAATAACGTTAAAAATTTTCATTAAATCGAACTCATTTTCTCTTGACTTAGTTTAATTCGAACTAACTAGAATTTCGATTTTTCATTTTTTTTTTCTTTCTCATGGATTTCAGATCATTTAAATAACTTTCTTTCTTTGATTTTTGTGAAAATTGTTCCGAACGAGTACACATATAATCTAATGCATTTGATATCCACTTTCTTAGTGCCCCGTCTGTCCATCAGTGACGATTTCAATTTTTGTTCCATTGTGCTTGTTTCTAATCTTTTAATTTATGTATTTATACATTCTAATTTAATAGTAAGTCATATTCTAATGTTAACAGACGAAATAAATAAAAAAAACCCACTATAACATCAATTCCTTTGTAATAGTACCATATTAAGCATGTTTTCATTTCATATTTTCCATAATTCGAACATTTCTTGTGGTCCCGACGAGTTCGAATTAACGAGAGCCGACTGTACTACTAAATTTGGATACAGGTCCTTATTTTTTGCTTTACTTTGGGGATAATGGAGTTATATTTTATTCTATCGACGATAATTTTCAGAATTTTCAAACTATGTTTTTGAAACTTTCACAAAAGCTGTTCAATACGTTTAACTAACATAATATGCAAATGGAATTTTAATAGCGTTGACGCATGCGCAGTAAAAAGTTATTTAGAAAACCTGCTCATTTGTCATACAATTATTATCATTTTCTAATTCTGATTACAAGGTGTTATGTACAATGTTGTCATATTTTCTGAAAAGAACACCGTGTTTTATGAAGAACTCTGCAAGTTATAAGCAAAAAACTTGAAAAAATTTGGGACCGTTTTTATTAAAACCTTAATTTTTCTACGAGTTTACATACTATATTCATAAAAATGAACACAGTTAATTACAATAATCTACTTAATCATAATCTGCAGTTTGAACTCTTTTACTTCATTAGTTTTGACAGAGTTATCCAAAAGATCTTCGTTCCTTTTCAAGTTGTTGACGGCCCCCCTGTTGGATTTCGAGGAACACTCTTCGCGAAAATATATGATGTATACTATTTTGTTTACATACTTGAAGTTTCAGAATAATTCCTTATTTATATTTCTAGATATTTAATAAAACGTCTAAAATCGTAAATGTCAAGATTTTTTTTTCTTTTTTTTTTTTTTTTTTGCTGTGACTGTACATACATATTTTGTGCAAAGGAGAAAAAAAAAAAAGGTTTGTACCATAAATTTAGCGCTCTTTCTTTTTTCGCCCCTCTTTGCACGGCCCTCCGTATCTCTCTATTCTAAAAAAAAAGTAACTAACGCTGTCAACGCCGCTGACAATGGATTTTCTGTGACCTAGGGTATTTTTAAACTAATATGAAGAAAACTACTGCACACAAAAATATGAAATTTAATAGTATTACAGAAAATATTTGATAAACACACTGATGTATACAGTTTTCCAATTTAAGAATTAATTTAAGAGATATTATTTAATATTAAAATTAGCCAAAACTGTTCGATCAAAAAAGTTTTATATGAGCAAAAACTCAACGTATAGGAATTTAATAATTTTTTCTGCATTTATTATTATTTTTTTAATTTGACTCGTTTTTTGAGGATTCATTTTCATTTTAAATTCAAATTTTTAGCATTTCGAAAGATATTTTAAACAAGTTGGAAATTGCACATGAAGCACTATAATGAAGTTTTTAAAATATTCATATCTTGCTATTATAATACACAAAACTTCGTATACAGCATACTAGTAGAAATCTTTTGTGTGTTCCTGTAAATAATATCTGCTTTCTATCCTAAAGTAAGTAACTTGCAAAGTAAATTAGTTTGCCTCTGCAAAGTATATCAATTTCATCAGAGTTTCCCCCAGGTTCAAAAAAGGGCAGGACGCTACTGTTCTGAAAAGGGCACGTTTTACATTTTTCAGGGCACTTTTGTAGAGTTGAATCTAGAATCGAGCGGTTCAAAAATTCGTGAAAAAAACAGAAATTTCACCAAAAAATTGAAAAAAAAAGAAAAAAAGGTAAATGTTGTTAAAACGATCGAGAAAAAACGGCAAATATTGTTAAAAGATCACAATGAAACAGCCAATTTTATTAAAAGTATCGCGAAAAAAACGGCAAATATTGTTAAGAGATCACGAAAAAACGGCCAATTTTGTTAAAAGATCGCAAAAAACAGCAGATTTTATTAAAATATCGCAAATAACGGCATATTTTGCTATAAAAAATCGCGAAAAAACACCGAATTCCGTGAAAAAAAATCGCGAAAAACCGGCTAATTTTATTAAAAGATCGCAAAACAGCAGTTTTTGTTAAAAAATCGCAAGAAACGTCATATTTTGCTAAAAAAATCGCGAAAAAACGACGAATCTCGTGAAAATATCGCGAAAACGGAACTTTTCACAGTATTTTCCGTTTTATTGTGATTTTTTTGGACGAAATTTGCCGGCTTTTTCGCAAATCTTTTGACGAAATCTGCCGTTTTATCGCTATTTGACGAAAATTGCCGTTTGTTGCGACTCATTTGACAAAATTTTCCGTTTTATCGCGATTTTTCGAAGAATTTTGTCGTTTTTCCACGATCTTTTGAGGAAATCTGCCGTTTTGTAAGATTTTGTGACGAAATTAGCCTTTTTTTTTTTTTTTTTGCGACTCTTGCCGGAAATTAGTCGTTATTTCGCGATTTTAAAAGAAACTTGCCTTTTTTTGACGAAATTCCCCGTTCCACGGGACGCGTATGAGGCTATTTTTTGCGCTCCGTCGTCGATTTTATGCATAATTTACGCGCTATAGTGCGTTCCGATCATCGCTGGAGGGCTGCGTTTTTCCAAATGTGGGGCAAGAAGGACGCTATTTTTTTGAATGAATGACAAGAGGAGCGCTAGTTTTCGGATGAGGGGCAAGAAGGGGGCTATTTTTTAAACTAAAGGGCAGGAGGGGCGGAGCGCACCCCTAAAACCCTCAGGGTCAAACTCTGATTTCATTAAAATATGAAACTGTTTAATATAGATTAAAACAAGCCCCAAATAATGTTTTTCCGTATGCTATTATGTAGTATAATACTTTTGTGTGGCCCTGTAAATTAATAAATAAAAATTCTTTGCATCACAGATAATACAGAATGTATATTTTGGTATATATGTCATAGATTCATATGTCAATTCTATTATATTCGAAAGAGAGCAACATCATTAAAATGTACTTGAAACTATTTTTTCCTATTGGCCGTAATGTGATGAAATACTTTTTATTATACCTTTAACTATACATTAAATTTTCATGAAATTTGAAATGACTCGACAAAATTATGCAACAATTATATATTTTAAATCTCAAACGATTTGGTGTAGTTTTTGCTCTGTTATATGCGGACAGACTGAAAGACTACAGCAGCTATAGAGATCTGCAGGCAGGGGCCCGATTTCCATTAACGGCATTCGGGCCGGACCGGGGCCTTACTTTTGAAGACTCAGGCTGGGCCGGGCCTAGTCACTAATCTTTTCGGGCCGAGCTTGGCTTTATTTTTTTTTTTTCCCCGGAGTATCGGGCCGGGCCTAACATATTTTTTCCGTATGAAGCCCTGTCTGATTTCATTCTAACTAGTCTACACGGGCCAAAATATCAGTTTTTGCTGAATCATCCCGTATGAAAATCCTTTTCGCGTCGTGGCCAACTTCTGTTCACAAATCTGTAAAATTTGGCTTGGTCCAAAAATTTTTGCCAAAAAGGCATATACTTTTAAGTCGTCATTGTTCTACAATTAAACATTAGAATTTTTTCTTTTTAAAGAATCGTAGATTACTATAGGCTTATTATAATAGAGTTAAACACATGAATAAAATAAAAAATGATTATGACGGAATTTTCTTTTACACTGAAAACTGCGAATTTCTTTTAAATTGTTCATCCATGCAAAATGAAAGCAACAATACGCGAGAAAAATATATTGAATATTTACACCTGTTAAGAAGGGAACTTATTTTTTTTCTTTCCAATGCGATTCCGTCTTAGAAGATTTTACTTTTACCATCTATTTTTTAGATTTTTATGTCTCCATAACATGGAATATGGATTAATATTACTAATGATAACTGAAACTTTTACATACAACAAACAAAGATTCATTAAAAGCATAAATATCGCAGCCTACGGCACTTCTGAATAAGTAAAGATTATAAACATGGAAAAAAAAAAAAAGAAAGAAAGAAATAAAAATAAGTTTATTTTGGTCTGAACTCTTCCGTAAGAGTAAAGATCAGTAATGTTCTGTAGAAATTCACTCGGGCCGGGCAAAATTTTTTTTTTCTATGGATCGGGCTGGGCTCGAGCCTGGAAATTTCGGCTTGAGCAGATCTCTAATAGTTGCTACGTATTTATATAATTTCGAATGCATCTAAAAATAATCAGATCTCGGTGTAATAGTATACAGTATAGTACACAAAATCTCTGTGTGTCTGTCAAAATTATCTACTGAGATAACTTGTAGTAATCTTTAGCAACGTATATCAATTTCATAAAATGTTAAATAGTTTAATACATTAAAAACGCGCACCAAACAATGTTCTCTTTATAACATTATGTAATGGAATACTTTTGTGTGGCCCTGTAAATCAATAACAAATATTCTTTGCACCACGGATTGTACAGACAGGGGTAGGAGTGAGCAATTCGTAAAATATAGGACATTTTTCGTAAAAAATATAGGACAAATATAGGACATTTTGAAAATAATGTTATTGAAAATATTTTACTATATAATACTTTTTTAGCACATAATTCATGTTAGTTTAAAAATTTTCACTAATTGACGATATTAAATCAAGATTATAAAACAATGTTAAAAATCAACAATATTAAAACTAAACAATATTAAAAAACAAATATAAAATGAATTTTTCTATTGTTGTTCTTAAGTCTTCTGCTTGAAATCATCGCTAATTTCTTTTAGAAAATGAACCAAGGTCATGAGATATGGCATATGATACTTCCTTTCACGTTAACTGTGTACCTTTTGGCAAAGAGGAATCTTAAAATTTCACAAAGTAAATTTTGTTACCATCTCATGGCTGAAATTAATAATTAGAGCCATACGAATTATACATAAAATCTCGGAACGACAAATTCCTTCCTCATTTAAAATCCAAGTACTCAATCAACATTTTTAAAATTTGATATTAAAACTTTAGCTTTTTCTATCAGTAGAATCCACAAAGTGAAATTAAGACTATTCACTTTGTTTTTCGGAATTATTTTTATGCATTGTTGTTTTGACATGATGCATTAACTGTGAATAATCACTGTTGCTGATGAGAACCAGACATGTTATTTATTTTTATCCTTTACACATAATTCAGAGATTTTTTTCTTTTTTTACACACCCACCAATCTGATCTATCCAAGCATCAGAATTTCATCAATCCATGTTCACATTGTGTCATTGCGTTAATGTAATGAAATAAATATACCTTTTCTAGATTAAAATAAAATTTAAAATAAATAAAAACCATACATTGCAGCTGAATACAGGATAAGGATACGAGAAACTAAAATAACCGCAATGAAACAGGGGCATGCAAAGAGAAAACTGCACCTGGGGCAAGGCAAAGTGTCGTTTTGCCCCCCCTCCCAGCCCCTTTTCCAACTTTTTCTTCTGACAGGCCAAAAATGACATTTGCATGTAGTATAAATTTGATGATCCCTAAATTTCTGCCCCCGGGGGCGACTGCCCCTTTCGCACGGCGCTGCAGTGAAACACAAAAACACATTGAATATTAGAACTAACCCAGCGAACAAACCAATGCATATGAAAACATCAAGTCATTCAAAAACATTGCTTTACTGATGTCACATCCAAAAGAGAAAAAAATGGACACCGAAGCCTTGGAAATTAAGCAGAGACATCAATGTTTAATCTCCCTGGGTACAAAGTCATGTTTAAAAATTTAGCAATCTATGCCACAGCCTTCTTCTCAATTGTACTTTGTGTCCAAATAAAGTATGAGCAATGTGTGCAGAATTGAACTATTGCTGTTGCATAGTGATACAAGGGGAAAAAAAAAAAAAAAAAAAAAAAAGAAGAAATTGTAAATGCTAGCAGGTAATGATATTAATACGAAATATATGAAAAAGTAAATAAATATAGGAAATATAGGACAGTTAAAGAAATATAGGGCAATATAGGACATTTTTGAAGATTATTTTATAAATATAGGATATATAGGAAATATAGGACAACTCTGACCCCTGTACAGAATGTGTGTTTTAGTATATACTTCATAGATACATATCAATTTTATTATGTTCGAAAGAGTGTAACACATTAAAATGCACTTGAACCCCCCCCCCCCCCCATTGACCGTAATGTAACGGAATAATTTTGATTGTCCCTGTAATTGAACTATGCATCCGATTTTCATAAAATTTGAAATGATTCGACGAAATTATGTAATATATTTTAAATCTCAAACGATTCAGTTGGGTAGTTTTTGTGTTGTTATATGCGGACAGACAGACGGACAGATTGAACGACAAATATAGGTGTTACGTATTTACATAATTACGAACCACCTAAAAAAAGTTGTTTTGTATTTTAAATGGTCGCACCTGTAAGAAACATTGCAAGGAATAATATTTCCTTCAAATAAAAAATTTATTGACACATGACTATTATAAATTGACAAAAAAAAAAAAAAAAAAAAAAAAAAAAACCTTTCAAATTAAAATTACATGTTTATGTATAAAAAGTAACAAAATATGGAAAATTATATCTAAAACACTATATTTATACATGAATTTTAAAAGAGAAGGAAAACTGCAAAATAATAAATTCATTAATATCCATTAAAAGGCGTAAATGGATCAAATTACGTCAGATTTTAAAATGGCGTTATTTATATTGAAAGCAGACAAAATTAAAAAAATGATTTGCACATATATGAGAAATTTATTTCACATTTTGATACAATCTTTTTAACTATTGTTGCAAGATCTAAGATAGTGCAAATAATATTTCCTTTATAAAGACAAAAATATTTTCACGTGAAATATTACAAAAGGAAAAATTGTTTATGCAAATTTTGTTAAAAATTATATCAGATTTATAAAGATTGCATTTAAAATTGCTTATTTATAACCATTTCCTTATAGCAGAGTTAAAAAAAAAGGAAGCAAAGACTTTGTTGACATAGTTCATTTTATATTAGCTGATTTTAAAATGTTTAAACAATCTTACTTAATCAAGCGCAAAAATAGCCTTTAAAAGCAGATGATTCGGCTTTAAACTTCTCTCTGTAAGAGAAAAATAAATAAATAACTGCTGTTTACATTTTAATCGCAAATGTTTATAGAATAATTGAATCTTCCACAAACTTTTTAAAACTGATATTCTTACCACTACAAAAAATAAATGTTTCTTCATTTTTAGACATCACAAGTAAACTTAACTTTGAAAATACAGAGAACGTTACCATCGCCCACTAGATCTAAGTAAAGGCCTGTTTATTTGAGATTAATGTGTGAAGTCTCCCGCCAGAGGACGCTGATACCTTGCCCAAGTTAATCAGACCAATCATGTAAACCCTGAACCAAAACAATGACACGTGTGCAAACATGTGCACAGAACAGAAAGCAGCTTATTCAATGCTAATTTGGGCAGGGTTTGCGTCACGTGGACTTACACGTGGTTCAATGAAATGGTTCAGGGTTTTAAGCTGTTGCCAGCTTCACTTTTTCGGCGGTTTTTCGCGAAATGGCTCGGCTGGTAGTATTGTAGTAGGCTATGACGTTACTACGAAAAATGCTGTTATTCCAAAACACAAAAAATCGTTTGAGCTTGAAAAATAATTTGGCATTGCCTATTTCTTTCAAGCTTCGATAAGTTTATTCAAATAAAAAGAGAATATTTATTAAAATAATATATTGTATTATTGAAAAATTAAGAGCGAATATTATTAAAGATTAATTATAATATTACTTAAAATTTAAAAGGGAATAATAATAATAAGATAAGTGTTGACAATTTATGCCATGGAGTTTCAATTTTTTTCCGTTTCTATGTCAATTTCATAAAAAATAATAAATATCTGAAGAAAAAAGATAATTTAACAAATTATAACATCCATTTAAAAAATAATATTTTCAGCCTAAAATTTTAGCCTCACAAATTAATTCCATTTATAAAAATAATAATAATAAACATAATTTTTATAATGATCAAAATGTGGTTTACGTAACAACAAAGTCATATATTACGTTATATTACGTACGCATTAAACATTAAGATTCCTGAACCCATCATAAATGAAACCCATCATAATCTCAAATTTTAAATGAAATTTCAGTTTCACAATTTTCGATACTGCGAATTTTTAAACTTCTAAACATGATACATTTTCAATTTTTACATATTTGTATAGGGAAAAATGTACTTTTAAATGCAATTTGTTTGAAAGTTGTATCAATTTATTTTTGAATTATTGTTTTTTTTTTTTCTTTTCTTCTTCTTTTTTTTTTTTTTTTAAATATGTAGTGTTTAATGCTTTTTACTTATCCATCATACGTAGTATAGGGTATAGTCTTGCAATTGTTTTGAAAATCGAAAAAAAAATTTTTTTTGACGGATTTACACGTTTTAGACACTAGAGATTTTGAAAAACATATTTTTAGAAAAAAAAAAAAAAAAAAAAAAAAAAAAAAAAACCCTCTGTATGTCTGTCTGTAAACGCTCTATCTCCCGAACAAATTAAGATAGAGACTTGAAATTTTGTATGTACTTAGTATGTAAGTAGGAAGAAGCCTATTTAATATCAGTAACCTCGATTATCCGGAACTATTTTTTTCGGGCTCTCGAAAAATTCGTTCTGATGAAAGGTATATAAAAATTTTCGAAATTTTTCATTTTAAGGAGTGATCGTAAAAGGCAATAAAATAACACAAATTTTGCATAAAGAGCGAAGTTGATCGAATTATTGGTTGCCGAGATATCTGTAATCCTGTTTTCCACATTCATCGATTTTTCATGACCCTGTATTTCATTCAAATTTCAATTCAAAGATATATTTTAATTGGAAGTGAGACGCTTAATCCGACGTAATAAGCTGTTAGTTAATAAGATTATTATTTTTGGAGTTATAAGGATGTTTCTTTTTCGTAATTCAGTACTACTTGAGTAGTGTTGTGTAATTTGTCGAAATAGATTCATCAGTAACTCATTAATAGAGCATTACTATGCATAACAAAAATATTTAAATAAACGTTTAAATTTTGTTTTAGAATTGGAACGCATTTTATAAATATTTTACGAATGTTTTTTTAAATATATTATATATGCATATATATGATGGGTAAGTTTTACGGTGGCCCCAAACGACTATTTTTTTTTTTTTTTTTTTTTTTTTGTCATCATGGCTACAAAAATATTACATTTCTGAATATTAAACAAGGACCAATCAAAAAACGAATAAAAACCAGACATCTCAAGGTTTTTTTGAGATATGCCTATTTTTGACAGACAGAAACAACCATTTCCCAAACGGTTAAAAACTAGTTGGATGAGACAATCCCAAAACTTTCGTCTATTTCACGTTTCAGATACTGGAGATTCCGTAAAACATATTTTTAGAAAAAATATTGCCTTCCGCCTGCCTGTCTGTAAACGCTCTATCTCACGAACAAATGGAGATAGAGACTTAAAATTTTGTATGTACTTAGTAAGTAAGAATACGACGAAGCCTATTTAATATCAGTAACCTCGATTATCCGGAACTATTTTTTTCGGACTCCCGAAAAATTCGTTCTGATGTATATAAAATATACAAATGTCTATATATACAAATGTTATATACAAATGTGATGTATATGAAATATCTGATGTATATAATATGATGTCTTCTGTATATAAAAATTTTCAATTTTTTTTTTTTTTTTTTTTTTTTTTTTTTTTTTTTTTTTTTTTTTTTTAAGAAAAGGACGTAAAAGGCAACAAAATAACACAAATTTTGCATCAAGAACGAAGTCGGTCGGATTAATAGTTGCCGAGATATTTGTAATCCTGTTTTCCACATTCTTCGATTTTTCATGACCCTGTATTTCATTCAAATTTCAATTCAGAGGTATATTTTAATTGAAAATGAAACGCTTAATCAAACGCAGTAAACTGTTAGTTTATATTATAATTATTTTTGGAGTTATAAGGATGTTTCTTTTACGCAGTTCGGTATTACTTGAGTAGTTTGGCGTTTTATATAATTTGTCGAAATTGGTACATCAGCAATTCATTAAAAGAGCATTACTAAGCATATTAACAATATTTAAATTTTGTTTTGGAATTGCAATGCATTATATAAATAGTTTTCACACGTTTTATTACTTACCCATCATACGTAGTATAGGGTAATGATGGAGATCCACCATCCCGTCTCTAGGCCCTGTCAGGCCCTTGCGGCGACATCCAGTGAGGGGCATCGACTGGGGTCGGGATTCGCAAACCGCAAAAGGTATATAAAAATTTTCGAATTTTTTTGTTCTAAGGAATGGACGTAAAAGGCAATAAAATAACACACATTTTGCATATAGAACGAAGTCGATCGGATTATAAGTTGCCGAGATATTTGTAATCCTGTTTTCCACATTCTTCGATTTTTCATGACCCTGTATTTTCTTCAAATTTCAATTCAAAGATATGTTTTAATTGGAAATGAGACGCTTAATCTGACGCAGTAAACTGTTACTTAATATGATTATTGTTTTTGGAGTTATAAGGATGTTTCTTTTACGCAATCCGGTACTACTTGTGTAGTTTGGTATTTTACATAATTTGTCGAAATGGGTTCATCAGCAATTCATTAATGGAGCATTACTATGTATATTAAAATATTAAAAATATTTAAATATACGTTTAAATTTTGTTTTGGAATTGCAATGCATTTTATAAATAATTTTCACATATTATGTAATGCATATCCATGATGGGTAAGTATTACGGTACCCCCCAATGACTAGTTTCGTAATCTGGCCGTTAAAACGAGACATTAACACACTTTTATGGTTAAAATGCATTTCCTTTTTCTCAGAGTCTATAAAAAAGCGTTTAAATTAAAGAAAAAATCCGTTTTTGATGAATCTAGTCCATGAAGAAGTAGCACGTCAAATTGTACCTCTTTATTATTCCGCAATTCCAATGTCTCAGACAGAAATTGCTAATCAATTGGGTATTTCACGCCGTTCTATTTGCTATTATATTGATAAACACAAGAAAAATGAAGTTAGTTCATTGCATTCTAAACGGGGTCGCCCTTCTAAAAAACCTCTACCTTTTTTTTTTTTTTTTTTTTTTTTTTTTTTTTTTTTTAAATTGCAAGCGAAATTGAATTCTGCAATAGCAGAATCTACATTCAACTTGTTTTATTATTATTTTTTTTTTTACCCCAAAAATAATTATACATAAGTATTTAGTTCAGTTTTATGCATCAGCTCATACACATTTTGATTGTACAATAATAAAAATGACACAGATATCGCGATTATAGCGCCTCCTTCTGGCAGATTTTTTTCAAATTGAGGGAAAGCCTGCTGGCTATAAAATAAATATATCTGCTTTTAAGCATTATAAATCATGACATTAATATTTCTGTAAAACTTCAGACTGTCTGAAATTCCACCCTGAAGTTTTAACATTCATGCTTTTTTACAAATAAAAAAAATAGAAAACGACAGTAAATGACAGTGATTCACTTTATGGTAACACTGGTATCTATAGCAGTATGCAATTAATTAATTAAATTTTCTTAATACAAGAAAACTCATATTATTGAAAATAAACATATACTATATGTTTTAAAAATATGCATAGAATGCTAACACAATGTAAATATCAATGTACGAAAATGGCAAAAAATCTTTTTATTATGATTACGATGATTGAATGACAATGACGTAAATTGTACAATAAAATATGTAAAGATACATTTTTTCATAATACATAACCAATTTTATCCCTAGGTTCTGTGGCGCCGACTTCCGGGTCTGCGGGTCTGCCGCGCAGACCCTGAAAAGTATCTGCAGACCTTGCAATATCTTGGCAGACCCTGCAAAATGCAGGCATGAGAATCGCGATTTTCCTGTTTTTTTTTTCACTTTCCGATTTTTTGCTGTTTCGCACGGGAGTGATTTGTTCCGGGATTTTAAAAAAATCGGTCATCAATCCGAAATTTTGTAGATAAGATCGCGAAAAAAACTCAAATTTTGTCAAAAGATCGCGTAATAAACGGGAATCAAAGAATAGCGGGGGGGGGGGGGGGGTCAATTTCGTTGAAAGATCGTGGAAAAACGGCAGTTTCATCAAAGAATCGCTAATAAACGTCAATTTTGTGAAAAGATATTGGAAAAACATGAAAATTGTAAAAAGATCGCGAAAAATTTCGTCAAAAAATAGCATGAAAAACGCGCATTCTGTCCAAGAATCACAGAAAAAAGTCAAATTTCGTTCTAAGATAGTGGAAGAAAATGCAAATTCTGACAAAGAATCGAGAGAAATACATGGATTTTCGCAAAAGATAGCAGAAAAATATGAATTAAAAATTAAATTCAAAATTAAATCTTTCAAAAAAATCGCAGAGAAAACGCAAATTCTATTGAAAAATTGCGAGTTTTGACTAAAGATGCGAATTTTGTCAAACAATAGTGAAGAAAATACAAATAATCGCAGAAAAAACTCTTAATTTCGTTCAAAGATAGCAGGAAAAAAGCAAATTCTGTCAAAGAATCGTGGGAAAACGCGAATTTTGGCAAAAGATGGCTGGGAAAACGCGAATTTCGGTAAAAGATGGCAGGAAAAACGCGAATTTCGGTAAAAGATTGCGATGGAAAATGCAAATTTCGAGAAAAAAATCACAGAAAAAACACGAACTTTGGCAAAAAATCTTTAAAAAAAAAACGCGAATTTTGGCAAAAAACGCGAAAACATTTCGGGCAAAACGCAAAGAATAGCGGAAAAAACTAGAATTCTGTCAAATTTCGACGAAAGATCGTGGAAAAATTCGAACATTAGAAAAAATCACGGAAAAAGACGCGAATTTCATCAAAAATAACAGAAAAACGCAACGAATCGCGGAAAAAATTCAAATTTCGTTCAAAAATAACAGGAAAAAAAACAAATTCACTTGAAAGAATCGTAGAAAAAACGCTAATTTCAGGTAAACATCGCGGGAAAACGTTAATTTCGGCAAAAGATCTCGGGAAAACGCTAATTTCGGCTAAAGCTCGCGGGAAAAATGCTAATTTCGGCAAAAGATCGCGGAGGGGGGGGATGCAAATTTCGGCAAAAAATTGCTAATTTCGGCGAAAAATCGCGAGAAAAATACAAATTTTGGCAAAAGATTGCGAGAAAAATAAGTGATTATCTTGCCACATTTATTAACTGATGTTTGAGTAAAGTATATGAACATGTGAACCCAGATGCAGAATCGGCGCAACGCTGCGACGTTTGTCGCAGACTCTTGGGAGGTTTCTGCAGATTATTTTGCAACTGTAAAAAAATTAACAAAAATTAAAAAATTTCGGTCTTTATTCCAAAAATTCGGTTATAAAATGTATCGCGAATTTCAACAAATAGTCTTCGAAAAGAAATCAATTTCGTCATCGATCGCGGGAAACGCGTGAATTTTGTCAAAAGAAACGCCGAAAAATTGGAAAAATTCTTCAAAAGATAACGAATAAAATAACAGTTTTCGTCAATAAATCAGGAAAAAACGGCAAATTTCCTCAAAAAATTGCGAAAAAACGGCAAACTTCTTAAAAAAAAAACGCAAAAAAGGGCATATTTCTTCAAAAAATCACAAAAACGGCAAATTTTTCACAAAAAATTGCGAAAAAGGGCAAACTTCTTCAAAAACTTACACAAAAACGGCAAATGTCCTCAAAAAGTTTGAAAAAATATAGCAAATTTCTTAAAAAAGTTGCAAAAAATGGCAAATTTCCTCAAAAAATTGCGAAAAAACGATAAATTTCCTCAAAAAAAAAAATTGCGAAAAAAAGGCAAACTTCTTCAAAAAATCGCGAAAAACGGCTAATTTCTTCAAAAAATCGTGAAAACGGCAAATTTTTTCGAAAAATCGTGAAAAAACGGCAAATTTCGTTAAAAAATCGCGAAAAATTGTGAATTTCTTTTTTGAAAAATGCGAAAAACGGCAATTTTCTTCAAAAAATCGCTAAAAAACGGAAAATTTCATTAAAACATCGCGGCAAATTTCTTCAAGAGATCGTGACAAAACGACAATTTTCGTCAAAAAATCGCGACAAAACGGCAGTTTTCATCAAAAAAGCGAAATAGCGGCAGTTTTCATCAAAAGATCGAAAAAAACGTCAAATTTCCTCAAAAAAGCACGAAAAATGTGAATTTCGTCAAAAGATCGCGAAAAACCCTCAAATTTTCTCAAAGGAACGCTCCCCCCTTTCGAACAATGCATGAGGTGTTAAAAAATCTGAGAACAAAGGTAACTTATCTTTAAAAGTACTTTCCTTTTATGTCTATCAGAAATACTTGGGGGGGGGGGGGTTGAGTGCATATAATGTAATGCGAGGGTTTGGCCTGCAGGCTGTTTTAAGTTTTTACTTGTGTTGTAGACTGCAGAAAAAAATTCTGCTGCTGGGCATGTGAATTAGACAACTAGCAAAGATTGCTGTGTTTAAAACATAGAACATAATTATGGACTTAAAATAGAAACTTTGAATTTAAAATTACTTACAGTATTTGCATATATTGATTTCTCCCACCCATCCCCTTGAAATAAAATAGCATTTGAAAAGTATAATTTCTTTCCTTTTTCTTTTTTTTATTATAAAATAATGTTATTTAATATAACATATGTTTAAACACAAGCTATTTTAAGTAATTTCTCATTTTCCCATTTCACGTGCTTTTCTTCTTTTTTTGTCTTTTTGCAAACGCATGTCTGAAAATGTTTTTAAAATATCACTAAAATCTGATCCATCATCTTTTTTATTATTATTATTCGCGACAATCAAATCAGTTGACCGTCACATATATATGTATTGTGATCATGGCTCATGGGTGCAAGTTTTCCGTCCACAGGACTGAATTTTGACTTTTGAAAATTAATTCTCGAGGGCGGAAACAGAATGAGAACCCCCCCCCCCTCAAACAACTGCCCTTGAGGCAGACCCAGCTTTGGGACTAAAGTTGGCTCCTATGCCTAGGTTATTGGTAATTTTCATAAATTGAATTTTAACCTGCTAGATTCGCAAAATCTTACTGTGTGGCGGATTTTTTTTTTTTTTTAATTCATCGAATTCATGGTTGAAATTCCAGAATTAGTGTAAATTCGATTTGCATATTAAAACAGAATAGGTCTGCCAAGTCATATCTTGGTGAAAAACATCTGAAAACCTGATTTTAGCAGTTGACTCATTGGTTTACCATTGTGTTTTCCTGCTTTCAGTCGTCCATGTTTTTATCTTGAGTGCAGGAAAATACAAACAGATTAATTTCCACCATGCGACCATATGCCACCCATATTATATCAACCAATCAAAATCACTGATCTTTTAGTGTCCAACCAATGAAGGGGAAAAACTTGAGAAAATTAGTGGGTAAACAAAACATTAAATCATTTGATATGCTGTTTGCTAGGGTGTGATGTCAGTTGAAACTGGTCTATGGTGAATGTATAAATCAACTGCTAAAATCAGGTTTTCAGGTGTTTTTCACCATATGACTAGGCAGACCGACTGCATTTTAATATGCAAATCAGGTTTTAACTAATTCTGGAACTTCAGCCGTGAACTCGATGAGGTGATAGTCTGTGCTGCCACCTTATGGTCTAATATAGTAATATAAAACACATAGCAATTTTATAATGTTAAAATCTTTAAATACTATCGGAATTTTCTAATAAAAGAAAATCTTAATTGCATATTAGGGTGGAGCGAAGAAAATTATTTTTTAAAAATAAAAAACGGGTAGGTGTCAAAAGTTGCCTTTATACTAGTACATCAACAGAGGGAAATTTTACCGCTGAAAAAAAAATGGCTTGGATCTGCACTTTTGCTCCAAAAATCGAAAATTTCGATTTTTGGAGCAAAAGAATCGAAAGCATCAAGAGCAAAAAAATCGAAATTTTTGGTAAAATTTGTTATTTTTTGACATTTTTTCAAAAAAATTAAAAAATTTCCTCAGAGTTGGTTATTATTTAAAAGTGTTACTTAAACCTTTATATTTATCTGCTTAACATATTTAAACTATAAAACAATATCTGTAGTCTGTAAAATTGGAGCAAATCTGACAACTTTTGGTAAAAACCAGCGTTACCTCTCTATTGGAGCATACAAAGAAATGTTATGAATGCATTTCTTACCTATCTGCTTTCAAAACTATTCTGTATATAACTCATAGATGTGGCTGCATTTCATATCCCACCCGTCTCAGCTACCCAACAATCTAGGCCCAGTGTTTTATTTATGTATTGAATTATTTTTTTTCCCGAAGAAGGACATAAGTTTTCTATGTATCAAAGTAGTTTACACTGACATTGGATGCTACTAGTGTGACCAGCTGCACATATATTTTTATACCTTGTATAACAGAAGAGGAAGCTGAGTAATGTATTAGGTATGTTGTTAATTGAACCAATTCAGCAGTCTATTATCTTCATTAAATTTTCATACAGTTAATATATTATGATTGGGAGTTCTGTTATTACAACATTTTTTCAATCGATTATATTATATATATATAATGATATGCCTAAAAATTGATTGTATGAATTCAATTTCTAGTATGTCATCATTTACTGTACCTATTTACATTGAATATATTTTGGGAAGCTAGCAGTTTAATATTACGACGATCCTCACGGAGGATTGCAAACAAAATTTGCGTGTAAAGCAACAGCATTTTGAAAGAAGTTTTAGTCGTTTGTTTTATGTCATTTTCTGTGTTGTTTCGTAGTCGAGTAATTTCTAATAAGGTTTTAGACCTATTCTTTAGGTGTGTATTACATTTGGTATAAAATATCCAGCAGCATAAACTTTGATTATATATTTTGTGAGTGAACCTATAGATTGATTGCAAGTCTGTGCTTATATAAAGCGGAAAATTTTATTCACTTTATGAGCTGTTTTTTTGTGCGAGATGTTTTCTAAATTCCTATTCCCCATTTCTTCTGAGAAATAGCTTTCCTTATGAATTAGCTTTGAAATCTCCGACAGAAATTTCTAGTCTGTTCTGAGTATCTTTTACTTAATTTGAGAAAATAATTTTTCAAAATTATTATCTATTTTATAAAAAATTGCAATAGGAAGTGAATAGTACATAGACAAAGATTATCTTATTGATCCAGTAAATGCATGTAGATTATAACGTTTTACACTGACTTCTCTAATAACTGATGCAGAAGAAATTCACTGGAGTTGAAGTAGCATATGAACCATTATTATACACAATTCTAAGCTTACCCAATGCAAAATTGTTCACAGCGACAAATAGAATTCTCCTAAATTTAAATAAGTACATTTAGTCGATTAGAATCTGTACATTCTCTCAAAAAGTACTATGCATTATAAGTTTATGCCCAGGACAGTTCACTATCAAACATTGTTCACTTAAAAAATGGAGATCTAAAAGTTAATGGGAAATTACCTGGCTATGAAAACACTTAGAAAACGGCATAAAACTAATGCAAAAAAATGTTATTTACAACAACGGTTGCTCTGCACGTGCAGGACAAATTCCCATTGCAATTCTCTCTGACGATCACCAGAAATCACATTAAACAACTCGCTTTTAAACATATAAAGAATGCAAAAGCAGAATAAATGATGGCATACTTATAGTTGAAATACCTGAAATCATCTTTAAGGGGGTAGTAAAGTATTTTTTTTTTATTTTTTTGCATTTTTTTATTTTTATTTTATATTAATGTACAACATCTTAAGATTATTCTGTGAAAATTTGAAAGCAATTGAAGTAAAACTGACAGAGATATACACTTGTAAGTCCTCCGCCCTCCGATTGTCCGAGCGGTGCTGATTCATGGTGTGAATGGCAGAAGGCTGCAGCTACAGAAGATCTGGAGTCATTCAAACACAGTTACACCGCACTTCCGAGTAATGTGCTAGAAGCCATCAAACCTATTTATGAGGATTTAAGCAAAGATGCACTTCTGGAACGATGTGTTGGAGGTTTCACTCAGAACAATAATGAAAGCCTTAATCAACTTATTTGGAAAATTACTCCAAAAACAGTGAATGGCACCTCCAACGTCGTTGAAATTGCAGCTAATGTTGCAGCATGTACATTTAATGAAGGCTGTTTTTCTCTGCTGTCATTTTTGCAAGAAATGGGCATAAAAACTGGAACAAGTTCTCATGAATCGGCGCGAACAACAGATAGTCTTTGAGTATGTAAAGCGGAGCGAGAGGCTGCAAAAGAGAGCAAAGAAGGCAGGATTCGTCGTAGACAAGAGCAACAAGATGCTCTGGACATCATCTCCGACAGCTTTTCGCTTTATGGGCCTGCCATTGATGATTCTGTGTAAGTATATGAAAAAAGCAGTAATTTACAAATATCTATTTCGACAAAAACGTCTGTGAAACTTTAAACGTGTTTTTCTAACACTTCGCTTTTTCAAAGCCGGTGAACTCTGTAGCTCAAAATCTACTGAATCGATCTTTATAAAATTTTACACACTCTTTCTTTATATAAATTACGAGATAATGCTGTCGAGTTTTTTTTTTATTTTTTATTTTAACTTACTTTTAAAAAACAAAATATCAGATTTTTTTGATGAAAATTCAGTATTTTGACTTCCGAGCCTTGTAAAAAATTGAAAAATCAATTAAAAAAAACAAACTCGACTGCGTTCCCTGAGGAAACTTATCAACTAATTAAATCAATTTGGTTTTTTAATTTCAGTTGATCCAGTCATGAGTTATGCGGTTCACCGCGAATCAACTTTTTTTTGGGATGTCTTCGAAGATTCGCTGTCATCGGCTCATTTTTTAATATTTCTTAATGTAAATTTCACAGAATACTCTTTAAATGACATATAATTATACTATATCTATACAAATAAATAAATATTAATTGTATCTTTACAAAAAATGATAGAAAATATGCTTTTTTTCCCTCGAATTAACCTTACTACCCCCTTAATGCAGCTCATTACGTAAAAAAATATAATTGACTGATAAAATGTTGTGGTAACAGAACTTCCAATCACTTTCATCAATGGATGTAAATTTGATAAAGACAATAGATGGCCAAATAGATCCCTTTAATAATATTTCCATACATTACTCTGCTTGTCATTTTTTGTATAAGCTGTAAAAATATACATTAAGATAGTCACAGCAGCATGTGGATACAGATAACAGATAAACTAGGTGGATGCGTCGAAAACATACCAAATTTTGTTAAAGAAAATCACAAATCAATATATAAATAAAACACTGTACTAAGATGATCGAATAGTTGAGACGGGTGGTATATGAAATATAGCCATCTCCATGACGTATGTCCAATGTAGTTTTGAAAAGAAGAGCTGTATTAAAAACAACAATTCATTGTATGTCCCAATAGAGTGGTAATTCTGTTTTCTTATGAAAAATTGTCTGTTTTGTTTCAGCTATACGGAATAAAGATAATGCTTTATAGTTTAAATATGTTAAGCAGATAAATATAAAGGTTTAAGTAACACTTTTAAATAACAACCAGCTCTGTAGGAATCTTTTAATTTTTTTGAAAAAATGTCAAAATATGACAAATTTTACCCCAAATTTTGTTTTTTGGAGCAAAAGTGCAAACTCAAGCCATTTTTTTTAGGGGTAAAATTTCACACAGTTGATGTACTAGTATAAAGGCAACTTTTGGCACCTACCCATTTTTGATTTTTAAAAAATAATTTTTTTCACTCTACCCTATTGCATATGTTAAGAAAATTCTGTATTTTCTGGGGAAAAGGAGTTTGGTTTGATTTTATTAATTTTTGCACAGCTCAGATTGGGCTTGTTTACAATAATTTTAGACATGAGGCAGGTTGTGAATCAGAAAAATATGAATGGGTCGGGCCAAGATGACTTTTGTTCGAGCCATGCAAATCTCTATTACCTTAAGATTTTCAAAAAAAAAAAAAAAAAAAAAAAAAAAAAAAAAAAAAAAAAAAAACAATTTCTTTTAAAAACTAGATAAATTGCTTATACTTTTAAGAATACTTTAAGGGTTTAATTATTGTAGGATTAAAATTATTTCTGGAAATTTTGGGCAACAATTATCCAAGAACTTTGGATTTTCAGACTTGTACTTTTTCAAACTAACTGGCATACAAGATGGCTAAAGATCTGCTAAACTTATTTTGATGAAATTTAAGTCACATTTTTTTTTTTATAATATTATCCAAGATATTAGATGCTACATTAATTTTTTATAAATTTTTAAAACTCAAAATATTGTTAAATTAAAAAATTTTATGTTTTCAAACAATTATCATTTCTATCCCCCCTCCAAAAAAAAAAGATGCTACATTTTACATTTTAGCTACATTTAAAAGTTTCATTTTTATTTTTCAGATTCTTAACCCTCTGAGCGTCTTGGAATGGGTAAAAATTTAATGTTGTTTTCACTGCAGTTTGTTTTAAATGCTCAGAAAATATGATTCTTTCAAAATTTCAAAAAAAAAATTACAAATATGAATGTAATCCTTGAGAGTATTAATCACCCTAAAATGTAATGAAAATTCATTAAATCTATAGAATTATATTATCTTAAATATTGCTTATATTGCAGTGAAACCTGGAGCTTAGTGAACGGAATACTACGTTCCAAACGCTTAGAGGGTTAAATGTATATATATATAAACAATTTTTAAAAAAATTATATAAAATATCTGTGTATGTGTGAAATAAAATTTTTTTATACATATATAATAAATGCTTTTTAAAAATGTTACTTTTATACTTATATTAACATTTGCTGATGTGGTGTAATCCCTTAACTTTTAACAGGCATGAAAAGCAGGAAACAAGAAAAAAGGTGGAAAACTTGGTGGTGAGGTGCAAGCATTAATTTTCCAAAACAAATATTATTCTGAATAGTTCAGTTATTAAACCCCCTCCCCCTCCTTTTAAAAAATCTCCCGGTTAAATTGATCTTAGCTTCAGAAATACATCTTAAAAAAGGTATCGCAGAAATTATCCAAAAGTGTTGTATAAATAGTACAAAATATTCTATTCCAAAAAGAAACTTCCTTTTAATTTGAATTTTCAGTCTAAAAAATATTTCATTCTTGAGAGACATTCAGAACAGCTACATTTACAGTAGTTTCACACAGTGACACCAACTTTTAAAAAATATTGGGTGGACTCAAAAAAAGTTTGAACAAATACATAAATATTGGGTGAGCTCAATTAATAATGGGTGGATAGAGATATTAAATTATTGGGTGGGCTCGCGCCACTGGTTTCAGATGCTTATATCTAGAAGTTCACTTTTCAGTTTATGCCTCTTTTGCACAATTCAAGAACAAACTCCAAGTGTTTGAGTAGATAAAATGTCTAATTATTAAATTTTTGAACCCCCCCCCCCCCCAATATTCTTCCAAAATTTTCTTTGCATTTTTGCTCCAATCCAGAGAATGACCAGAATTGCTTCAAAAAAGGTGGAAATCCTCCTTTAGGAGGAACTCTTTCATGCCTGCTTTTAAATAACTGCAATTTTCAATTGAAAACGTGTTGTATCGAAATGCAATTGTATACACCATCTCAAAAACTTTTCCTAACACCCTTGGTGCATCTCATTCTGTGCATTTATGTCCATGAAAAAAGGAGTGTCAACATCAGAAATAATGTACATGATTTTATCAAAAGTCTTTTATAATTTCTAATATGAAAGGATACAATCAATGCATTTTACAGTTATGTAATGTGCAGATATATAAATGAACTTTTTACTGTTTTAGGAATCCTTTAATAGCAATATCAATATTAACAGTAACCATAAATTTTGCAAATACTTCCTTTTTATAGTGATTCCCAATGAATAATCACCAAGTGCCTGAGATGTATTGCCAAGTTATTCAATATAATATATCTATAATGTGATGTATTATGTCAAGGGTACTACTTGGTTATCCGTCGACCAATTTTGCCAAATTATACATATTGACATAATTTTCATTTTAAATAACAGAAAATAAATAATTAGTAGAATATTAATAAAAATACAAATAAAGAGGCAAAATAAAATTCACTTAATAATTTTTTAACATGTGTATTGTATTTAATGCCATTGAATGTGACATTCATGATTATCTATTATTGGTATTTAATCTTATAGCTTGGCGATAGTTTTTTGGTCGACAAGTTAACCAAGTAGTACTATGTCAAGTTATAGAAAGACATGTGTACATGATATCAGGTTTTCACAAACATAGTATACCAAGTCCATTTAAAAAAAGAAGTTTACTTAGAAGATGCATAAAATCTATTCTATTTGATGCATAAAATCTATTCTATTTACCGTGGGAATGGATAAAAAAGGTTTTATGTACCTTAATTTTTTTTTTTTCAAAATCACTTGATATCAATTGTGAGGCCTTCATACATAAATGTCATAGAACTATTACATACAGAGCCTGGTTATCTAAAAAGCATGCAAAGGACAAGGTTCCTCTCTAAAATTTAAGATACCCTCAAATGATTGTTAAATGAGGTCACTAATTCCTTTAAATTAATTTAATTTTTTGGAGAGGGGAAAAAAAGGCTGCTCACACATAATATATTCACTTTGGGTGAAGGGGGGGAGGAACATCTTTTGATATCATTATCGTTTTTGATCCAACCAAAATTTTCTATTTTGGTAACTTATTTTACATCAATCTAGTTTGTTATTTATTTTTGTCTCTTATCTATTTATTTGAAAGTAAAAAATTATAATTAAAATCATTAAATGATTATAAAATTTCTTCATTGCAAAATTATAAATTCCAAACATTCATCATTTCTACTCTTCTGCTATACATTCATTTAATTCAGTGTTAGTGAAACTAGCTTTAAATGATATTTGCAATTTTCGCAAGTAAAAAATGGGAAAGAATGTTGTCAACATGCATTATAAGCATTATGAAATTAATGCATGCATTATAATGCATATATGAAAGTATTATAAGCATTATGTTTATACGCATTATTGAATTCTAACACTTTACTCTGGTTGTTGTGTCACGGTGACCTTTATTGCATTGATTGGTGGAACTTGATGGTCTTTCAGTGCTGTGTTTACTGACATGACATTTGGGTTTTTGCCTAGCAAGTAGTTGCAAGGATACTAATTTTATACATTGATTTTATACACTGACAGCCTGTGACCTGATATTCACAAAAAGTATATGATTATGTTCACATTGCTTGATTTATTTATTGTTTAAACACTGATTTTTAGTGATTTGACTGTTAACGATATTATTAAAATAAAGGGGAAGGGGGTCAAGGAATGATAACGTATGACATTGTAAAGAGGGCGGGAGGGTTCCAAAATTATCAAAAAGTTGATAATGTTACATATATACAGCCCTAAAATTTGTTTAATCTCTTGGAGAGAGCATCATTTATCCGTTCTTCAAAATCCTTAATTATTCCTTCTAGTTATTAATCAGCACATTTTTCCAAATCAATTAGTCAAGAAATTATGTTTTGAAAAACCTGTGATTAAAAATTTAAAATTAAGATGCCCATCCTGAAATGAATGGTTAGCCCTTTTAAGACCCAACCCGCACGATCGTGCAGTTTGCACATTCTTTTAAAGTGTTGCTTTTGAGTTGAATGTTATAAAAATCCAAATCCGAATGACCATTCTGGTTTACACAAAGAGCGAAATATCATTATGTATCAACAGATAGTGATTGTAGTACTTGTTTTATTTTTAGCCGGCATGATAAGCTTTGTTAACAATCTCATCGGGTCTTAAAGGGTTAAAGCAAGAAAAAATCCACAATATTTCAAGAAACTTATACAATTGGGAAACCTGAATGGGATCAGCAGTCGGTTAACCAATCATATGGCATCCTGATGTATTGGTTAGATATCACCCAAATAACTCATTATATAACAACTGCATATATCTCAGATATACTTTATCATTTAGGGAACAATAAAAATTGTAGAAAGCTGCTTAACGAAATACAGTAGATTCCCTCAAATCCGCACAGCTTGGGACCAGAGGTTTTGCGGATTTCTGGTCATTGCTTTGTTCATATTTTTTAAAGTAATTTGAATGCAATTAATAATGGAATCAAAAGTATAATGAATGCTTACAATGTACTAAAATGTTAAAATAAGTAATAAACTAAAATAATAAAAATTCAGATAATTTGTCTTTCCAAAATTAGTCAATGAAACGTGTCTCATAAAGGTACATTTCTAATTCACACCAGGATAGTAAATTATCAAAGCTTTATTTCAGGTTTAACAAGACTTAATAACTAAAAAAGCTTGATTAATACATAAATATATTTGGTAAGACTATGATTACCAATGATATCAGCAATATCTTGATATTTTTAAAAATAAATTCTTTCTTCATGAAAAAACATGAATTCAATAACTTTAACAAAAATTACAAATTAAAAAATGTATAAAATTGATATAAAACTAAAAAAAGAGTCAAATTTTGTCCCT
This sequence comes from Maratus speculifer, assembly GCA_964019185.1. Lineage (NCBI taxonomy): Eukaryota > Metazoa > Arthropoda > Arachnida > Araneae > Salticidae > Maratus > Maratus speculifer. The sequence continues at coordinate 75,136,584 of OZ025301.1, read as the reverse complement.
ATATCTGAAATGAATGTTTCACTGTTTACATCTGTAAATTATGAGCGGATTTTAGAGAGTTGTGGACTACTGTATTTGCATTCAGCTGACCCCTAATAACAATATTTCTCCCATTGAAAAGTTTCCATGAAAATAAAATTTAAAAAACTTTTCCTTGACAAAAAGTGCCCCCAAAATGATAATAATGTTTCTTCTAGATTCAGGGACTAATTGTGGCCCTGTTTACATATTCATGACATACGTATGAAATGAATGTGACATGTTGGTCTCTTTTTCACATAAGGAGAGGAAGGCTCGTCTAAAATGAATTCATAGGTACTTTTCTTTTATTGCTTTAAAAATTTATTTACTGTCTGAATAATGTATCCTCAAAGTTTTAAACTCTCCAAAAAATTCTGAAGGTCTTTCAAAAATCATTACAGTGATGCTCTTGATATGCGCTGAGTACTTAAATCCGATTTTCTCAAAATGTAAATTTTTCCACGGTGGGAAATGTAACTCAAAAAAGTAATAGGCATATACTTTTTTTTCTTTTCTTTTCTTTTAAATTTTGCACAGATAATCATTAACATATTGGCTTCAGCACAACCCTAAAAAAATATTAAGGTAAAAATTATATATATAAGTATGTATGTTTTTTCACAATTTGTTTATAAAGAAAAAAAAAATTATTTTATTTTTAAAACATCCTCAAATTTTCACTTTTTTGCTACATTTAGGTTCATGCTGAGCATAAAAAATTTTGCTTCATTGATTTTAGTCAACTACAAGGACCTGGATGTTTTTCGGCGTAAATCATAGAATCCAAGTTTAAGTAGCTATAGCACTGCCAATTTTTCTTTTTTTTTTTCTTTTCTTTTCTTTTCTTTTTTTTTTTTTTTTGTAAATTTAAATGCCAATATTATTTTGTACTTTACTGTGATTGAATAAATGTTCTCATTTTCTTTTTAAAAAAACACCATTTTACATGAGCCTCCTCCCCTTCCCCCTAAGTGGGCCATATAGATTCTTTACTTAAAGACATCAAAGTAATACATAAAAAAAAAAAAAGGTGGAAAGGTATTTTTTTTTTTTTGTTGTAACAGCCCCTCCCCGAAGATGTATTATCAAATTCCTAGGCACATATGGCGTTATAACAATATACAGTAGACTCAATCAAATCCGCACTCCAAAAATCCACAACTCTCTAAAATCTGCACATAATTTACAGATGTAAACAATGAAACATCCAGTTCTGTAGGTTCAAAATTTGTCTTTTTTAGTTTTATATTAATTCCGTAATTTTTTTAATTTGTAATTTTTGTTAATGTTGTTGAATTCATGTCTTTTCATGAAGAAAAAGTAATTTATTTCTGAAAAAATGCAGATATTGCTGATATCATTGGCAATCATAATCTTACCAAATATATTAATGTATTAATCAAGCTTTTTTAGTTATTAAGTTTGGCAAAACATTAAAAAACTTTGTTATTTTATGATTCTGATGTAAATTAGTAATGTACCTTTAAGAGGCAAGTTCCATTGAATAATTTAGGAAAAACACATTTAATCTTTATAATGAATATTTAATTGTACATTATTTATTATTAACTTGACCTTTCCTCTTAGTATTTTAATCATTTAAAAAATTATCTAAATTTTTATTATTTTAGTTTATTACTCATTTTAATATTTTAGTATATTGTAAGCATTCATTATAATTTTTATTTCATTTTTAATTACATTCAAATTAATTAAAAAAAATATAAACAAAGCAATGACCAGAAATCTGCAAAATTCTAAAATCCGCACAACCTCTGGTCCCAAACTGTGCAGATTTGAGGGAGTCTACTGTATAACATTTTCTTTGATAACATTACACTATCGCAAAATTTAACTCATACATGATATGTATATACAGTAAACTTTCTCAAGTCTGCACAGCTTAGAAACAGAAGTTGTGCAGATTTTCGAATTTTGCAGATTTTTGGTCATTGTTTTAATTTTTTAAAATAGTAATTAGAATGTAATAATTCAATCAAAATTATGATGAATGCTTGCAATAAGTAAAATATTAAAATAATTAAGTAGTAAAATAAAATGATAAAAAGTAAGATAATTTTAAAATTGATTATATTATCAAAAGTACAGCTCAAATAAATAATAATGTATAATTAAATATGGATAATGAATATCAGGAAAATTTTCCATGAATTATTCACAGAAGCTTTCCTTATAAAGGTATCCTATTAATTCACATAAAAATCCTAAAGTACGGAAATTTTATTTCAGATGCTATCAGTCAATGTACAAAATAGCTTAATTGACAGTGATTACCAGTGATATTAGTAATGTTTTGATTTTTTTCAAAATTTAATTTACACTCCATTTATGAAAAAATACAGTTCAGTCACATTATCAAGAATTACTAATTAAAATACATGCAAAATGATATTAAAAAAAAAAAAAAAAAAAAAAAAAAAAAAAAAAAAAACTTAATTTTGCTCCTACATCTTAACTGAAAGTTCCATTGTTTACACATCTGAAATAATGTACAGATTTTAGGCATCTGCAAATTTTAGGCTCGCTGATTTGAAGGAGTTTACTATATTTGCTTACATAATATATATTATGTAAATATTACATAGCTGCCAACTTTTACGCATTTTTGCTACCACTAAAATTCAGCGATTTTCCATTTGTTTAAAGATAATATTTACTATATAATGTTTGTGGTAGGAAAAATTAGTAAAAGTTGGCAGCTATGATATTACATATGTTCTGAAAAACTGGATGTTTATAGAACATACAAGAGAGTTCAAAGTATATGTACAAGGGGTATATCAAATTAAGACTGCAAATGTGATTATGATGATGATTATGATTTTTGTTCTAAGTGGCTGGAAATTGGCATACACGATCTGTGAGTATGACATAGTGCCAATAGATAGAATTGGATGTATAGGGCAGGTGATTAACAATAACTGTACAATTATACAGTTGCACCAATGAAGAACAGCATGCAGTTATTAGATTCTTATGAAGTGAAGCCGTAAAATCGACTGAAATCATCTGCATTTTCCTATGAATGGCAGCTGGTTTTATGCCTTCAGTCCATAAACACTGAATAACTGCACGTCATGCCTCTTTGATACAACTATGTAGTTTTGCTGCCATTTTTAATCATCTGCTCCATACCTACTGACACTGTGTCATACTACCAGTTCAGGAAAACTTAGCAGACATTGTCTGCCAATTTCCAACAATCTAGAGCAAAAAATGTCATTTTAGTGACACTTTCACAATTTTTGTCTTTCCCCCCTTCCTCTCATATATATGGCCTCTTATTTATAGTTTTAGCTTAGTGATGATTTTGGCAAAATCATAATAGCAACCTTGGCATATTTGTAACTCTGGGGGCAGCTATAACAAAGAAGTATCCAAAAATATTACATAGTTCTCAAAAATTCATATATTTTTAGAAAAAAAGATTCATTTCAATATTTGTTTGCAATAAACAATTTATTTTAAACTAAATCTCTCATGAATGTAAGAAATAAAGAAAGTTTTTCAGATGACATTCACATATTATTCACGAGTTGGGAACCCTCTATGGATGTTTCGTAAGTGGCGTTCCAAATGAGATTTCTGAGAAAAGCTCCGGTCACACAAATTACATTCGAATGGTCTCTCCCCGGTGTGCTTGCGGGTATGTCGTTCTAAAGCAGAATTAGAGGGAAACCCCTTTTCACATATTTCACAAACAAATGGCGAATCATTTTGATGAGTATAAGCATGAGCATGCAGACCTGCTTTTGACGAAAAATTCTTTCCACACGTTTCGCACAAAAAAGGCTTTTCACCAGTATGTGTATTATGATGTGCAATTAAGTTAGTCTTTTGGCGAAAAGATTTGTTGCATATCTCACACACATAAGAAGTTTTTCCGGTATGTATAGATTGATGCTGACTTAAGTATTGCTTACTTGCAAAACATTTACCACATGTTTCACATTTAAATGGTTTCTTCTCCAAATGAATGCAGAGTCCAGAATTGCTGGAGCTCTTCAACATGTACCCCTCCGGGCAAAGATCGCATACTACTTGCTCGTGTGTCACCATTATATGTCTGTCTAAATTGACTTTGCGTGTAAAACCTGCCTCACACATTTTACACTTGAATAGCTTTTCTCCAGTGTGAGTTAGTTTATGGCGATCTAAATTTGACCATGTAGTAAATGACTTCAAACAAGTTTCACATTCATAAGGCCGCAATCCAGAATGAATACGCCGGTGAGTATACAACCTTTTCTTACAAGAGAATTCCTTCTGGCATACTTCACATGTCACAGGTTTTTTAGAAGTATCTGAAGTTTCTAATTCTTCTGGATGATATGTTTGCTGGTGTTTAGTAAAGTCACTCTTACTTCTAAAACTTTCTACACAAACTTCACATTCGTATGGTTTCTCACCAGTGTGGATTAGATAATGCTGTTGTAAATTGGATAACCAAGTGTAACTTTTTGAACAAATGCTACACTCATAAGGGGGAGATCCTGCATGAGTGCGCCTATGGATTTTTAAAGCTCTCTGACTAGGCAATTTTTTTTGGCATACTTCACAAGTGTATATTCTTCGATATACTTTCCTGCCATGTTTAAGGCGGTGCTTTTCGAAAGAAGATTTTTCACTGAATATCACGTGACAAACTCGACATGTAAATGTTTTCACTTTGGCGTGAACATGAACATGATTGAACAGTAGGTTTTTTGTAGGAAAACCTTTCTGACATACACTACAGGAATATTTCTTTTTTTTATGATTTCGAAGATGAGCATTCAAAAGGCTCTTTAAAATGAATTTCTTTTCACACAGGTCACAAGAAAACGTTTTTCCATGCGATTGAGTTGAATAATGATCAGCCAAGGCAGACATGCTTTTAAACACTTTCTTGCATACTTTACAAGTACTTTTTCTTGATTTTGGGCGATTTTGAGAACTTGCACTGCTATTATCACTTTCATTTTCTTCTGATTCAGATATGTCTACTTTTTCTCTTTCATCTACTTGAGAGGCTTCAGATGAGTTTTCATTCCCACTTGCATACAAATCATCAGATTCAGATCCGTCTACTTTTTCCCTTTCACTTACTTGAGAGGTTTCAGACGAGTTTTTATTTTTAGTTATACACAAATCATCAGAAATAAGAAGTTTAACATTATCTTTATCATCATTGTCATCATCATCATCATTATCAGAGACATGAAAACCATGTACTGAATTAGATTCCATTTCTTCATCAGAATCCAGCTCTTTTTTGAAGCATTCGTTTTGTTGATGCTCAAGAAGGTGATGCTGTTCTGAAAATTCTTTTTCGCATCTGTCACATCTGAAAAGGTTCGGCAAAATTTCATCTGGACTATGCCTTTTTAATGTAGATTCTTTCCTGCTCTTTTTCTGGCGTAAACCCTTACGGAGTTTGGGGATAGTTTTTTTATTATCTGTATCCTCTTCTACAACCAGAGTATCAATAGATTCACTGTTGTGTGTTTTAATATGTTCACACAGGGAATCAATGTCAAAAAACTCTTCCTTACACACGTGACATGTGACATGCGTTGGGTTATCATGCATTTCCAAATGATTATCCAATTTAAACATGTAAACAAATCCTTCTTGACAACCTTGACAGCTAAATTGCTCTGGTAACAGGTGGATAATTGAATGCACTAAATAGCGGATTTTTGTAGAGAACTGTTTATGGCATACATCACAGATAAATTGTTCCTGGTTTTCTAAGTTAGCAGAATCCATGTTTTCATTATCCATCGTTGTTCTTTTTTATGATGATTTTCCTTTTTTTTTCACAAAAACTATGAGAATGAAATGTTAAGCATAAATAAACTGTAACACTGGTAGTAGATATTACATCTAATTACTCATCATTTTTTACAATCTTATCATTGTTTATTTTCTATTTTTGCTCATATTCTAAATATAATCAATAGATTACTCAAAATGGCTTTAAATTGACTATGTTTGTATGGTCAAAATGTCATCTGTCATAATCCTAAAATCTGAAATGTATGAAGAAACATTCAATGTTGAATTAGATGATATGAAATGTTTTTTATATGATCATCCACAGTTTTATTATAAAGTCACATGTGAATAGTGAAAAATATGCTATTGAACGTACTTATGTCTGTCAGTTTAAAATTGAAAATAGAGACGTAAGAGGATGGGTAATGACTTGAACACAATACTGCCTCCTTAACTTTAAACAGGAACTTTTATCTGAAAGAAAATAAAATAATTTTAGGTTGGAAAATTATCTGAATATTAATGCTTAAAAATTACAGAAAACGTAAGAAATCACTTTTCATTGATTTAATAGTTTAGCTGATTATCTTTATTCTGTTATTCTTATATCTTTGTTCTGTTCTTTATTCATTAATTTATTTTCTTTATTCTTTCTCAAACATATTAACATTTCATAAAGTTGTTGCACATGTTAATACTTCAGAGTTATTATTTCAACACTGCATCAATTTTTATTTTCATCTGATATTTTTGCTCCATTGAATTCAAATCCAAATGAAAATGATTTAATCTTGGTCATGATGTTTAATAAAATCAATATTTTCTTTATTCTGTTGTATGTCAACTGCATGCAAAAGTTAGTTAGATCTGAGGAGCCCATCTATGCATAAGCAGCTGATGTACAACAGAACAATGAAAAAGAGAGAAAATTGCACAAAATTATATCACAATACCCTTTTACGCAGGAATATCCCCATTTTCAGCTTGGACCTGATGACCATAGTCAAACACATATGCATGAAGCTTGGCTCAATTTTCATGAAAATGGCACAAATATAACTATTACAGTTCTCGGTTTCATCAGAATATCTCCAAATTCAAGTGGGGCCTGCTAGCCACAATAAAAAGCATGTATATGAAATTTAGTTCAATACTATGTCTAACTTCATACACTTTTTGACGATACAATAATGAAAATGGCACAAAAAATTGCTATTACAGTATCACCTTTCAGCAGAATATTTAAAATTCAAGTGGGACCAGCTGGCCATCCCGCAGGTTTAGCCAAAAAATATATATATAAAATTGGTTCTATTCTATGCATAACTTCATAAATTTTTCTATAATACAAAGAGGACATACACACACGGGGAGAGACATAATATATATTTATGTGAGTTAGAACACAGACACAGAGAAACTGAAGTCAAACGGTTTTCAAATATGTTGGAAAGTGTTATAAAAGATATACAGTACAGAACCATTTATCCATAATGGTTGGGGTCAGATGTATTCCGGATAACTGGTTTTTCCAGTTAACTGGTTGGGCATTAAAGCAGCATCCATTTGATAAGTTTTGTGAAACATATGTAGTTGTGATATTACTTCTAATTTTAAATTGATTATTAGGTTATTTGAACCAAGAATCTGATGCAAGTAAGATCAATTGTTAGGGTTTGAAAGAAGATAATTTATGGGAACTACTTGGGAACAAAAATCTTCTGTTTTCTCGGCATAAAAATTAAAACATCCATAATATTATTTATTAATCTATAATATGATTATATGCTTCTGTTTCAAATACTAGATACTGTTATCCAACTATTCAATTTTTTCAAGCAAAGTATATGTCAAACTGATTGTGTATGACACTTTTTTCTAAAAAGATTCTAACATCAGTCTATTAGAAGTATCATTCCAGATAACTGGTTTTCCGGTTAATTGGTTTCCGGATAAATGGTTCCATACTGTAGTTTGTACTGATGTGTAGACATATGACATCCATGGAGTTTGGAAGGAATTATAAGATAACAGATGGTAGTATGTTTTTGATGAACGTTTGAATAACCCCTCTCTTCTGTCACCTTATCTCCTGTGTCCTACCACATTTAATCTAGACTGGTATCCTGTGGAAGATTTTCGAGTAGGCATGAGACATGTATGTAGGCATTTTATTTTCCACTGATAGTGGCAGAATCTATCGGCTGAAAATGTTTCAGAGTTTAACGGATTTTTAATACATTTTTATAGCATATAATTTTTTAAATTATTTTTGTATGCACCTGATAGCAATTTGGTACATTTTATTTGGGATTTTTCCTTCAAGAATTTTAATGATGGAAATAAAAGTGAACAACCTTAAAGATATTAAAAATCTTAAAAACAGACACAATTAAATTACGAACTATTAATTACTCTAACTATTTAAAAACTAAAATTAAATTAGTATGAAACTTTATGATATTAAACAATTTCTACTCCATGTTCAGAAAGAAGGAAATTATGTCCATATTTCAATATTATAATTGTCAATGCAAAAAGGCATATTTTTGGTGGCAATTGCTTTCTTAGTACCTATTTGTTTTCATTCTTCTGGGGAAAAAAATAATTGTGACTGGAATTGAAATTCAAAAAAGAGTATTATGTGCTATGAATATTACAGTCATGTGAGGAAATTTCTTTATTAATTTTACCCTATTTTTTCATTGCAAAATAAAGTGAACGATGTTTTAATCCTATTAACTCTTATACTACATTAGTATTTCATAATAAAAGATAAAATCACAATACAGTTTAAATGATGGATTTTTCTCAGTATGCAAATTACTTGTTTTAACTGTGTCCTCGTATTAGTATTAACACAGTTCAACTGTATTTACACATGGCATTTACTGTAATGACACATGGCTTTTTGTACAAGACTATCAATAATTGTTGATGTTGAGAATGGCAAAAAACCGGAAAGGGAAAAATGTTGATTTTAATTAAGCTTTTTTTACTAAAAGTGAGTAAACCAGTTTCTGCAACTTGCTCACTTTTAGAGACTTGATCTCTTTTAAACAAAAAAGTGACTTAAAAATAGTGATTAAAAATGACAAGTTTTTAAAAAAAAATGACTAAAAGTGAGAAAAGTAACTAACTTGCATCTCTACTGTTTGAGAAAATTTACAATTTCTTTTTTCTCTGCAACCACAGCTTATTGCATCATGCCTCCACCTCTGACCTAAGCCGCCTCAAAATTAGTAGTCTTAAAGCAGTTTTTTTTCTTTCTTTCTTACTCAGTTTGCAGCATTTATAAACGTGAATTATTATTATTTTATGATTGAACGGAAATCCCAGATTGATTAAAAACAAGAAAAGTAAAAAATTGGCCTCTCTGCATAAAAGCTTGTTTATTTGATAAAATTTGACAGAAAATTATATGTATATATTTTAAGTAGAAAATTTTTATAAGTACATTAAAAATAAACTAATTCAAATTTAATATAAATTAGCTGAAACCCTACACCTTTTTTTCAAATGATAAAAACTAGGGCTGCAAAGTTGTAGGGAGAAATGGCCAACCCCACCTCCGGAAATGTTAAGGATTCCGAGCTAGCTAATATAGTAAGTAATGTTAATTGTTGGCTAAATTTATTAAATAAAATAAAAAATAATAATAAAATAAAATAAAGCAAAAATTTCATAATTTCGGCATTAACTCTGTTCTAAGGGTTTTGAAAGAAAAGAGGGGAAAATTATGTTTTCCGCTTTATTACTTTTGTAATTTTGTTTCCCGCAAACCTGAAAAATCCAATTATCAAAACCTAAAAAGGAAAAAAAAAAAAAAAAAAAAAAAAAGAAAAGGGAATTTAACTTTTTAGGTCCAGCAGACTGTGAAAAGAAAAGGCAAAATTGCTACAATTTTGTTGTTATTTTATATCCTCCATTTCTAAAAATTTTGATGGAAAGGAAAATAAAATAAAGATGAAAATATTACTAATTCAGAAACAGTGCGGGCTAAACAAAAAATAAAAATTTTGAATTTCTGGCGTTAATTTTATAATTCTGATTTTTTTAAAATTCTACAGATCTGAAAAATCCAAAAATCCCTGGTTATCGTTATTTTAGATACTGCCAATTCGTGGAAAAAAAAAAATATATATATATATATATTGTACAGATATAATTTCACATTATTTTGAGTCTTGCATCACGGATATAAATGGGAGGAGGATTTACCATTTTGGCATTATTTCTGGTTCTACAGACCTAAAGAATCAGCAAGGGGGGGGGGGGGAGAGAAGAGAGAGAGAGAGAAATGGTTTTGTTACAATCCTTTTTCGGGTTCATTGGCTTCCAAAAATAGCAGAAATTTACAATTTTAACATTACCTCCAGTTAGAGGTCTGCTTGATCTGAAATTCCAGGCCTGGGTCTTTAAAAATTTGGCCCTGCTCATTTACATTTTTAAATTCATGTCCTACCCCATACAAAAAACAGTAAAAAAAAAAAAAAGTCTGGCCAAAGTAAAAATCAGTGAAATCTTGTCTGACACAATTTCTACAAAAAAAGTTGAATTTTTATTACAGATTAGATTATATTAGATTCTTTTAAAGAATATTACATAAATATTTATGAATAATGGGAAGGCATTAACATTGTGTTTTCCTGCACCCAGTTTTCCATGTTTTCATACTTTTGATTGTACAGCAAACACAATGCTAAACTTATGAATCAATCACTAGTAGTATTAATTTTCGGCTTATGCACCACTTCGCTTCTGGCAGACATGGATTATTAGATTCCTCTATTACTACTCTTCTATAAAATAAAAGATTTTTTTCTTGTGCTCAATAAGATAGGGTTTTGTGCGGTCAGCTCTTACACTATTAAACATTGAAAGCAAGAAAAAAAGTACATGAAGCAAATTTACTTTTGATTCTTAAAATAATCATTTTCTTTATAGAATTGCAAGCTTATAAAGATAAAAAATGGGCTATCATTGCTTCATTTTGTGTGCAATTGATGAAATGTTTAGAATGATACATAAAGAGAAAATAAAACTGTCCCATTCCTTTTACTGTCTCACTTTCCGCTATAATAGGTTTAATTTTTCTTTAAACTGAATAACAAAAAAGCTGAAATCAAAATTGGCTTGTTTTTTAGCGACTTCAACTTTTTTTCTCAAAAATGGCTTCGAGTCCGACATTGCACACCTGTTTAATCCCCAACTCCAAAAAAATGACCAGCATTTTTTGGGCTTGGCTAAAAGTCGACAACTTTGCTGACTGAGTACTGCTTTATTATAAAAAGCAATTAGAAATGTAAGATAATAGATTTGTAAAACGATAGATTCTTTTATCTCTATGCAAACAATCTGAATATGTATAGCTGAAAAACTAGTCATTATATTAATTCAATATTTTAAAATATTAACCCTTTGGGACTTAACATCTCCAATTTGAAAAAATATTTACTCAGATATAGAGAATACACCATTTTAAGCATACAATTGACAAGAATAATAATAAAAGTTTTAGAACATAAAAATCGGTACATTTAATTCACATTGGCAATAAATTGAAAAGTACGTACTTCTAAGAAATTTTTTTAACTTTTTAACACAAAATTGTAAAGTATACAAACTTACTTTTGCAAAAAAAATCTATTTTTGAATGTCTCAAGTTTTTTGAATTTGACAAAATTTACGAAGTTTCTTTTAGCAATAACTAAGCGAAACTGCTAAAATAATAAATTTCTAGGATACATAGAGGATAGACAGATGGACACACACAACCACGGATAGACAAACATTTTGTTTAATACATTGAGTGCCATAGTGACTGACACTGAATTTTCTGTTTAGGTCCATCAGTCACCATTGACTGACAGCAGGGGCGTAAACCACCCTAGTCGCGTAGAGGGGGTGTAGGCTCATAAATTTCCGACTCCAAGAAGAAAAATTTCCAAGTACTACGGCCAACATGAGGACTAATGTATATATATATGTATGTGTGTGTGTGTGTGTTATATACATATACAGTGTCTCACATAAGTGATGGGACACTTGTGCTTCACAAAAAGAAACTAATCAAATAAATTAAAAAACATGTACACATTTTTTTGTGGGTGTGTTTCATACTTAAATTTAGTAAAGATTATTACATAACATACATTTTGTCAAAATATTAAAATATTAATTTAATAAAAATACAAATGTTTAGAACGGAGCAAAAAATAGCTCACATAAGTGATGGGACACCATTATATATTCAATAAAAATCGTCTGAAATAAGCAATAAAAATATTTTTGGGGGTTTTATTTTTACTTAAAAGCAATTGGCAATAATTTATAAAATCGTCTGCAGTATTTCTCCCCAGTTTGTTTTGGAATTTTAGTGTTTTTTAGCTCTGTGTAGCCATGAATGCTAAACGAAAAGAAACTTCGCCTGAAATTCGAAAATTAGTTATGAATTTGCATATTGAACGTGGAAAATCTATTAGAAAAACTGCTGAAACAGTTAACTTGAGTCATTCAACAGTTTTCAATATCATTAAACGTTATAAAAAGAATCATATGATTCAGGATAAAAGAAGACCTGGCCGACCATCAAAGCTATCCAATGGAATAAATCGAATTATCGTTTGAAATATTAAAAAAATCCAAGAAATAGTGCTTCAAAAGTTGCTGCTGATTTACAAGCATTATATGGAATAATTGTTAATCCTGAGACTATTAGAAGGGTAATTTGATCTGCTGGATATCACGGTAGAGTAGTCAGGAAAAAATTCTTCGTAAGTGAAAAGAATAGAAAACTCAGACTAGCTTTCGCAAAATCCAACATAAATAAGAATTCTGATTACTGGAATAAAGTTATATTTGCTGATGAGAGTAAATTTAATATATTTGGTTCTGACGGTAGAATCTTGGTGTGGAGAAAACCCAGGGAAGAATTTCGCAAACAGAACTTGGTACCAACAGTAAAACATGGTGGAGGAGGAGTTATGGTATGGGGTAGTGATGGGCGATTCTGGAAATTTTGAGAATCGATTAAAATCGATATCGTATAAAGCAACATCGATCATAATAAGAATCGATTTCTCAGTTCTAGAATCGATACTAGAATCGATATTTCGATATTTAGGTTCACACAGAGAAGATCCAAATTACTAATTCCAAAACTTAGACAATCAGCAGGACCGTAATTACCGCCTCCCCCCCCCCATCCCCATTTAGGGAGGCATAGAATTAAGCTATTGCAGATTTTAGAGTCGGATAATAAGAATTTTAAAATTTAAAATGATTGTCACTTATGGTTTTCAGTTACGCAAAAACTTTGACAAATTTAAGAGACATAACTCAACTAATAACAACACTGAGTAACTTGGCATTAAACCGAGTATAAAGAGTGCCAAGAGCGTGTAGCTAGGATGGGGAACAAGGAGTATAGACAAAAAAAAAAAAAAAAAAAAAAAAAAAAAAAAAAAACTTTTTTTTTTTTTCTAATGCCAACCAAATGTTACACGAGATAGTTTGGAAGAACATAAAATATGCCCCATTCCCAAGGGGTCAGGTAACCCCCATTGTAGACGGAAAGACGACCATAGCCCAAATGTATCTTTTGTCGAAGTTTCAAAATGAGGATTTACAATAAAACAGAACGAGAATTGGACATTTTAAAAATTGCATGCACACTTTGAACGGCCCATTTAGTAAAGATTAGCGAGGAAGGGGAGGGGGGCGAGGGATTAGAACGGACGAACTTGAAAAAAAAAAAATTAACTAATAACCCAAATAACTGAGCTTCTAAACAAAAATATAGTGTTTAACTTAGTGTTGAATTCATGGGGTGGACCGCGGGGAACATGCACTCTTTGAAACTATAAAAAGTGCCAAGAGCATGTAACTAGGTGGAGAGAGGGGTAGTAACAGAAAAAAACGAGGAGATAAAAGCTTTATAACGATATGTTACATGAGATGATGTGGAAGAAACAAAAAATATGCCCCCCACCCAAGGGGGTAAGGTGAATCCCAAACGGACAGAAGGGCGACCCCGGCCCAAATGTATCTTTTGTTGAGGTTTCAAAATATGGATTTATAACAAAATAGAACGAGGATTAGACTTTTTTTTAAATCGCAGTCATAATTTGAACGAACCTGTAAGTTAACATTGGTGAGGAAGGGGGGGGGGGAGTAGAACGGGCGAACACGAAAAAAAAAAAAAAATAGTGGCACTCTGACAGTGCCGATAGAAGTGAAACCTTGAACAATTACGTGTGTATTTTTGAATCGTTAGGATGTATAATTTTGAATCGCCAGGAAATACTTTTAAATGAATAAAAAAAGGTTCTATAATATTAAAAAAAATATTAATGTCTATAAAAAAAAAAAAAAAAAAAAAAAAAAAAAAAAAAAAAAAAGCGCGATACCATATGTCCAGCTATTGTAGTTAACTCACTATAACTACTTTCCTACATTTTAAAACGCGATAAATACACCAACCAAATTTAGACCATACTATCGATACCTTAATTCTTATCCAAATAAATCATTTTGTATTAATGCCTGTTACAATATCTGTAGATTACTTTTTGAATTATTCAAATCGGACATTCCATTCAAAAGATATTACGAATTTAAAGATGACAATCTAAAGAAATAACAGCGCTGCTGAGTACTCGGTGGCCAAAAAGCTTAGGGATTATGTGTACAATCAAACGATTGCGGGTTCGTACCCCAGTTTCGCTGATATGTATCAATGTTTTTTTTTTTTTTTTTGAAGAAGAAGTTTGAAAAATAAAAATTTTAATACATTATGGGTCCGTAATGTGACCTGAAATGATGGGAGAAAATTTCTTTTGCTAGATTTGTAATGTATGAAGCATAAGCTTTCAATAGACATATTGTATCAACAAAAACCCCCTCTGCCCCCCCCCCAAAAAAAAAGGTCCTATAGGGAAAACCGGGAAACTGGAAAAGCAAAAAGAACAGCGAGAAATGGTTAGCTATACTAGAATTTTTCTCATCACTGTAATTCCTATATAAGCAAAGTTATAGCCTTTTAAAGATTGAAATGAAGTGAAGAAATAAGCAAAATTAGGTGAGTGATCGACAGGGGGGGGGGGAGAATCCACAGCTCTAGGGGTGCCATGTAGCTTAAACTTTTAAGTTAAAAATGGTAGAAAATTAAATGAGCGAATTTTTAAGGTGTATATTGAGGGAGGGTGCAAGCCCATCCCCCTCAAATTTTTTTTTTTGTTTCTTTTGAAGCAACAAAAAAATATGCCCCCCGGTGGGGCGCAGATAAACCCCAAACGGGCGGAAGGGCGACTTTTTATTTATCTTTTGTCAAGGATTTAAAATGTGGATCTAAAATAAAATAGACCGAGAATTGGACATTTTTAAAACTATGCATATTTCGAACGGCCCTGTAAGTTAAAACTGACGTGAAAGGGGGGATTAGAAGAGACGAACGTAAAAAAAAAACATAATAAACTAATACTTCAAATAACTGGACTTCTAAACAAAAATATAACGATTTAACCTAGTGTCGAATTAATGGGGTGACCCGCAGGGGATTATCCCCCCCCAGAAGTTATGAGATTTTATGCTTTTTAAATGCACAAATTGCGATTCCCCAGTGGTGACCATCCCCCTCCAAACCTAATGACGCAAATCCCCCCCCCCCCCCCGCAAAAAAACCCTTCATACTTTAACATCCCCCCCCCCAAACATAATACAAATTGTAAATTATATTCTACCTATAATCTACTGCACATTCAAGAGATAGCGAAATGAGAATAGCAGAATGAGCTAATATTGCCCTTATCTAGAATTTAAAGAAAGAAAACATAGGAACATTTCTGGAATTAAGTTTTGAAATATTAAAAAATTAAAAATCTCCCCCCCCCCCAAAAAATGTACTTTTTCTCAAATTCCCCCCCCCCCCCAAAAAAAAAAACTAAATTGTATGACGCATCTTGCGCCACCAAACCCCTCTCTGGGCACCCATGCACAAATTGAGATTCCCCCTCTCTTACAGAGCTCTAAAACATGATGCCTTTCTCCGGAGTCGCAGAAAAATACTTGCATTCAACATTGATTTAGCCTAGAAAGAAAAAAAAAATCGAAATCGAATCTAAAGATCGAAATTGAATCTAAAGATCGACATCGAATCTAAGATCGACATCGAATCTAAAGATCGACATCGAATCTAAGATCGACATCGAATCTAAAGATCGACATCGAATCTAAAGATCGACATCGAATCTAAAGACCGATCTTACGGGCAGAATCGATTTTACAGTTTTACTTTCTTTTGTAACTTTACAAGAAGAGAGTATTAGATTCGTGAAAAATTTTGACTTCCCGTTTTTGATGGATTTATATATTTTAGAAGGTTTTTAACACGATTTCATGTATTTTAAGAAATATCTGTCTGTGTGTGTGTCTGTCACTCTGTGCGTCTGTATACGACAAAAATTTCTGACCGTTCTATCTGAAGAACAAATGCACGGAATTCCACAAAACTTTAGATTTAGTTTGACCTTGATATAAACTGTATCTAATTAATTTTTGGTGCATATAGCCTAACAGGTGGCGCTGCTATACTGCATTTTTTGCGATTTGCGCAACAGCTATATCTGATAAACGAATGAACGGATTTTCATCACATTTTAGATCCTGTTAGTCCTTGACATGAATTGATGTTTTCTGCATTTTGATGTGTATAGCTTCTCAGATGGCGCTGCTATACTGAATTTTTCACAATTTCCACTCAGCGCCATGTGAAAGGGGGGGGGGGGGGGGGAGGCGAAAGGAAGCGGTCGTTCCGTGCACGGAAATTTAGGGGGCGCTAAATTTTTACTACTAACATCACTTCTAGCCTATCACAAGAAAAAGTTAATGGGGGGGGGGCTAAATTGGAACTTTGAACCGGGCGCAGTTCTCTTTTCGCACGCCCCTGTTTCCATTTTAGCTTTATCTCAAGAACTAATGCACGGACTTTCATAAAAATTTAGATTCAATTAGTCCTTGATATTATTTGATGCTAATTACATTTTGGTGGAAATCGCTTAAGAGATGGCGCTGCTATACTGCATTATTCATGATTAACGCAATAGCGCTATCTCAAGAACGAATTTTCATCAAAATTCAGATTCAGTAAATCTCTGAGATAGATTAGTGTTATTTAGTTCTTGGTGTAAATTGCCCAGCAGGTGACGCTGATATGCTGCATTTTTTAGCTCACAGGCTATCATAGCCTGAGAGCTTATGTGCCCGTCCGTTCTGTATGTTCGTGCGTAACGCGATAACTCATGATAAAAATACGGATCCACTTGAAATGTTGTATATAGGTATATCCTGATAAGGCGCTTCCCTGATTAGTTTTTGGAGCTCATTCGATATGTATAAGGGGGAACGGGGGCTCATGCCCCTCCCCTTAATGGATATAAATGGGTTTTTAATGCAGAATTAACAGTTTTTGTCCAAAATTTAAATATAGGATCATTCTGATGAGGTGATTCCGTGACTATTATTATGTGTTCATTGAATAAGTATAAACAGGGGGAACGGGGGGCTCATGCCCCCCCCCCCTTTAATTGATATAAACGGGATTTTCATGCAGAATTAACAGTTTTCGTTCAAAATTTAGATATAAGATCATTCGGATGAGGCGATACCGTGGCTGTTATTAGGTGTTCATTGAATAAGTATAAACAGGGGGAACGGGGGGCTCATGCCCCTCCCCTTAATTGATATAAACGGGT
Organism: Maratus speculifer; assembly: GCA_964019185.1. NCBI lineage: Eukaryota > Metazoa > Arthropoda > Arachnida > Araneae > Salticidae > Maratus > Maratus speculifer. The sequence continues at coordinate 75,119,029 of OZ025301.1, read as the reverse complement.
TTTTCATGCAGAATTAACAGTTTTTGTCCAAAATTTAGATATATTATCATTCTGATGAGGCGATTCCGTGACTGTTATTAGGTGTTCATTGAATAAGTATAAACAGGGGGAACGGGGGTTCTAATGCCCCTCCCCTTAACTTGCATAAATGGATTTTTCGATCAGAATTGTCAGATTTCGTTCAAATCTCTGAATAGAATAAAACTCCTCTTAAATTATATAAATGCTAAATGGGTTTTTATTAAGAATTATCCGATTTGCTCTGAATTTTGGATATAGATTTTTTAATATGATAAAGCATGTACTTGATAGTTTAGGAAGTTCAATGATTAAGTATAAAAAAGGAGAAAGGGGAGAGCTGTTTCCCCTTCTTAATTTTTTTTTTCGAACGGAATTAACGAAAATACAAGGCTGTAATGTACAATTAGTATGCGTAGCCTGTGAGCTCAATGCCATCAGTTTAACTGGGCAATATTCTTTTTATTATGATTTCGCAATAGCTGTATCTCGCACTTTCATGGATTTTAATCAAAATTCAGATTCAGCTGGTACTTAATAAAAATCGATCCTGATCAATTTTTGGTGTACATCACTCAAAAAAAAAAAAAAAAAAAAAAAAAAAAAAAAAAAAAAAACGCTATTTTGCAAGGGGGGGGAGGGCGGGTTCTGAGGTTTCTTTAATTCTTCTATCTTAGAAACTAATACACTGAAATTTTGGAATTGGCACATTCGTCTATTTTATCTTCGACTTTTGAAGGAAAATGAAAATTATATTACCTTCAGAGAAATCGATTAAAAATTTTAAAGTATCGATTAAATCGAGTTGGCCGTAGTATCGATTAAATCGATTTAAAAAATCGAAATCGCCCATCACTAGTATGGGGTGTATGTTGTCCGCTAGAGTTGGTAATCTTGTTTTTATTGACAGTATAATGGATCAGTACAAGTAATTGATATTTTAAAGCAAAATTTGAAATCTTCAGCACGAAAATTGAACCTTCATAACGATTTTAAATTCTACCAGGACAATGACCCCAAGCACACAGCTCTGAACGTTAGACTCTGGCTGATATATAACTGTCCTGAAATAATAAAAATACCACCACAATCTCCAGACTTAAATCCCATAGAGAATATTTGGCAAGAATTGGAATCAAGAATTCGCAAACATACCATTTCTTCAAAACAACAACTAAATTCGGTGCTTCAAGAAGAATGGGGTAAAATCACTCCAGAAATCACAAAAAAATTAGTCGAATCCATCCCAAAAAGATTAAATCATGTTTTAAAAGAAAAAGGAAATCCAACAAAATATTAAAACCTTTTAAAAAGTAAAATTTTTGGATAAATATTTGATGGAAATGTAAGTGTCCCATCACTTATGTGAGCCATTTTTTGCTCCGTTCTGAACAATTGTATTTTTACTAAATCAATATTTTAATATTTTGACAAAATGTATGTTATGTAATAATTATTACTAACTTTAAATATGAAACACACCCAAAAATTTTTTGCACATGTTAGTTTATTTATTTTATTGCAGTTTCTTTTTATAAAGCACAAGTGTCCCATCACTTTTGTGAGACACTGTATATCTATCATAATTCTCAAGATAATTATGACTTAGTGTATCGAGATGGTCAAATAATCTTATATCATGTTATTATTAATCTTATATAACAATATATTTTCCCCATTATTAGAAGATCTGCTGATGGAATACAATAACCGTACCACCCGAGAGGGGCATGAGTAATGAATAATACGAATAAACAGTCACATGACTTTTCAACGATACATCACATGAAAGGTGTCCGTTAAGTTTAGAAAAGATGTCGCCCGTGAGGGTAAAGTAGGTATCCAATGATACGTCACAAGAGAGATGTAGGCCAAATTTTGGAAATTGTCCTCTCTCCCAGAATAGACTCTTCCTTTAACTGTGAATTTTTCTTATATGATAAATAATTTTATGGGAGGGTCCCGTAAAAAAAATCCGATCTAAAATGATAAAGCGCTACAATTTCAAAAAAGATCGAAAATTGTCTCCGGTAGGGAAATATGAGGAGGTCAAAAGGAAGGGAGAAAAGCTTATAATATGAAAGAGTGATATGAGGGTTTTCTTATGATATGCCACATGATAGGTCCAAAAAAGTATGGAATTTTTCGCCCCCCCCCACATTAATCCTCTCGGGAGTAGAAATTTTAAAATATCGCGGAAGCACGTACTTAATTAGTTTTTAATACTTTTATTTCCTGCCGTTTCATGCTCTTATTTAAAAAAAAAACTGCTGAAATGTGCCAAATGTTCTAAATTTTTCGATAGCCCACCCTTTTAACCCCGTTAGGAAGGGGATTTTTAAAATCGTTGCATTATGCGTTTAATATTTTTTGATAAATGAAGTTTCTGAAATTTCACGCTCCTACCTTAAATGTTTGCTGAGTTGTTTCAGAATTTTTGACTCCCTCCCCCCTCTTGTCCCTCTTAGGGGGGTAATTTCAAAAAGTCCATCTTAGTGCACGCTTACATCATAAGAAGTGTTTTCTCTCCAATTTTCATGGTTCCAGATTCAGTAGTTTGGGCTGAGCATTGATTATCTGTCAGTCAGGACAAACTATTCTATATATTTATAGATACCTCTACTAACTGACCCGCCCGCCGTTGCCCTGCCATTTGATAAAATATATAGTTAGATACATCACATAAATATATTAGATGCAATGTATAGATATATAGCAAATAAAGTATTAAAACAAAATATGTAAGTTTTCAGGTGCGAATTCATTAAATTTTCAAATTATACTCAAATTATTCTCTTTTTTTTTAAATAAATAAGGCAATTAAATAGAGTACATAGATTTGCTGTCTCTGTGTGAAAACATGCACCAAATACCAAACAAATAAACGAAATACATTAAGTCAGATGTAAAATTCTGGTTCTTTTTTTTTTGTTTACCCCCCCCCTTTCCCCCAAACACATGGGCATGCACATCAGTCACAAAAAAAAAAAAAGTACTCGTAAAGTTGAAATGCCTTTTGAAGATCAATTTAATCATCAATTAGCTTTAATCAGTCAAAAGTTGCACCGTTTCCTCCCCCCCCCCCCCCCCACAAGGCCGAAATTTTTTTAAAGCTTCAAATGATTAAATTTTTATTCTTATCTATACACACACACACACACACACAAAAAGATCTATCCATAAAATAATCAAAATATTTTTTATGCAGTGAGACAAAATTATATCTGTACTGTAACAAAATTTTTAAAATATAGAATATTTTACATTCATTGACATTTGAACTTCAAAAAATAAATTTACTTTCTTAGTTGTTGAACCTTGAGATAATAAAAATAAAAAGTCATGTAGACAAAATTTATTAAAATACTACATTACTCTTAAATATTAATGAAATAAAACTAATTAAATATAAAAAGATCTATAGTAGAGATATATAGAGAGTAGATTTTTTAGAGCTCCAGCAATTCAAAATGGTATATGTATAAGGGCTGAAATTTTATCAGTATGCTTTTGTTTATTATGTGTGTTCCTGTAATCACTGTCGAAAATAGAATTACATAACCCACATTGCACTTTTTGTCTCTTACATTTAGGTGGGAGTGTAAATAATACAAAAAATATTGAATTATAAACCAAAATATTCTTATATCAATACTTTTTAATTGAATATTTTCGTACTATGAGTCAGAATACAAACGGTTTAAATAAAGAGTTAATGTAGGTTCAGTTTGTTTTGTAACTGACACATAGGATGGGAGATTCGGCATCCAGTCGTCTAGGTTTCCAAGTTTTACGTTGAAGAGAAAACAATGTTCTGTCTCTCTATTTTTTAGCAATCAGTTAAAATCTCTTTGGCATTTTTATGTAAAATTAAAATCTCTTGCTTGAGGAATATTTCAGAGACAAAAATTTCTCAAAAATACGAGATTTCTTAATATAAGTTTTAATTCTTTCTAACGATAAATTTTAAAGCAGCATAACAATTCGGTATTACCCCTCACTTTTTGGACTAAACAAAATGTAGGAGAATAATAAAAATATTTAAAAAATTGAATAGAATTAGTTCAGCAAAAAGAAAACGAACGTATTATTTCTGAGAGAAGTAATCTCGTATAGACTGTAAAATATCCAGATTATTTCGAGATAAAAGCTCAAAGTATTTGGGTATATTCAATTTCCATCCTGTATCATATAAATTTCTTAGCACTTTTTAAATCAATCAAAAATTATGTAAAAAAAGTAAATAAAAACAATTTCTCATTTTTAATTTAATTTTTTTAAATAAAAAATCAAAATAAAACACAAAATTAGTTAGGAAAAAAATAAAACCATAATTATTTTCAATTAAAGGTAAAATTTGTATAGAGTGGAAAATATCCAGATTTTGATATGGAAAAATACCAAATATTTGTATGTCAGTTTTGAATTTTCATCGAATACCACCTAAATTCCGTGATACATATTTTTAACTAAATTTAAAGTTTAGATATATATATGTTGCGGCCAATACCCAGAGCCTGGCCAATTCTAGAACTGGCCAAGCTTCCTGGCCAAAACCGGAAATACATGAAATGAATAGCGTATTTCGGGTTTTGGCCGGCCAATTCGCAGCGTATTTCGGGTTTTGGCCGGCCAATTCGCGAATTGGCCGGGAAGCCTTGGCCAACATCCGAACTATGATGCATAGGTACCAATTTTTTTGTAATTAAAATAATGTAACATTAAAATGTATAGTAAAAAAGATTCCCATTGATTATATTGAAACGAAATATTTTTGTATACCTAACTAAATTAACCAAAAATAGTGCACAATTCCCTTTCAATATCGAAATTAATTGATAAACCAAATACGAAGACAATTACAAGTTAACCAGAAACTTTACTCGTGTAAGATCATGGACAGACTGACGTCTAGACTATTTGAATTCATAGCCACTTCCAACTATGTTATAAAGTATTAAGCCGAGTGCTTACATCTATTTCGCGAATTGGCCAATCGCATCTGGCCAGTTCGCGAATTGGCTGGCCAATTCTAGATTTGGCCAGTCATTTTTTTTAACGTTGCCGGCCAATTCGGGAATTGGCCGGCCAGTTCTAGAATTGGCCATTTTCGGGTATTGGCTGCAACATATATATAAGAAGAGGTTTCTTTATTTTAATCAGTATATTTTAAAATTTCGAGACTAAATTAAAAACTTTCCGACAGTAAATAAATACAGGTAGATTTCGATATCTCGAAATCAGAAGGCACAGGAAAAAAAATCTGAATTTCAAGGTTTCATTCAAAATATCACGGTTACAAATAACAGTAACATTGCTAGAATAGGTACATAAATATTTTTTTTTGTCATACCGAGGTTTCCGATTACACAATATTTGATAAATCAAAATTTTTCTGAATAGTTTTATCAGAATTTTTTTATATATATTAATAAGTTATATTAATCAATTAGTAAATTAAAGTAATTTGTAAATTACCAATTAGTTAATTAATAATAGTTCCGGCTAAGGATAAATTTATGTTCTATTCGTTCTAAATAAAATTTATAGATTAATCTTTTTTTTTTCGGGCTAAATTTAATTTTTCGATCGAACAATTATTTTTTCCCGACTGACGTTTCCATTTTTCCAATTTATAAATTTTTATAGATTAATGCGTAAATACTATTTTTCCGACTAAACATGCCTTTTCCACTGGAAAGGAAAAATTTTCGAATGATTTTCTTTTTTCCAATTTATAAGTTTTTATAGGTTAACCCCTTAACTGGTTAATTCTTTTCGGCTCAATAAATTGAAAATAGCGGACTCACACCACTATTATTTAAATAAAATATTCGTAAAATTCAGGCTAAACATTTCCGCATTTCAATAGTATGAAAATTTTCTTAAAAATAATGCTTTGTGGTGTCAAAAAGCTTTAAACGATGCAAAAAGCAAATTCGTCTCACCCGAACGGCGTTCGGGCAAACCAATTAAGGGGTTAAGACTATTTTGTCTTATCGAACAAGAATTTTTCCGAATTGACTTTTTCGTTTTTCCAATTTATAAATTTTTATAGGTTAATGCGTAATACTATTTTTTACGACTAAACATGTGTTTTCCGATGGATCAGAAATTTCGGATTCCAAATGATATTTTCATTTTTCCAATTTATAAGTTTTTATAGATTAATACTATTTTTTCCGATCGAACAAGAATTTTTCCGACGGTTTTTTCTGTTTTTCCAGTTAATAAGTTTTTATAGTAATACTATTTTTTCCGACTAAACATGCCTTTTCCGATGGAACGAGAAATTTTCCGAATGATTTTTCGTTTTTCCAACTGATTAGCTTTAATAGGTTAATACCATTTTTTCCGATCGAACAAGAATTTTTCCGACTGATTTTTCTGTTTTTCCAATTTATAAGTTTTTATAATACTATTTTTTCCGACTAAACATGTCTTCTCCGATGAAGCGGGAAATTTTCCGAATGATTTTTCGTTTTTCCAATTGATAAGCTTTTATAGGTTAATACCATTTTTTTCCGATCGAACAAGAATTTTTCCGATTGACTTTTCCATTTTTCCAATTTATAAATTTTTATAGGTAAATACTATTTTATACCTAATACTATTTTTTCCGACTAAACACGCCTTTTCCGATGGGACGGGAAATTTTCTGAGTGATATTTCCGTTTTTACAGTTTATCAGTTTTTATATGTTAATACCATTTTTTTCCGACTAAACATACTTTTCCCGATTGATCTAGGAATTTTCCTACTGATTTCTTCTTGGGGGGGGGGGGGTGAGATTTACGCCCCTGACTGACAGAGTAAAATATGACATAAAACTAAAAAAATATTTATTTTTTTAAATAATTACATAGAAAGTACAATCCTGTTATAAATAAAAGTTAAGTAATTTTTAAATAAATTTTCAGTAAATACTTGAAGCAATATAATTTTTTAGTTTCATATCACATTTTAGACTGTTGGTCATTGATGACTATTGCAGCCTAAACAGAAAGTTCAGTGTTAGAAAAAAAATTGTCCAGCCAATGATTACTTTGCATACAACTATTAAATAGTACGGTAAATGGCTAACATCAAGGCAATATTGAAACAAATTTTTTCTCTATTTGACGCTTGATGAGAGTAACTTATTTGTGTCTTAACCGGCAAGACGCCAGTACATAGATAGTGATTAGCTGCAATAGATAAATATATATTGCATAATCACTTTTGTCTTTAGTTGTTTATAAACTAAATTTACATTGGCTCAATATCTCTATAAATAAAACAATATAAATGCACGATGCGATGGAACATGTAAAGTGACATCAAATTGTTCATCAACACGGTTAAGATTTACAATGTTTTGGCACACATGCACATACAAAAAAGAGAGTAGAAATTGAGCACTCGCAATTTGGCGAGTTTGATTATTCTTTTACTTGCCAAATGGAGCATTTAGTTGCAGTTTGGTGCAATGGCGAGTGGCAGCGAGAACTCTATGTACTACATTACACTTAAGGTTGTACAAAACACAAAAATATTCAAATTTTCTAAAAAAGATTGCCAGAATCTAAACAGGAATATATTAAATATTTGAATATTTACTCATTATCATTTAGAAAAAATTCTGCACATTGAGGTAAAAATAAATTGCATGACTTTCTGTGCTCTACTTTGGTGATGCATATTATATTAAAGTTTAAGGAAAATCTAAACCAGTCAATAAATTTTCTTTTGAATTTAATATACTTGATCCCCTTTAAAATAATGGAAGGTATTTGTTACAGTTGTCGAGTCAGCTGAAACTAAAAAGCTTACAGAATTCATGATCAACAAATTTTCTACTGCAATAGCTTCATTTGCTTCAATAGAAAAAAAGTTTTCTGCCTTTGGTTTGGTAAATTCAGAAATTAGAAATTGACTTATAAAGCTGCAAAAACTCATTTTCCTGAATCAAAACTTAACCCCCCCCCCCCCCCAAAAAAAAATAAATAAATAAATAAATAAATAAATAAATAAAAATAAATAAATAAATAAAAAATAAATAAAATTAACAACTTAGTTAGCTTCCAAACTTGTTTAAAATTTTTATGTGCTGCAGAAGTTTATCTACGATTGAATTAATTTCTGACATCTAATTTGCAGTTTTTCATTCATTTTGTATAATAAAGATTTTTCCATAGCAAAAACTTTACCTTTGAATCATTTATGTAAATCAGGTAATATTATTAATATATATTTGTAATACTTATAACATGCATATCTGTGTAAGTATAATTTATATTTTATAAATTAAACGAAAAGCCATATAAAACATTTTTTTTTTAAACTCTCATACATTATAATGTGCGCGATAATAAATAAATAAATAAATAGATTTAAATAAAAAAAAAATCTGGTTATTGTGGTTTGTATTAAATTTTTTTTTTAAATATTGAATCCTAGTTTCAAAAGTACTTTAAAAATGAAAAAGGAATTTTTTCAGCCATAAATAATCAAAATAATTTACAAACAAATTGGAAATTGCACGTGAACGTAGCAAATGAGGTGCATTCGTACGATAACAAAGTTTTAAAAATATTCAGATCTTGCTGATACAGTAGAGCGTACTTCGGACACAGTATAGTAGTCGAAATCTTTGTATTTCTGTAAATATGGAGAAAGTAATTTTTAATACACCTCAGCAATGTATATCTTATTCATAAAATGTGAAATAGTTGAATATAATTAAAACACGCCCAAACAATGTTTCCCCGTGTAGTATTATGTAGTGGAATACTTTTGTGTGACCCTGTAGTTTAATAATAAAAATTCTTTGCATCACAGATTGTACAGAATACATATTTTAGTATATATTTCATAGATTCATGCCAATTCTATTACGTTCGAATGAGTGTAACATCATAAAAATGCATTTGAAACTTTTTTCTTATTGACCGTAATGTAATGGAATACCTTTGATTGTCCCTGTAAATGATCTATGCATCCGACTTTCATAACATTTGAAATGACTCGATAAAATTACGTAATAATTATATGTTTTAAATTTCAAATGATTAAAATGCATTTGAAATTTTTTTTCCCCATTGACCGTAATGTAACGGAATCCTTTTGATTGTCCCTGTAATTGATCTATGCATCCGATTTTCATAACATTTGAAATGACTTGACAAAATTATGGTATAATTATGTATTTTAAATTTCAAATGCTTCGCTTGGGTAGTTTTTGCATTGTTATATGCGGACGGACAGACAAACGGACGGACTGAGTGACAACAATAGGTGCTACGTATTTACATAATTACAAACGCACCTAAAAAGTCATGAGCTATATGAAAACTAATTAATGTAAAATGTAGATTTAATTGAGCAGTAACTTGGTATCACTTGTCACATGATAAATTTCCTTGAAATCTTAATACAGTAGAGTCCCGCTATTCCAAACTAATTGGCAACGAATACTGTTTGGTTTAATGGGATTTCAGAAGCGCAAAATTCTAAAATCCGTCCAACCTTTGGTCCCAAGCTGTGCAGATTTGGGGGAGTCTGCTGTATAAAGAACTCTGCAAATTATAAGATAAAAACTTGGCAAAATTTGGGACTTGTTTATAAAAACTTTAATTTTTCTATGATTATACATGATATCCTCATACAAATAAACACGGTTTATTACAATGAGCCACCTAATCATAATCTGGAGTTTGAACATTTTTGCTACATTAGTTTTGACAGGATTATTCAAAAGATCATCATTCTTTTTCAATTTGTTGAAAATTCCTTATGGAATATTTCGAGAAAAATTCTTTATGGAAATATTTTATCTGTACTATTCTGTTTATGCATTTGGAGTTTCAGAATAATTCTTTATGTATTTTTCTAGATATTCAACAAAATGTCTAAAATTGCAAGGGGCCCGCTCAGCTTTAGCCATATAGTGTATAAATCAGCTAATAACGAAATATATAAATTAAAATTACTATCCCTTTCTTATAAACTATTATTTCAGAACTGATCTATATTATTACAATGTGTTATCTAGAATTTAAAAGCCGGTGGTATGCAGAATACGCCACTTCATCATTATTTATATTCAAACCATCCCTGTCTTTAAGGATTGATATCTCAGTTAATTACCAACAATTTTTTTCCAAAATCATTATCAACAATGCTTTTATACTTCTGCTATGATAGGTACCTCCAACGCTTCTCAACAGCTTTGCTCAATGCCCCCAAATGGAAATTTGTGTGTAAAGTAAAAATGTACTTTTTTCAAAAATTATGTAGAGTAATCGCTAGAGTTTTCCTGCAAGGTTTAAAATAATATCTATAGCCTCTAATTTTTTAATAATAATTTTAGTTTCAGTAGATTTGGAATTAGATGGAGGTGGGGGGCTATATTTTCAACAATCTCTCTAAAAATATAATACCTAAAATAAAAAAAAAGGTACTACTCTGTTATCCCATTGACCAAAATACTATCGTCAAATTATAAGATTAAACGCCAACAATGGATGATTGTGAATGTCACATTCAATGACATTAAATACGATACATGTGTTTAAACCGTCATTAAGTGATTTTTATTTCAACTTTTTATTTGTATTTTTATTAATATTCTACTAATTATTTGTTTTTTATTAATTAAAATAAAAATTACGTCAATATGTATCATTTGGCTATAAGTTTGGCGAAATCGGTCAGTGGGATAACAGAGTAGTACAAAAAAAAAAAAAAAAAAAAAAATCTTTGAGCTCAGCGTAACGAAATCTTTCACACGATACCCCCCAAACAATATACTAAGAAAAGATATTTTTCTTTAACTAACTTAATTAGCCCCCCCATCCTAAATGTATTTATAAATATTTAATAATATGTAACTATGTGGATCAATAGTCGTTTTCACCCCCCCCCCCCCCCAATTTATTTTTCCACGTTTCATAGTTTAAGAGTAAAATGGCTGTGACAAACAAATACTCGAGTTATCTTAAAATGGTGGTGTTAAAAGAATAAAAGTACATCAATATTGGATCAATATTGAATGTCCCAAAGAGTGGATCAATATTGTATCAATATTGAACGCCCTAAAAAGTACATCAATATAGTATCTGTTTTTATTAGGTTATCCCACACTCTAAACAATCAATTTCTAACATGACTTCAGCATTTCAAAATGCATGCAATCAATAAAAATTTGCTCCAGGAAAATTATTAGATTTTATTAGTATAATTATCAACCTCTATTATACTCCTCCTTTCTAAAGATGAATTTATATTGGTAAGTAATACACTCTTCCACAGTGCATTGAGCTAGGGCAGCTGTGAAATTAAAATAAACGGAATAGATAAAACCTGATAGGAGTTAACTTGAAGGAAATACTAATTATAATAAATAGAGATATGACAGTAAAAACATTGCTATTATTATTGTATATTAACAGGTATATTCAGTGTTGAGTGGCCTGGGGGGGGGGGACATTCTCTCGCAGAAAATTTGAGATTTTGTGTTTTAACAGTCAAAAATTGCAATTTTTTCTCCCAGAACTCTGTAATGTTCGCCCTGGAGCCACTAAAGTCTCTCCCGGCAAAAAGTATCTGAATTCAACACTGCATATATTAACACATTGAGTGTCATGATGACTGACATTGAACTTTCTGTTTAAGCTGTGTCAGTCACTAGGGATTGGCAGTGTAAAATGTGATGTAAAACTAAAAATACATTGTTTTAAATAATTATTAAGAAGGTATAATTCTATAACAAATAAAAGTTAAGTAAATTTTCAGTATTTATTTAAAACAATATAATTTCTTTAGTTTTATATCACATTTTCAATTGTCAGTCAATGACTGACGCGGGTTAAACAGAAAGTTCAGTGTCAGTCACTGGAGACTGACGTAGCATTCAATAAGTTAATTATCAATATATAAATTTAAGTTTATCCAATATGTTAATAATGGTTAAAAGTTCTGATTACACTCCCCCCATGCAGGGGGCAAGTGATAGAAAATGATATTACTGTTGAATGTATTACATAACAAAAAGTTTTTAAATATTTTATAAACTATCTCTTTAAAATTTTTATTTACATAAAGTAATTTCATATGTAATATTTTATTGAATTTTTTGAATCAGTAAAGTATGTGAATAATAAATGTTTAACAGTGTCTTTATATTACTGCAAAACTATAAAAAGGAATAAAGAAATTGCAAAAATAAAAGAATTTTTATAACAATATCGTTAAAGGCAAGGTATGTGTCAAGGAATGATAATGTATGATACTGTAAAGAAATAAAGAAGGGAATAGAGGAAAGGGTCCAAAATTATCATGAAGTTAATAAAATTATGTTCAGCTCTTTATAGTATTCTACTTCAATATTAAAGTAATAAATTGGAAAATAAAATTAAGAAGATTTATGTTTATTTTCATTGTATCTGATTTTAAAAACAAATATCAGATCTTTAAGAAATGCATATATGTATCCATTTATACTTATATATGTTTTAAAATTATGTGCCAATCTTGTGTGTTTTTTAATGTAGCAGATGTAGTGAGTACAACTGCACTAGTGTATAGATGCTTTTTAGAGTCAATCTATCTCGAAGTAAATGTAGTAGAAATAATAAAACAATTATTCAGTGACTGTTTCATCCATATTTCTTGTTCACAATTTGCCAAGAAATTATATACAAAAACTTTTTATGTCTTATCTGTTCAGTTAGGTAATTATATAAATGCTAAGTTACCACATTTACTAATTCACATTATTCTGTAACTTTTAATAAAAAGCTAAAAATATGCAAAAGGTGTTGTTGCTTAGCTTGTCAAAAAGATAATCGGTAAAGTTGCTAGCTAGTTAGTACACAGTCATTGATACAGCAATGTATTCTATGATAATATAAATTTATTTAGTTCAAAATTCCTTTAAATTGAAAAATAAATGCAAATGTAAACCCACATCAAAAATCCATATTTTCATTTTATCCAAAGTATTTATTTTAAATGTCGAGAGTTTCAATAAAAAATATTAACAAGGAAGGTCTCTTTACTGGGTTATTCAGAATATTTAAAAAAAAAAAAATAAATTAATTAAAATAAAATAAAATAAAATACTAACTACTCATGTATATAATAAAGGACTAGTCAAATTTAGGGAGGGGGGGAAGGAAATGATTTTAATACATCTGAAAATTGTTTGTTAATGAATTTTTAGAATGTGTGTAAATGATATTTAATAAATTTAAACTTAAAAAATGAGAGAGTTTCACATCTTAGAAAACAAATATGTATATAAATTTAAAAAAAAGAAAAATATATAAACAAATAAAAATTAATTAACAGCTTGTTAATCATCGCTAAATGATGAAAAATCGGTATAATCAAGGTAATGCCGGAATTTTTTTATAAATGTACATATCCTCATGGGAAGAACATTTTGTAATTTTTTTCAGATTTTTCGGAGTATGCCTATATGGAGACATACCTTGTAAGTAATTTTAATGAGCAGAATATATTACAATATCAATAACACCACCAAAAGAATTGAAAAAGATCAAAATTTTCAACTATTCCTCCATTCCCAACATTTTGTTCTCTATCGAAAATTGCTTTTGATAGATTTGAAAGCAGAGAAAAAAAATTAATGAATATATTTTTTTTTAATCAGTTGTGAAATTTATTAATATAAAATATTTAATTTGTGGATTTTTAATAATATAATTTTCATGAAAATGTAAATAAAATTCACTTCAAAAATTATTTGTAATAAGAGATTTATTTCATAACTTTAGTTAATTTTATTACAAGAAACAAGATTTAAAAAAGACAGTGAAATCACAATGTGCTTTACACTAAATTTCATTTTTATGGACACCTTGCATATGTGTTACCAAATGAGATTTTTGAGTGAACCTTTTCTGACACAATGTACATGGAAAAGGTCTTTCGCCAGTGTGCACACGAAGATGTTTAGTTAACAAACCTCTCTTGCCAAACGCTTTTTTACATACTTCACAAATATATGGTGTATATTCTCCATGAATAGCAGAATGAACTCTCAAAGTACTCTTTGTTGCAAATTTTTTCTTACATGTCTTACACGTAAACGGTTTTTCGCCAGAATGTGAAGGCATGTGATCCTTTAATTGAAACTTTCTTGCAAAGGCTTTATTACAGATCTCGCAAACATAAGGAGATTCACCAGTATGCTGAAATCGATGGCCCATCAGGCTCTGCTTGGATGTAAATCCTTTTCCACATGTATCGCATATAAAACTCTTTTCTCTCCAATTAATACAGTGAGGAAATTTTGTTCTTCTGTATGTATGTACTTGGTTGAAGTGTTTAGTAACGTCACTTTTCTGTCTAAAACTTTTATCACAAGTTTCACATTTATATGGTTTATCACCAGTGTGGATTAGATAATGCCGAAGCAGATTATCTGATCGAGTGAACGTCTTTGAACAAACGTCACATTCATAGGGAGCTGATGTTGCATGAGTGCGTTCATGGACACTTAAAAGTATTGCATTAGACAATACCTTTGAGCATAGTCCACATTTGAATTCTTTTTCAGGTGGTTCATCTTTAAGATGACTAAGTAAATGTTTCTCTAAAAAGGACTTTTCAGAGAATGTCATCTCACAAACATTACAAGTAAAAGATTCCACAAGGGCATGGACATAAACATGATTAAATAGTTTTTCTTTTGAAGCAAAACCTTTATGGCATACACCACAGAAAACTTCCTTTACCTTATGAGTTCGAATATGAGCACTTAAAAGACATCTTAATGTAAATTTCTTTTCACACAGGCCACAATTATATGTCTTCACATCAGAATGAGTTGCAAAATGAATAGCTAAAGAGCACTTGCTAGGAAACCCTTTGTGGCATACCTTACAAACAAACTGTTTTATTTTCATGGAATTTTCATTGCATACATTTTGCATTTTAGCTGTATATATTCTTAAACTTTTACATTTCCCAGAAACTTCAGATGAGGCAACATCATCATCCTCCTCAGAGGTATGAAAAAGTGAAGGCACTGAAGTAAAAGACACAAAATCTTCATCAGAGTTAGATTCTTTTTTCAAGCAATGATTTTGGCAATGCTTATCAAGATTATGCTTTTCAAGAAATACTTTTTTGCAATTACCACACCTAAAAAGACTATCCCGTTGTGCAATCATTGTACTGGTAGGTTGATTGTTATGTTTTTTACTGAATTCATTTGCAGAACTAATACACATAGGATTATCATGTATTTCCAGATGTTTATTCAAGCTTAAGATGTGAGTAAATCCATCCTGGCAATCATGGCAGCTCTCAAAATGCTCTGGTAACATATGAATAATTGAATGAAGCTGATAGTGCCGTCTTGTAAAAAACATTTTTTGACAAATGTCACAGATAAATGATATCTGGTTGATGCACACTTTTGAAGACACAGAGTCTGTATTTTTATTATTCATTTTGTATTTCACAAAATTATTCACAGCTATTATGAAACAAATCAGAAAATCTTAATGAAATGTAACATCAAAAAACATTACTATTTATTGTAGTTCATTTTCTGTAATCTTATTATTTATTTATTTATTTATTTTATGCATTTACTGCAGCTACTTTTCTTAAAATAATCAATCGATTATTTAAATTTCTTTTTAAAACTTGACATTGTTTTACAGACAAACTTTTTATTTACAATTAAAAGATGTTAAATGTAGGATGAAACCATTCTTTCAATGCAAATATAAAACAAGTTTCAAAATAATTTCATATTTCTGTCCAATATGTAACATGTCAATCTTGTATTTTTTAAGAAGAATCAGAAAACAACTTTCAAATGCAAATTAAATAACTTGAAAACATTGACTTCTTATCTTTAAACAGGAACTTTTATCTGAAAGAAAATAAAAATTAAAGTTGAACAATTGTTTAAATATTACTGCTTAAAAATGATTCAAAACTTCTGAAATTATTTTATGTCATTTAAACTACAAGTGTACTAGATACTAGACACACTGAAGTAAAAAAATTGAAGGGCAAATTTATCAACCTGCCAACTGTTTGACCCATGAAAATTTAATCTAAATAAGCCACCACTGGAAACCTGTTTGGTCCCCCTTAAACATATTCTAACATTGTATCATGATTCTTTATTCAAAATTTATTTACTCAAACCTCTAATTGGAAGATTCTGACAACATGAATTCAATATTTTTTTGCTATCTGAGCACAGGTGATGTAATTTCATTTGAAAAAACAATTTTTATGAAAAATTGCCTTCTTACATATGAAAAGCGAAGCAGTCAGCAGAGATAATCTATAATGGTCATATGACTTGCTCATACTGTCTGGTTTAAATCTCTGAATTGTCATATATTGTCATTGTCAATTTTTTGCAAAAAGAAAATTACCAAATTCGGATGTAAAAAAAATATCGATATTTTCTCAAAAATTTTCAAATTAATATCTTGATTAGTTTTCTAAATTTTAGTCAATTGATGACAATGTCATAATTTTTATTATCAAAACCACTCATTGCCACTGGCAATAAATAAATAAAAATAATTTGCTTTGCCTTTATGTACCTTAACATTTTATAGATATCTTACTAGCTGCATGTGTCAATGGTGGATTTCATTTAATTGTTATTCAATGTTTTGATAAAGTAATAGATGAGGAAAAAAAAGGAAAAAAAAAATATATATATACAAGACCATTAATTGTAAACAATATGAACCATTTGAATTTAATAGAAAAAAAAAAAAAAAAAAAAAACATATTGAACATGAAGATATATGAGGATGTGAGTTACAAAACTTGCTTATCCAGAAAATCAAATTTTGTGAACTATCTCTAACCGTGTCCATTGGTTTTCATTATAAACCAAGAATTCACAATAACAGAAACACAGGATTAAACTAATTTCTTTGCAAATTATTAGGTTTTTTTGTTTGTTTGTTTGTTTTTGTGTGTGTGTGTGTAGGTTTATTACTAGAATACATAATTTGAGAAAACATGATTTTTTAAATTTTGGATAAGGTGAAGTTTTAAAACTTCTTCATATAGAACAATAATTTTCAGTTATAAAACATGCATTTTTTTCTTTTTAAATTGGTTTTATTTGTTAAGTAACTTCCATTACAAAAAATAAGTTATCTTTTGCAACTATCTGAACGGAAGCAATTATCGAAAATTCCAGTATATTTTCATCAATCATGACTTCAGGCCCCAAAACTACACCCTATTTATGTATTGATATATATATAATAGAATGGAGCGAAAAAAATTATTTAAAAAAAAATCAAAAATGGGTAGGTGCCAGAAGTTGCCTTTATACTAGTACATCAACTGTGTGAAATTTTACCGCTGAAAAAAAAATGGCTTGAGTCTGCGCTTTTAGCTCCAAAAATCAAAATTTTGGGTAAAATTTGTCATTTTTTGACATTTTTTCAAAAAAATTTAAAAATTCATACAGAGCTGGTTATTATTTAAAAGTGTTACTTAAACCTTTATATTTATCTGCTTAACATATTTAAACTATAAAACAATATCTGTAGTCTGTAAAATTGGAGCAAATCTGACAACTTTTGGTTATAATCAGTGTTACTTCTCTATTGGAGCATACAACGAAATGTTGTTTTGAATGCATTTCTTACCTATCTGCTTTCAAAACTATTCTGTATATAACTCGTAGATGTGGCTGCATTTTATATACCACCCATCTCAGCCACCCAGCAATATAGGCCCAGTGTTTTATTTTTGTATTGAATTGTTATTTTTTTCCCGAAGAAGGGCATAAGTTTTCTATGTATCAAAGTAGTTTACCTCTTCTTTGTTTTCACTGACATTGGATGTTACTGGTGTGACCTGCTGCACGTATATTTTTATACCTTGTATAACAGAAGAGGAAGCTGAGTAATGTATTAGGTATGTTCTTAACTAAACCTATTCAGCAATCTATTATCTTCATTAAATTTTCATACAATTAATACATTATGATTGGGAGTTCTGTTACCACAACATTTTTTAAATCAATTACACTATATATATAATGATATACTTAAAAATTGATTGTTTGAATTCAATTTCTAGTACGTCATCATTTACTGGACCTATTACATTGAATATATTTTGAGAAGCTAGCTGTTTAATATTATGATGATCGTCAAAGAGGATTGCAAACAAAATTTGCGTGTAAAGCAACAATATTTCGAAGAAATTTAGTATTTGTTTTATGTTGTTTCGTAGTCGAGTAATTTCTAATAAGTTTTTAGACCTATTCTTTAGATGTGTATTACATTTGGAAAAAAATATCCAGTATAAACTTTGATTATATATTTTGTGAGTGAATCTATGGACTCTGATTGCCAATCTGTGCTTATATAAATCGGAAAATTTTATTCGCTTTATGGGCTGTTTTTTTTGTGCAAGATGTTTTCTAAATTCCTACCGTAATTTATGGAATAAACGCCGCGGCGTTTACGAGTTTAAAAGTTGAATTTTTCATATGTGCGGCGTTTACACCAGGGCGGCGTTTACGAAAATCTTGAGCAAATTATTCTGTGTTTCAAAGGGAAAAAAATCACTTTTTTTTCTTCTTTTCTCCCCGTAATCGCAATGTTACCGATCGTAAATCAACAAATGCAATACATCATGAGTCACCCTTTTCCAAGAAATATGATGACTGGAGTAAGCAGGAAGGGACAATAGATACTTGCTTTTGTTGCACTTCATCGTAGAAACAAAGTATTGGAAAACCAGTTTTTCCTGAATTTCATAATTGAAATGTCTCTTTTGTTGGTAAATTTTAGTTCAGTTACAAAAACTACAGTATTTTCCATACGATATTTTCGATTCCCTGTTAGTGCAAGATTTCCCAGTTCTCATTCTAAAGGCCCAGACATGTTTAACTACTTCTTAAACATCAGTGTCGGCTCGTTTATTGTGGCGAGGCGGTGTTTTTGATCTTAATGAGTTTTGTAGGAAAGGGACAGTTGTCCGGCAAAAAGAAAATCTTTCTGTCAAGTAGGGTAGATTGCTTATCTTCCGATTCTTTTGTTAATGCCCTTCCGTTCTTTTATGAAGAAATCGCAAATAATCCTATACAAAAGACTTCCCCACTTTTTCCAAGAATTAAGTTTAAGGGAAGAGTATTGCAATCTGTGTTGAGCCTTATGATGAATTGCATATTATTAAAATCTTTTTTATTATTTATTCAATAATAAGTGCGAGATTTTGTAATTTCCGTTTTTATGACAACCGATAACACATATTTAATTGTACTCTTTAAGGCATATTCCGTAAACGTTTGGGGGGAAAATGTTCCAAGAAAGTTAAAAATAAATTTCCAAAAAAGGAAAAACTGATAAGTTATTTAAATTCTATTCTTTTTAGGTTTAAAAAGGACCTCGTGAATGTGTCATCAAAACCGTGATGTTCGAGTGTGGAAAAGAAATTAATGAGCTGTAAACAAACGAAAAAGAAAACAGAAAGAAACGATAAGCAAAACGTGTTTTCTTTCTTATTATTAAAAGAAAAAAAAACGACATCTTCTGATAATTTACCGATTTCGTTGAAATTTTCAGCAAGTTGCAATAATAGTAAATTAGGATCTGTGATACATTTTTATTAAAATATAATAAGTTATTCAAAAGTTACAGCACTCCACAAAAACGTCCACTATAAAGAAACTCCAAACAAAAACAAGTGGTCGGAGGTTTCTCGAAAGTCAACATTATCGGAATAAGGCTGCATTCAGATTGCAATAGTTTCAAATCAATTGAATTCTTGGAAGAGCCTTTTGTATAGGACCCATTTGTGGTTTCTTCATAATAGAACGGAGGGGAATTAACAAAAGAATCGGGATATAAGAAATCCACCCTACTTGACAGAAAGATTCCTCTTTTGCCATCCCTTTCCTGCAAAACTCATTAAAGATCCAAAACACCGCGTTGCCACAACAAACGAGCCGACACCGAACTTCAAGAAGTGGTCAGATGTGTTTGGAATATTTTTTTCTTTTTTATTATTGTTAAAAAAAAAAAATTTTTGGTGGCGGGCTTACAAACTGATATACATTGCGAAAAATAAAATTTATTCAAAATGAAAGCGGTGTTTTCAAGATTTTACAGTATACATTTAAAATAAAAAAACCAACATATCAAAAAAAAAAAAAAAAAAAAATTCCGGATCCAGAAGTTCCGAAAAATCGGTTCTGTAATATAAATATTTCATTCCTACATATTTTTTGACAATTAGTTATTTTAATAATTTAATTAGTCTAATAATTCAGTTTTTTGCCGTATTTATGCGATATTTTGGGCATGTTATCACCTACTTAATAAGGCAAAATAATTTCTTTTGACTGCGGCGTTTACGACGGGTGCGGCAATTCTGCCGATTTTTTTCAAAACGCTGTCAATATTTGAGGGTGCGGCGTTTCTTCCCTAAATTATGGTATTCCCCATTTCTACAGGGAAATAGCTTTCCTTATGAATTAGCTTTGCAATCTCCGATAAAAATTTCTAGTCTGTTCTGAGTATATTTTAATTAATTTGAGAAAAACAATTTCAAAATTATTATCTATTTCATACAAAATTGCAATAGGAAGTGAATAGTACGTTGACAAAGATTTTCTTATTGATCCAGTGAATCCATGTAAATTATAACGTTTTACATCAACTTCTCTAATAACTGACGCAGAGGAAATTGACTGTAATTGAAGTAGCATATGATCCATTATTATACACAATTCTAAGTTTACCCAATGCAAAATGGTTCACAGTGACAAATAGAATTCTCCTAAATTTAAATGAGTACTTATAGTCGATTAGAGTCTGTACATTCTCTCAAAAAGTACTATGCATTATAAGTTTATGCCTAGGACAGTTTACCATCAAATATTGTTCACTTATAAAATGGGGATATAAAAGTTAATGGGAAATTACCTGGCTACAAAAACACTTAGAAAACGGCATAAAACTAATGCAAAAAAAGTTATTTACAACAACGGTTGCTCTGCATGTGCAGGACAAATTCCCATTGCAATTCTCTCTGATGATCACCAGAAATCCCATTAAACAGCTCGCTTCTCAACATAAAAAAAATGCAAAAGCAGATTAAATGATGGCATACTTATAGATGAAATACCTGAAATCATCTTTGAAGTAGGTCATTAAGAAAAAAAAAATATAATTGACTGAAAAAATGTTGTGGTAACAGAACTTCCAATCACTTTCATCAACTGGATGTAAGTTTGATAAAGATAATAGATGGCCGAATAGATCCCCTTAATAATATTCCTATACATTACTCTGCTTGTCTTTTTGTATAAGCTGTAAAAATATACATTAAGATAGTCACAGCAGCATGTGGATACAAAGAACAGATAAACTAGGTGGATGCATCGAAAACATGCCAAATTTTGTTAAAGAAAATCACAAATCAATATATAAATAAAACACTGTACTAAGATGATTGAATAGTTGGGACGGGTGGTATATGAAATATAGCCACCTCCATGATGTATGTCCAAGGTAGTTTTGAAAAGAAGAGCTGTATTAAAAACAACAATTCATTGTATGTTTCAATAGAGTGGTAATGCCGTTTTCTTACCAAAAGTTGTCTGTTTTGCTCCAGCTATACGGAATAAAGATATTTTTTTAATAGTTTAAATATGTTAAGCAGATAAATATAAAGGTTTAAGTAACACTTTTAAATAATAATCAGCTCTGTGGGAATTTTCTAATTTTTTTGAAAAAATGTCAACAAATGACAAATTTTACCCAAAATTTCGATTTTTGGAGCAAAAGCGCAGACTCAAGCCATTTTTTTTTTTTCAGTGGTAAAATTTCACACAGTTGATGTACTAGTATAAAGGCAATTTTTGGCACCTACCCATTTTTGATTTTTAAAAAATAATTTTTTTTGCTCCACCCTAATATACAAGTATTAAAAAGTGTTCTGGTGAGCAACAAAAAAGTTAATATGTTTTTAAGTATGAAAAAGTGTTTGACAGGTACTTCTAATTGAGCATGAAAAAGGACAAGGGGTCCCTTCTTGGTTGCAGCTCACTGACAATGCCAAATTTGAAAAAAAATATGTGCTTTTTCCATATAAAAGAAATTTGCATAAAACTTCCCATCTTTCTTTATAGTAAAATTTTCAATTCTGTTTTACATATGAATTGCACTGTTGACTCTGCAGTGCAACTGCACTAAAATCAGTTTTCTGAGCAGTTTTACACTGCAGCCATGCTTGGTGGCACTGCAATGAGTATGATACGCTGCAGGAAGTAAGGTTTCTGGTACTATTTCACCTTATATTCATGTTTAATTGCACTGCTTTTTTTCTGGCTACGACTTTGCACTACACATTTTTATCGTAACTGTGACTAATTTCTTTTATATGGAAAAAGTGCAAATATGATTTTTTTAAATTTGGTATTGACAGTGAGCTGCAGCCAAGAAGGGACCCCTTGTCCTCTCCCATGCTCAATTAGAAGCACTTGTCAAACACTTTTTCATACTTAGCTAATTCCATGAGTACTTGTAGTGTAAGTCACAGGCCACGATTTTTGGCTACCAGTATTTTAGTACGAAAAAATGTGATTTATTTTATCGGCACATTCTCATTAATTGAATAAGACCAAGCAGACTTTTCGAAAATAACGATGGCAAACAAGCATAGCAATTATAAGGTAATGTGACTTACACTACAAAACCCATGGAACTAGCCACTTAAAAACATATTAACCTTTTTTGTGGCTCAATAGAACATTTTTTAATACTTGTCATTTAATTTTTTTTTTTTTTTTTTTTTTTTTTTAAACTGAAGATTTTTTTTATATTTTGAAAAGCAAAATTTTATTCTTGTATTAGAATAATTAAGAAAGTTATTGCATTGCCATATAAAATTCATGATGTCTGATAAATAAACCAAGGAACTGAACGAAAAAAATTACAGTGCGCTCACAACTTTATTCAAGGAACTAAAAGTAAATGTTTTGTAATAAAAACAAATAACCATGTTTATCACATAATTTATTCAATTTGAATAAATTAATTATGTTACATAATAAAATAATTTATATTTATTTAAACTTGGTGGCAATGAATAAAAAAAACTACAACAGCAACAACAAGAAACAATGTTCAATTGGAGCTTTAAGACACAAATTTGATTTTCTCAGCGATCGTCACACATACAAAGATGAAAAAAAAAAAAAATATTTTAAGTTTTACCAAAAGGATCAAAATAAACGAAAAATGGAGTTAATCCATCCACAAGATCGTTAGCTATCGCTTGTTGAATTTTAAGTCTTCATTTTTTCATTAAAAGTTAAATAAAAAATTACACTAAACTATGATATTTTTTTAGTGCTATCATTTTATTCATCTCGTTAAATACTATCTTGTGAAGAAAAAAAAAAAATCACTGTTGTAGGTCAACTGGTTTGCCAGAAATTTCAAAAAGACGTTTGCATTTTCCATTTCTTAAACATATTCTACCAAACGCTACAGCTTTTGCCATGATATGATTTTTGTCATGTGACAGCACCGGTATTTGTGAACCAATTTGGACAGGACAAAGCATTTGTATAGAAATTAATAAAGGTCATGAATAAGTTCATTGACAAGCTCCATCTGCCATCTTGTTTCAAAATTGAAGCCATTTAAAAATTTCAAAAAAAAAAAAAAAAAAAAAATTAGAAATCCTAAAAGTTGTTTGCAGTAAGCAATCTTCATCAAATACAAGGATTCTGCAAGATTTTTTGTTTCACTGCGATCTTAAAAAGTGGATGAAATATAACAGATCGTTGATATTTTGAAAAAAGACAGCAGGATTCCTCTGTAAACGGGTTTAATTTACTAATGTTTGTTCAATTTAATGATTGCAGTTTCTTGCAAATTTTCTTCCATTGTTTTAATTGTTAATATGCTTAATAAAACTGGATTTTTATATCTGTGACAACAAATATTTGACAATGTTGGTGAACTATCTCATAATTTAGCAACCAAAAATAAATAGCCATTGAAAGCAGATTAGCAATAGCCGAGTAATTTAGATAAATTCTCATTCAGCATTGGCGAAAACTGGGACTGATTGTATAATCAAGCCCTACACATTTTAACTTTAGGTGGCCAAGTAAAATTAACCGAATTCTTAACAACTTTTTGTAAAAAATCATACCCTATTTAATTATAAAAAATACTGTACACATAATATGAAATGTTACTTTAAAATATCAAATTACTTATACAGTCGAGGATCTATAATCCGCGGACCCATAATCCACAATTTCCCATAATCCGCGTTACTATTTCATTATAGTATACTGAAGTAATTACCATTTATTTTACTTTGTGTTGGTTATTTTTTGTGCATAATTTGTTATCATTTTTTTTATACTTTCTTCCATAAAATATTCCTTAAAAATAAATCTCATTATTATGTAATTATTGTTCTTTAAATACACATATATATATCATTTAAAAAAAATAAAATAACTTTAAAAATGCATTTTTTTAGATTATTTATTAAATTAATTACTAGATTTCATATTTATCTTTCCATATTATACTGATTATAGAATTAAAATGCAGTCTAAGAATGATAAAATGACGCATAATCCATTATACTCTATAATCCGCAAAATTCCATAATCTGCACAACCTTTGGCCTCAACTTGTGCGGATTATAGATATTTGACTGTACTACAAATGATACATTAAAATAAAATTGGCAAAAAATATCTCTATTTTACATGTTTCATATGCTTTAACGGCAACTTTTTCAAAAACAAACATTATAAAATATTGATTAATAAAAAATTACCGTTTTTGACTTCCAAAAAAATTATAAAATTGAATTTTATCATAAAAATTTATTTTTCTCTTTTAAGTTACTAAAGTAGTCCAAAAATGAGACTTAAGTGGTTATTGAAGTTTTGTAAAAAGAAGTTGTTTTTGCAAAACTAAGTAATTCTATCATGAAACTAGATCACTGAGATATCCATACAAACTGCAACAACTGAATGCAACAACACGGGTCTATTTCTCAAAAAACTTTAATACAAATTAGGGGGAAGGGAGGAGAAAGAGACAGTAAGCATTTAACACACATAATTTTGCAGTGAACATTTTTACATATAATATAAACATCACTTTAAAATATCAAATTATTTATACATGCTATAAGTGATCTATTAAAATAAAATAAAATGGCAAAAAAAGCCTTTAAATTTTACATGTTTCGTGTGCTCTGATGGCAACTTTTTCAAAAACAAAAAATGACAAAAAAATTTTTTTTGCTAAAAATTTGATAATTTGAGAACATTTTTGTTAATTTTAATAGTTCAAGAATCTAGCTTTTATGTAATAGGACAATTTTACTGACATATGATGCAACATCTTATAACCTTAATCAAAGTTATAAAACAAGATAAAAATACAAATATATTATAACTACATTCTGATAATAATAATACATAACTTACCTTAATTCACGTAAAACATTGGAAAAAAAACACAGGTACGGATATATCACGTCCATGCCTTTTAATAGGCACAGTACAGTGCTTCCAGCTGCTTCTACTAATCTTCTGTAAGGTAACTGATCAAACTCTCATTAAATTTATCGAACTGGGTGGTTTACCATCAAAATTAGTCATACGCTTTGTAAATTATAATAACTTTAGAAAAATGAATTAAGTTCTGCTCACTGATGAATTTCATACTGTACTTTGGTAGAAAATTAGTTAAGAAAATTGAAGACACTGTAAAAAAAATTTAAAGGCTTCATGTGAAGTAGATTTGATGCAAATATTGAAAGTGACTTTTATCAGAGTCCAACCAAAATTGAATTCAATATTCTACATTTTGAAATGCATGTCAGGTGTAGGGCATTAAATTTCTATCTAAAAAAAAAAAGTTTTTTATTGACACTAGTTTGTTTTTCATATATTACTGAAGTACCCAATAATGCCTTCTTTAAAGAAGTATTATAAAAAATAAATCAATTAATTGTAATAATTGCTATTATCTAACTGTATTACATTATTCTATAATAACACTGTTTAATTTTGCAATAACATTTTTATGTTAAAAAGTTAAAAAAAAAAAAAAAAGGAAATTTAAAAATGGAAGAATTTATCATTCAGGAAAAGTTAAAGTGTACACAGTTCAATAAGCCTGAAAAGCATACAACTTATGGAAAAAAAATGCACATTCTGGCATCATTCCCTAGTCCTGAATCAATGATCAAATTAATTTTAAAGTTCAGCAACTATGATGTAATCAATAATTTTACATAAAGTAAAATGATTCTGCTAAAAGCAGGGGCGTAAACCACTCTAGTCGCGTAGAGGGGTGTAGGCTCATAAATTTCCAACTTTCAAGAAGGAAAATTTCCGAGTACTATGGCCAACATGAGGACTAATATATATATATATATATATATATATATATATATATATATATATATATATACACATATACATATATATATATATTCATATATATATATATACATTAATATATATATTATAATTCTCAAGATAATTATGACTTAGTGTATCGAGATAGTCAAACAATCTTATATTATGCTGTTATTAGTCTTATATAACAATATATTTTTCCCATTAGTAGACGATCTCCTGATGGAATAATCGTACCACCCGAGAGGGACATGGGTAGTGCTTAATATGAATAAGCAGTCGCAGGGCGTTCCAACGATATATCACACGAAAAGTGTCGGCTAAATTTAGAAAAGCGGTGACTTTTGAGGTCTAAGTGGGTATCCAACGATATATCACAAGAGAGATGTAGGCCAAATTTATGAAATATTTCCCCTCCCAAAGTAGACTCTTCCTCTAATTGTGAATTTTTCATATATCATAAATAATATTTATCGGAGGGCCCTGTAAAAAAATCCGATATTAAATGATAAAACGCTTCAGTTTAAAAAAAGATCGAAAATTGTCCACGGTAGGGAAATTGGAGGGGATCAGGGGGAGGGGAGAAAGGTTTATAATATGAAAGAGTGATCTGAGGGCTCTCTTATGATACGCCACATGGTCCGAAAAAGTATGGAATTTTTCCACCCCCACTCTAACACCCTCGGGAGTGGAAATTTATAAATATTGCTAAAACACTTATTTAATTTGTTTTTAATAATTTTATTTTCTGCCGTTTCATGCTATTTAAAAAAACTGCTGAGATTCGCCAAATGTCCTAAATTTTTCGACCCCCACCCCTTTTAACCCCCTGAGGGGGATATCGAAAATCGTTGGATTATGTGTTTAATAATATTTTTAGTAGATTTATTTTCTGGAATTTCACGCTCCTACCTTAAATGTTTGCTGAGATATGGTAAGTTGTTTCAAAATTTTTGACCCCGTCCTCCCGCTTGTCTCTCTTAGGGAGGGGGGGTAATTTCAAAAATTTCATCTTAGTGGACACGTACATCGTAAGAAGTATTTTCTCTCCAATTTTCATGGTTATACATTCAATATTTTGGGCCGAACGTTGATTATCAATCAGTCAGGACAAACTATTTTATATATGTATAGATATCTCTACTAGCTGACCCTCCCGTCGTTGCCCAGCCATTAGATAAAATGTATACTAGATATATCATATAAATATATTAGATGCATTATATAGATAAATAACAAATTATTAAAGCAAAGTATGTAAGTTTTCAGGTGCGAATTCATTGTGTTTTCAAATTATACTCAAATTATTCTTAAAAAGAATAATAAATAAATAAATAAGGCAATTAAATAGAGCCAACAGTTTTGCTGTCGCCGTATGAAAACATGCACAAAATACAAAACAAAAAAACGAAATGCATAAGTCAAAAGTAAAATTCTTGTTTCTCTACAACCCCCCCTTCCCCTACACACACACATAGGCACACCAGGCTACAAAAAAAAAAAAAAAAAAAAAAAAAAAGTATCGGTAAAAAATTTCAAACTGCAAAAGAGGTTTAAAGATCGATTTAATCATCAATTAGCTTTAAACAATCAAAAGTTCCGCCATTTTATTTTCTCCCAAGGCCGAAATTATTTTCAAGTTTCAAATGATTAAATTTTGTTTCTTATCTATACACACACTCACACACACATACACACAAGAAAAAAAAAAAAAAAAAAAAAATCTATGTACAAAATAATAATCAAACTATTGTTATGCAGTGAGACAAAATTATTATATCTGGTACTATAACAAAGTTTTAAAAATATAGAATATTTTACATATATTGACATTTGAACTTCAAAAAATAAATTAACTTTCTTAGTATTAATGAAATAATATTGATAAAATATAAAAAGATGCCTAGTACAGTTTTAACTTCACGCACAATACTAAATACATTGACTTGCGAATTGTAAAATGATTGGCAAAAAAGAAAGCAAATATATTGAAAGAAAAAATTTAGTTAAAAATAATAATAACTTCATGAAATTTAAATAATAACTAGCTTGTCATCTCCAGCTTGAAACAAAACTAGCAAATAATTCGGGAATTGCGATACTAACTGTTAAAAAAAAGTTAATATATATCGAATAACAGTACATTTTTACAAGTTATTAAATAATTTATCTGTCCCCTCAATAAATAAATAAATCTATTATTAAATATGAAAACAATAGTTATTTACACATTTTATATATCTAAAATATTTTGTAATAAAGTAGCTTACTTACTTCAAAAGGTTTTTTTTGGAACTCCAGCAATGCAAAACGGTATATGTACATGGGCAGAAATTTTATCAGCATGTTCTTGTTTATTATGTGTGTTCCTGTAATCATTATCGAAAATGGAATTACGTAACGCAGATTGTACTTTTTGTCTCTTACATTTAGGTGAGGACATAACTGATGCAAAAATATTGAATTATTAACCAAATACCGAAATATTCTCGCATCAACATTTTGTAATTGAATGATTTCGTACTATGAGCTTGAATACAAACGGTTTAAACAAAGAGTTAATGCAGGTGCTGTTTGTTTTGTAATTGACATATAGGACAGGAAGTTCAGCGCCCAGTTGTCTAGGTGCCGAAGCTTTACTTTGAAGAGAAAAAAAAAATGTTCTAGCTTTCTATTTTTCAGAAGTCAGTTAAAATCTCTAGCTGTTTTTTTTTTCTTTTTTCTTTTTTTTTGTCAAAAATACGAGATTTCTTAATATAAGTTTTAATTCTTTCTAACGACAAACTTTAAAACAGCGTAACAACTTGATGTTACCCCTTATTTTTCGGACTAAACAAAATGCAATAGTATTAATAAAAATATTTAAAAAAAATGAATACAATTGATTCACGAAAAAATAAAAAAAACGAACGTATTATTTCTGAGAGAAATATACTCGTATACTGTAAAATATTCATATTATTTCGAGATAAAAATTCAAAGCATTTGCTTATTTTCAATTTTCATCCTATATCATATATGAGGAGCCCAGAAGCCAAGGGGTACAAGTGACAAAATTTAGATTTCGAGTAAATTGAGTTCAAAGTTAAACATCAATTGTAATTCAACGAATTGAGCTATGAAACTTTTGCTTACTTTTTAGCGATCTTTGAACTCTTATTTCAATAACTGTTTTAAAAAAAGTGGAATACAATTTTTCTTTTTACTTATAACCAAGCAATGTTTATCGTCATTCGGCACTTGTACCCCTTGGCTTCCAAGCAATAATGAAAAGAGCTAGGAAACCAAAAGGTACAAGTGCCGAATGAGCACAAGAAATGAAAAATTATGAAATAAAAAATTGCATTTATGAAAAAATTGAGAACAATGTTTATACAAATAAATGAAAGGTCAAAATTTTGTTTTAATATAAATTCTAAAGAAGGAAAAATTATGAAATAAAAAATGAATCTGCGAAAAGAAAAATATGAACGAGGTTGATATAAATGAATGAAAGAAAAATTTTTGTTCTAATATAAGTTTTAAAATTTTATTTAAAATTTTGAAACATTGAAATTTTATATTTTTTAACACTTTCCAACAAAGTTGAAAAGTGAATATGAATTTAATTTGTCTGTCCGTCTCCTAACTCTCGTAAACATATTCGGATTGCCCATAAATTTTTGGGAATTATTCATGTTTACCTCAACACAAACCTATTGCAAATGAAGTTTCTAACACTATTAGTTTATTTACAGGGACAATAATAAGTTTTCCATTACATTTACAGTTTATGGGAAAAATCGTTTTAAATGAATTTGAAAGATGTTACACCTTGTCACATATTAAAATTTATATTCATTTACGAATTGCACTAAAAGAAACATTCTATAAAATCTGAGGTGAAAAGAATAGCTATTTTTTATTTACAGGACCATACAAAAGATTTACATTACCTAATGATAAAGAGGGAATTGTTTGCGACTTATTTCCATTATATTACAATTTTCATGAATAATAAAATTCATATATATCGCTGAGGCTTAATATAAGTTATTTTGCGCATAATACGAAGTACACAGTATTTACAGGGACACGAAACAGATTTCAAATAGTATATTCTATCCGAAGTACTGTATATATTATCAATGATGATTGATGGATGGACAAAATGCCATTTTAATTATGAATTGCACTTTTAAGTTCACTAAATTTATACATGTTATATGACATGTATAAATGCTATAGTTCATATACAGGGTTACACAAAAATACTCGTAAAGGTTACAGAATATGAGCGTACTTTACTTAAAGATTGCTTTTAAATAAGTCATGTATTTCTATGCTGAACTACATTCAGTTTACCAAGAAATGCTTCTAAAATATAGATAAAATGATATATAAGATCACACACAAAATTTTATACATGGTCATCGATGGATGATAATTTCTGAAAATGTGATTTCAGACGTCTTAAGTGCGTTTTAGTTTGAAGTAAATTTCAGCTAAATACTGGCGTATAATAAAGGTTCAAGGTAAACTACAGAATAAACAAAAGTATACAAGTATGCTTCCATCTATTAGTATAAACTGCTGAAAGAGAAATTTCAAATTATTATGTGTTTTCTTGCTAAACTAATTTTTCCCGTTATACAGTATATATCAACCGACCAATAAAACATAGGGCTGCTCAAAAGTATCAAAATACATATTTGGAAATGGATAATAATTAGGGATTACAATCCCGAGACTAATTTCCGATCCCGGGATTTCGGGATTACTTAGATTCAGCCCCGGGATCCCGGGATAATCCCGGGATTACGAAAATTAAAATTTCCCCATTATTACCAATTTTCACAATAGCTAAATTTCATAATATTGTAAAAAATAATTAAAGCAAAAATACAGTCTAACTTAAAAAAATATATCAAGTTCAAAATTTATGAATTAATAATAAAGTAGTATAGGATAAATTACAATAAATATGCTGGTAATGTCTGAAAATGTAACAACAACAACAACAAAAGTCTATGTTTTATCTTCCATATAATTTCTTTCATTTGGTGTTGAAAAAGTCTTTGAATGGGTAAATATTTAAAATATGAAAAGATAATTAATAAATTAATAGTACTAATTAAATTTTGAATTATTCTCATTACCAAATAACTAAAGAATACAAATTAGGGATATCGGAAACATAAGATTTTCCACTACATAATGCTTTTTTTCCTAGAAATAAAAGTACTTAACACATACTTACATATAATAATAAAAATTTAAATAAATATATTATTTAAATTTCTAATTAGTGATAGTTGTTAAAATTTGAAAACATTGCATAACTTAAAAAAATATTGCATACCAAAATAATAAAAAAAAAAAAAAAAAAAAGAATATTAATTTGAATAGCTCAGTGTTTCTTAACTAATTGGCTTTCCTTTGAAACTATGATCTAAGAAATATCAAAGCATCTAAAGTATCACCTCCAAATCGACTTCTAATTTTGTTTGCAATAAATCCTCTTGCAGAAACTGCTCAATCTGTTTCGACACTCGCAGGAGGTATAGTCAGCAAATATAGATAAACTAATTTACAGTTCGCATGTTTTTTTCTATTTCTTGTTGTAATTTTTCCTTAAATGTTCGGTTATACTTTTGACGTTTCGCAATGGGCTCAATATGCGTTATTTCTATATCTTCATACTTGCTATTGTCAACACTGTTATTCACTCTTCCAATTATTTCTTTTACTTGCTTCTTAATAACAGTTTTGTTAGGAATAGAAAACATACTGCTAGTTTGCACTCAGGTCATCTCATTTAGGATTATGCAAATAATTTAAAACACCCGATAATTCCATACGTCAGCGTTCTCTAATGCATAGATTTAGCATGTCTGTCATTTTATAAGCAAATTTTGATTTTTTTTTTCTCCGACAATTCGTTCCAATTCGTTTTTGCCTTTATTCGTTAAGGTTGCGTCTGCGGCTAACGAATTACAATCCCTGCGACAGATTGCTTCTACTATGGGATTTGTGTCGGTTTGAGGACTTCAACAATTTCGTTTATAAGTAGAAAATAAGAATCGTCAATTCAGATCTTATGTTCTAAATCGATTAAAGCTTTCTGTATGCAATTTTTCCAGAAATAAAATCGTTCAAGTATAGTTACCATCTATTCCATCTAGTCTTGCAATCTAAAAGAAGGGAAAGTTCTTTCTTTTTTTCAGATTTAACATACTTTTGAAGAACTTCATTCCTTGTTGCAGATCTCTTAAAATAAATTACTAATTTTCGAACTTTTTTAATAAGGTCATTGATATATTCATCAGAGTATGAAAAGTCGTTTTCATCTTCAAAATTTAAAACTAACCCCGATTCTGAACTTTCGGAAGATTCAATATCTTCATCTTTATCATCTTTTTCTAGGGCTAAATTTTCACTTCCGCAGCATGATTCAGCTATTGTTTTACTGGAGGAAGTTTCTGGTTCTGTATTTCGTTTATTATAATATAAATCATCACAAACTGTTAAAAGAATGCCATGAGAGAAACAAAGCTGTTGATCAGCTTCAATATTTCTTTTACGGTTTTCAGCATTACATTTTATTCATCAGTTACGATAGCAACAACATATTTTTTCATTGAAATGTCATACTATTTTAGGCGCAGTGTTAGCATTTCGATACACTTTTTTTCAATGAAAGATCTATGTATAGGCACAAGCCCTAAATTAAAGAATTTGTTAAAATTTATATTTCTTGAATGGACATTAATATTCACAAATCGCTTGTTTGCAGTAGATGTCCATTCGTCAAAATCAAATTAATTTTTTCCCCGAAGTTTTAAAAGTTTGTATTTCTCTTGCAATTAACATCTTTTTTATGAAACTATAGTTCACTACACGATTTTGAGTAGATACTGCAGATTTTGGCAAATCATTATAGCCTTTAGCTATAAGTGAATTTCTTAAATCAATGGAAGCGATGAAAACATTAAATGAAAAACCATCTTTAGCAGTCATTCTCAATAGAATCAAATCCAGTGATTCCTTATCACTACTAAAACTGTCCTCTGTTTTTTTTAGAAGGCAATTTATCTTCTGTGCAATCTTGACTTGTGGATGGAATAGAGTATGTAATAAATTCTGCAATTCCTTAGTCGATCCACCTAATGTTTTAAGCAGCGCTTTTACATTTAGCGCTTTTTCCATCTTTTGGCTAGTAGCACCAAATTGAAGATGTACCATTGTCTTTCCGATGAGCTACGGAATCCTTTTCATTCGACATCTTTAAAGCAAAGTAAGTCTGAATTCACGAAAAGCAAAGAAGTTAACCCATAATGACTATCATTCACAAATGCGACGCTTATCAGTAAAAACTAATTCAAAAAAGATCTACGAAGTGAAGAAAATTTCGACAAACGCAGTAAAATCGAAATAAACAAATGATTTCATTTTTCCTGTCTAAAAGCTGTATGTGTTACATCTGTTTGCAAGTCAAAAGATTTCTACTGTAAAAGATTTACTCGCTTAGAAATATATATAAAAAATATTTGAGGCATATATTCTTTTTCAATCATGTATAAATTTCATGAAAATTGATTTTTTCCCAACCAAAAGCGAAAGTTTATAAATATCTTTTTTTAAATTCAGCTGAATATTATTCCACTATAAAACCAGAAAATCCCGTAAATCCCGGGATTTTTTTCTGAAAAATCCCGGGATTTTCGGGATTAAAAATACACCGGGATCCCGGGATTGTAATCCCTAATAATAATACTTTATTACCCTAAATAGCAAAAAATTTTAAAGATTTCAGGGAGTGTTGGAAAGTGTTTCATAATCCATGCTTAACGCATGTTTTTTCTTACTTGATGCATTTATTTAATGCTTTTATTAAATGCATTTATTTAATGCATAAAAAAGCAAATTGCTTTGTATGTCGTTGGTCGCGCTTCTGCTATATAGACGTCAACGGACACAACTGTACTTATACCCCTAGGCCTCCACACGTTTCACAGTTTTGAGAAAGAGGTTAAGTAACTGACCCCTATAACTCAGTACATAATGAAAAAATCACTCTTAACTCTTTACCTACAAATAAATAGACATATTTCCAGATAGCCTGTGCACTTAACTCAATTTTTTCAATTTTGTCACTTATACCCCTTGGCTTCTGGGCTCCTCAAAATATTTCTCAAGCACTTTTTTAAATCAATCCAAAATTACGTAAAAAGGTAAATAAAAACAGTTTCACATTTTAAATTATATATTTTTTAATAAAATGAAAAGAAAACACAATATTAGTTAGTAGGAAAAAATAAAACCTTAATTATTTTCAATTAAAGGTAAAATTTGTATAGTGTGGAAAACATCCAGATTTCGATATGGAAAAATATTAAATATTTGTATTTCACTTTTGAATTTTCATCGGATACCATTTAAATTCCGTGATACATATTTCTAACTAAATTTAAAGTTTAGATAAAAAAAAAAAAAATAGGAGTTTCTTCACTTCAATCAGTATAGCTTAAAATTTCGACACTAAACTAAAAACTTTCCTATAGTAAATAAGTACAGGTAGATTTCGATATTTAGAAGTCAAAAGACACAGAAAAAAATCTGAATATTAAGGTTATACTCAAAATACCACAGTTACAAATAATAACATTGACATTGCTACAATATGTACATAAATATTTTGACAAATCAAAAATTTTCTGAATAGTTTTATCAAAAAAATAAAATCCTATACTATATTGATAAGTTATATTAATTAGTAAATTAAACTAATTAATAAATTACCGATTAGTTAAATTAATTAGTTCCGGTTAAGAATAAGTTTGTTTTCTTCGTTATAAATTGTTTTTTCTTATTAGAAACTACAAGGGGAAATAAATCCGACTAAGAATAAAATTTTATAGGTTTTCTTCGATCTAACTTGTTTTTCTTATTTAATTAAAAACTACAAAGATATTTCTCAATTCATAAATATTTATAGATTAATACCTTCTTTTTTCGGCTAAACATACTTTTTTTCCGATCGAACAAGAAATTTTCCGACTGACTTTTCCGTTTTTCCAATTTATCAATTTTTATGGGTTAATACGTAATATTATTTTTTCCGACTAAACATGCCTTTTCTGATGGAACGGAAAAAATTTCCGAATGATATTTTTGTTTTTTCAATTTATAAGTTTTTATAGGTTAATACCATTTTTTTCCGATCGGACAAGAAATTTTCCGACTGATTTTTCCGTTTTTCCAATTTATAAGCTTTTAGAGGTTCATACGTAATACTGTTTTTTCCGACTAAACATGCCTTTTCCGATGGAACGGGAAATTTTCCGAATGATATTTTCGTTTTTCCAATTTAGAAGTTTTTATAGGTTAACACCATTTTTTTCGATTGACTTTTCCGATTTTCCAATTTATAAATTTTTATAGGTTAATACGTAATACTGTTTTTTCCGACTAAACATGCTTTTTTTCCGATGGAAACGAAAAATTTTCCGAATGATATTTTAGTTTTTCCTATTTATAAGTTTTTATAAGTTAATGCCATTTTTTCCAATCGTACAAGAGTTTTTCCAACTGATTTTTCCATTTCTCTAATTTATAAGTTTTTATAGGGTAATACATAATACTGTTTTTTCCGACTTTCCGATTAAACGGTAAATTTTCCGAATGATATTTCCGTTTTTCCAGTTTATAAGTTTTTATAGGTTAATACTATTTTTTTCCGACTAAAGATACTTTTTCCGAGCGATCTGGTAATTTTCCGACTGATTTCTTCTGGGGGGGTGCTGCACCCCCCCAAACCCCCCCGGGATTTACGCCCCTGGCTAAAAGTTCAACACAACAATAAGGATTTGAAGAACCAAGCACAATAAACACAGAAAATAGTCTTAAAGAGGTTTGCAGTTGTAGTAAAATTTAACAGATAGCTAATGGGAATGTTATGAATATGATGTACTAAAAGTTCAATTTCCATATTTACTCATGTATAATATACATGCTTGTTTTCAACTGTAAAAGGGGGTAGAAATATAAGAATACTGTCAATCTGCCCTCAAAAAGTGATGAAAAATCGAAAAATATTCAGAGGGGATGCTTACATGAGATTTTTTCTGCAGTCTGTTCACAAAATTTGCCCAACCCTGATATTTGCATGGTTTTAATGGAATTTGCAGGGGTTTTTTTTGCAATATTTGATTAAATTTGCAGCTTTTTACGATGTTTGACAAAATTTGTGAGTTTTTTAGTAATATTTGACAAAATTTGCATTTTTTGCATGTTTATTTCGTGATCCTTTGATGGAGTTTTTTTTTTTTCCTGATTCTTTAATAGACTTCAAGTTTTTTTTTTTTTAATAAAATTAGCATTGTGACAAAATTTTTTTTTTTAATTTTTTAACAGAATACGCCTTTTTTTGACGAAATTCGCACTTTTCAGCAGACGTTTGACTTAATTTGAATTTTTACCGTGATGTTTTTATGACATTCGCATTTTTTATCGCGATCCTTTGACGAAATTCGCACTTTTTTCGCAATACTTTAACTGTGTTTTCTTTGCAAATCTGACATATTCATGTTTTTTCTTGCAATTATTTGACAAAATGTGCATTTTTTTGGCGATCTTCTTCAAGAAATTATGGGTTTTCTATAGTACGTAATTTGTTTGTTTGTTTTTTTTTTTTTTAATTTAATTTGTATTTTTTAGCGATCTTTTGATAACATTTTTTTAGATCTGACATAATTCACATTTTCTCCTGCATTCTTTTGATGAAATGCTAATTTTTTAGCGATTCTTCGATAAAATTCACAAATTTTCGCAATCATTTAAAAAAATTGTTTTTTTTTTTTTTTTTTTTTTTGATGAAATTTGTGTTTTTTCAGCAATTGTTAGTTAAAATTCTCCCCCTTTATTTTCAGTTTTTTTCAATCCATTTTCTGTTTTTTAGCAATATTTGAAGCAGTTTACATTTTTTCAGTGATCTTTAAAGGGTTGAGGGGATCGCTTGCTCAGGATTTTTTGATAATTGAAATTTTTTTTATAAAGTTAGGGAAAGGCATTTGATCAGGATGAGCGGATTAATGATATTTATTACTTTCCACACTCGATTTCTTCCAGATGTTTTATTACAGACAATTTGTGCTGTTGCAAATTTTAAAATGTTTCTTCCTAAAGATTAAAATTGACTAAGAGTGCATGAATAAATTTATTCATTTTTCGTTATCTTATAACTGGTTATAAAAGTTTAAGCCAATTTTTAAATAATAAAATAATATATACATAAATGTTGCATGCTTTATTCTTGTTACAGGCCTAGGACTGCTGAGTCACTGTTAAAAAAGAGAGAAAAGAGACTAAATCGCAAGAAAAAGAGACTAAAAGAGACCAAATTTAAAAAAAGAGACTAAAAGGAGACCAAATAAAACTTTTTTTCTCTTCACTTAAATGTTTTTGGTATACAGACAAGCACTTTAAGATTTAACACAATATGTGGAATACATTTTCAATGCATTTCAGTCGGTTTTGAAATAAATGCAAATATTGTTGATTGGTTGCAGAAAAATATCTCAAATCGCAACAATTCATCATGAAAGAAAATCAGAAATTCACCAAATGACCACGGGGACAAAATCATGAAATTCCAGGAAATATAGTAAAATTCATCAAATTGTCTTGAAAAACAGTTCATAAAATTTGTTGCATGATCTCGGGGAAAAAAATTCTCGAAATTAGTCAAATGTTCTTAGGATAAAAAAATCACGAAAATTATCAGATGGCCTTGAAACAAAATCACGATATTAGTCAAATGGATCTTGTGTTAAACATCGCAAAATTCATCAAATGGGTCTCAAAGAGAGGGATGAATCACAAAATTCATTAAATGATTGCGAAATAAAAATAGAAATAAATAGTGAAATTTATCAACTAGTCTCCAGAAAAATAATAAATTTCGTAGAATAAAGCCATAAAAAAAATCAAGGATGCCTGTCAATGGGTTACATTAAAATGTGCGAAAATCAGTTACAGCATAAAACAGTGAAGTTTGTCAAGTTATCCCAGGAAAAGAATGGCGAAATTTATCAAATGGTGTTGGTGAAAAAAGTAAAATCAGGGGGTTGCACTGGTGCCAAGTAATATTTCACACAAACTTTTTTTGATATTTTAGGGCACATTTAACTGGCATACATTTCCTTCCAAGACCATTTGACGAAATTAACGACCCCCCCCCCCCCCCCCCCCCCCCGATACCAATTGCCGCAAATGAATATGAAAATTGTGATTTTTCCACACTATTGCTTACGGAAGTACACTATTTTTCTTCCACGATTGTTTGCTGACATTTGCAATTTTTTTTTCAGTAAAATTTGTGATTTTTTTTTATTTTTTTTGGCTTTTATCTGACAAAATTCGCAATTTTTTTTGCCATTGTTTGCAGAAATTTACTATTTTTCTGTGTTTATTTAACAATATTCGTGATTTTTTTTCCCTGTGATCATTTGCAAAATCGCACGGAAAAAAATCGCGATTGCAAAGAAAAAAAAAATCACAAATTTTGAGAAAAGATCGACTGTCAAAATTCGTGATTTTTTTCTGCGATCATGGAAAAGATGAATTTCAGCAAATAAACGTGAAAGAATTTTGAATTTTGCCAATCGATCGCCAAAAAATCGCAAATTTCAGCAAATGATCGTGGAAAATATGACGAATTTTGTCATATAAATGCAGAAAAAAGCAAATTTCTAAAACAATGGCCCAAAAAATGATCATTTACTGTATTTTGATAAACGATCGCAGAAAAAAAAATTGCAAATTATGACTACCGATCGCGTAAAGAAATCGCAAATTTTTTTGGCGATCCTTTCATGAAATTTGCATTTTTCTGTGATTATTTTTTCTGCTCGCAAAATCTTATTGTTCATTAGTATAACTGTACACTTTGAACAAAATCCATTCATTGTACTCTTCTGTGCATTGTACTACTGGCCATACCATACAAGTCGGCATCTATGAATATCCTTTTCGATTTTACGATTATTTGACGAAAGCTCGGTCTTATTTCAGGATCGTTTGACATAAATCTCAGGAGGTTTTTCCCCCCGCAATCGTATGGCAGAAATCACAAGTTTATTTCGGGATCATCTGGTAAAAATCACGGCTTGATTTCGTGATTGTTTAATGAAAATCGTCTTTTTTCCGGTAATCAATTAATTCGAATCGCAGTTTAGCCAGTGATCATTTTATGAAAATCGCAGATTCTTAAAAATTAAAAAACGTGAAATTCTGCCGTTTGTCGAAAAAGTGATCCCTGTATATGTAACGACCGAAATAAGAATTTTGAGATTCCTTCCTGCAATCCTCTGACGAATTTCTCAATTGTTTTTCACAAGATCGACTGACAAATTTGGCCACTGATTGACGGATTATACGCTTTTTTTCTCGTGAAAATGACAAAATCAAATATTCTTCCCACGACCGAATGACAAAGTTTTGTTAAAGATTTCAGGAAGCATTGGAAAGTGTTCCATAATCTATGCTTAAAGCATGATTTTTCTTACTTGTTATAATAAAAAACAGTGTTTGATTTCTCATCTGTGATAAATTTCAATATGTTTAAAGTTGTTAAGAATAAAGGACAGAAGTTAGTGTTCACTGTAGAAATAAAAAGGGCATGGTGCTATTGGCTATAAAGGGCACAACTGCAGCAGAAAAGGGCACTTTAGCGAGAAAAAAATTGTTATTGCCTTTAGAAGGGAAAAAAGAAAGCGGGAAAATACATAATTTTTAAGTAAGATAAATCAAATAACATTAATTTTGAATGATTTTATGATATAAAAATTAAAAATACAATTAAATTAAACTGTGATTGAATAGTTTGATGTTCTATTTCTTAAAGAAATGAAAAAATTCTATTATTTTTGGACACACAAATTTAGAAAAAGTACGGAATAAAATAAATATTTATTAAAAATCTCTGGCTAAAACCAGTGGTGCATTTTGCTACTTTTAAAAAGGGAAGGGTGCTGCACCCTTCAAAAATGGCCTAAAATGAACACTACAGAAGTGGCATACTCTAAAAAATATTAATTTTGAACATTGTAACAACAGGCCTCGGAGCGAGTCGCTAAACTCGCTTTTCTTTTTAAAATGTTCCTTACCCATCGATCGATCGCAGGAAAAAGATCGTAACTTTCCTCATTTGATAGCAGGAAAAACATCGCGAAATTCAACAATTTGTTGTGAGGAAATATGGGAAAACTTGTCAGTTTGTTGCAGGAAAATCTCGAAATTTGTTAACTGTTCGCGGGTAAAAATCTCAAAAATTTTCAGTCGGAAACCGGCGGAAAATCATGGATTATGTTAATCTGTCTTAGGATGAAACCATGAAATTCCGTGGAACTATAGTGAAACTTAATTGCGGAAAAAAGTATACCAAATTTCCTGGGAGCAGAATTGACGCAACGCTGTGACGCACGTCACAGACTCTTGAGAAGGTCCACAGGCTATTTTTCAACTGTTAAAAATTTAGCAAAAATTAAAAAATTTCAGTATTTCGACAAACAGTCTTCGAAAAGAAATTTATTTCGTCATAGATCGCGAAAAACACGTGAATTATTCAAAAGATTGCGAAAAAAACGACAAATTTCCTCAAAAAAAATCATTCAAAACATTGTGAAAAAACCGGTAAGTTTTTTCAAAACATCGCAAAAAACCAGCAAATTTCTTCAAAATATCACGAAAAAAAAACAGCAGTTTTCGTCAAAAAATCACGAAAAAAATGGCATATTTTCTCAATAAATTGCGAAAAACGGCAAATTTTGTTTTTAACGAAAAAACCCCGAAAAAAATGGCAAATTTCTTCAAAAGATTACGAAAAAAACCTCATTTTTCTTCAAAGAATCACGAAAAAAATTGCAAATTTCTTCAAAAGAACGCGAAAAAACGGCAGTTTCGTAAAATGATCACGAAGCAACAGCGAATTTCTCCGAAAAATCACGAAAAAACGGCAAATTTATCAAAAAATCACGGAAAAACGTAACATTTCTTCCTAAAGTTAGCAAAAAAAGGCAAACGTCTTCAAAAAATCGCGAAAAAACGGCAGTTTTCGTTAAAAAAAATCACGAAAAAACTGCAAATTTCTTCAAGAGATCGCGAAAAAAACGGCAAATTTTTTCAAGAGATCGCAAGAAAAAGGCAGTTTTCATCAACAGATCGCGAAAAAAATGCAAATTTCGTCAAAAGATTGTGGGAAAAAAACGCAAATTTTGTCAAAGAGGAGCCCATCCCCCTCTTTAGGGCAATGTATGAGGCGTTAAAAATTCTAAGAACAAAGGAAACTTCTTTTTTAAAGTATATTTTTTCTTTTATGTCTATCACAAATACTTGAAGGTTTGAGTGCAAATAATGTAATGCGAGGGATTGGTCTGAAGACTGTTTAAGTTTTTATATGTGTTGCAGATTGCAGAAACACACATAAAAAAAAAAAAAACTGAAGGTTGCGACAAATGAAAACATTGACGCTGCTGTTTTAAAATGGTACCAAGAGGTGAAGGCAACAAAGGTTCCAATAAATGGACCTTTATTAAGTGCATAAGCACATAAGGAACGAAAAATTTAAAAATAGTAACTGTTGGCTAATGCGTGTCGGGATTGTCACAGAATAAGTTTCCAGAAAGTTCACGGACAGAAAAAGTCTGCCCCAATTAATGACTCATTTGAATAGTGGCAAAACAAGATGAAAAAATCTTATAAAAAGTATGTTCCAGAAGAAGTTTCTTACGCAGATGAACCTGGGATGTTTTTCCAATTCCTGCCCGATCGGACACAGGCATTCAAAAGTAAAAAGTGTTATGGAGGGAAGAAATCGAAACAGAAACTTACTGTTCTTCTGTGTGTAAAAAGCACAGGCACACATAGGATCCAAGGTGCTTCAAAAACCTGAAAAGCCTTTCCATGGAATATAAAACCAATAAAAAGTCTTGGATTTTTTTTTTTTTTTTTTTTTTTTTTTTTTTCTGACTGGTAACAAAAATTACAGTAAGAAATGAAGAAAAGAAACAAAGAATCGTTTTGTTGGTAGATAAATGCTGCGCTCATGCCTCATTTCCAAAATTGCAAAATGTAGAAATATTTTTTTTTTTCCTGCCAACTGTACTACAATTTTGGAGACTTGAAATATGGGTATAATTAAGTGTTTTAAGGATATTACAGAAAATGGTTGGCAGAGTTGATACTTGTACATTTTGAAAATAAAATAGAAGACCTTTTTAAAGCTGTAAATGCGAAGAAAGCATGTGACAATATTGCTGGAATTTTGTGAGAAGTAACAGAGAAAAACAATCGTAATTGTTGAAAAAAGGTCAGTTTTTGTCATGAAGATAACAAATCTGATTGTCATGAAAAATTCAATGAATGTGATTTTTCATATGATCAAGAATGTGTTTTGAACATCCAATTATCTTTATCCTAAGTTGATAAAAGAAGTGGCAAAAAATCTGGAACCAATGTCAGGGTTGTTAAATACCCGGG
This sequence comes from Maratus speculifer, assembly GCA_964019185.1. Classification (NCBI taxonomy): domain Eukaryota; kingdom Metazoa; phylum Arthropoda; class Arachnida; order Araneae; family Salticidae; genus Maratus; species Maratus speculifer. The sequence goes on along the minus strand of OZ025301.1, from coordinate 75,076,056 downwards.
TTTTTTCAGAAAAAACCCAACCCACTGTGTTTTTTCAGGGTTTTGGGGGGTTTTATAGGGGTTTTTCGAGTTTTTTCAGGTTTTTTGGGTTTTTTTCAGGTTTTTGGGGGTTATTGGAGGTGGTTCAGAATGCTTGAAAAAAAAATGTACTTATTACTAAATTTTAAGTAGCTAATTGATTATTACAAATATATATAAATCAATGACAGTAATCAAAATTATGATAGATAAATTGATTATTAGTAATAATTTATAAAGTAAGTATTTTTTTATTATTACTAAATAATAGAATAAGCCAAGTAATTCTACATGTCTACATAATTAAATTAGAATTCTAAGCATATATGGTATTTTGTTATGAGTTTCTATTGTATAACATAGAACGGATTACACATCAAAGTAATTTTTTTAATGGGAAAAAAATTGTTTGTGCAACTTACACATGCTACAGAGATTAACTAACAATTATTTCTTTTAAAAATTGTGATGGTATAATTAGGACATTTCTTTTCTTTGGGGTGGGGGGGGGGGTGATGGTTATAAACTTTTAAAGTTGAAATTTTGAAAAAACCTACTTAGTTTTTTTCCTGGGTTTTTTGGGCTGGGCAAAATCATAACAACCCTGACCAGTGTAAAAGACTATTAAAGAGCAGATGACGACTTTATGGCTTTTGCAGGAGATGCTGATGGAGACATTCTCTCTTTGAAATTACTGACAAGATAGAAAACAACAGGATGGTGATAGGAGAGGATAATGATACGTGTTTATCAAAATCCGTATTGTCATCTTAATAAGCTCTTCATTCTGTGAAGTCTTTACAGACATTTTTTTTCAAGCCTTTAGTCGACAAATGAAGATCATTTTCGTGGACTAGGCTCAATGCATACCTTTTTCGTTGACTTAAAAGATGAATAAACACACCAAAATATTGGATTATTTTCAATAAAAATAGTTTTCAGGTTGGTGAACATTTCTTTGCTCATTTTCTAAATTTATTTAAATTTACTCTGCATTATTTAATTATTACTATTAACATTCTGTTCACTATTTTTTTTTTCTAAGTATAAATATTTAAGTAGTATACATCTTAAAGGAAAAACAAAACCCTTATTAAATGCCCAAAATATGTAGGCCCTCTGTATAGCAATAACCCCTCTACAACAATATATTTATTTGGTCCCTAAAATATTATTGTAACGAGATTTTACTGTATTTGAAATTTTTTGTGAGTCCCTATAAACACTATGTACTTTGTATTACGCATGAAATAACTCATATTAAGACTCAGCGACGTACAGTCGGCTCTCGTTAATTCGAAATCTGATAATTCGAATCTTCACTTAATTCGAACTAAACATGAAGTCCCAAAATTTTCAATAACAGAAAAATGTTAAAAATTTTCATTAATTCGAACTCATTTTCACTTGACTTTGTTTAATTTGAACAAACGAGAATTCAGATTTTTCATTTTTCTTTTCTTTCTCACGTATTTCAGATCATTTGAACAGCTTTCTTTGATTTTTGTGAAAATTGTTCTGAAAGAGTATACATATAATTGAATGCATTTAATATCCACTTTCTTAGTGCCCCGTGAGTCCATCAGTGATGATTTAAAATTTTCTTCCATTGTGCTTGTTTTTAATTAGTTTATGTATCTATACATTTTAGTTTAATAGTAAGTCATATTCTAATGATAACAGATGAAATAAATTTAAAAAACACTATAACATTAATTCCCTTGTAATAGTACCATACTAAGCATGTTTTAATTCATACTTCCCATAATTCGAACAATTCTTGTGGTTACGACGAGTTCAAATTAACGAGAGCCAACTGTATATCAATTTTATTATTCATGAAATCGCTTACAATAATTAAAATATGTCACAAACAATTCCCCTCCCCCTCTTTATTATTATATAATGAAATTCTTTTGTGTGGTCCTATAAATGAATAATAAAAATTCTTTTCACTACATACTTTACTAAATGCATATTTTAGTGTGTCTTGTAGATGTATATGAATTTGAATATGTTTCACAGGGTGCAACATCTTTAAAATTCAATTTGAAAAGGTTTTTCCCCCATAGGATGTAATGTAATGAGAACTTTTGACAGTCCCTGTAAATAAACTAATCATCTTAGAAACTTCATTTTCAAAAGGGTTTGTGCTAGGGTCAATGTCTATGACATTCAAAAATTTCATGGCAGTCAGAGTATATTTACGAGAGTTAGAGTGCGGACAGATGGCTAGATGAACAGACAAACTGAAAGCATAAACACTTTTCAATTTTGTTGGAAAGTGTTAAAAAAGAATTGAATAAAAAATTATTTAAATTCTGAATTAGTAAACTGCTATCTTGGAAGCAGTAGCAACACCACTGAAATTTACTAGCAAATGAATTTATAAAGATATGTTGTTTAACCTCCTGACTGCTGCGACTCGATTTTTTCGCACACTAAGCTGCAACATAAGCAATATTTAAATTAATAAAATTTTACAAATAAAACCCAGTTTTGAAAAATTAAGTTATAATTAATACTCTCAAAGATTATACACCTATACGTAATAACATATTTTGTATCAGATTGGAAAAAACATCTTTTTTTAATATTTTCAATAAATTACTCAGAAAACAACATTACAATATTACCCTTTGGCTGGGCAATCAGGGGGTTAAGAAAAGTATTCTTTAAACTTTTTATCAGAATACTGTCTCAATAGACAATGTTCTTTAAAATTAAAAAAGTTTACATTTTAGCTTTTATTTTTTACAAAATCGCAAAGTGAAATTACTTATTGGAGAACAGCTTATATACCAATATCACTGACACAGTTGCAAAACAATGTTACGTTGTCTCCCCCTCCCAGACCACAACAAGTGCTTATTTATTTATACTTGGTAATACAGTAGATTCTCTCATATCCACATAGTTTGGGATCAGAGGCTGTGTAGATTTTAGAATTTTGGTCATGGCTTAGTTTACATTTTTAAAACAGTAATTTGAATATAATAAGGCAATCAAAATTATAATGAATACCTGCATAAATAATATAGTAAAATATTAAAATAATTAAGTAAAGTAATAAAAGTTTTTTAACTTGATAAAAAGATAATTTTAAAACTAATAAATTATTAAAAATAAAGGTCAAGTAAATACTTAATAAGGTACAATGAGATATACATAAAAAAGATGAGATACATTTCCTTGAAATATTAAATAAACTTTGCTCATAAAATGTGCCCTATTAATTCGCATTAAAAATATAAAGTAAGGAAGTCTCAGTTCAGGTTTAGTCAATCTAAGTCAAACAAGATTGTGATTACCAGTGACATCAGCAATATCTGGATTTTTTTTCCCAGAAATAAATTTTCCTTTATGAAAAACCAAGATTAAAATACATAGAATTATATAAAATTAAAAAATTCATAAGTTTGCCTCTACATCTGACTAGGGAACTGCAAGAAGTGTAAGTCACTGATTTTGATGAAAGTGGTATCGTTGGAAAGGTCTCATCGTGAGCAGTGCAAAACTCAATAAAACTACCTGCCGCAAATCAGCCATTTTCAAGATATTAGACAATTTATGTCACATAGCTAAAATGCACACTTAATGGGGGACCGAAAAAAATTTTAGTCTCAATTTTAACAAAAGTGATATCGTTGAAAAGATATCATCGTGAGGATTAAAAAACTAAATGGAATCACCCGTCGGAAATTAGAAGTTTTCAAGATATCTGACAATTTGTGTCACATTGCTAATGCACACTGCTGGAAAACTGCATTAAGTGACATAAATTGTTGGATATTTCGAAAACGGTTCATTTCAGATGGTTACTTCCATTGAGTTTTTACTTCTAACAATGATATCTTTGTAACAACTCCATTTTCATCATAATCGGGAAAACAATTTTTTGTGGTCCCTGATTAAGTGTGCACTAGAACAGTATGCACTAGCTACGTGAAATAAATTATCGGATATCTTGAAAACGGCTCATTTCCGACTGGTTGTCCCATTGAGTTTTTTCTACCTCATGATGACATCTTTTTAACAATACCACTTTCGTTAAAATCGAGACTAAAATTTTTTGCGGTCTCCTATTAAGTATGCACTAATTATGTGACAAAAATTGAGGATATCTAGAAAACGGCTAATTTGCGACAGGTAGTTCCATTGAATTTTTTACTGCTCTTGATGAGATCTTTCCGATGATACCACTTTTGTAAAAATCGGTGACTTACACTTTTTGCAGTTGGGTCATTCCATGTCAGATCACCCAGACCATGGTACCCACCATCACCAATTTTGATAAAATTCAGTGAATTTGTAGAATTTCTAATGCTGATTCCAAAAACATCAATTATATTGAAATTGATCAAACGGTTTGTGAGTTATGAGCTTTTAAATAGCTCCCAAGATGGCTGATTTGCCGCCATTTTGAATAGCACATGTGACAACAAAAAAGTCCATAGCTTCTTTCAGGTTTAAGCTAGAGCTTTCAAATTTTTTTTGTTTTGTTCAGAATAAAGTAAACTTTCATTTAAACAGATTTTTGTGAACCTCATTTTATAAAAATGCTGTCAAAAAATGACTTTTTGTCATTTTTTTAAGTAAAAAAAGGGGCAACTTCAATGGCTGATTTCCCCCCAATGTACCCCCTTCAATTTTCATTTAATTGCATAAATAAGCAACTCAAAGTGTGTTTTGATGACTAATAAAAAAAACTTAATGGGCAGTTCACAGGTTTTTATTTAAAAAAATAAATTCAATTTTACTGACTTTCTCCAATAACAGAAAACGCAAGATAATGAGTTGACATTTCTTTTATTACCAGAAATATTTATATATATTTACATCCAAAAGTTTGATAATGTTTTATGTTACTTAAATATGTATGTTTAATGTGGCTAAAAAAGGGGAATCCCCTATAAAAAAGGGAATTAATAGGAATGCCAATAATGGATTTTTGCAAGACATAGAAGTACTTTCCTGACAAATTGAAATCTATTGCCGAGTTTCAATAAATTATAAGTAAAAAAGAAATGATAGAAAAAACTCTACAAATAGGTACATTATATAACAAAATCATACTTGTATATAATAAAAAATGAGATAAAATTAAAACTCTTAAGTATAAAATACAGTAAGTAAAAGTTACATTAGTCTACATATCAGATGATTAAGAACCAATGCACCTATTTAATGTATTGTTCTATGCTAATTACAGAACTGTTCTTAGTTTTCTTCAATCACGTATAGTTTGTTTGCAATCAACCAGAGGTGATTTCTAAGATTCATTGCCGAGAACAAGCATCATGTAATAGTCACAGATAATGTAAATGTATACTTGTGGATTCTTGCAAACTTATTTAACGACTTTTAGAATACAATCTGATTGTATTTAGCATGAGATTGACAAATGGTTTATCTGCAATGACTTCAAATGTACATTAATGTTATTGGCACAAAAATCTGTGTATACAAAAATGCCTTGCTTTCTATGTGAACGGAACAGTTCGGCAATGCAAAATCATTGGATTTTCTGATTGTTTTTAAATCCATTTTTTCTCACAAACGCATTCAATTGGCAGGTTCTATATATATATATAAAAGGCATACTATATTAAAAAATGCTGTCAAAGTGGGCATTTTGAATTGAATTTAAGTGATAGCATTGGAAACGGAAAAAATGGTCATACTGAGAAAATAATTGTTGTAAATCAAGATCTAATTCATTGAACAAAAAATAAAAACACAGGTTGCAAGGCTGCCACAGGCGACTATTTTTTAATTCTAACTGGCACCAACCACTTTCTTAAAAATGAAATCCATAATAGATGCTTTGATAACATTTGCAAGTAAAATATACTTCAAATTTTATGTTAGAAAAATAATGGTGCACACAGAATATAAAAATAGTTGCCTGTAGCAGCCCTGAGGTCACTTATAAATCTCTGAAAAAAAAAATCACACCAACAAGTATCATGTTTTTACTTTTAAAAATGAATCTGAAAATGTATTAGAAAGTTTCGAGTTGTTGAGGGTACAAAAGTATTTTTTATATACACTGCCTTAACATAATTGTGATAAAACCAGTTCTTACAGAAAAAATAAAATTTAAAAAGAACCAGATAAAATTGTTGAACTAGGTTTATATCTAAATTTGATTTAGTTTTTGTTACTGAAACAAGTACAGTAAACTATCTCAAATCTGAAACCCTAAAATCCACAACTCTAAAACATCTGCATATAATTTACGGATGTAAATAATGAAACATTCAGTTCAGATATAGGGACAAAATTTGACTTTTATAATTTTATAAAAATTCCATTTTATTTTAATTTGTAACTTTTGTTAATAGTACTGAATTCATGTTTTTTTTTTTTTTTTTTTTCCCATGAAGGAAAAGAAATATATTCTGAAAAAATTCAGATTTTTCTTATATCATTGGTAATCACAATCTTCTTATCAAATATATTTATGTATTAATCAAGCTTTTTTGGTTATTAAATCTAAATCTGGCTAAACCTGAAAAAAAACTTGTTGATTTTATGATTTTGTTGAGAATTAGTAATGTATCTTTATGAGGTACATTAGTAACTACATTGAATAACTTAAAAAAGATATATTTCATGTTTATAATGAATATTTAATCATATATTATTGATTATTAACTTGATCCTTACTTTTAATATTTTAATCACTTTGAAAATTATCTAAATTTTTTTTATTTTAATTTGTTACTTATTACTTATTTTAATATTTTATTATACTGTAAAAGCATTCATTTTAGTTTTGATTGCATTATTAATTGCATTCAAATTCCTGTTTAAAAAAAAGTAAACAAAGTAATGACCGGAAATCAGCAAAATTCTAAAATCCACAAAACTTCTGGTTCCAAGCTGTGCGGTTTTGAGGGAATCTATTGTATTTAACTTCAAAATTTACATCTGCCTGTTGGCAGGGATTTTTTAAAATATTAATTACCTTTATTTTAAATTATTATTGATGTAGATATATTTTTAATAGCATGTTTATTGTGTATGTGATATGTTATTTTGTATTAATTTAAAGTACCGTAATTTTTACTTAAGAGTTGCAATTTTATTGTATTTTGTATAATAAAAGTATGATTTTGCCATAAAATTCAACTATTTGTAGAACTTTTTCCATCATTTCCTTTTTATTCATAATTTACTGAGACTGCAATAGATTTCAATTTGTCTGATTGCAAGAATCCATTATTGGTATTCCTATTTATTCCTATGGGATTCCCCTTTTTTAGGTACATTAAATATACATATTTATGTAACATTAAACCTTATCAAACTTTTAGATGTAAATTTTAGATGTAAACAAAATGTATGATATTTCTGGTATTAAAAGAAATATCATCTTGTGTATTCTGTTATTGTGGAAAGTCAGTAAAATTGAATTTATTTTTTTAAATAAAAACCTGTGAACCGTCCATTAAGTTTTTTTTATTATTCATCAAAACACACTTTGAGTTGCTTATTTATGCAATTAGATGAAAATTGAAGGGGGTACATTGAGGGAAATCAGCCATTGAAGTTGCCTCTTTTTTTACTTAAAAAAATGACAAAAAGTCATTTTTTGACAGCATTTTTATAAAATGAGGTTCACAAAAATCTGTTTAAATGAAAGTTTACTTTATTCTGAACAAAACAAAAAAAATTTGAAAGCTCTAGTTTAAACCTGAAAGAAGCTATGGACTTTTTTGTTGTCACATGTGCTATTCAAAATGGCGGCAAATCAGCCATCTTGGGAGCTATTTAAAAGCTCATAACTCACAAACCGTTTGATCAATTTCAATATAATTGATATTTTTGGAATCAGCATTAAAAATTCTACAAATCCACTGAATTTTATCAAAATTGGTGATGGTGGGTGTCATTTTTGGAAAAATCTGGGTGATTTGACATGGAATGACCCAGTTCCCTAGTGAGCCAAAAGAGCCATTCACTATATCTGTGATGATATGCAGATTTAAAGGAGTCTACTGTTCATCCATTGTTCTGTAGATGTGCAGAAAGACATGAACATGCACTTCCTCTTTCTCAACTACTGTTATCAAAGATTTTTACTGGTGTTTACACATACATGTTATTAATACTAGATTAATTTGAACATAATTATTCTAACATAATTATTACACTAAATCTATTGAGATGCACACTTCCAAGTAAGCTAAAAAGGCCTGGACCAGGATTTAAACCAAGGATCTTTTGGCTGAAGTGACAAATACTCGATCATCTGAGCTATCTCAGATGAATCTGGTGGATTTAATTCACCAAGATAACCTTATTGATTAGATTTACAAGTCATATGATTTATTTACCAATTAGAATAATTGTATCAAAATTAATCTAGTGTAATTATCTAAAACTTTTTTTGGAGTTTTATTACCTGCAATTTATTCTGCTGAGCAAATTCAGATATACAGTAGACTCCCTCAAATCCGCACATTTTGGGACCAGAGGTTTTGCGGATTTTAGAATTTTGCGGATTTCTGGTCATTGCTTTGTTTACATTTTTTAAAAAGTAATTTGAATGCAATTAATAATGAAATCAAAAGTATAATGATTGCTTACAATATGCTAAAATATAAAAATAAGTAATAAACTAATATAATAAAAATTTAGATAATTTTTAAAATGATAAAAATATTAAAAGCAAAGGTCAAATTAATTATTGATAATGTACAATTAAATATTCATTATAAAGATAAAATGTGTTTTTTCTAAATTATTCAATGAAACTTGCTTCATAAAGGTAATTACTAATTCACATCAAGATCATAAAATAATGAAGCTTTATTGCAGGTTTAGCCAGGACTTAATAACTAAAAAAGCTTGATTAATACAAAAATATATTTGGTACGATTGTGATTACCAATAATATCAGCAGTATCTTTATTTTTTCAGAAATAAATTATTCTTTCTTCATGAAAAAATATGAATTCAATAACCTTAACAAAAATTACAAATTAAAAAAATATATGGAATTGATATAAAACTAAAAAAGTCAAATTTTGCACCTACATCTGAACTGAATGTTTCATTGTTTACATCCGTAAAATATGTGCGGATTTTAGGAGTGCGGATTTGAGGGAGTCTACTGTATATATATATACATACATATACATATATATAACCAATACATTATTGCTGATTTTCAAGTATCAATATTTTTCAGAAGGAAAAAAAAAATTAATTTTTTGGCTGAATTTTTGGAAATTTTTTTTCAAGTTCCTATAAATCTTGTTGATTCATTCTTTCTTGAGAAGTAATTTTTAAATTATAAATATATTTGAAATACTTTGAGCCCCAAACATAATACATTATTTTAACCCATGCATGTTAGAGGGGAAAAATGGATACCAAATTAGTTATTTGAATGATTTATTTAACAATAAAATTATTTTTGTTTATTTAAGTAACAGTTGAACTACAACTCTCCTCCCCCACCCCCCAAAAAATTAAATAAATAAAATAACATAAATGGAATAAAATAAAATAAATAAAACAGTAGAAAACTTACAATAATGCATTCAACCACAATTAAAATTCATTATTTTTTTACTTGATATTCTTTTTAAATGTTTCCAGATTTTTATGCATTTAAAATCAAGAATTACTAGTTGTAGTTTACAAACCAATTACTTAAATTTATCAGATTTTGCTGGATTTTACTATATTTTAACTAATTCTGTTTTTCTTATCAGGTCCATTGGACCCGCCTGGAAGGTGGTGGAGTCAAAAGGTTACCCGATTAACTATTTCAAAAAGAAACCCTAACTTACAATCAGCATAAGTTTTTATTGTGATGAAATGTAAGCAAATTTTACCACTTTAGTTCAATTATTACTTAAATAGGGAATTCTTGCACGTATCCAGGATATGTACGATTGATACTTTGGCACCAATAAAACAAACAAAAATCATCCCTTTATTTTAATCATTGGTATTATTTACAAATTCTGCGATAAAATTTTTGAAAATTAGTACTGAAAAAGTTAATAACTGTGCCCACTCTGCAAGTGTAATCCTGTGTTAATGAGATATTAATAAATTGTTTGAATTTATTTTTTCAATGGGAATATGGAAAGCATTTTGCCATCAATTTTGAAATCAGTTAATTGAATTCTTTTACTCATGATTTATAAAATTTGTAAAAACAATGAAAAAAATAAATGCAATTTCTGTGTCTCTTTTAACATTTATGATTTGTAAAAATTTAAAACAAGTTTTACATAACAATCAGGAAAGCTTGTTGTAGCAGCATTTGAAAAATAAAAACACATTTAAATAGCACATTGCTGATAAAATCAAACTAGTGGTTCTTTTCCTATCTAGCTAACTTTTTAAAAGCTAGCAAAAATCAAATTATTGCCAAGAAGGAAAAAAAAAAAAAAAAAAAAAAAAAAAAAAAAAGAGCCAATAATCAAATAGACCAATAACTTTATCCAGTCATTGTGAAAATTAATTGCCTTTGTTAAATTTAGTTAATTAGTTGGGAAAAAAAGAAAAAGAGACAGGTTCACATGTGCAACAGCAATAAAAAGCTTAAAATTTCAGCGGAAAATTCATCCTGATTAATAATTAAAATTAATAGAAAATATAAAAAATATATCATCATTACTTTAAGTGCATACAATATAACATAAAAGATTTAAAATGCATTAACATTTCATCATCAAATTGTTTTCAATTGAACTTACTTGATTATCACCAGTGAGAACTGAAGATTGAACACAGTGATAAAACTGGTAGCAATAAAATGGATAAATGATAAGATAGAGACAAGACCTTTCAATTTTTACTGATGATGACAGAGTAAGTTTGGTTGATATTTTAGTTTTAAAGGACTTAATATATTTTAAATGTTTTTTTATATTATGTTGTACACATTTTTAAGTAGTAATGATACATTTTTTGTATTTTCTATAAATTTTAAAGCATTACAAAAACAAGGTACACATTTGATGCATAGTAAAGCATTTTATTTACAAATTACCTTAAGAGAATTTTATGAGAATTGCAAACTTTAAGTAAAATTTTACACTTTAATCTTGAAATATCCACTTTAGTATATACTTGAAGGCAGAGAAAAAAATAAATTGGTAAAAGTGATTAAAACAGATTATTTAATTAAGGTCAGGGTTTATAAAAGTTATCAATTAAAATAAAATGATATTGAGCATGCTTTTATTTGTAAAGATAAATTCAAATATAATCTTTTGAATGTTATAATTTTCATGAAAATATAAACAAAATTAATTTCCAAATTTGTAAAGAAATATTTATTTTATAAAATCAATTGAACTTAATACAGAAAATAAAGAAATGTAGTTTGTTAGATAACATTAAAGAATTATTTACATTAAAGATTACTGTTCTTTTCCCGATGGATATGGTGTAGAAGTGTTCTGAAATGAGGTCTCTGAGAGAGCTTTTGTGTATATAAATCACATGCAAATGGTATTTTACCAGTGTTAATGAGACTGTTTATTCAAATAACTCGCCTTGACAAATCTTTTGAGACATATTACACATAAATGATAGATGTTCTTGATCAACAGATGAATTAACTTTCAAAGTAGATTTTGTTTAAAAATATTTTCCCGTGAACTATTCGAAAAGTCAAATAATCCTTTAATTAAAATTTGATTGCAAAGACATTATTACAGATCACACATAAAAGAGAAGCTTCACCAGTATGTGACTTGTTAGGCACAGTTTAGATGCAAAACATTTAAAATAGATTATTTCTTCTTCTTAGAAACTCTGGATTTTTTTATAATCCCCGATTCTTGTTGTTGATGTATCATCTTATGTGTAGTTAATGTGCCTTTCTGATTAAAACTTGCACCACAGGTTTCACATTTAAATGGCTTTTTCCCAGTGTGAATAAGAAGATGCCGTTTTAAATGATCCGGTCTTTTAAATGCTTTTGAACAAAAAGAACACACATGATATTTTTCAAGTTCAATCTCCTTTACACTTTGTTGATGCGTAAGCTGATGCTTGATGAAATTGGCTTTGTGTCTGTAATTAGAACCACAGACTTCACATCTCCATGGTTTTTGTCCACTATGGGTTTGATAATGGTCGTATAAATGATCTGGCCTAGTAAATCCTTTTGAACAAAATTCACAAAAATAAGAAGGGTCGCTAGGCAATTTCTTTAGAGATACTCTAGTGTGAATTTTATAATGTCGTTTTAAATGGTCTTTTCGAGCAAATTCCTTTGAACAAACATCACATACATAAGATGATACCGATTTGGTACTGTTACGGACATTTAATGCTTTCTTACTACACTCTTTTGTCTTTGATACTTTAGAATGGATTTGATAATGACGTTTTAAATGATCCAACCTGGCAAATCCCTTAGAACAAACGTTACAGATGTGAGGGAATGAGCCTAAATGAATATGTTTATGGTCATTTAATGTTCGCTGACTATAAAATTTCTTCTGACATACTTCGCATGTCCAATATTTTTCGGATTTCTTCTTTTCAGTCTGGGTAAGATTAGGTTTTTCTAATAAAAACTTTTGTGAATGACCAGTGTTATCCATATTTAATGCTTTGTAAGTAGGCAATATTTTTCGCCCTTTCGAAGAATAAGGCACAATATATTCATTAAAATCAAACTCCTTCTTAATGCAATGGCTTCGACAGTGCTCTTCAAGATCATCCTTTTTAAGAAATTCTTTTTCGCATTTATAACACTTAAGATTTTGCAATTTCTCACTCTGACTATTCTTTACTTCATCTATGAATTTTTTTTCAGTATTATGTCTACGATGATGTTTTTCTAATAAGGCCTTCTCAGAAAATGTCATCTGACAGATATCACAAGAAAAAGATTCTACAAGGGCATGGATATAAACATGATTAAATAATTTTTCTTTTGAATCAAAACCTTTCTGACACACACCACAGAAAACTTTTTTCACCTTATGAGTTTGACGATGAGCATTTAAAAGGGACTTTAAAATGAATTTTTTTTCACATAAGCGACACTTGAAGGTTTTGTGACCTGGGTGCCTTGAAAGATGAATAATTAAGGAGCACCTTTTTGAAAACCTTATCTGGCATACTTCACAAACAAACTGTGTTGTTTTAGAGGAATCTTGAGTATGCACATTTTTTTTCCCATTACGCTGTTCATGTATTTTAGTTGTAAATATTCTTATAGTTTTTGATTTTTCAGGTACTTCAGATGAGATAACATCATCAGATGCCTGAAAAGCTGCAGTCATCTCAGAAAAAGGCACAAAATCATCATATTCATCAGTATTCAACTCTTTTTTAATGCAATGGTTTCGATTATGCTCTTCAAGATGATGCTTTTCGGGAAATTCTTTTTTGCATCGATCACAACTGAAAGGATTTTGCACTCTGTCACTTGCACTATGCTTTTCATTATTATGATTATTTGTGGGAACGGTTTCATCATTTGCATTCTGTTGTGGAATAAATGTATTAGAAGAATTACTGTTATTTGTTTTACCATGCTCAGTCATGGAAGTAATACATACAGAATTATTGTGTATTTCCAGATGTTTATCCAAAGTCAAGATGTGAGCAGATCCTTCTTGGCACTCACGGCAACTCAATAATTGTTCTGGTAGCAAATGAGTAACTGAGTGAATTTGATAGTGAAATTTAGTATAAAATTTCTTGTTGCATACATCACAAATGAAATGTTTTTGACTGATACAGATTTCAGAGCTAACAGAATCAGAATTTTTGTTATTCATGTTTATGTTTTGTAAAATTAATCACAGTTATAAAAAGAAAAAAAATTCCAAATCTTATTTAAAAGTAGTATTACATTTCAGCTTTAACACAAACTGCTATTCATTTTCTATAATATTACCTCTACTTATTTTATAATGCTTTTCTAACTGCAAACTTATGAGCTCATTAGTCAAAATGCTTTTTTTAATTGAGTTTCTTTAGTCAAAATTTTCAGTTACAACCATAAGGTGCAGTACAAAATCTTAGTTTTAAAAATAAATCCAAAATGGATTTCATAATTTTTTTGGTTAGTTTAAAGAAATATCTTTAAATTTTTTAAAAGTCCACCAATGATTAAAAGTAATAGTTTTCGTTCAAATTTCTAAAGTAGAACAAATGTCTGTTAGTCTTGCAGTTTTAAGTAGAATCAGAAAATAATTCTCAAATGAAAGTTTAATTACTTGAACACACTGACTTCTTAACTTTAAACAGGAACTTTTATCTGAAAGAAAATAAAAATCAAAAGTTGAACAACTATTTAAATATTAATGCTTTTAAAAATGAAAGAAAAATTTTGGAACTACTTATAATTGATTTAATTTTCTTTTCAAAGACATTCAGTTATGATGTATGCTTCAATTGTGAATTAAAAATGACACTAAAAGGGTGAATTAGCAACTACTTATCCTTTAAATGCATTACATGCTGATATTTTACTAATTTCATTTTTGAGAGGTGACTTATAGAAATTTCTACTAACTATATCATTTGTATGCATGTATATATATTTTTTCCCCTTAAAAGTTTTAACCTATAAATCAGGGCATACAATATGCAAGGAATATTTCAACAGATATACAAAATCATGCATCTTTTCCAGAGCTTGATGATATACAGGATAACCTCTGAATAGCGGCCACCATTGGGAGCACGCAAAAGTGGCCGTACTTTAGAGCTTACTTTTATTCAGAGGTTCTATGTTTTAAAATCTCAAAATGGCATTACATTAATGAATATAACTGATCAAAATTATTTTTACAGTTAAAAAATGCATATTTACATGCTATTATTTTACAATAAAAATAATCACTAATTCACATTTTTTTTTCTTTTTCTTTTCTTAAGCACCTTTTTCTTTAAATATTTAATCATGTCACATTTTTTTTTTTTTTTTTTTTTTTTTTTTGATTTTATTATTTTTGACTGAGCACAAACTGTTTAATTTCACAGTTTCACTGCAATTTCTGAGGCACTTTTCTACAACACTGCTCAGAAATTGGGAGATTTTTCTCTCGACAGTTTGAATACCATTCTAAAAGCAAGTTATCAATCTCACCATAACCAGGTTTTCGATGCTTAGTTTTAAATTCCAAATTTACAACTTGAAATGTCTTTTCTAAATAAAATTAACTTTTGTTCAGAATGTCAGCTATTTGGGTCTTCCGCCATTGCACACTTCAATTAATTTTCATGCACTTAGACCTTTTTTGCTGTCCTGAATAACTTTCAAAATATCACTTAAAGAATATGTTTAGACAAAGGCATGTCACTTCAACATATCACTTTATTTTTCAATTTGTAACTACTCTTTTAATGAAAAACACGTGCTGCACACAGACAAGAAATATCATCACACGATTCAAAACGAGTACAAATGATTACTGCTTGTTCACTCATAAACAAATTTCGTCACCCTGACTTCTTTTCCTCAACACAACTATTTAAATTTATGAACGGGATTTTACTAAGCAACCTCTAGAGTAGGGGTGCACAACCTGTGGCCCACGGGCCAAACTGATACCAGTAATTTTATGCAAAATAATTTTCCTTATAATAATGACAGAAACTTTGCTATGAAAGAAAACAAACGTCGCTTTTGAAATAGTCTGGTGTCAAACGATTTTCTGGCAAAAAGGTTGTGCATCATTACTGTAGAGGTTAGTAAAGAAATTATAAGGAGTTCAAATAAAAATAAAAAATCACCTCAATGTTCTTTGGAGCTTTACATTTTTTTTTTTTTTTAATGTAGAACTAATTATGCGAGGTAATTTTTTTTTTAATCAGTCATTGAAAGATATGTTATTTAATTTAAATAATAAATTATTTAAAGCCATATCTTTCCTGGTGTTGGTTTAGTTCAGTTTAAACTGCACTATAAATTTTAAGGGATGAAAATATTAGACAAATTTGAATTTATGTTCAGATTTTTCAAAAAAAAATTGTTTTGTATTTAAAATTTAGTTTGTATAAAACGAAATCTTGATATAAATCCTAATAAAAACTAAAATATTTAAAGTGTGTTTTTCTCTTTCCTATAATGGGGCAAAAAACAAATTGTGTCTGTTTTCAAGTATTTGATCTTCAGTATAAAAAACGAGAGAGAAACATTTATCAAAAAATTTGTTTTAATAAGATTTTATGCTAAGAGTAATATATTTTAGTTTCCAATCAATCCTGGAAATATACATAGTCATCAACAGACTATTTTGAAAATGCTGACATATATATATATATATATAATGCCAGATATACATAAAAATATTGGATCTTTTGGCTATTTTCAAAAATATCATATTTATGAATCCTGATACTTTCACTAAGACACTACATTTGTGTATTTTGCAATAAAATTGTATGAATAAAGAAAAAAATAAAATCTGTGAAATATTTGCAATTTTATGTGCACGGTTTGTGTTATAAGTTCTGATTCATAATTGCCAGTCGCAACATAAATATTACTAACTTTCTTGCTTTAGTGTCACAATGTGACAGGAATGTGTTTTTCTGCTTTTAATCAAATTCATTATTTCTTCTACATAGTTTATTCTGCTGAGCTAAGTACTTTTTTTTTTTAAATCTATAATTAAAAAATGCGACTACACATGCATACCACATGATTGTTAATATGTAAATTTGTTTTCTTCAAAAAAAAAAAAAAGTTTATATATATATTTGAAATGTTTGTGGAATTGGGGAAAAAAATTAACTGATGTGCACCACAAATTAATTCAACAGCAGTATTACCCCTTTTGGGTCTGGCATACTATTAATAGTACATATACTTTCATTGATTTTTTTTTTTTTTTGTCTTAACAATCACTTGCAAGGAAGATCTCCATCCTGGGCATACACAGAATTTTATTTTTAAAATACTAATTAAGGTACTTATGTAATAAAGGATCAATCAAAATTAGCGGCGGAATCACATTAGATATTGTGTAAAAAAATAAAATATTTTTGCATATTTGGCATGAAAATACTAAAGAGTCACTCGATTTGGCGAGCAGCCCTTTTCTTCGTCAAAAGCAAACGATTATAATGAAACTCAAAACTGTTGGATATTTAGTTTGCGTGTAAATGGTATTTAATGAATTTTAACATAAACGAGAGACTTTAATATATTATATACATCTATATATGTATTGTATTACATATGTATATATATTACTCGTTGAAGTAGTTATTTAATTAATCGCTGGAAAAAATGTTTTCATAGCTAAAAAAAATCATATTGAGAAAAATTATCTTAATATGTTTCAGAGTATTCAAAAATAAACGTCATATGTTTCCAGAGCAACAAATTCTAATCGGCAATTCTCAATTGGACTTTGAGCTTGAAACAAATTTAATTAAATTTAAATTATGAATTTAGTTTTAAATCTCAAATTTTGATGATTAAATTTGAATATAAATACATATAAATTTCGATTTAACAAAAGTATACTTAAAACAAACTAAAACTTACAAAACTAAAGTTATTTAAATTAAACTTATCAAAACAAGTTCAACATGAAACTTTTTTTTTTTTTTCTTGAAGTGTATTTGACATAAAGTATTTTTTTGAAATTACATTCCATTGCCAACTGGCAATAAATCGCCAAATAACGAAATTTTCTTTAACGGTTACTGAATGGAGGTTCCGCCAAAATTTTTTTAATAAACGTATATATCTACACGAGAAGAAGATTCTGTAATTTTTTCAGATTTTTCAATGTATGCCTGTATGGAGACCTTCCTTGTTAGTTACTTTCTATATATAGAAATGATAGTATATGGCTATACTTTTCTTATTATGACTTCATTTAAGTTTTGACATTTCATAATAATAATAAATATTTTCTTAATTCTCTTTGCACCATTAACAATTCCTTTATTTTTTACATATATTTTATACCTTAAATTTATAATATAAGTTACTTTTCTATTCGAATCTCATGTGTGATGAACCGCAAAAAACATTAGAAAGTTGTAATACCCTCTCAAATCCTGTTGTAATAAGTTATTTTCCAAATGTCTCCAAAAACTCTTCCTTAGCCTACCATATTAAAATGCACTGAATAGTAGAGAAAATAAGTACATTCCTTATATTTCAGACAATGAGATAATCTTAAAACTTCAGTAAATCTATTTAGATAGCTATGTTTTACATTATTGAAATAAAAGTTATTTTCTTCTTAAAAATTTGGACCTGAAAGGGTCATACTGTAATTAGTCTGCATGCAAAAAATTTGTGCCAAGAAGGATAATTTTGGGCTCCACTCATTAACTTTGTAGTTCTGATTATTCAGATACAGTCAACTCTCGTTAATTCGAACTCGTCGGGACCACAAGAAATGTTCGAATTATCTGAAGTTCGATTCATGGAAAACATGCTTAATATGGTATTATTACAAAGGAATTAATGTTATGGTTTTTTTTTTTTTTTTAAACTTATTTCATCTTTTATCATTAGAATATCACTTAATATTAAATTCGAATGTATAAATACATAAATTAAAAGATTAGAAACAAGCACGATGGAAGAAAAAATTAAAGCATCATTGATGGACAGATGGGGCTCTAAGAAAGTGGATATCAAAGGCATTGGATTGTATACTCGTTCGGAACAATTTTCAAAAAAATAAAAGAAAAAGTTATTCAAATGATCTGAAATCCATGAGAAATTTCTTGCGGATTTCAGATCTTTTCTTTAAAGAAAAGAAAAATGAAAAAGTGGAATTCTCGTTAGTTCGAACTAAACGAAATAAAGAGAAAATGAGTTTGAATTAATGAAAGTTTTTAATGTTATTCTGCCACTGAAAATTTCGGGACTTCATGTTTAGTTCGAATTAAGCGAAGATTCGAATTATCCAATTTCAAATTAACGAGAGTCGACTGTATGTTCTTTCAGGTTGATATTAAATATCGGAATACAATTGTTCTAAGAATTAGTAGAATTCCTAGAATTATTATTTATTCATAACAGATTTTTACAAAATCAACTCAGTGCATCATGAAAAGAAATCTCAATAATCAAAAGCAGAAAAAAATTAAATTTTACTAATCAGGTCCGGAAAAAAAAAATTATGGATTTTGTCAAATGATGATTATGAATAAAATGGCGAACTTCATCAAATGCTTATGAATTAAAGCTGCAAATTGCAACAAGCAATTGTGAGAAAATGTGAATTTTATCAATTGATTCCAGAAGAAAATTGAGAATTTCATAAATCAGTCACAGTAAAAAATACAAACTTTATAGTTTACTTGCACCCTCCCCCCCCCCCAAAAAAAAAAATAATAATAATAATAAAATTGACAAACAGTAAACAGTTGTGAAATATTAGGAATTTAATCAATTACCTGTGTGTGTGGTGGTGGTGGTGGTGGTGGGGGGGGGGGGGGTAAAACAGTGAATTGCATCAATTACAGAAAACTATCAAATTCCATCAAACAATAGCTGGGGGAGGGGGGAAAAAGTAAACTTCATCAATGACTCACAGTAATAAAACGGGAAAATCGACGATCAATCATGAAATTGCATTTATTGTTTTTACAAGGATTTTTTTTTTTTTTTTTTTTTTTTTTTAAATCTTTAATAATTTTTTTTTTTAAATTCCCCTTGTCAACATAAGTTGCAATGCAGCTAATAAGGTTTGATCTTTCTCTATCCTTCTGTACTCAAAATCATCTCTCCATGTCAGATTTTTTTTTTAAATCTTCATTTTTTTAAAATTAAATATATATTCAATTTTAAAACATTTGAGACTATGAAGGTAAGATTTTTTTTTTTTCTTTTTCTTGCCTGCCTGATTTGATGGGGACTATACCTTCAATTTATTTTACTAAAATGCTGCATAACCTATATTATTGTCACATAAATAGCATTATCCATATACATATTATTATACATGATATGACAGATTACACATGAGATGAGATAGATTATACATGAGATGATATATTATACAATATATCGTCTCCATGTCAGAATTTTTTTTTTATCTTTATTTTTTTTTAATTAAATATATATTCAATTTTAAAACATCTGAGACTATGGAGGTAAGTTTTTTTTTTTTTTTTTTTTGGCCTGCCTGATTTGATGTGGACTATACCTTCAATTTATTTTACTAAAATGCTGCATAACCTATATTATTGTCACATAAATAGTATAAATTAAAAATTGGTGTGGGGTAGATGAACACATATCAAATGAACATTTAAAAATAATCCTTTCCTGAATTTAAAACATTTATCATCATTAAACTATCACATTCTGTTAATGACAATACTTATAAGAAAAATATTTTATTTTCAATATTAACAAAAATACAATATGTAATTTTAACATTTTTTGTTCAGATTGAAAAAAATGAACATAAATCATTTTAGTTCACCCATTTCAATAAATAACTTAGCAACATGGATACTATTACAAACAGATGCAGATTCTCAGTTTGCATAAATTTTATTTAACATTAAGATATGAATATAAAACAAAACTTTGTAAAAAGAAATATGAACCAAAAATATTTTAGAAGAATAATACCAACAAGTTTATTTTATTTATTTATTTATTTTTACTTTTTTAGTACCATTGATTTTAAGGGCTTATTCAAAAAAGTAATAAATTTCCATTTGAAAAAATTTTTAATTTGCAAGTTTTTTGTTAAGTGTTTTCTCTTCTGAAAAAAAACCATTAGAGATTCTTTTGTTTTAGATATTTTCTTTGCACAAATTCAAATTTTTTTTGTGACCACGTTCATGCACAGTTAAGTATTTTTTACGAGTAAATTCTTTTCCACAAGTGTCACATTTGTGTGGTTTTTCTCCAGTGTGATTGCGCATGTGAAACTTCAATAAATTTTGCTTAACAAATCCCTTACCACATACCTCACAAACATGTGGTTTTTCTTCAGATAAATCTTCTTTGCATAAATTCAATTTTTTTTTGTGACCACGTTCATGCACAGTTAAGTATTTTTTACGAGTAAATCCTTTTCCACAAATGTTACATTTGTGTGGTTTTTCCCCAGTGTGATTGCGCATGTGAAACTTCAATAAATTTTGCATAATAAATCCCTTACCACATATCTCACAAACATGTGGTTTTTCTTCAGAATGAATTGCCGTATGTGCTTTACATGAAGACTGTTGAGAAAATCTTTTCCCACAAATATGACAAACATAAGGTTTTTCTCCTGTGTGTGTACGTCGGTGAAGTGTTAACCGAGCTTTTGAAATGAAGCCCTTCCCACAAAACTCACATATAAACTTTTTTTCTTGGTGAATTTGAGAATGAAAAGCCAAATTCTTCTTTTTAGCAAAACTTTTGTTGCATATATTACAAATGAAATCCTTTTTTGCACAGTTATGTAAATGTCTATTTAAATTAACCTCAGTGGAAAATTGTTTTGAGCAAATATTGCAGTTAAATGACTTTGATTTTCTATGAACACAAACATCAGAGGGATTTGTTAAACATATATCACAAGATGACTCTTCAGGTTCCTTTAAACCTTCGTGTGTGCGTAGATGGTAGGATAAATTATATCTTTGAGAAAAGCTTGTTCCACACACTTCACACACAAATCGTTTGCTATCAAAATGGATGTGGCGATGTCTACGTAGATTATGTGGATTTGCAAATCCCTTCTCACATATGTTACAGACAAAAGGTTTAATTTTGGCATGGTCCATTTTATGATACTTTAAAGAGATACTCTGAGAAAATCTCTTGTGACATATATCACAAGTATAAGGCTTTATTTCTGAATGGGTTTGGCGATGATATCGTAATGATCGTTGCCCTGCAAATCTTTTATGGCATATTTCACACGTTAATGGTGGTACTTTGCTATGTATTTCTTG
Organism: Maratus speculifer; assembly: GCA_964019185.1. Classification (NCBI taxonomy): domain Eukaryota; kingdom Metazoa; phylum Arthropoda; class Arachnida; order Araneae; family Salticidae; genus Maratus; species Maratus speculifer. Next base: position 75,054,150 of record OZ025301.1, on the reverse strand, counting down.
ATGTTTTACCAATGAAGTTTGTTCAGAAAATGTTAAAGAACATTGGTCACAATCAAAAGATTTTACTACTGCATGAACATGAATATGATCAAATAATTCATCTTTTGAACAAAATGTTTCTTGGCATACAGCACAGTTAAATTTCTTTTCTGAATGAGATAATAAATGCTTTTCTAAGTCCACATTTGAAAGACATTTCTTATTGCATACATGACATAGAAAGGATTCTTTTAAAGTACAAGAAATAGAATGGATTTTTAAGCTATTTTCACAAGAAAATATTTTTTTACAGACTCCACACAATAAATCAGGGTTTTCACTTGCTATTTCCTTATCATAAACTGAATATTCACATTGAGTTTCATTTTCATCAAGCTCTTCTTTTATTGTAATAAAATTATCATCACTGTTAGCACACTGTACATATTCACATTGAGTTTCATTTTCATCAAGCTTTTCTTTTATTATAATAAAATTATCATCACTGTTAGTACACTGCACATATTCAGATTGAGTTTCATTTTCATCAAGCTCTTCTTTTATTGTAATAAAATTATCATCACTGTTAGTACACTGTACATATTCACATTGAATTTCATTTTCATCAAGCTTTTCTTTTATTATAATAAAATTATCGTCACTGTTAGTACACTGTACATATGACTGCTCAGTAGAAGCTACCTGATAATCACAATCATTTTGAATATTTAGTAACAAAATAGCATTTTCAAGTGCTTCTTTGTTTTTCTCATTAATATGAGAAAGGGTAATATTTTTCTTTACATTATTTTCAACATGTTTATCTAAATTTCTATTTTCCCTAATTTCATCCTTGGGAGGATCATAGGCCAAAGATTGTTTTGAGGTTTGACACTCTTTACTTGTATTTAAATTTTCACTATAATTTTCTTCTGACATCACAATCAAAGAATCATTACTTGCATGGCTTTGAAAATGTTCCTTTAAGATGGAATTTGAAGTAAAACTGACTTTGCTCAAATTAGAGTTGAAATTATTTTGATTATAATGGCTATGAAGATGTTCATCTAAGAAAAAAAGTTGATTAAATAAACTAACACATACTGTGCACTCAAGCTCTTTGTTTATAAAGTGGGTAATTGAATGAATTTGAAGGTGAATTTTTGCATAAAATTCCTTTGAGCATAAATCACAAATTAATTTTTCATTATTTACATTCATATTTTTCAATAAAAAGTTATTTTTCTACAATCTAAAAAGAATTATACAATGAGTAAAGAATCTCGATAAACTAAAGTTGAATGAACTAAATTCTTTTGATCATGAATTTTTTAAAGAAAAGTGTACATTTTTAATTCATATGTTAAATTTTTCAATGTTGTAACTTTTTTTTTTCCATTATTATTGATTGAAATCTTGAATAATATTCTTACACATTTGAAAATGAATATCTTTCTTCATATATCAGCAATGTTGAGTTTCTGAAAGGAGAAAAAACAGCTTCTAACTGCAAGTTCATAATAGTTGAGACTAAGAAGTTCACACATTTAGAAAAGATATTCAAAACATTACTGGTAACCAATTATTGAGATAAACAAATTTTCAAATACAGTATTAAAATCTGAAGACAGATATTCATTGCTTGTGCACTAAGACTAGATTATATACACATGAAAATATTAATGTCAACTTGTATTACAGATGTTAAAAATATGCAGGGCTCGAAAAATAATATTTCTGGGATCCTGGGGAACACAGATATCATTTCTGGGAACGTATATTTTTTCACTTAGGTTCCCAGTTGGAAACCTAACAAGTCTCTGCGGCCACCAGCAATGCTGCGGACATTTTATAAAGCGTAAATTAAGCTAAAAATCAGATATGATATGGGACACAAAAACTAGCTCTTAAACAGCCAATGGGATGTGTAATTTCGTCAAAATATTATAGAGAAAGCTCGAATTTCCTCAAAAATTCACAAAAAACAACAAATTTTGTCAAAGAAAGCAGGAAAAAAAACCCTTGGCAAATTTTATAAAAAAAAAAAAAAAAAAAAAAAAAAAAAAAAAAAATGCAAATTATGCTAAAAAACTTGCGATAAAATGGCAAATTTCATAAAAAAAAATCACAATAAAACAGCAACTTTCATCACAAGATTTGTGAAAATAACAGTAGATTTTGTTGAAAAATACCTAAAAAAAATAACAGATTTCGTCATAAGATCGTGAAAATAGCTCAAGTTTCATCAAAAGTAGAGATGCACCGAATAGTGATTTTGGCCGAATACCGAATGCCGAATATTCGGCCGACAGATGAACTGAATATTCGGCCGAATACCGAATATTAGGCTTTCCAAATACTTTTTATATTTCAAATTTTAAGGGCATTAAAATGTTACTTTTTAAAACAATTTTACATAATATTTAATAAAAGAGACTTATATTTTGATAAACAAGGACTTTTTATAAGAACATTCAGTATTGAAAAAAATCTGCCTTTTTTTATTTAAGAAGCATAATTATGAGACTTTTTCAAATAATAAAATCGTAAATATCATGATTTCTTCTAGGAATTAAAACAAACATTTTGAAATCAAAGAGAAATAATGAAAAAATAGTTGAAGAAAAACTGTACAGTCTCATATTTGTTCTTTTTAAATAACTCAAGGCAGATTTTTTTCAATATAAAGTATAGATACTTTCAACTTAATTCTGAATAAAGGAATGCCTAGCTCATAGTTGTTCACTTATGAATGGTGGCATTTTCCATCCTTCTCATCATATCATATTTTACAGAAATCAAAGCATGTGAGTTGAAAATATAGTTATGGTATCTTCTTTATTCTTAATGCAACAAATGAAAACACAAGTTTTCTTAAGTTAAAATTTACAAACAGCAAATAAATAATATAAAAACATTCTATTTTATTTAAATATGATTTTATTTCTAATTATTTTAAATATATTTATAAATTGACAGTTAAAACCAGAAATTGTGAAAAGTTTTTAAAAATGTGTTTTAAAAAGCTTTATTAAGCATTCGATTCGGCCGAATACTTTGATATTCGGCCAAACCGAATATTCGGCAGGCCGAATAGTTTGATATTCGGCTTAATCGAATAGTTTGATATTCGGCCTAACCGAATATTCAGTAACATGGCCGAATACCGAATAGATACCGAATATACGGTACATCCCTAATCAAAAGATTACAGGAAACAACACATATTTCATTAAAAGATCGCAAAAAAAAAGAGCAAATTTCATCAAGAATCTTGATAAAGGACAGGTTTTATTAAAACATCGCGATAAAATGGCACATTTCATCAAAAAATCACAAAAAAAGGGTAAATTTCCTCAAAAAATCACAAAAAAAGGCAAATTTTATCAAAATACTCACACAAATTTTTCTGAGAACCTACATTTTTCATCTGGGAACATATACTTTTCATTTAGGTTTCCAGCTGGAAACCTTAAAATTTTTAGAATTTTCGAGCCCTGATTTGCAAATAAGGTTTGTATACAGTAATTTATTTGGTTGCGAAAAAACAAGAAATTAGAAACTGCATTTATTCCCTTTTGAAATACTTTAAAAATATTTATTTTTTAGATACAAAATTTTTACTTATAATCCCAGTAGCATAAACAGGGCAGCAGGCATGACAGATATTTTAAACCTAAATTAATCCACCAGCTTAAACAGATATGCTGTGCTTAAAAAAATAGCTGAAATTTACTTTAAGCCTCTAGATTTATGGCATTTGGTGGATCTTTTTATTATATTACTTACCCATCATACGTAGTATAGGGTAAGTCTTGCAATCGTTTTGAAAATCGAAAAAAAATTTTTGACGGATTTACACGTTTTAGATAGTGAAGATTCCGAAAAACATATTTTTAGAAAAAAAAATTTGCCGTCCGTCTGTCTGTCTGTTTGTCTGTCTGTAAACGCTCTATCTCCCGAACAAATTGAGATAGAGACTTCAAATTTTGTACGTAGTTAGTATGTAAGAATGGGACGAAGCCTATTTAATATCAGCAACCTCGATTATCCGGAACTATTTTTTTCAGACTCTCGAAAAATTCATTCTGCTGAAAGGTATATAAAAATTTTCGAATTTTTTTGTTCTAAGGCATGGAAGTAAAAGGCAATAAAATAACACACATTTTGCATATAGAACGAAGTCAATCGGATTATTAGTTGCCGAGATATTTGTAATCCTGTTTTCCACGTTCGATTTTTCATGACCCTGTATTTCATTCAAATTTCAATTCAGAGGTATATTTTAATTGGAAATGAGACACTTAATCGGAAGCAGTTAATTGTTAGTTAATAGAATTATTATTTTTGGAGTTATAAGGATGTTTCTTTTAGGCAGTTCGGTACTACTTGAGTAGTTTGGCGTTTTATATAATTTGTCGAAATTGGTAATCAGCAGTTCTTTAATATAGCATTCTATGTATATTAACAATATTTAAATTTTGTTTATGAATTGCAATGCATTGTATGAATAGTTTTCACAAATAGTTTTATTTTCATATACATGATGGGTAAGTATTACGGTGGCCCCCAACGACTAGTTTTCTTTATTAATGCAAATTTTTCTTACTTTATGGGTTTCTGATATCTTTTATGAGAGTAAGCTTAGTCTAGCATTGTTAGGACACAGATGAGTTTTAGTTTGCTGCAAATTGATGCAAAAGATTCTGCTTCTGGACTGTTAATTTTAATATGCAAACATTACAAACAAATGATGGAAGATGATCACACTGGTTAAGAATTAAATTATCACACTAAGTATTTTAAAGACAGTTAATATTTATCAATTGCACTTTTGTCAGTCCTTAATGAGAGCCATATATGAAACCCTTTATTTTTCTGAAGAAAATGACCATTTCATTTAAGTTAATCTTGATTTAAAAATTCTTTTTATTCACTCTAAAATAATTTAAACACTTGAATTTTATTAATTTCAAATATTTGCATTACTTAAAAAATACATAGTATCATATTTTCAACTGCTGAGCAGAAAAAAGTTATCTATCAAATTCTTTTGAGGTGAGATATGTAAAAAGGGTGTTGTTTTTTTAAGAGTAGAAAGATGAAAAAATGCACCATCACTACAATCTTTTTTTTTTTTTTTTTTTTTTTTTTGGGGGGGGGGGGGGGGGACAACATTTTTTTAAATAATACCATGGCTACACTTAACTGTGTAGAATATCTTAATTGACATAAGATGAGGAGGAAGAGAAAAAGGCAAAGAATATTTTGTTCTCATTTTTCTTTTACTGCATAAAGTGATTCTAAATGAATGATATCTAAAAACTATCTGAATAAAATATTTTAAATGTCATTATCTTTCATCATATGTAAGGCTACATACCCTGATTTTATGAATTTTAGAATATAGATGAAAAATAAATAAATAAATAAATAAAATGATAACTCTATTCTAATAGAACACAATGTAATAAAACTCTTTATAAGTGAAGTTCAAATGGTATTTCTGGATTTCCAACATTTTTAAAACATATGTACTACCCGGATAATGGATTTTGTACATTAAATATATTTTAGAAATTGTAAGTTATCTTACAATTTGTAAAATGTATCTAATGTAAAAAATCCATTATCCCAATAGTACATATGTTTTTAAAATGTTGGAAATCCATACTAAAAATAATATTCATTTGAAAAATAGCAATTATGCATTTAAATAGTTTTGAAATTTATTAAAAGCAATACTGATAAGTATTAAAACTATTGGCTTAGTGCCAAAAGTTAACAGCCTAAAAAAATCACCAAAAATCCCTAATTATATTCAGCTTTTTTCGTTCTGATCATTTCAGTAATTTAAGTACATAGTAGAATTACATGTCTCAAATTTATTATCACGTATGATGTTTTATTTATTGATGAATATTTACATTTCATTGTGGAATACAAGGTGGGTACTATATACAAATACTCTACTATTTATACTAAATTAAATGCAACAAATTTATTTTTTGCAATCATCAGCACATAATAAAGATATTTTTTTAATAAAAAAATTATGCTTGAAAATTATTCCAGAGTTCCCAGCAAAACATGATTGGCAAATTAAATTCCTTGATTTTCCCTGACCAAATCTTAAAACATTCCCTGACAATTGGGCATACAGTGAAATTTGCTTCTTATTGTTAAAATTATTTGTCAAAATTAGTGATTTTTTTATTATTATTTCTTGTGACCATTATTCAAATTCCTTTGAGGGAGGGGGGGGAAGGGCAGTTAATTTTGCGATTTTTTTTTTTTTTTTTCCCTGGGACTATTTGATGACCCATGGCATTTTTCATTTTTTCTCCAAGACTTTTCAGAAAATATTTGCAAATCCCATGACTTTTCTTACAGATGCATTAATAATTATGTAAATACATATAGCCATCATTCAGTCTGCTCGCATATAGCAGAGCAAAAACTACTCAATCGAATCATTTAAAATTTAATATATATAATTGTTGCATAATTTTCTGGAGTCGTTTCTAATTTTAAGAAAATCAGATGTATAGCTTCATTACAGGGACAATCAAAATTATTTAGTTACATTATGGCCAACAGGAAAAAATTGTTTCAACTCCCTTTTAAAGATGTTACCTTCTTTTGAACATAATAAAATTTATAAGCATCTATAAAGTATACACTAAAATATACATTTTGTGCAATCTGTGTTGCAAAGAATATTTGTTATTAATTTACAGAGCCACACAAAAGTATTACATTACATAACAGCAATAGTATTGAATAGAGGAAAACATTGTTTGGAGCGCATTTTGATTATATTAAACTATTTCATACTTAATGAAACTGATATATGTTGCTAAAGTTTACTACAAGTTACTTTCTGAATAACAGAAAGCAGATAATATATACAAGCAGACACAAAAGATTTCGGTAACTATACTATTGCACCAAGATCTGAATATTTTTAAAACTTTGATACAGAACGAAAGCACTGCATTTGCTATGCTTTATCTGCAATTTCCAACTTGTTTATTTTTGTGACAACATTAACATTCCCTGATTTTTCATTACACTGATAACCTTGTATTTTAAAAACAAAAAAAGTTGTGTAAATTGTGATATAGTTTTCAAAGAAATTTCATTTGAAAGCATATCCCCCCCCCCCCCCCCAACTATTCAATATTAAAGTGCACAATGCTGAAAAGTTATGTTTGAAGCACAAAGTTTAAAAAAAAGGCAGTAAAATTTAAATGTCTGGTTTAGCCTTCATCAAGATTATGTCAGCCATACAAATGGACACATTTACCCTTTATAATATAAATAAGTAGCTGAATTATTCAGTAAATTGAACATACTTTCATAAAGGACTCTGTTCAACCACATTAATTCCAAACATAAGATTACAATTTTATTTACAATTAAAAATAAAAAGCAATTCTCTTTCACAAACATGTATTGTACTATTCTTAAACTTTATAAAGTTTAATAAATAGAAGATAATAAAAATGGTATATTTTTACAGCCTTTTTTTTTTTTTTTTAAAGATAATTATTGAGCATTTTTCAACCCCCCTTTTCTCTAAAAAATATATATATATATATAACTTTTTTATATATGAGAAGGAATTGTGGGGGAGATGGCAAAGAGCTCTTCTATTATATTATTTAAAATCATAATTCTGCAAATAAATTTGCTTAAATCATATTGTATTTCTGATGTTGACATACCCCATTTTATGGGAGGTTTAAAAAAATCTTTATGGCATATGCACACATTTTATTAAAAGATATTTGATTAAAAAATGTAGTTAATTAAAAAAATTATGAAAGAACATATTAGCAAATAATTTCAAAGATTATACAGAAAAATCTCTCATGAATAATCTTTCTGTTTTCATTGTATTATTAATAATAAAAGATATTGTATGAAAAAAGTAATATTTTATGACATATTGAAAAGAAAAAAAAACTGAGTTATTGAAATATAGATACATAGTAAAACTCTGATAATTCGGATTAATTGAGACCAGATCCAATCCATATTATCAAAAATCCAGATTATCCGGAGAATTAGAAAAAAATGCAATAAAATAAAACATTCTAACAGAAAATCACCTTTATTTTAAACTATTGAATATTTATTGACAATAAAAATGTTTACTTTGTTCAATTCTTCTGAAAAGATTTCAGAAAAAGTCTTTTTATTCAGAATACGACTATGAAACAAATTAATGTTATGGAAATTAGTCAATCACTTCTCAAACTTGGAACAAAAAAAAAAAAAAAAATGACCAAACCGATCCGAATTATACGGAGATCCAGATTAACATAGGTACGAATTAGCGGGGTTCTACTGTATATATTTTTAAATGCTTCTGTATTTTATCATTTCCTATTGTTTTAAATGTGCAATTTTATTAATTTCAGCTTTCTTGTTTTGGTAAATAAGGTATTTGGTATTTTATTCACATATTATAAGTCTAACATAAAAAACATAAAAATTTAGGCACATCATTCAAACACATATTATTACAAGGAAATTTGTGAATATAAAGCATGTGTTGGTTAATAAAATTATGATTCTTTTAAAAATTACTAAGCATTCCTTATACTCCAAGCGTCAACAGCATAAAAACCTACACAAGAAAAAAAAACCCCTTTATTTTATGGAAGTGTAGAAATAAGAAAATGTAATGATCCATGTCTGCCGGAAGTGAAGTGGTGCATAAGCCAAAAATTAATACCACCAATGATTGACTCGTAGGTTTATCATTGTGTTTTCCTGCTCTCAGTCCTCAATGTTTTCATACCTTTGATTGTAGGACAAACACAATGATGCCCTACAAGTTAACCACTAGTGACATTAATTTTTACAAGTATTGAACAATAAAATCTCTTGTTAAAAAATAAGGATAGAAAGAGTAGTTTCAAATGATGCTGAGTAGTGCTTAGCAAAAGTGGAATTTCTACAATTAATGGATAGTATTATTAAAGGTAGCTAGTTAAATTTTTATCTGCCACCTACTGAGAACAAAAACCTTTCACTTCTGAGAAATTTAAACTAGTTGGATGTGCCAATCCCAAAACTTTCTTCTATCTCATACATACATTTTAATATTTAAAAAAAAAATTAGTTACTCATTTTAATGCTTTAATAATTTTAATTCAATACCTTACCAACTTTGATTTTCATCTTAAATATCTGCTTCAATCAATTGATTGGAGTAAAAACGAATTTCCGTCTCTGCACGAGCCGATGGACAATAGAATGATAAGCAGATTTTTTTTTTTCAAATTCAGGGAGGACCTACTTGCCTTTTAAAAAATAATCATATACAAAATGTTTAGTTCAGTTCTAGAACTAAATTCATACACTTTTATGTGGTGCAATATTGAAAATGGCATAAAATTCGGTATTGCAGTGCCCCCTTCCGGTGGATTTTTTTCAGATTCAGGGCGATCCAACTAGCCATAGCCACACACTTACACAAAAAATTTCGTTCAATTCGATGCATAACTTCATATACTTTTGGTCAGTACAATATTGAAAATGGCACAAAAATCGTGATTGCGGCGCCCCCTTCCGATGGATTTTTTCAAATTCAGGGAGGACCAATTAGCCATAGTCATACACATACACAAAAAATTTGGTTCAATTCGATGCATAACTTCATATACTTTTGGTCGGTACAATATTGAAAATGGCACAAAAATCGCAATTGCGGCGCCCACTTCCGGCGGATTTTTTTCAAATTCAGGGAGGACCAACTAGCCATAGTCATACACATACACAAAAAATTTGGTTCAATTCGATGCATAACTTCATATACTTTTGGTCGGTACATTACTGAAAATGGCACATAAATCGCGATTGCAGCGCCCCCTTCCGGCGGAATATTTCAAAACTGAAGGAGGACCTGCTTGCCACAGCCAAAAACATTCACAAAAAATTTGGTTCAATTCTATGCATAACTTCATACGCTTTTTGATGGTAGAATGGCGACATACACACGGACAGACAGACATTTTGTAAAAACATGTTTTTTGGAATCTCTGACCCCTAAAACATGTAAATCTGTCGAAAACCGGAAGTCGAAAAAAATTTTGATTACAATACTTTCTTCTATTGAAGATAGAAGAAAGTAAAAATAGTAGATTGTCAAATAAGCAACACAAATATGAAATATATTTAACACCTTAACAGTTGCAGTTTTGATTTCACATACAATTTGTCAATGAATATATCAGGCATAACAATTATGGGGCTAAAATCAACTCAAATAAATAAATAAATAAATCCTCTCTTTGACCGAAAATAATACATGCATATTAACAAAAAAGTTTCACTTGGTATATGTGTTTGTTAGCAACAGCTAGCGAAATCTACCACACATACAAGTTTGAAAATTCACAGATGGGAATAGATGAATGCTGTTACCTGCTTTTTTTTCCCACCCTCCAAATATTTTTACCATTTATCGATCGACCATTTGAGACACGGGAAAATGGAAGACATCCTTTAATTTCATATTTTTAGGTCTTAAATGTTGCAATTTATTAAAAAACATATTGCTTGTTAGATATTTAAATTTCTTTTAAAGGTTTGTTTTCACGACTGACTTTTTCCTTTTTATCGACACTACTGTGTTGGGACTCGATTTCAGAAATACCAATTCACAAAAATCAGACAGGTTAAAGTTAATCTCTGACCTTTGACAGTACAATCAGTTTTAAATGATACAAACTTTGGCCCTTTTGAAAAAATAGCAAAAATCTATTCAGACAATAAAAGACTATAGATCCTTTCAAAGATTATTATTTTTTCTATGTTAAAAGTAACTAAACATCTGTATTTAGACAATCTTTTTAGAGCTTATCACTGGCAAAATTTACTGAGCAAATTTACATAACCTACAAAAATTTTAAAATATTCAATTTTTTTTTTTTTTTTTTTTTTTTTAATAAAATCTAAGAAATTTTTTATGAAAACCTAAAATGCGGGCTGTTTGTAGATACTTATACTCATGTCTTCACTGCTAAATATGTATATTTTTTTCACAAAATTTTAAGGGTTTGAATACATTTGCATGTATAATTAAAAGTTAAGAAAGTTCAAGCGACAATAACATTAAATATATATATATTAAAGGATGCAATGCAAGGGGGAAAAAAGCGGGAAGAAAGCTTTTTTAAATAACTAGATATCAATACCCTCGTAAAGGCTGCAACAAAAACATTACATTTATAAGTAATAGAAATTTCAAACAGCTCGGACAAGAACTTTTTAAAAATTTAAAATTGTGAAACAAACTTTATAGGAAAAAATGTCTTCTTACTATTAAATATCAAAATTTTCTGTAAATTTTTCAGTTAAAAATAAAAGTTCATACGAAATTAGATTAAAAATATAAAATCTAATCTGTTTGAAAATTTATATAAAAATTTCATCAAGATCCTTGTTAACACCAAGTTGGTCAGCTAGTGACCTGAATAAAGGATATGATTTACAATTGATATGTCCCCTTTTCCCTTTCAAATGAATACCAAATAAGGGAATAAAAAATATTCTTCCCTAATTTAATAAGTCAAAAAAAAAAAAAAATTAAAATGCAGTTTAATTTTTTGGTTGTTACTGATACATAAGTGCCACAAAATAATAATATGTTCATAAGGTAGGAATTGAAGACTATTTTGATGTAATAGAACTGCCATTAATTTTCGAAAAGTTACACTTTTCAATATTTTATATGATCTCTGGATTGTATAAGTTATGTTTGGAAAATGCTCTCCATGCTCTGATAAGCACAACAGTAAAAATTGCATTCTTCTATGACCAAAACTGACCTATGATACTTTGAATTTTATTATATTTCGGAGCTTCCTGGAACTAAAAAAATGGTCTGTGTATTCTTTAATTTCAAATTTCACAAAATTCAATATGTTGTAGCATCGTGAATTTGGTGAGAGAAGAATGGAATATTTTTTTTACTATTGTACCTGTCAGAACATGAATTTTTTTTTTTTTTTTTTTTTTTTTTTTTTGCTAAGTTAGAACGTGGAATCAGAGACTGCATAAATATTAAATAATTTTTTAAAAAATTGATACAGTACAATTTCAATGATATAGTCTTAAAATTCTTACCTTATTTTGAACACTTTTATAACTTACATTACTAATGTAACTCCAATTACTCTATTAGATAAGCACACTTGTAAATACACTTTTGAATCTTAAATCAATATATTATTTACTCTTTTCAAAAATTTACAGTTGCTACTTTCTACAAATTCTTCATTTTTCTACTTTTCAATAGAAAAGAGCATCTTCTACAAATTAATCAGCTTGTAATTAATATTTTAATATCTTTACCTTGTAATATAAGAGCCGCTTTATCTAAGTTACTATAACTTTTTTTTATTATTAAAATGTGGTTTAAATTCAATACTATATTTTTCTGACTTTGTCATAATAAAGTATGCTTGTACTTTTATTCATTTACTTATATATTATTTGTAATATCACATGATACAACCCAATAAGATTATTTCCAGAGTAAACTACCTTTTGCATATTTCATCAGATAAAATAATTTTCTGATCACAATTAATTGCATAAAAAAAAATAAAATTATATTAACTTTATAAATATCAAAGACAAATACGATATTAACTTTTATTTGAATAAAACTTATTTCGGTGTTTACAACAAACCTTTATCTCTTCTATTTTATCAAACAGGAACATAAATTTTATCATTTTCTACAATTAAAAACCAGCTAATGAAATGTACAATATTTTTTTTATAAAATATCATCTCTAATTATACAGCTCATATTCAAAATATTAGAATAATTACCTTTTTTTTAGAAATTGAAAATATCGTTTGGTAATTTAATGTCTTTTAATGAAAATATGCAAACGATATTTTTATTAAGAACTTATTGTTGATTAAACTTATTTGTTATCTTAAATTTAATATCATTTTTGAAAAGATTAATTGCAAAAAAAAAATTTTGAAAAGTCAAAATATTAGAATATTTATTCAAGTGGTTCAAAATATTAGAATATTTCACATTAATTCTCCTTTAATTATTACCAATTCTTAACTGGTGACATCATTGATTAAATTCAGACTATTTTATTTAAAATCAGTATTCTTTTTTGCAGTTTGTTTCTTTTTCGTCTTAAAATGGGCCGTGTGAGTGATATTCCTGAATCTACTAAACCTCGTATGGTTGATTTGTATCGGCACGGTAAAAATCAATGTTTTATAGCGAATTATTTACATTGTTCGCAATCGAGCGTTAGTAAAATACTAACACAATATTCAAAAATTGGAAAATTTCAAAATAATCGCCGAAATGGTGGCCGAAAACCAAAAACACCTGCTAGAGATGACAGGAAACTGAAGCGTATAGTTAAGAAAAACCGTTTTAAAAGTGTGCGATTCTTGCACTGAAAATGGAAAGAAGAAGGAGTTGAAGTTTCTTCATCGACAACATTAAGACGTCTCCATAAATTTAAATTTGAATCTCGTGTACCGAAAACAAAACCTCTCATGACTGCAAGACAAAAGCGTATAAGATTGAATTGGTGTAAATCAAGACGTTTATGGAGCAATGAAGATTGGAAAAATATATTATTTAGTGATGAAAGTATGTTTTGTGTTTCATATGGTAATCAAGGTATTCGAGTTTGGAGAATGAAACAAGAAGCATTTGATAAAGAATGCCTTAAACGTTCCGTAAAATTTGCTGCTAGTGTCATGGTTTGGGGTTGTAAGAGTGCAGAAGGACCTGGAAAGTTATGCATCGTCTACGAAAAGGTTAACTCTCTGATATATCAAGAAATTTTAGAATATTACATGATTCCATCATCAGAAGATTTATTTGAAGATGATTTCATCTTTCAACAAGATTTAGCGTCCCCGCATACCTTGGTGTCAACTAAGAATTGGTTCCGCCAACGCAACATTAAGGTACTTCCTTAGCCACCAAATTCACCAGATCTTAATCCCATCGAAAACTTGTGTATAATGAAGAAAAAACTTCAAGAAAATCCTCCTTCAAGTAAAACTGAGTTAGTGGCACGTATAAAGTTTATTTGGGCTAATATTGATAGAAATGTTTGTAAACACCTTGTATATAGTATGCAAGATCGATTGTACGCTGTTATGAAAGCTAAAGGGGATGCTACAAAATATGAACTACCATTTACTTCATATTCATAAGGTAATATTGTTGCGTAAAATAAAATATTCTAATATTTTGAACCAATCTAAATTTTATTCTAATATTCTGGTGTGTTTAAGGAAGCTGTATACCTAATTTATTGTGCTGTATTTTATATTTTATAAATGTTAAAATCTTATCTAAACATTCCAGATTTAATTTATAAGAAATTTAATTGCATTTACTTAGTATAAAAAATAAATAAATGACAAATAATTTTTTCTTATTACTTTTTTTCAATTATTCTAATATTTTGAATATGAGCTGTACATGAAATATATCATAATTTATATGTATAAAATTTATATGCTACCAAACTGAACAGATGGGTTATATCCTTTAAGTGGCCTAACCATGCTTTTCCGTCAGTTAATATTTTAGATCAAAGGTTGATTTAACACAAGGTTAACATCAATGTTAATTTTTTTTAAATTGTATAAGATAAAAAATATATGTAAAGTTTTTAAATACAAAACTTCATACTAAAAATGCTAAAGGATGCTTAAAGGGATATTTGCTTGTGCATGTGTATATTTTGACATATATAAAGACAAAAAATTTTAATTTGACTAACAGACTTATCAAAGCTTATAGTTAGTCAGGGCGGTAGTATGATGTTCAACTGACTCCCCTTGCCCTCCAAAATAAATAAATAACAAACATATGTTTATAAAAAAATCTGAATTAATTCCTCCTTTTTAAGAAATTTTAACCATATAAAGAATTATAGCATAATCAATATAGTGTATTTTATAACATATTTTCCATATTGAGTACACTTAAATTAAAATTGAATACTGATGAAGATATTAGTATTCAACAGTAATTTTACTTTTATCTGCAACTCTAAATATATCTTGCATGATATTACAAATTTCCACTACAGCCCTAAATCACACAACAAAAATTGACAATCCCATTACAAGAACATAAAAGTTTTAATTATTTAACATAAAATGCAGAAAAAAATAAATCAAGAAATCACATTATGCAATATTTAATTGAATTATAAACTTATAAGTTTTTGATAAATTATACTTGGCATTTAGACAGAATTAAAATAGATAGAAATAGAATATGACAGAAAAAGGATATATTCTAGGAAATACTTTTTTGCAAGACATATTTCCAACTTTTATGGATAAATCTATTCTCAAAGTATAGTTTTCTAGACTTTTTAGTATATTGTGTGAAGTTACGGATGTTAAATGTACTTTCAAAGAGATTTGTGATATTTCAATGAAATTTGGCAGACAGACAATAGAGCCAAAATTTTTTAATTTGATAAAAATGTCAAATTATAATATACATATGTTTAAAAAACTAAAACTATTTATATATTTTTAATTTTACTCTTATCAGAATGCAAACTGCTGGTAAATATTGCGATAATGAATAAAATATTCAAATGCATTTATCTTACTTATATGTATATTTAAAACGTTGAAGTTTTGTCAAATGTTTATAAAAAATTATTTTTGTTAAATATCTCGCATATAGATGATTTTAAATGTATTATGTTTGACTATCATTTACACGAGATTTTTAAATTCTTAATGATAATACTGAAGTGTGTGATTATTCATAATTTTGTTTACTTTTATCTCAATTATTTTCCTTAAAAATAATCTAATTAAACAAAATTAAATATTTTTTTAACCCTTTGTCTAACAAGTGACAAGTGTTCTTACTATTAAGCAAGCAGAAAGGCAGAAATTTCTAGAAAAAACAAGTATCTTTTATATATACTCAAAAAATTTATTATCTTTTCCACTTCAATTTTTTAAAACTAAACTTTAAAAAAATCACAAACTTTTTTTCTGAATGAATATTTTTTGAAAATGAAATCAGCAAATTGAATTGTATTTCCCATTTAGTTTTAAAAGACAATATTTATTAAAATTTTTTGAATAAGATTTGTCAATAAAATAAGAAAACTGACCACATTCAAAAAATGTGCTCATAACAGTGCATCAGATTTACATATTCCATGAGAATTGACAACTGCAGACATTTTTGGTATGCAATCAGTTTTCTTTATATATATATATATATATATATTAAACCAGGTTTTTTTTTTGGTCACCCTGGCTATTAGTAGTGAAATTACAGTAGTTGCTGTTGCTGCCTTTTTTGCTTCATTTAGTTGCTGTTGCTAGTTTGCAATATAGTGTAACAATGCTTCTGTATCAGTATAGATTTATCTACCTGTCAACATAATTCTCGTGTTCCTTCAACCTGAATCTAAGCACATGCTTCATTTATCTAATGTAAGAGAGTCCATGTTCCCCAAAAATTCTATAGATGATCTAACTAGTATGGTCAATAGAATCCTTGAGATTGGAAAAAGTCATTTTATTTATCAAAGACAAAACAGCATTGAAATTAAATTTATAGAGAATATGTAAAATTCAAGACTGATTAATGGTAATACAATAACATTTTAAAAAATTTTATTTGAAGAAACAGAAAAAATGATTTTGGGAGATTTAGATAAAATATTGTTAATGATATACAAAGGAAACCCATGATTTACGGTAACTGCTTTGACATAATAAATTTGAATGTTAAATAGTTCTGAATTTAAGCAGATGATATGAACATGAAAAATAAGATTATTAAAAGCACTTCTTTGTATGTTATCTTTCTTAATTTTTTTATTCCCTTTGGCTTTGTTGAATTTGATTATAACATGGAAAAGACAATATAATAAAGAACTATAGTATTAATTTGTAGGGCAGACTGAATCAAAGTCAGACAAAATCTTAAAATGGTGACTGATTTTGAAAAGTAGTTTATAGTTACTATTTTTTAAAACAAATAGTTCTAATTAACAACATTTCTGATAAAGTAATTGTAGTTCAAAATAAAAATGTTTTTCCAACTACTGGTTTTGTTCCTATTTTTAAAAAAAATCTCAAAATGATGAAACAAAAGGTTGTTTTTAAAAAGAAGTTAATTAAATTTATCAGTTAACTTGACTGTTTTAAATAAAACACACTAAAAATTCTTGTAATTTAAAAAAATATACCGATTATTAAAGAAACTTAATTTCTCTAAATTACTATTAGGTTCCACTTAAAATTTTAAAATAATTTTGAAAAAGTAGTATAAAATGTAAAAATACTCAAAATCAGCCAAAACCTTATAAACATAATTTATTACAAACAATAAAATTACAAGAATATGGAATTAAAAGAATATTCAAATAAAAACAACTTTACTAATATTCAAAACATTAGCATACAGATCCTGTATTTTATAGCATATGTGACATCAACTTCATTTTTCTACTATTTTAAACATCAGATGACTAATTTGAACATATATTGAACACACATAACAGATTGAACATCTCTTGATTGAGTTGAATAGAATGAAAATGGCAATAGAATGAGAAATTTTAAATTATAAATACTACATATTGGAAGTGTACCAAAAATCATTAAACAGAAAAAAGAACTCTAAAAGACTATGGTCAATAAGACTGCAAAAATGGCACCTTTCAGCAATCAATATAAAAATTTTAGTTTTTATTATTATTATTATTATTATTATTATTATTATTAACTAAGTAAAAATCCTGTCAATAGCATTTTTTCTTCTCAACAGTAGTAGCAGAGGTAGGAGTGACCAATTCATAAAATATAGGACATTTTTTGTGAAAAATATAGGACATATATAGGACATTTAGAAAATAATGCTACTGGATATATATTGCTATAAAATACATTTTTAAAACAATCTATCTTAGTTTATAATTTTTCATTAATTAACGACAATAAATCAAGATACAATACTAAAAAAATATGTATAAGATTAATTTTACATTGTTATTCTTAAATCTTCTTGGTATAATGGAAATTTTCCAAACCAACAATGTTAGATTTCAAGAAAATCTTTGATAATCGCAGATTCTTATAAAATCAGATTTCAAGGAAATCTGTTATGTTCGAGAAAGGCTCACATGTGATCTGATAGATACCCTTGTCAATGCATTATGAACAATCAACAATGTGTAAATTAAAGGTTCCAACACTATGCCAAATTTTCTCATAAATTGTACTTCTCTATCTGAAATTTTAAAAGCTGATTTATTTACATTAGGACCATTTGATCCAAAGATGAGCAAATGATTTAGATCCAATTTAAAGGCTTTCATTACATTAATTTTACAGTTAAATGATAAAAAAGCTCACTTATCAATATATTTTTCGGTAATACCACCAATTTCCTCACTCCAATACAAAGCAAAAATGTATTTGAGCTTTAAATTCTGGTCATTTAATGTCTCATTATACAATACATGAGAGTGACAAAAGGGGGATTCTTTGTTGAAATCATCACTGACAGTGATTTGTTTTAAAATATGAGTCACGGCCATGAGATATGGCAATGGCACAAGGCACTGTCTTTGAATTTAACTGTATACCTTGTGGCAAAAAGGAAACTGCAAACATTTAAAAAAAAAAAAATCATTCCATCTGATGTCTGAAATAGTTAAGGCCATGTGAATTATCCACAGAATCTTGGAACGGTAGATTTTATCTCCCTCATTTAAAGTCCAAGTACTCAATCCACTTCAAGCTTTTTCTGCCAGTAAAATGCACAAAGCTAGATTGAAGCTAATTGCTTTGTTTTTCCGAATTATCTTTGTGCTTCGTTTTTTGGGATGCTGCATTAATTGCAAATAACCACTGTTACTGATGGGAACCGGACATAGTAATGATCTTTACCCTTTACACACCATTCAGCAATTTTTTTCCATGCCCATCAATCTGACCTATCCAAGCATTATAGAATTTCATCAATCTATGTTGACATTGTGACATTGCATTAATGTAATGCAATAAATATGCCTTTTCTACATTAAAAAATAAATAAAAACGATGTATTGCAGCTGAATACACTGTAAGAGAAACTAAAATAATCGCAATGAAACACAGAACCACGTTGAACATTAGACTAACTCAGCGAGCAAAGCGATGCATGTGAAAACAAGCAATAATTTTAATATCAAATATATGAGAAAGTAGAGAAATATAAGAAATATAGGACAATTAGAAAAATATAGGACAATATAGGAAATTTTTTAAGGTTATTTTATAAATATAGGATATATAGGAAATATAGGACAACTCTGACCTCTGTAGCAGCTTATGTTTTTTCACATAAGTAAATGAGAATTAATGCTTTTATGTTGAAATAAAGTGCCTTGGCATTTTCATTTGAAAATAGACAAAAGACATGCATTTCAAATACTAAGTGCAATTTAAATTAAAATTATGTACCTTTTATGAAATAATTAAACAGTTTATATTTTAAATAAAATCACTGCAATATGAAATTTAGTGACGTTAACAATATTAAGCATTTTATAATATGTTCCCTGGTTAGCATAAAGGTACTCTGAATTTTATTCTAAAACTTTTTGTATTATAATTTATTGAACTGTTTATTATATTTATGTTCATCTTAAATTTTTTATGTGTTATTTGCACCTTTTCCCCATAACAGAAAGCAAATGAAAGTACAATTTTGATATATGCTTATGTTAGGGTATAAGGACTTATAAAGTATTAAAATAGAATTTATATCTCTATTCACTAATTACATTTATGCAATTTCAAACAGTCAAATGTACCATTCCCAAAAATCTTTTTTCTATCTCGTACACGTAAATTTCAAAATTCGCTGTGACAATGCCAAAATTAAATCAATGTATGTCCATTATGAGCATTCTAAAGATATGAAATTCCATGCATTAGTTATTGAGATAAGACTATTGCTAAAACTGTGTAAATTCTACAAAATCCAGCATACCAACAAGCACCTATTTGACAATTAACACCAAAACTTAATCAGCAACAACTTGTGTCAACATTTAACTGAATCTGATGTTAGATGAAAATTCATGGATTAGCTCTTAAGATATTGCAGAAATCTTGAATAATAAAGCATTGCAGCAGCATCTGTTGAGCAATGAACATCAAAGCATAATCAGATGCTATAGTTATCAAGGTATTTCTGAAGTTTGATAAAAAATTGTGCATTAATTTTTGAGATAGAGCTATTGTAGAAATCATGAAAATTGCAACAAAGCAGCACAAACTGTTGCACAACCAAATTACATAATTATGATTTACACCAAAATATATCAAGAACTAACTGAATCTGAAGATTGATGAAAATCTGTGCTTTAATTATTAAGATAGAGATATTGCGGCAATTGTGAAAAATGCAGAATGGCAGTGCCATATGTTGGGTTATATACACAAACAACTAATTACCACCAATTTATATTAGAGACTAACTGAATATAAATCTATTAAATTCTTTGCATTATTTCTTGAAACAGAGAACACACAAAATTTATACCTTATGCAGATAGACAGACATTTCATAAAAACATCTGTTTTGGAATACATTTAAATTTACTGAAAACTTTTATGAATCCAATACTTTCCTTTTTGTAAAGATGAAAGAAATTTATGAAAAAATTATATTAATGTAATGTCAAAACCTAAATTATTTTATGGCAGTACATTTATATTAAATATATAAATTATTTTAGTGCAGTATACTTAAATCAGTTTTAAAATGCATTACAATATGACATCAAAAATCAGGGATCTAAGTCATTTTTTCTCTTTTTTACACTTCAAACTTATGAGAGAAAGAAAAATAGCAAGTTTCTGCAAATTAAAAAATTCGAGTTCGAAAGTAAGTGCAAAAAATTAATAACTAAGAATAAAAACAATAAAAATAAATGACTAAGAATACAGCATGATTTCTTCATATCCAATTAGACTCCATAAGATTAGTTTCCTTGAACAAAAAGAAAGTCCAAGAAAACTAAGAACTTGGCCAGAATATATGGCCACAATAAAACCACTAATAAGCTCAGGAAACAAAACAAAAGGAACCAAAAAAAGTATCACTGGAAAATAAATAAATTTGACAGTAGAATTAATATAGTGAAACCTCCAAATAAAGGACACTCCGAATAAGGGACAAAAGTTCTGGTCCCATAGTTGTCCCGTATTTAGAAATTTCATTGTAATAAAAACTCCGAATAAGGGACAAAATTTTCGGTTCCATAGGTGTCCCTTATTCTGAGGTTTCACTGTATACCCTTTAGAGAAACATAACTATTTCCAAAATAAGTATTCTTTACTTGTATAAAATATAAGAAAAAACTCTTTAAAGAAGGATAAAAAAAATTAAATTACATTAACAAAACAACTGCACAAGAAGAAAATGACTATACTATTTCTTATATTTTCTTTAATTATTTGTAACACAGAAAATATCAAATAAAGTAAGATTTTTTAAAATGTTTATTTTTATCTTGTCACATAATTGTCATTAAATTATGAATAAAGGCACCATTAGGAATATCAAAAGAACTTTTGATATTCCTTCAGAAATCAGGTATTTTCAAAAATTTGGCTTAGTCTTGTTCCTGACAATGCCAGATTTTTGAGGTTATACTGTACATATTTAGCATTTTAAAAATCATTTTAGATGAAGTTTATTCTATGATCTACTTCAAATTTTTCATGAACGTCACAAGAGCCATTTTTAAATTTTACTGGCCATAGTCCTTATAGTATAAAAACTAAACAGTTACCTGTAAAACTTTTAACTGGCACACTTCAGTCCTCAGTGTTACAAAAAAACTTGAAGGAAACCTATTACTCTCACTTTCCCAAAATAATTAAGAGTTTTCTAAAAAAGAAAAATTGACAATAAATAAAACTCCATAATAAAATATGTCAAATTCTTAAGCATCATAAATTAATTTTTTACTTCCATACAAATGATATAAAATATTTTTTATCAAATCAATCAAAAGTAGAGATCACTTTTAAAACTGCATAAGCATAATAACTTTAATGCATTTATGAACAACATATTCTTTATAAGTAAAATGATGAAGTTCAGATTTTGTCAGTTAAAGTCCTAAAAATCGCAAATTTCATCAATCGGACATGGAAAAATCACGAGTTTTATTGATCAGGTTCCGAAAAATCTCCAATTTCGTGGTCAGAAACGGAAATATCGGGAATTTTACCGATCTCATGCAGAAAAATTGCAAATTTCATTGATCAGGATCAAAGAAAATTGCGAATTTCGCTTAGCCAGTGCAGAAAACTAAGAAATTTTGTCAATCATGCCAAGAAAAATAGCGAATTTTGTCGATCGGCTTCACAAAAATTGCAAATTCCGTCAATTGGCTTTATAAAAATTGCGAATTTTGTATTAAAGATTGTAAAAAAACGCGATGTGGAATTGAATGAATCGCAAATTATATCAATCATGTGAGGGAAAATCACGAATTTTATCAAATGGCTTCGAAAAATCGTGAATTTGCTGATCAGCTTCATAAAAATTGCTAGTTTTTTTTATCAGGCGTGGAAAATTTATCAGTTTTCTCAATCGGCTTGTTAAAAATCGCAAATTTCGTCGATAATGTTAAGAAATATCATGAAATTCGCCGATCAGCTTTATAAAAATCGCGAATTTCGTCCACCGGCTTCCTAAAAATCGATAATTTCATCAATCAGCTGCGGAAAAATTATGAATTTTACCAATCATGTAAGGAAAAAGTGCAAATTTCTTCAATCGGCTAAATAAAATTCACGAATTTCGTCGACCGGCTTCGTATAAATCGCTTATTTTGTTGATCAGATGCAGAAAAATTGTGATTTTCGTCGATCGGCTTTCTTAAAAAAAGAGAATTTCGCTAATCGGCTTCGTAAAAATCATGAATTTAGTCGACTGGCTTCGTAAAAAACTAAACTTTTGTCGACTGGCTATGTAAAAATTGCGAGTTTCGTCGATCGGCTTCGTAAAAATCGAGAATTTTGTAGATTGGCTTTCTAAAAATCGATAATTTTGTCCATCAGCCGCAGAAATATCGCGAATTTTATCGATTAGGTAAAGAAATATCACAAATTTTGCCGATCAGATTCCTAAAAATCGCAAATTTTGTCAATCTGCTTCGTAAAAATTGTGATTTTCGTCGATCGGCTTTGTAAAAATCACGAATTTTGTCGACTGGCTTTGTAAAATTTGTGCATTTTGTCGAACGGATTCGTAAAATTTGCGAATTTTCTCGATCGATATCGTAAGAATCGCAAATTGTGTTGATCATGTACGGAAAGATCGAATTTCCTCGATCAGTTTTGTAACAATTGCGAATTTTGCCGATCACTTTCGTAAAAAACCCAAATTTGGTTGATCATGCATGGATAGTTGCAAATTTTTATGATTGGGCATTGAAATATCGGGAATTTCAGTGATGAAGCAAGAAAAAATCTTGCTGATTGGCTCTTTCCCCCTCCTTCATTCATAAAGTTCACATTTTTTTCGGCACCAGCCACTTATCTTTGTTTTTTTCCCTTGCTATATCTGTTATTTATACAAACATAAAAACTGCTGACGTATGTTTACCAAGTGAATTGGATATTTTGACAGGTTAAGTGAACCTAAAAGGGTATTTTCCACTTTCTTTGAAAACATATTTTTTATGCAATTATAAACCGCAGATTACCTTCAAAAACGAATTCTCTCATGTTATTCATGTGACCCTCAACCACCCAGACTTATTTGTGAGTGGCCCTTCTCTTGAAAAGGTTGTGCACCTCTACCCTAAAATACTAAAATAATTAAGTAAAGTAATAAACTAAAAAAAAAGGAGAAATGTCAAGTAAATGCTCTTATTTTAACACAAGTCAAACTGATACGTAAATTTATCATACAAATTGAATATTTCCAAATGAAATGGCCAGACTAGGAATTGAATTCAGATCCTTGGTTTATAGGGCTAATCAGGGGCGTAAACCACCCTTGTTGCGTAGGGGGGTGTAGACTCACAAATTTCCAACTCCAAGAAGGAAAATTTCCGAGTACCCTAAGAAAAATAAAATACTGACCATTATATACATATGTATGTGTATATACACACGTATATATAATGTTATGTATTAAATTCTTGGAATCGTGGCAGTTTGTGAAAGATTGTGTTATTTTGTAGTCGTCAAATCCAGTCAACTTGTGTGAAATTTTTGATAATAACTGATATCAGAGAATTTAAATTGAGAACACAAAGTGGTTGTTATGCAGTCGTACTACTAATCTATACGGTCAGAGCATAAGTGTAGCAAAGCAGTGGATTCGATAATCCGGTGATTTCTCCATCAGAAACGGAGCCAGTTTACTGTTCTGAGTCGTTTAGTTATCAAACTTGAAAAATTAAAATGAGTCTTACATATGAAAAAATTCGTTAAGCCTTTATTTTTCGGGATGAATCTCTATGTCATACTATATGATTTTTAAAAGAAAATTTAGAAAAATAAAAGAGTCGTAGACAGGAGATAATATATGTCAAAATACTTTAAACAAGACAGAAATCTAAGCTTTAAAGTCACTGCATATGCTTTTTGTTTGACTCTCAGACGACGACAGATATCGACGATGTACAGAAACGAGCCAATCAGTGAAAGAAGCACTTTTAAAGATGGGCAGCTAAGTTAATGACTCGTGAGGATAGCGACTTAAGGAGCTCATATCTTGTAGCATGGTGTGTTTAAAGTAAAAAGCCTAGCATTGAAAAGACGTGGGAACATAGATTCCTAGAATTAAGATTGGAAATAAAAATAACAAAATGGCTTTTTTAACATTCGAAAATAAAAACTCACAATATTATAGATTGGGCAACTGATAAAATTTATAAATGACTAAAACCTTTAGATAAAGATTTTAAATGAAATATTTATTAATATACGTGTTTTAAAATTAAAGGAAATCTCAATCGAAACAAATATTAGGTATTATTAAGAAATTGGGAAATACATAATACGCCAGAAATTTACAATAATTTAGATATTAATATTGCAAAATGAAATGTAACACACACACACACACACATATATATATATATACATACTGGCAACCTTCACCCGCTCTGCTAGTATGTTTTCCTAAAAGATTTTTGAATCAAATGAAATAACAGATAAAATTAAAACAAAACTACATTTTTTTAACATCTAATAAATTATTGTTGTTGTCTTATTCGTATAGTTTTACATTATTCCCTTCAAAGTCGAAGTTGGCGATAGAATAGACAAAATAGCTCTAAAATCACTAAAGTACTGTAATTAACAATTTTTTAGTAGGTTTGTTACACTTAATTTCCCGCTCCTACCTGAAAATTTGTGCTTAGATATGTTGAAACGACCTAAAACTATCATACCATTAAACCTCATTACTTGAGAATTTCCAAAATCTATGAAATATATGTTTAAATAGAATAGTTATTCTGTGAATCTCATCATTAAGGGTGTATTTCAATTCAAACTGCTCATTTTCCGATTTATTTTTGAATTCATTATTGCTCTCAAATACACCAAACTTTCAAAATCTGTTATTTGGAAAGTACACACGGTGCCGTGATTGTCAAATCTTTAATAAATGCAGAAAATATTGCAAAAAAGCAATCAAAACGGCATTTTGAACAGATTTTTCCCAAGCGGGAGATTTGGGAACGAAAAAAAGGGTCACGTTAATAAAGTAATTGTTTATAACTCAAATTCTAATGAATTGAGTGTAAAAAGACATCACACGGCACCTCATACGTCTCTTCAAGAATCCCCTCAGCAAGTTTCATGTTTCTACTTTTAAAAATGTGAATGAAATTGTATCGGAAAATTTCGAGCTGTTGAAGGTGGAAAAGCGATTTTTCGAATATACCCTTAATCTAAAACATAAATATTGTGAAATGATCTAAGAGTTTCAATACCTCCCCCCTCTTTAATTCTCTTAAAGGCAGATGAATTTCTAAAATCTCTGAAATGCATGTTAAATTACTTTTAAATTAGCTTGTTATCTTGAATTTCATGCTCCTACCTAAAATTGCTGCCAGGATATGGCCAAACGTCTTAGAATTTTGACTCCTTTCAACTCACTTAGAAAGTTTTTTCTGAAGCCTTGAAATACTTGCTTATTTTTTTTAGTGGATTTATTTTCATTAATTTCACACTTCTACCTAAAACAGCTGATGAAATATACCAAATATTCAAAATTTTTCGATCCCCTTTAACTTTTTAGAGGAAGAATTTATAATGTACTAAAATACGTTATTAATTATTTGTTTATTAGATTTACTCTCTTAAATTGCACATTCCTACCTAAAACGTCCATAGAAATATGGCTAAAGTATCTATAATACGATGACTCAACAAAACCCAATTACACAACTTGCATTGCATTTTGTTGTTCTTTTCATTTAGGAGAGAGCATAATTGATGCAGAAAATATTGAATTATTAAATACATAAAAAATATTCTCAACAGTAGCAACATATAACAATTAACGGCATTAACGATTTCATGCTATATCATCATAAGCTAAAATACTAATGGTTTAAGCACAATATAGTTAACTATTAAGAAGATCGGTTGTAAGAGATTTGTAGGAATGCATATCGTGGCACAAACGTTTTGTTTTGTAACTGGTACATGAGAACTGAGAAGTGTTCCAGTCATCTGAGTGTGCCAAAGCATTACCTGGAAAAGAAAACAATGTTCTATCTCATTAATTTTTAGCAATGAGTTAAAATCTTTTTAGCGTTTCTTTTATCAGTAAAATTGAAATTGGATTGCACAAGGACTACTTTAAAGACAAAAAATTGTCAAAGATATACATTTTTTTTAAATTTAAGTTTATAATTTTTCCTAACGACATCTTTCAATCTGCGTAAAAATTTAGTGTCACCTCTGTTTTTATCGACTAAACAAAATGTAGTTATAATAATAGAAAAAAAAGTTGAATACAATCAATTAAGAAAAAAGAAAACGGACAAATTATTTCTGATAGAAATAAAGTCATATAGATTGAAAAATATCCAGATTAATTCGTGGTAAAAATTCAAAATATTTGGGTGTTTTCAATTTTCATCCATCTATTTTCATTAAAATTACATAAAGTAAACAAAATTCACATCAAAAAATAGTTAGTACAAAAAATAAAACCATAATTATTTTCGATTAAAATTAAATTCGTGTATCTTGAAAAATACCCAGCCTGATAAGGAAAAGCACTAAATATTTGCAATTCCTTTTTGAATTTTCATTGGATATCATCTAAATTCAATGATACATATTTCTAATAGGGATGCACCGAATATTCGGTATCTATTTGGTATTCGGCCTATTCGGCCATGTTATCGAATATTCGGCTAGGCCGAGTATTAAACTATTCGGTTGAGCCGAATATGAAACTATTCGGCCTGCCGAATATTCGGTATGGCCGAATATCAAAGTATTCGGCCGAATCCAATACTTAATAAAACCTTTTCACTATTTCTACTTTTAACTGTCAATTTTTTAATTTGTATTTAAAATAATTAGAAATAAAATCATTTTTAAATAAAATAGAATGTTTTTACATTATTTATTTGCTGTTTGTAAAGTATAACTTAAGAAAATTAACCATGAGAAGGATTAAAATGGTGATTTATTAGGATTCTCCTTAGGAATAGATTATGTGCTGATACAAGTTTCTAAATTTTGTTTAGTAAATAATCTGTTTCTTGCTTTTCCCCAAATAAAAGTCCTTTAAAAGAAAAAACTTTTGAGATTAGTAATAGCTATCAAGGCAGACAATTTTTGTTCATGAAACCATAATCATCTTATTGAGTCATAAGTACATTGTATTTCATCTCACTCTAGGTCAAAACTTGTGTGTTCGTTTCTTACATTAACAATAAATAAGATAACATATTTTCAACTTGCATGCTTTGATTTTTGTAAAATATGATATGATGGGAAGGATGGAAAATACTAGGGATGCACCGAATAGTGATTTTGGCCGAATACCGAATGCCGAATATTCAGCCGACAGGTGAACCGAATACCAAATATTCGGCCAGCCGAATAGTTAACTATTCGGCCGAATACCGAATATTCGGCTTTTCAAATACTTTTTTAATTTCAAAATTTAAAGGTATTAAAATGTTACTTTTTAAAATAGTTTTATTTTAAAAAGTAAAGTAAAGGTTTTCTTTTATTTAATAAAAGAAACTTACATTTTGATAAACAAGAGCTTTTTATAAAAGCATTTAGTATTGAAAAAAATCTGCCTTGAGTTATTTGAGTAGCGCAGTTATGAAACTTTAATTAATAAAATTTTCTACGAATCAAAACAAATATTTTAAAATCAAATAATGAAAAAATGGCCGAAGAAAAATTTTACAGTCTGATAATTGCCCTTTTTAAATAACTCAAAACATATTTTTTTCAATATAAAGTACAAATACTTTCAACTTAATTCTGAATAAAGGTATGTTTGGCTCATAGTTCTTTTCTTATGAATGGTGGTATTTTCCACCCTTCCCATCATATCATATTTTACAGAAATCAAAGCAAGTGAGTTGAAAATATATTATCTTATTTATTATTAATGTAATAAACGAACACACAAGTTTTGACCTAGAGTGAGATGAAATACAATGTACTTATGACACAATAAGTTGATTATGGTTTCATGTAGGGATGGGACGAATATTCGGCCACTATTCGGTATTCGGCCTATTCGGCCCTTTTGCCGAATATTCGGTTGGCCGAATATTGAAGGCTTGTTGACCGAATACTTCGGCCGAACACCTATAGCCGAATATTTAAAGATATCTCGCCGAATATTGCTGAAATCTCGCCGAATAGTGAAAGATGTCTTGCCTAATAAATTTAGGATTTGAAGAATTTCATTTCTTGCAATTTTTTCCTCTAATCCAAATTGGTTACTTCATTTATGAAGACATTCTCATTCTTACTTGCAAAACATACATTTATTCAGATACTAAAAAATATACAGCCTTTCTGTATTGCCTATAAAAATTGGTGATATTTTAGAAAATGCTGCCCAAGTTGGAGATTTAATTGTACAGGAAATGTCTTCATTAGAGAATGGTATGTTACAATTCAAGATATAAAAACACTTATCGGAAAAAAAAGAAACACTACCTTATTTTAAAACACTCGAATATTTATTAATGTCTGCAAATTCCATGCACATGTAAAAAAGGCTCTTATGAAATTCATAACTTATTTTCTGTGAGAAATGAAAAAATTCATTCACTAGGTGTATTAACGAAGATTCATTTTTCAAAATTAAATATTAAATATTACTATTCCAAATACACTGATACATCTGAAAACAGAACTGGTGTCAAACTAGATACACATTAGATGACAACTTGCTTTATGAAGATGGTTTTATAAATATTAAAACAAATTCTAAATGCTGAACAAAATAAATTTTTTATTCTATAGTTTTCACTTTTAAATAATTATTTGCATAATTACTGGCTTAAATATGTAACATTATTATGTCAATACTTTTATAAATACATCCAAAGTAATTCAGACAATACCTGTCATACTTTTAATTTACCTCTTCCTTCATTCATGTTGTTATCAATTTCTGTTTATCCTTTTAATGCTTGTTGAATAAGTGGAATATTGTATGCACCGATTCAAATGTCAAAGATTTTGTTAACATATGCATTCTACTTTAAGCATAACCTTTTGCTTTAACGTAATTTGTAATTTAAAGATTGGCAACTGATTTCCAAACAGTCTCATTCTTACGAATTTGCTTATTATTAGGGACACAAACTCTTAATGATCAAATTTACTTCATTAATGGTTACTTCAGAAAATATTTCATTGAGAATTCTGAGAGAGTGAGAGTAAGGATGTTATTAATTTTGGATGCAAGAAAAAATAAAAGTATCATTTGATAGTAAAAGATTTTGTTAACATTAAAAACATTGTTCATATTTTAATGGAAATATTTTACCATCCTGACTTACTGAAAATCAATTTGATGTACATTAAGATAAAAGAATATAATGCAATTTCATAATTTTTTTGTGTTAAAATAAGTGTTTTAAATTTCAGAATACATTTAAAAGCACATTTAAGAGTAATAATTATTAATGAGTGCCTATTTTTTAAATTATATATAATAAAAAAAATTTTCTTTATTCGAAAAAAAAGTTAGTATTCGGCCGCCGAATATTCGGTATTCGGCCTAAAATTTGGCCCAATATTCGGTATTCGGCCAAATCACTATTCGTCCCATCCCTAGTTTCATGAACAAAAATTGTCTGCCTTGATAGCTATTACTAATCTCAAAAGTTTTTTTCTTCTTTTAAAGAACTTTTATTTGGGGAAAAGCAAGAAACAGATTATTTACTAAACAAAATTTAGAAACTTGTATGAGCACGTAATTTATTCGTAAGGAGAATCCTAATAAATCACCATTTTAATCCTTCTCTTGGTTAATTTTCTTAAGTTATACTTTACGAACAGCAAATAATGTAAAAACATTCTGTTTTATTTAAAAATGATTTTGTTTCTAATTATTTTAAATATAAATTAAAAAATTAACAGTTAAAAGTAGAAATAGTGAAAGGTTTTATTAAGTATTGGATTCGGCCGAATACTTTGATATTCGGGCAGGCCGAATAGTTTCATATTCGACTCAACCGAATAGTTTAGTATTCGGCCTAACCGAATATTCAGTAACATGGCCGAATAGGCCGAATACCGAATAGATACCGAATATTCGGTGCATCCCTAGTAAATACCACCATTCATAAGAAAAGAACTATGAGCCAAACATACCTTTATTCAGAATTAAGTTAAAAGTATTTGTACTTTATATTGAAAAAAATATGGCTTGAGTTATTTAAAAAGGACAATTATCAGACTGTAAAATTTTTCTTCGTCCATTTTTTCATTATTTGATTTTAAAATGTTTGTTTTGATTCGTAGAAAATTTTATTAATTAAAGTTTCATAATTGCACTTCTTAAATAACTCAAGGCAGATTTTTTTCAATACTAAATGCTCTTATAAAAAGCTCTTGTTTATCAAAATGTAAGTTTCTTTTATTAAGTAATAGTTAAAACTGTTTTAAAAAGTAACGTTTTAATACCTTTAAATTTTGAAATATAAAAAGTATTTGGAAAGCCGAATATTCGGTATTCGGCCAAAGAATTAATATTCAGCTAGCCGAATATTCGGTATTCTGTTCACCTGTTGGCCGAATATTCGGCATTCGGCCAAAATCACTATTCCAGGGTTCGCACAGACCTTAAAAGTCCTTATAAACTCCTTATATTTCGATAGTCCTTAATAAGGATCCTTAAAGTCCTTATTTTTTACTGAAAGTCCTTATTTTTTAACATGAGCCTAATATTAACGCGAACCACAAAATGTTTTAAAAAAAATCACCAAACACTCCAGTGGTGATTCCTGTCCGAAATTTCCGAAAATTTGAAATTGGGTTATGAGCTCCGCATAGTTGCCAACTTGTACGGTTTAGCGCGCGAAAAAAGATATAGCGAAGAAATTTAAATTTCGAAAAAGCACACGTTTCGTCAATATTTCGTGGGAAACGACGATTTTTTTCGATGTTTTTATCAACGAACTTTGCAAAAGATCGCTGAAAAACATGAATTTCATGTGTGGATCATGGAAAAAATGGCTATTTTAACAAATATCGCAGACAAAATGCTGATTTCGTCTAAAGACCGCTGGAAAACATCGCTTTCGTCTAAAGATTGCTGATATAACACCGATTTCGTTAAAAGGTCGCGGGAAAAAACGCCGTTTTCGATAAAAATAGCTAGAAATATTTTGTCTAGAGTAACCAACAACTATTTTTAAGCGTTATTTTTTGTATCTAATTAAATGCTTGCAAATGCTTAGATTTAAATTTTGAGCTCAAATTCTAAATCGATGGAGGGGTTAAAAAGCGAAAACTGAACAGTGTTCAGGAGTTAAAATGTTACCCTCCCCACCCCTCGAACACATTTCAAATTTCCGCACTTAATTACTCAAAACGATGCAGATTTTGAGCTCAAAATTTAAGTTTGAACTTTTACAAGCATTTAATTAGATACAAAAAATAACGGTTAAAAATAGTTGTTGATTACTCCAAAGTTTAAGGCGCCCTCTAATGGTATTTTTTAAAATTAATCTTTAAAATTTATTTTCAAGGAAATATTGACATAAAGAATAGTTTTAGCGAAAACGGCAAACGAATCGAACAATTTTTCTGTTTTTTATAATCATTTGAAATTTGAATCTCCCCACCCCCATTGAACACAGTTCAGTTTGCGCTACTTAACCACTCCCAACGATTCAGATTTTCATCTCGAAATTTAAGTTTATGTCTAAGCTTCTAAAAAATTTTATGAGATGCGAAAAATAATGGTAAAATATAGTTGTACATTACTCCAAAGTCTAAAGCGCCCTCTATCGGCATTTTTTGAAATTTATCTTTATAATTCATTTTCAATAAAATACCGACATAAAGAATAGTTTTAGTGAAAACCGTAAATCAATCGAAATTATAATTCTTCCGTTTTTATAATCATTTGAATTTAAAACCCTCTGAACACAGTTAAGTTTGTGCTACTTAACTGCTTCTAATTATTCAGATTTTGAGCTCAAAATTTAAGTTTAAGTCTAAGTTTACAAAACCTTTAATGAGATGCAAAAAATAACGGTAAAAAATAGTTGTTCGTTATTCTAAAGTCTAAAGCGCCCTCTATCATCATTTTTTGAAATTTATCTTTATAATTTATTTTCAAGACAATACTGACATAAAGAATGATTTTAATGAAAACCGCAAACAAATCGACCAATTTTTCTGTTTTTCATAATCATTTGAATTTTTGGACCCTAAACTTTAATGGCGCCTATCTCCTTCGGAAGACTTTGGGACCCTTGGTTTCCCATTTAAATAGTGTTTGTCTTGATGTGTACTATCACCCCTTAAAGTTTGGACCATGAATTTAGAAACACCCTGTATATTGTTTTCGACTAAACGTACATTTTTCCAATCAAACGGGAATTTTTCCGACTGACTTTTCCATTTTTCCAATTTACAAGTCCTTATAGATAAATACCATTTTTCCAACTAAACATACATTTTTTCCTATCTTACGGGAATTTTTCCAATTCATTTTTTTGTTTCTCCAATTTGTAAGTCATTATAATAAATAACTTTTTTTCGACTAAACGAATATTTTTCCAATTTGTAAGTCTTTATATGAAAATACCATTTTTAAGACAACACATACATTTTCCCCGTCAAACGGGATTTTTTCCGAATGATTTTTTTTCGTTTTTCCAATTTCTAAGTCTTTATAGTAAATAACATTTTTCCGACTAAACGGACATTTTACAGACTGATTTTTTTCGTTTTTCCGATTTATAAATTTTTACAGATAAATACCATTTTTTTTCCAGCTGAGTGCATTGTTTTACCGATAAACACAAAATTTTCCGACTGATTTTCTCAAAGGGGGGCTGCAAATTTCCTTAATAATTTTTCACCATGCATACATTAAATAATTCAAAATATAACTTGAATGGCATATCAGTTAAATGTAAAGAACAACTTTTATGAAAATCTCAAAAACATAACTTGAAAATTCTAAAAATTATCATCGATAACTCAATCGAATAAACTCAAACTCTGTTGTTCCCCAAAAGAAGCAAAAAGATGAGGGGACGTATTTATATATCCATTGATTAGTGTCAATACAGTATACATAATATTATATGAACTACTACATTTGAATACAACCCCTCATCTTTTTGGGAACAATGGGTTTTGAGCTTATTCCATCGACGATAATTTTCAGAATTTTCAAGTTATGCTTTTGAGACTTTCACAAAAGTTGCTTTATACATTTGGCTAACACATTACACAAATTATATTTTGATTGCTTTCACGCATGCACAATACAAAATTATTTAGTAAACCTGCTCATTATTCATATAATCTTTATTATTTTTTCATTCTGATTACAGGGTATTGTGTACAATGTGGTTTGCTGTAATTTCTGAAAATAACATTTTTTTATGTTAAGTACTCTGCAAATTGTAAGCAAAAAACTTGGCAAAGTTTGGGACTATTTTTACTAAAACCTTAATTTGTCTACAAGTATACATGCTATCCTCATAAAAATGAACACAGTTTCTTACAATAAGTTATTTAATCATGATTTACAGTTTGAACGCTTTTGCTATATTAGTTTTGACAGGGTTATCCAAAAAACATTTTCTTTTTCAATTTGTTAACACTCCCCTATGGGGTTTCAAGAAAAAATCTTTGCGGAGATGTATGACCTGTACTATTCTGTTTACACAGCTGGAGTTTCAGAATTGACTTTTTCAGTTTTATATCAATTCCATATATATTCTAATTTGTAATTTTTGTTAATATTACTGAATTCGTGTTTTTTTTTTTTTTTTTTTTTTTTTTTCATGAAAGATGAGTTAATTTAATTCTGAAAAAATTCAAGATATTGCTGATATTATTGGTAATCAGAGTCCTGTATATTTAAATATTAATCAAACTTTTTTGGTTATTAAGTCTGGCTAAACCTGGAATAAAACTTCCTTATTTTATAAATTTGATGTAAATTAGTAATGTACTTTATGAGGTAAGTTTCACTGAATAATTTAGGAAAAATACATTTCATCTTTATAATGAATATTTAATCACACATTATTCATTATTACTAAGTCTACCTTTGCTTTTAAATTTTTAATAATTAAAAAAATTATCTACATTTTTACTATTTTAGTTTATAAATTATTTTAATATTTTATTTATAATTTATTTTAATATTTTATTATATTATAAGCATTTATTATAGTTTCAGTTGCATTATTCACTGGATTCAAATTATGGTTTTAAAAATGTAAACAAAACAATGACCAGAAATCTTCTGGTCTCAAGTGGTGCAGATTTGAGGGAGTCTACTGTATATTCAAAATTTGCAGAGTATTACAGGATACGATTTTTAAAATATAATTTATTACAGTATTCAAAACAGAACAGAAGAACTGCATTACAATAATATTATGACATTTCTATAACTTACATTTATTGCTCAGATGTATTATTTTCATTAACTTTACTTACAGTTATAGGAATATTTAAATGAACCTTTTTTATGTGTAACTTCTTACTCTGATTCTTACTGAAAGATTTTTCACAATATTCACATGAAAAAGGTTTCTCTCCAGTGTGACTGCGCAGGTGCCGGTCAAATTTAGATTTTTTAAATAATATTTTTCCACACGTGTCGCAGGAAAAATGTTTTTCTCCCGAAGAGTGCACAGTAACATAATGTCTTTTTAAATTGATTTCACCTAAAACTTCTTCATTGCATAGTTCACAAGTAAATCTTTTTAAATTCTTCCTAGCTGAAGATTTATTAGTTGAAGATTTTCGGGGACGAGGTGGATACTTTCTTCGTAAACCCAAGTGTCCAAGCATATGATTATTTAAACTTGTTTTAGTGCTGAAGTTCTTACCACAAGTTTTGCACGGAAATGGTTTTTCCCCATTATGTAAACGCAAATGATATGACAATGTGCTTTGATACAGAAAACCTTTACCGCATACTTCACAAACATACTTTTTATTTACAGAATGGACATTAGCAAGATGAACTTTCAAGTACTCATAAATA
This sequence comes from Maratus speculifer, assembly GCA_964019185.1. Classification (NCBI taxonomy): domain Eukaryota; kingdom Metazoa; phylum Arthropoda; class Arachnida; order Araneae; family Salticidae; genus Maratus; species Maratus speculifer. Next base: position 75,018,368 of record OZ025301.1, on the reverse strand, counting down.
GAAAATGTTTTTCCACAAACATTGCAGAGATAAGGCCTTTTACCAGAATGTGTAGCGCGATGACGATTCATGTGTTGCCTACAGTTAAATTTCTGATGACATATATCACAGGAATAAGGTCTCACTCCTTTATGGACATTAGTATGATGCATTTTGAGAAGAAATTTTGTAAAATATGCTTTTCCACATGCTTCACACACAAAACGTTTCTCTCCATGATAGACACGGTGCTTAAATAATGATGATTTATGAGAAAATCTTTTTTCACATATCTCACAAACAAATGGTTTTTCTCCATTGTGCACAGCAGCATGTAGACGTAAAAATCGCTCAATGTGGAAAGTTTTGTGGCAAATTTCACATTCAAATTGTTTTTTATGAGAAACAGAATGTTCTTCTAATAAAGACTTCTCTGAAAATGTTAACTGGCAAACATTACACTCAAAGCATTTCACTACAGCATGCACGTGAATATGATTGAACAACAGATCTTTAGTAGAAAACTTTTTTTGGCAAATTTCACAAGCATACATTTTGTCATGAATTTTCATATGTTCTTTTAAAATAGCTTTGGTTGAGAATTTTTTCTGACAAGTTTCACAAGTAAATTTCTTTTCTGAGTGAACACGCATAATGTGCCTTTGTACACGACATTTCATTGGATACGGTTTTTTGCAGTAGCCACATAAGAAAACTTTTTTGCAATTTTTATGTACATGAGAATGCTCCTTTAACTCGCATTTTTTAGAAAACTTTTCTGGACAAAATTTGCAAGCATAAAACTGGGAGTTTTTTTTATTATTATTTAAAGACAACTTTCTATTAGATTTGTTATGTGATGTGCCAGGTGTATTAAAATTCTCATCGATTTTAAGTTGTTCATTAGATGTTTCATGTAATGCATCAGATGTATTAATATTCCTACATTCATTTCCTACATTCTTCACAGCAACTTCTTCACTGCTATGCTTTATAAGATGCTTATCTAAAGTAGATTTTTCCAGAAACTTTTCTTTGCATATATTACAATCAAATGTTGTTTCTGCTTTATGCAGCTGAAGATGGTCATCTAAAGCAGATGAATTGTCAAACAATTTCTGACACACAGCACAACCAAATATTGTTTTAATATAATGTGTTTCAAGATGACTATCTAAAGCATTTTTTTCAGAAAATTTTAAATTACACACACAACAAGTAAATACCGCTTTATCATTTAGTGACACCAGAGGAAGCTCGTGTGAAATAGTTTTTTCTGAAAATTCTTGACATTCACTATGTACCATTTGATTATTATGAGTTTTTTTGTCATCTGAGGTATCTTTTTTAATTGAATCTTCTTGACAGTAATCATTTGATGTGTCTTTCTGGTGGGTCAAAATGTGCTCAACTAAGAAATTTTTTTCTGCAAACTTTTTATCACACAATTCACATTGAAATTCTATTTTATTGCTATCAGATTTAGAATATTTTTTGGCAATATCAATTTCATTGGAATTATTTACTTTGATATCACAAATTTCATCTTGAACATAATCATCTAAAATAATTTGTTCAGAAATTTTTTCATTAACAAGACTTTGGTCAGATTCCTTAGATTTTTTATCTGAGTAAGATACTTTTGAAGGGTATTCCAAAATTACTGAACTTTCATTGTCATGTATATCAAGGTGTTTCTTAAAGTTATTTTTATCAAAAAATTCCTTTTTACAAACATCACACACAAAAGTGTTTCCAATATTGTGGATTTTGAGGTGGTCATCTAAATTAAAAATATGAGCAAATCCTATTTGACAAATATCACAATCAAAGGAGTTTTCTACTAAATGCGTAATAGAATGAATGTGAAACAAAACTTTTGAATAAAATTTTTTGGAACACAAATCGCAAAAAAACTGCTTATGCTTATTTCTGTCAGACATTTCCAATATTATCCAAGATTCTTCACACATGACTGTCTTGCCTCTTCTTTCAAACAAGTAAGAATCGTGCGTCTTCAAAATAATTCCTTCAAAAAAAGTAATGATAATCAATAAACAGCAAGAGAATAAACTGTCTATTATATTGTAAATAACTATTTTGAAATTCTAAACATTTAAAATGTTTTTTCTTCTTCTAAGTAAAAAATTTTAATTCAAGGAGTCAAGGTAAACAAACTAGTTTTGATGAGTGTTGCAAAGTTTACATAAACCTTTTAGGAAATACTTCAAAAGGGAAATTTAATAATTTAATGGTTCAAAATGCATTTTCAGTCATTCACATGAATATAATTTACTTGGAAATTTGCAATGAGTCTTGTATTTCAATTTCAATGTCATTAATGTTCACTATAAATAATTTAAAACAAATTACTATATTTTAAAATATATAATACTTTGCAAATTCAGAAGAATAATGGAATGAAGCTATTCTTATCTTATTAGGATTTGTAAATACAGTAATCTTTATAGCACAAATCTAAAAGTACAAGATTTGCATTATATTGAACACATTTCAAAAATCATTAAAATTACCTTCATAAATATGATTAAATATATCTGAAAACTGAAACATATGAATATATGGTAAAGGATCTTTATGTCTCATTCCTTGGGACCATAAGTTGTGTAGATTATATAAATCTTTAAATAATGGTAATTATGTTGTACATTATTAAATCAGATTTTTTTCAGATTTTTTTTTTTAAGGCAGGATGCTTGTAGTAGAAAAAAGGCTTTTTTAGACTCATATGGACAATACTTAACAGGATTCTCTATTATATGCTGATACTTAAAGCTGCCAACCTTTGAAAATGAGAAATTGTAGTACACAAAATTCAAATTAATCTGGAGGTTGGTTGGTTGTTTTTTCATGTTTCAGGGACATTTTTTGACATTCGTAAAAAGAATAAAATTTCATTCTTTCAATTCAATAAAGTAATTTTTTTCCTCTCAAAATTTTTATAAGATTTTTAGAACTTCTTTTGAAATGTTTTGAAATTTGTAAAAAGAGCCTGGTTCCTATTTTTTAGCCGAAAGCAGTAAATTTTCATAAAATTTACGATTATTTAATGATATTCATGTTTTTTTCCCTCATAATCTTAATTAATATTTTTCTATCACAACTCTTTTTCGAAATCTGCACTTTCATTTCAAACTTTTAACAGAATTTGTACTTTTTACCACAATCGTTTGACGCATTTTGTCTTTTACACGATCCGTGCATGGCACGAGACATAGCAAAACTTGTGTTTTCATTCTGTGATCTTTCAATGAAATATGCATTTTTTTTAGTGACCATTCAATGAAATATGAATTTTCTTACAGATCTTACGGAGAGCTATGCACTTCCTTACTGATTTTTCAATGAAATACTAATTTTCTTATTGACCTTTCGATGAAATATTAATTTTCTTACTGATCTTTCAATGAAATATTAATTTTCTTACTGATTTGACAAAATTTACTTATTTTTCAGGGGGCTACAGAAATGATGAAAAAAAGCTCCCTGATTTTCCCCCGATTATTTGTATCAGATTTCCCTGATTTTTATTATTAAAGAACATATATGGCATTTCTTTAACACATGCTGCTTGCTCGTATAACACACTTATCCAGCTTGCAAATATCTCTTTTAAGAGGAAAAAATAAAAATTGCTCAGTATTTAATTAGCAGAAGTGCCAAGTATTACAAATTTATCCATAATTATTAGTGATACGCAACAAAAGTTAAGGCATTACAGGCACTATATAAAAAAAATTGCTAATTTCGTCAAAGGATTGCTTGAAATAACGAAAATTTCAACATAAAATCATGGAGAAAACTCAAAATTTTGTCAAAAGATCACATAAAAATGCTCATTTCTTCAAAGTTTTGGGGAAAAAAGTGCACAAATTTAGCCAAAAGATTGCAGAAAAGTGTAAAATTAGACCTAAAGATTGTGTAAAAAATAAAAGTTTCATGAAAAGTTCACATAAAAGCAAGAATTTAGCCTAAAAATTGTGAAAAACATACAAATTTCACCTAAAAATCATAAAAAGCACACAAATCTCATCTAAACATCATGGAAAAAATTTCGTTTTTCCATGATGCCTATTATAAAATGCTTCATTTATGCCTATTATAAAATGCTTAAGAAAAATAAATAAATAAATAAATAAATAAAAAATGTGCAAATTAAAGAAAATACATGTTTGTTTGTTTTTTTTCGTATACTGCTTTCTTGTATAACACACTTACCCAGCTTGCAAATATCCCTTTCAGGAGAAATAAACAAAAATCGCTCAGTATTTAATTAGCAGAGGTGCCAAGTATTACAGTTTATGTGCAATTATTACTAATACGCAATAAAACTTAAGGCCTTACGGGCATCGTATAAAAAAATTGCTAATTTTGTCAAGGGATTGCTTGAAATAACTCAAATTTTGACATAGGATTGCAGAAAAGACAAAATTTTGTCAAAAAACCACATAAAAAACTCATTTCTTCAAAAGTTTCGCAAAAAAAAAAAAAAAAAAAAAAAAAAAAAAAAGGCACAAATTTAGTTAAAAGATTGCAGAAAAGTGTGAAATTAGACCTAAACACTATGTAAAAAATACAAATTTCATTCAAGTTTTGCGTAAAGAAATGCAAATTTTATGAAAGATTCTGTGTAAAAGCAAGAATTTTGCCTAAAATCATAAAAAACATGCAAATTTCATCTAAAGTCTCCAAAAAATACACAAATTTCATCTTAATATCAAGAAAAACGCACACATCTCGTTTAAAGATCACAAAAAATGCACAAAATGCTTAAAAAACACAAAAAAGTTCGAATTTCGTCAAAAAATCACGAAAAACATGCAAATTTCATCAAATGATCGTAAAAAATGTTTGAATTTTGTAAAGAAATTGCGAAAAACGCACAAATTTCATATAAAAAAAACCCACAAAAACATACAGATTTCCTAAAAAATCGTGTAAATTTTGTCAAGAACTCACAAAAAAGTGTACATCTTGTTAAGAAATCTCAAAAAATTTCTTCAAAAAATTGCTAAAATTGACAAATTTCGTCAAAAGATCACAAAGGAACTAACATTTAAAAATTTGGGTTTATATAGCACAATCACATTTTATTATTGGTTTAATGTAGTCTATTTGGCAATGAATCAATGTTGTTGGTAAGGTGAAAACAGAAATATTTTCGCATAGAAAAAAAAGTTCCCTGATTTTTGAGTATTTTTTATAAAGTTCCCTGATATTTCCCTGATTTTTCCAGATTGCTAAACTTCCCTGATTTTTCCCCGATTCCATGATTTCCAGAACCTGTAGCCACCCTGTTTTTAGATGAAATCTATGCTATTTTTTTTTAAGGAAATTCACATTTTCTTTCTGTAATATTTTGACAATTTTTACTGAGATTCTTTGACAAAACTGATTTATTTTATGCAGTCACATTACAACACATCGAATAGATTTGTCAAAATTTCATTAAAGAAAAAAATTCACAAACTTTTAAAATATGTGCAAAGAAGAATCATAGATCTGTGGAAGAATTTGCAGGAATAAAAATACTGCACAGCATTTTTAATTATGCAGGACTTTCCTTTTCTAAGAACAAATTGTACAATACCACATAATATTTCAAACTCTGACCTCAAGAAACTTAAAATGGTGTCTCTGTTTCTAAAGAGGGGAACATCAGTATAAATATTTACAAATGCATGATTCACTCATGGTTAATACCCATTAAGAGGGTTTTACTTTAAAAAGTTTGTTTTACAGCCCAGATTTATCAGACTAGTGGCCAATTTTTTACAATTTTCAGAACCTAATACACTAAAATTTAGGAAATTTTGGAACAGAACCACACTTGAAAAATATGCTGCATGGAATAAAAATCATAACTGGAAAACAAAATTATGTTTGTGGATTTTTTTTTCTTATTTTTTCCCAAATCACATAGTTTGTAACCTATTATTGTAACATCACAGTTTATATGTCCAAATCGTAACAACTAGAATTTTTTCATAGCATTTGGCAGGTATTTATACTAAATATAGTAATGGATTTCCATTTTCAAGCATGTTTTTAATACTTTCTAACAAAGTTAAAAAGTGTATATGCTTTCAGTTTGTCTGGCCACACTCTAATTCTTCTAAATATACACAGGTTGACATTAATTTTTGGATGTTATTCATGTTTACCTTAGCATGAACCCTATTGAAAATGGAGTTTCTACCATGATTAGTTTATTTACAGGGATAGTCAAAAGTTTTTCATTACACTATGGCTTATGGAAAATAATCGTTTGAAATGAATTTTAAAGATGTTACACCCTGTCAAACGTAATCAAATTTACATGCATCTACAAAGTGCATTAAAATATGCATTTTGTAAAGTATGCAGTGGAAATAATCGCTATTGAAATGAAAAAAACTTCTTTAAACACCATAAAATAAGTTAACTGCGCAAGGCCTTTCGAAAGAACTTAGTCTTTCTTCGTCAGGCGCAAAAAACACATACATTACAATACAATTTCATACATTACAATTTTATACATTACAATTTTATACATTAATAATCGCTATTATTCATTTACAGAGACACAAAAGAATTCCATTACATAATAATTAAGCAGAGAATTGTTTGCGACATATTTTAATTATAATAAGCGATTTCATGTATAATCAAGTGATATGTGTCGCTGAGGCTTAATATGAAATGTATACATTTTACATAATGTGTATAAATGCTGATAGTTACACAATTTTGATATACAGCGTTACACAAAAGATCTCGGAAAGTTTACTGAATACGAGTGTAATTTACATAAAATACGTTTCTTAAATAAGTTATGGATTTTTACGTTGAACTGCATTCAGTTTACTAAGAAATGTTTGTAAAATATAGATAAAATGATATACAGGATCACACAAAGAACAGGATACACGATCGCTTTTGGTTGATAATTTCTCGAAATGTGATTTAAGTAGTTTAAAGAGTATTTTTGTTTAAGCTAAGTTTTAGCATAATACATTTATGTACTGAAGGCACTAGGTAAATTACAGGACTGAAAAAAAGGTATTCAAGTGTGATTGTTTCCATCTATTAAATATAAATTGCTAAAAGAAAAATTTCAACCAGTTAGGCATTTTCTTGCTAAACTATATTTCCCCATTAAATAGTTTATATATCAACCGAAAGATCAAATTCAGAGCTGTTCAAAAGTATTGTAATACATATTTGACTATGGACAGTAAAACCTTATTTCCCTGGATAATGTTTTGTTAAAGATTTCAAAAAGTGCTGGAAAATGTTTCATAATGCATAATGTTTCTTAATGCATTATTTTTTTTATTTGTTTTTTCATTTATCTATTCATTTTTAGTAATCAAATGTGTATTCAAAAGCAAGCATTTTAACATATTTTTTAAAATAGCTCAATCACAGATTTTATTCATGTACAGCAATGCCGCAGATGTGCGATTCTACAGCACATAAATTACACAAAAAATTGGCAATGGGATGCAAAAAAGCTCTTACGCATCCTGTGGGACGCATAATTTTGTTAAAAAATCCAGAAAAAATGGCAAATTTTGTTAAAAAATTATGAAATAACTAAACTACTAATTTTCGGCAAATTTCCTCAAAAAATTCACATAAAAATGGCTAATTTTGTCACAAAGTCCTGAAAAAAAAAGGCAGATTTCTTCAAAAAATCATGAAAAAACCCACAAATTTCATCCAAAAAGCACAATAAAATGGCAATTTGGTCAAGTTTTCTAAAAAATGGCAAATTTCGCAAAAAAATAGGAAAATGGCAACTTTTGAAAAAAAAAAAAAAAAAAGGCGATAAAATGTCAAATTTTGTTCAAATTCATGATAGAGCGAAAAATTCTGTCAAAAACTTTGCAGAAAATGGCAAATTTCATCCAAAAATTGCAATAAAATGGAAAATTTTGTCAAATGATTTGCGAAAAAAGGCAACATTCGCCAAAAGAGCACGATAAAACAGCAGATTTCGTCCATAAAATTGCAGGAAAAAAGGCAAATTTCGTCAAAATTTCATAAAAAATACAATTTTCATCAAAAGATTGTGAAAAACGACAAATTTCGTCAAAAGGGCACAAAAAAATACTGCCAGAAGTGAATTTTTTTGTTCTAAAAACTAATTTTCCTGCTTCATTCATTCTTTTTTTCTTTTTTTTTTCTGCTGCAAAAAGCAGATTTTCCTGTTTCACAATCACAACCCGTTTTTGACTGCTCCAAATTTTCTAAAAGTGACTCCTAAAAGCACCCGCTCATTAAACAAAAAGAGCCCTTTATTCAACAAAAGTATTGTTTTGTTAAAAAGAAAAAAAAAAAAAAAAAAAAGAGGTCTTTTTTAATAATTTTGCCTTGTCCCATTTCATAAGAAATGCGAACAATAGTGATACTTGTTATTTTCTAGGCTTAAATAAGCATTATTTCTTAATTAAATTTGTACCTTGCACATTTATTTTTAAAAAAAATAAAAAAAAATTCTTTTAATAATAAAAAAAAAAAAAAAAAAATATTGGTTTTATGTTATTTGTTACTATTAAAACAGTTATTGCATTTCATTTTTTATCTAAAAATATTATTAGTGGGGACCCATTTTGGTAAAAAAAGGACCTAGAATTTTAGAAGTCATGGGTCCAGGGGTGATTCTGGATGAAATTTTTTTTTCGGAAATTCGCATCGCATTTTCGGAAATCGGCGTGTGTGTGTGTGTGTGGGGGGGGGGGGGGTTGTGAGTTCTCTCCCCCCCCCCTCCAGCGATCTTCGGACAAAATCGGCGTTTTCCCGCTATCTTGAGACGAAATCAGCAATATTTTAGCAAAATCGGCGATTTTTCCGCGATCTTTTAATGAAATTGGCGTTTTCCCATGTTTTTTTTTAAATGAAATCGGCGTTTTTTCGACGATCTTTAGACAAAATTTGCTTTTGTACGCGATTTTTTCTCTAAAACGGCACTTTATTCCCGCGATCTTTTGACGAAATCGGCATTTTTCCCGTGATCTTTTGATGAAATCGGCGTATTTTTTCAAATATTCTTTTGACAAAATATTTTTAAGCGATCTTTTATCGAAAACGGCGTTTTTTCCCGCGATCTTTTAACGAAATCTTTAGACGAAATCGGCTTTTTCTCGCTGTCTTCAGAAGAAATCAGTGTTTTTATCTGCGATATTTGGAGAAATTGCCGCTTTTTCCGCGATCCGCACAGGAAATTTGCGTTTTTCATCGATCTTTTGACAAAGTTCGTTTACAAAAACATTGATGAAATCGTCGTTTTTCCACGAAATATTGACAAAATGTATGCTATTTCGGCGATCCTATCACGAAATTTGCATTTCTACGCAATTGTTTTTTCCGTGCGCAAAACCGTACAAGTTGCCAACTATGCGGAACTGATAACCCAATTTCAAATTTTCGGAAGAGAATGCCTTAAATTTTCGGAAATTTCGGACGAGAATCACCCCTGCATGGGTCTTGGGGGAACCCAGGATATTTCAAGTCCAGCGGCATCACTGATGTATTAACAATGGATATTGACCTTTTTCCCCCCGGGTACTAATGATTAGAATGAAGTTAAATAAAACAAATGAAATTCAAAAATACATATTTAAAAAGTATTAATTATAAACTTTATTTAAAGTTAATCCGATTCTAACAAACTCTGAAATTCAATTATTGAAAGTCTACAATTATACACTATATGGCCATTGATTATTGGACACTTGCGATTTTAGACATTTTGTTAAATATCTAGAAAAATACATGAGGAATCATCTCTAAACTCTTAGTGTATAAATATAATAGTATAAGTCATACATCTCCAAGAAGATTTTTTCCCGAAACTCCACAGGGGACTGTCAACAAATTAAAAAAGAATGAATATCTTTTGAATAACCCTGTCAAAACTAATGTAGCAAAAGCGCTCAAACTCTAGATTATGATTGAATGCCTTATTGTAATACACTGTGTTCATTTTTATGCAAATAGCATGCATACTCGCAGAGTAATTAAAGTTTTTATAAAAATGGTCCCAAATTTTTCCTTATAATTTTCAGAGTTCTTAATATAAAATATTATGTTTTTCAGAAAATATGACAAACAACATTGCACACAGTACCCTGTAATCAGAAATAAAAAATAATGAAAATTGTATACAAAATGAGTTGGTTTACTAAATAATTTTTTACTGTGCATGCGTCAACGATATCAAAATTTCATTTGCATATTATATGTTAGCTAAATGTATAGAGCAACTTTTGTGAAAGTCACAAAATCATAACTTAAAAATTCTGAAAATAATCGTCAATTGAATAAGTTGAAAATCTATTATTCTCAAAATGAAGCAAAAACAAGAGGGGTTGTATCCATATATTTGTAGCGACGTTTATTTTCCTGATCTGAAAAATGGAAATTGAATCATAGTTCAGTTCAGTCTTGTAGCGGAAAGTGAATGGAGCGGGACAAGAACATTTCAAAGTTTTGGCGGATAGCAAATGGAATGGGACATTGGCATACTCTGGTTTGGCGTCCTCCTGCCCTGTGTGGCATGCTTTTGGCGAGAATGCAGATGGGCTGGAGAACTCAGTGGAGACTTCATCGATGAAGCGTCGTGTTGTTAACGGCTGTGGATCGGTCATCAAATATAATATTTAATATGTTTAATTTACAATATGTTATTTATACAATTGAGTTTTTTATATGTTAATAAAGATTTATTTTGTTAAAAAGGAAATGAGTAATCACAGCTCACCTACAACTCACAACATATTTATTGATTAGTGTCAATATAGAATACACAATACGGGATGTACTACTACATTTGGATAAAATCCCTCATTTGTTTGCTTCATTTTGGAAACAACGGATTTTGTCCTTTTTCTATAGATGATTACTTTCAAAATTTTCAAGCTATGATTTTGCGACTTTTACAAAAGTTGCTCTATACATTTAGCTAACATAATATGCAAATGAAATTTTGATATCTTTGACGCATGCGCAGTAAAAAATTATTTAGTAAACCTACTCATTTTTCATACATTTTTTATTATTTTTTAATTCTGATTACAGAGTACTGTGTACAATGTTGTTTGTCATATTTTCTGAAAAAAATATTATTTTATATTAAGAACTCTGAAAATTATAAGGGAAAAACTTGGAAAAATTTGAGACCATTTTTATAAAAACCTTAATTTCTCTGCGAGTATGCATGTTATTTGCATAAAAATGAACACGGTGTATTACAATAAGGCATTCAATCACAATCTAGAGTTTGAGTGCTTTTGCTACATTAGTTTTGACAGGGTTATTCAAAAGATATTCTTTTTTAATTTGTTGACAGTCCCCTATGAAAGTTCGATAAAAAATCTTCATGGAGATGTATGGCGTATACTGTTTTATTTATACACTAAGAGTTTCGAAATGATTCCTCATGTATTTTTCTAGATATTTAGTAAAATGTCTAAAATCGCAAGTGTCCAATAATCAATGGCCATATAGTGTATATCTAATACATGTTATTGTTAATGTGGGAAAAGTAAATATGTGTACAATAGATTCCCTTAAATCTGCACAGCTTGGGACCAGAGGTTGTACGAATTTTAGAATTTTGCAGATTTTTGGTGATTGCTTGGCTTACATTTTTTATACATTAATTTGAATGCAATTAATAATGCAATCAAAATTATAATGAATGTTTGCAATATATTACTTTACTTTTGTATCATTATTTTACGTAGAATTAAATTTTGTGCTGAATTTTCCATTTAAGCCATGTCAATCACCACTGACTGATCGTCTAAAATCAAAATGTGATATAAAACTTAAAAAATCATATTTTTAAGTAATTACTGAAAATTTAATGAACTTGCAATTAACGTTTATATTTATTACATTATTGTACTTTCTTAGTAATTACTTAAAACTTAAAACAATATAAATTTTTAAGTCTAGATATAAAAGGTGCTAATAATATATATATATATATATACACACAATCGCACCTTTTCCATTCAATCATTGATATTGGCGACTTAAGGCTCCTGTCCCTGAGAATGAAGACATTCACAAGCTAATGTTATTCCTATAGGAATAATCCGATTCTAACAAACTCTGAAATGAGGTTATTTTTTTAATAACTCGTTCGCATTTCGTAATTTATAAACATTTTTTCAAAAATTGGAAAGCTTGAGGTTCCTCTCCTCATCGCTCCTTTTTTACTTTTTCGATTTTGGTTGCTTTTTTTTTTTTTTTTTTTTTTTTTTGTGACGTTTTTAGTTTTGGAAAGGGTTTTGGAAGTGAAATTAACTTTATAAAAAATTTCTGCAGCCAAATTTGAAAAAGTGAAAAAGGTAGAGGATCTCGCTTACCTAATGCAAAAACAAATTACAGTGAAACCCTGATATATCGTTCCCGCATCCATCGTTTTCCCGCATTGATCATTTTATTTTTACGGTCCCTGCACAAATTATATTGAAATAATGTTAAGAAACTCGCATTCATCGTTCTTCAAAAAGTCCTTTTCCCGATTTCATCGTTGTAAAAGTTTTCTTCTCACCGAAATGAAATTGAAAGTCTTGCGAATTCCTATGAAATACAAACTGGAATTACATCTTTTATCCTAAAAAAAGTCATTTGAGTTGTTTGTGTTGATAATGATAACACTAATGCGATGAAGAATGGTTGTAAATAGCAGAGGATGCGATTATGTTTCCACTGATCAATAAAGGGCAAAATTAGCACTAGCCACAGGGCCAGTAAATAAGAAAAAGTGGCCAGTGAAAAATTTTCTATCAGCGGCCACCTTGTGGCCACTTTTTTTACAAGGAGAAAATACAATTTACTTACATTTCATAAACAATTCTACTTTTTTAGGTTACAATATAGTTATATTAGCATATTTATTTGTGCTATTCAGTCTTACATTAATACTTATAGAAATTTTAACTAATTAGTATTTTAAAGTAAAAAAGTGCCACTAGTTTAAACATAGTGGCCACTTGAAAAATTAGTCCCAGTGGCCAATGGCCGCTAAAGAAATTTCCCAATTTTGCCTTATACTGATCAAGATTTTGCGACATGTGGTGTCGTAAACTTAGAAGAAATGTTTGATAATGTAAAAAATCAAAATAATTGAGAAGAAGCAGAGATAACGCTCATGCCGATGAAGCTAAACCATCATAATTCTAAATCTGTCTGATGCAATTACGACTTTTGAAACTGTATGAACTTTTATATACGCATATTAAATTACAGAAAATGATCAGAAAAGTGTTGTATATCTTGAAAATTTATTTATTGACTTTAAATAAAAGAACAGAAAAACAAAAAAAATATTGATTTTTTTAAAAATAAATATCAATTTTCTGTAACTTCGATTTATTTCTTTTACAGTTTAGTAAGCAACAAATTAGTATTTATTAGTACATTGTATACATTCCATGCATTAGTAAGGCATAATTATTGTGTTTTTTCGTATTTTGAAGTTAATCCACATTCATCGTTTTCCCGCATTCATCGTTTTTTTCTCCGTACCCCTTGAAAAACGATGGATCGGGGTTCTACTGTATTTAAAAATGTCAAAATGCAAATGGGTTGTTAGAAAATAACAAATAGCATTAATTTGCACATATCTTTGCAACAAGGGACATTTGCCAATGGCAACAATAAAGTCAATCAAATTTTCAGTATTGCTTTCCAAGTGACGAATGCTACTTGTCTTATATTGTACAAGTGAATACAATTGATATTTTGAAATATTAAAATATATAAATCATATCGACTTAGTTTAAAAGTAAATTTAAGAGTTTATCAACTTTATTTTTGAAGATTTAGGTATTTTGTATGCACAGTTAAAAACTGAATAGTATTGGCAATTGATACACATTTGAAATGGAATAATTTTTTCAAACTCAATAATATAGGTAAAGCAATATACTTTAAAAAATCCCCTTTAATTTTCATTAAATTTTTTTGTGAAAAGAAAAATTTTAAGTAAATATTTTAAGAATAGAAATTTCTTTAAAAAGATTTTATTAAAGCATTCAATAAAGTACATAATAGGGAGAAGAAAAAAAAATAGAATGCCATAATTTTACACAAGCTTTAAAAAATATACTTAAAGTTCATATGGATCTTTTCTTTTACGTCTACGAATAGGTATAGGTAAATTCAAATGAATTTTATTTATGTGTAACTTCATATTATAACTGTTAGCAAAAAGCTTCCCGCAATGTTCACATGAAAAGGGTTTCTCTCCAGTGTGAAAACGCAAGTGATACTCATATTTATATTTCTCAAAAAATCCTTTTCCACATGTATTGCATTGATAAGGTTTTTCACCTGAATAATGCATTCTAAGATAATGTAATTTTAAACTGACTTTAGTAGCAACTTCTTTATTGCATACCTCACAAATAAATTTTACCCCAGGCTGAACTTGAGGTTTATATTTAGTTTTAGTACCAGATTTACTCTGATATCTAGGTAAACCCAAGTGAAAACGTCTATGGGTGTTTAAAAGTGTTTTAGTCATGAAACCTTTTCCACAAGTTTCACAAAGGTATGGTCTTTCCCCTGTATGTTTACGTAAGTGAACTAACAGTGAACTTGGATAGACATAGCCTTTACCACATACTTCACACACATGCTTTCTACCTTGATTATGGATAGAGGCAAGATGAAACTGCATATAAGAAGAATTTGCAAATGATTTTCCACAAACATTGCATAGGTAAGGTTTTTCACCACTATGAAGACGACGATGACGTTGCATGTTATTCCTAGAACAAAATCGTTTCTGACATATGTCACAGGGATAAGGTTTCACACCGTTATGGGTATTGAGATGCGTGTTAAGTTGAGACTTTGTATAATAGGCTTTCCCACATGCATCACACACAAAGCGTCTCTCGCCAGTATGATAAAGGCGATGATTCTGCAATGTAGTTTTTCGAGAATATCTCTTTTCACATATGTCGCAAACGTATGGTTTTTCTCCATTGTGTATAACAGCATGATCATGCAAATACGATTTTAGACGAAAAGTTTTGTGACAAATTTCACATTCAAATTTCTTTTTATGCACAGCAGAATGTTCTTTTAATAAAGACTTCTCTGGAAATGTTAACTGGCAAACATTACACTCGAAGCTTTCCACAGCAGCATGCACATGAATATGATTGAATAACAGATTTTTAGTACTAAACTTTTTTTGACAAATTTCACAAGAATGCACTTTGTTGTGAATTTTTTTATGGTCTGTTAAACGAGATTGAGTTGGAAATTTTTTCTGACATACTTCACATGAAAACTTTTTTTCTAAATGTCTTTGCATCATATGCTTTCTAACAGAAGATCTATTTTTATATGGTTTTCTGCAATAGCCACATAAGAAAACCTTTTTGCAATTTTTATGTACTTTAGAATGTTGTTTCAACTCGTATTTTGTAGAAAACTTTTCTGGACAAATTTTGCAAGCATATCGCTGGAATTTCTGCTGTATATTTACAGATAATCCTCTATTAGATTTTTCAAGTGACAAATTAGGTATGTTAATATTCTGGCTGATTTTAACATTTTTATTTAGAGTGTTTTTTTCAGAAAATGGTAGTTGGCAAACAGCAACTTCTTCACTGTTATGCATTTTGAGATGCTCATCTAAAGCAAATTTTCCAGAAATCTTTTTTTGGCATATATTGCAAGTAAATAATGTTTCAGTTTTATGAAGCTTCAGATGGAGATCTAAAGCAGATGAGTCAGTAAACAATTTCTGACACACGCCACAACCAAATATAGTTTTAATATAATGTGTTTCGAGATGACTATCTAAAGCATTTTTTTCAGAAAAATTTAAATCGCATACAGAACAAGCAAATATAGATTTCTCATGTAACACAGCCTGCTGAGATTTGTGCAACACTGTTTTTTTAGACAATTCTTGACTTTCACAGAGTATTTTTTTATCATTGTCATTTTTCTGCTCATCTGTAATATTATTTTTTATTAGCTCTTGTTTACAATCATCACTTAACGTTTCACTGTTGTGAGACAAAATATGCTCATCTAAGATGTTTTTCTCTGCAAACTCTTTATCACAAAATTTACATAGTAAGTCTGGTTTATTAGAATCAGCTTTAGAATATTCTTTGACAATATTAATTTCATTAGAGTTATTTATTCCCGGATCACTGCTTTCATTTTGAACATAATCATCTAAAACAATTTCTTCAGCAAATTCGTTAGTAACAGAACAAACAGAACTTCTGTCACAACCTTCAGATTTTTCTTCTGTGATAAATTCTTCTGGGGGTAAAATTATTGAACTTTCAATACCATGCCCATTGAGGTGTTCACTAAAAATATTTTTGTCAAAAAATTCTTTTTTACACATAGGACATTCAAAAATATTTTGAATATTATGGATTTCAAAGTGATCATCTAAATTAAAAATATGAGCAAATCCCAGTTGACAAATATCACAGTCAAAAGTGTTTTCCACTAAATGTGTAACAGAATGAATATGAAACAGAATTTTGGAATAAAATGTCTTAGGGCATAAATCACAGATAAACTGCACGTCTTCAATTCTGTCAGACATGATCAATATCCAAGGTTCTTCATGTATTATGACTGCATCATCTCTCCTTTCATATAAGTAAGAATCATGTGTCTTCAAAATAATTCCTTCAAGAAAAAAAAGTAATGAGAATCAATAAAACAGCAAGAAAAATCGTCCAAATTGTAAATAACTAATTTTTTGTTTCTATTATAAATGCTAAAAAAGACTATTTTCATCTTCCGAGCATGCTTTTTTTCTTCCATAGGACTTAAGGTTTATATATCAGTTATGATTAATAATTCAAAATTTCTTTAATTTTTTTTCTTTTGTATAAAAAACCATTTCTTGAATAGATCAAAACAAATCCATTGATTTAATGATGTGAAACTATATTATCACTAATTCATCAAACGTGATATTTATTTAATATAGTTAACCAAGCAAATGATCATTTACTTTGATTTCAATAATATTCTCCTAATAAATGAACCAACTTCATCATATTTACCGGTAAAAATTTGCTAAGAATATTTTATAAATTGAGAAAGGATAATCCAATAAAGAAAGGTTGAGTTATTTTGACAGTGAAATTGTATAATTAATATAATCCAAAATTACAAAATGAAATGGTAAAAATTGCAAAATAAAATTATCATAACCCAATCTGTATTAGAATCGCACTGAATACAACTCTATGTTGTAAAATGACAAGATTTCTTGCACATAATTTTTCTGCTTTGAAAACAAATTTTTGAGGGAAGAAAAAAAAACTTTCTAATTAACATGAAAAAATGATTCTTCACAGTGGTGAATGTGATAGACACCATCACATATAATATGTAGACACACCATGTGTCAACATATATACATGCAATTTATTTTTTTCCTTATCTAAATTGAATTCGAAAAAAATTCTCTGTTTTCTTTCTTTGCTTGTCCTGGCACACAATTTAAATCATTATTTTTTTATTTTTTGAAAAAATTTGCCTTTGTTATTTTGCAGCAGCAATAAAGAAGCAATTGATCATTAAATCTTCTAATGTAATGCTTGCATATTTTAGTCCAAAGTTAAATTTTTTTGTAAATTCATTTAACTTTGTTCTTCTACATTTGTCGCTTTATAGCAGAGTTTATCAAGCTATGGCACGAGAAGCTCTGTTTACTGGTACATGAAAGCCAATTACTGGTATGTGAATATGAATTAAAATAACAAAAGCAGTTTGTGCAATTTAAAAAAATGGTTCAATACCTTTCCACACTCCTTTTTGGAGCTGTCCATAAATAATGTAATGCATTTTTTCACTATTTTTGACCCCCTGCTCCCCTTTTGTCACAAAAAGTCGCACTTCACCTTACCCCTTCCTCCCTTGTCACAAAGTGTCACACTTCACCTTACCCCTTCCTCCCTTGTCACGCTATATTACATAAACATACATACTTGTGATTCAGAAATGAAGCATTTTGTTAAAAATCATATTTCAAACTTTATTTTTAAACTTTAATTGTGTATTTTAATGATATTTGTGTGCAATAAAAATAATTCATATTTTTTTTTAAATACAAAATAAGATTACGGTTTACAACAAAAAACATAATTAATATAGAATATAGAATAGTAATAAAATATTAATATGAAAAAGCAATTAAAAACAGTAGTATTTTATAATTTAAAATAAAATTTAATATATTTGGCTTTAAATCTTATGAGCACAAAATACTTCAATTTAAAAATGTCTTCTAAATTTAATCTGCTGATTTTTAATGGCTTTATTTTAACCAAAATGTAAATGTGGAATGTCACGTTTCTCCCCCCCCCCCCCACTACCAACCCCTTGTCACACACTGTCACAATTTCATGATGCCTCCCACCTCCAAAGCATACATCAATTGTGGATGGTCCCCTTCTTGATTTAAGTTCACTGGCTCCAAAGTGTCTGCTTTAACAGCATTTTGCTTTCTTTTATTTTAATGTAAAAAAATATATATTAATACTATAAATTTATAATATATTATTTATAATATTAATTTATAAAAATTATTTTCAATACATAATCAGGGGTGGGGAAATACATCATTTTGCTCGCCATTGACGAGTGGATTTTCTCACAAGGCGAGTGCATTTTTAGTTTTTGAAAAACTGTAGGCAATAGGCACATTATCAGAAACACTTTTTTAATCTAGATATTTTAATTTTCCAAATTATTACAGTGTAAATATGGCATTAAGTTCTATCTAATATTAATCTTACCTCTGTTATATATAATTCCTAATATTATAGAAAAAAGAATTATGAAAGTGCATTGTATTAATAGTAATTTTGTCTGTAATCGCGTGCGATTTTGTCATAACTATTTTCAACTACATGTGTGTTGCATCCTGCGGGCTGGTGAAATAATTCCTTGGCTGGTAAGAATATGGAAAAATTCCCCACCCCTGTACATAACATTTTTAAGTTTCACTTAAAAAGAAAATGGTCGGTTATAGTATGTAAAACATGTAATTCTAATTATCATAAAAATACTGACTTCTTTTCGGTATTTATGAGAAAAAGGTACATAAAGTTGTAAATGTAACATGGTGGAGATGGGGCTCTCCCGGTCCCCTAAACTAAATAGTCATACTTCTGTATATGTATCAATTTATGCCAATGTCCTTAAATGTAGTACAGCAGATTCTCTAAAATCCGCACATTATTTATTGACGTAAACAATGAAACATTCACTTCAGTTGTTGGGACAAAATTTGATTTTTTAATTTTTATATCAATTCCATGTATGTTTTAATTTGTAATTTTTGTTAATATACTGAATTCATGTTTTTTTCATGAAGTAAAAATAAATTTATTTTTGAAAAAATTCAAGATCTTGCTGATTTTACTGGTAATCACAATCTTATTATACAATATAGTTATGTATTAATCAAGCTTTTTTGGTTATTAAGTCTTGCTAAACCCAAAATAAAATTTTCTTAATTTGTTATTTTGATGTGAATTAATAATGTACTTTTATGAGGAAAGTTTTGTTGAATAATTTAGGAAAAGTAAATTTCATCTTTATAATGAATATTTATTCACACATTATTAACTTGACCTTTGCTTTTAATATTTTAATCATTTTAAAAATTATCAAAATTTGTATTACTTTAGTTTATTAATTACTATAATATATTATAATATTGTAAGCATTCATTATAGTTTTGATTGCATCGTTAATTATATTCCAATTACTGCTTAAAAAATGTAAACAAAGCAATGACCAGAAATCCACAAAATTCCTGGTCCCAAGCTGTGTGGATTTGAGAGAGTCTACTGTATCTTTTTTCGATCAAAATACTGTATTTAAGTAATGTGCATATTATTAAAACATATCCTTTTTATTATTTAAATATTAACATAAAACAGGCGATCGAAGTACCAGTTTAATAATGCAATCGCTGAATTAAATTCTGTAAAATCTTCAGATGGTAACACAAAAGACTAGAAAAATGTTTCATTTTTGACATATTTCATCTACACAGATTTTTCTGCAGGGTTCAAGATTTTTTTTGATTTTTTTAATAAAAATTAAAAATAATGATTTTTTTTATTTAAATCAGATTTTTTTGTTTTTTTTAAAAAACCTCAAACAATATCATTGTTTTAGATTACTTTCTGTTTAATTTACAAAACATAAATTACATACTCACACATGCATGTTATAAATATTGTAAATATATATTAATGATGTTACAAAATTTCCATAAATGATTCAAAAATAAAATTTTAAGTTGTGAAAAGATCTTTATCACACAAAATGCATGGAAAACTACAAATCAGATGTCAAAAATTAATTTAGCCTTCAGTATCTTAATTAAAATAAAAACATCTGCAGCACATAAAAATTTTAAACAAATTTGAAAGCAAACTCGCTCGTTAACTTTTGTTTTATTTAAAGAAAAATGAGTATAACAGCTTTATCAGCTAATTTCTAATTTACAAATGTACCCAACCATAGGCAGAAAACTTGTCTACTGAAACAAATGAAGGTTTTACAATAAAGAAGTTCATCATGAATTCTGTGAGATTTTTAGTATCAGACTTTTCAATAACTGTAACAAATACCTTCCATCATTCTAAAGGGCTGATATCCACTAGATTAAATTCAAACAAAATTTCAATGAATGGTTCAGACTTTGTTCAAGCTTTAATATAATGGACATCACTAAGTCATAAAATTTTATTTTACTTCAACTTGCAGAAGTTTTTCTAAATACTAATAAGTAAATATTCAAATATTTAATATATTCCTGCTTGGATTTCCTTACTGTTGTAAGATTATTTAATGATTTAATTCAAATGAAATTTGGCATTTTTTTTTTTTTTTTTTTTTTTAACTTTACATTGTATTTTACTTTTTGACAGAGATTAAGCTTTAAATTTCAAAAAGCAGTTTGATTATCTGTATTATATAAAACCAGGGTTCGCCCAAGTGGGCCCAGCCCGAAAAAACCGCCCAGGTTTTTTCGGGCGGGCCCACTTGAAAAAACCCATCAAAAACCCATTTGCGGGTTTTTTCAAAATTTTCAGTTTTTTCACAACTGTATCATTATTTAATCTAAGGTATGAGAATGCAAAGATAAATACTAATTTAAATATAGTTCAAAAGAACCAGATTTAAAGGAATTTGAGTATTGATAAAATGACCAAAAAAAGCAGAAATTAGCTTGTAAAGAGGGAAGATTTTTTATGCCTGTATTTTAAAATGCATTCAAGTACTTTAAATCTTAATGTACACCTAAAAGTGGCATTTGAAACTTGTACCCCATCCTGATTGCTTGCATTGTTATAGCTTTTAAGATTAATCATTCCATTTGTTATCCTGCTTCAATGCTTAATGAAAGTGTTATACAATAATTTTTAACACAATGACAGGTT
Organism: Maratus speculifer; assembly: GCA_964019185.1. Taxonomy (NCBI): domain Eukaryota; kingdom Metazoa; phylum Arthropoda; class Arachnida; order Araneae; family Salticidae; genus Maratus; species Maratus speculifer. Next base: position 74,996,904 of record OZ025301.1, on the reverse strand, counting down.
ATATATATACAGTAGACTCCCTCAAATCCGCAAAGCTAGGGACCAGAGGTTGTGCGGATTTTAGAATTTTGTGAATTTCTGGTGACTGATTTGTTTACATTTTTAACCAGTAGTTTGAATGCAATTAATAATGTAATTGGAAGTATAATGAATGCTTACAATATAACAAAATATTAAAATAAGTAATGCAGGGCTTGAAATTCAATTTTTCGAAGGAGGGGAGTCTCCCTACCAACATTTATAAATGGAGGGGAGTTTGGCTGTTTGGGAGGGAGAGAAAATGTTTAAAATCCTCCATTATTTTATGTGCTATTTAAAGAATTACCAGAATACAGACATAAAAAAAAAAAATCACTGAAGCAATTTTTATCAACAATTCAGAATAATTATGCGAAATGTATAAAAAAAACTTTTATACTGTCTAGTTTTTACTGGTGGTAAATTCCCTCCCAGTGCAAATTACTTTTGTCACAGGCCTAATTATTATTTTAATAATAATTAATAAAACTTCTAATTAATTTAATAAATTTATATTTATAAGTTATAATTAATGATTAATAATTATAATTAATAATGTTATTTTTCTGTATTTTAAGTGTGCAAGATACAAATTTAATCATAAAATAATACTTATTTGAGTGTAGAAGATAAGAAGTATCACTATTGTTTGCATTTCTTTAAAAAAGGAGCAAGTCAAATTCATTGAAAAAGTTTTTCTTAAAAAATGAATACTTTGTTGAGTAAAAGTTTAATATATGGCTGCTTTCAGGAATTGCATTCACTCAGAAAGATTTGGAGTTGTCAGAAACTGATTTTAGAGCAGCAAAGAAAAAATATATATATTGAAGCAGGAAAATTAGTTTGTTGAACAGAAAAATGAACTCCTCGTTATATTATTTTTGGGGGGAGGAAGGAGGGAGAGGTTCTCTTTGACGAAAGTTGCATTTTTTCGCTATCTTTTGATGAAATCTGTCTTTTTTTCGGGATTTTTTGACGAAATTTGCCGTTTTTTCGTGAATTTTCTGAGAAAAATTGCCGTTTTTTTTGCGATTTTTTGATGAAATCTGATGTTTATCGCGATTTTTTTTTACGAAAATTGCCGTTTATTGCGATACTTTCGGGAAATTTGTTTATAGTGAATCGTTTGTCATTTTTGCGATTTTTGGACGAAATTTGATCTTTTTTCGTGAATTTTCTGAGGAAATTTGCCGTTTTTTCGCGATCTTTCGATGAAATCTGATGTTTTATCGCGATTTTTTTTAACGAAAATTGCCGCTTTTCGCGATATTTTCGGGAAATTTATCATTTATAGTGAATCTTTTGTCGAAATTTGTCGTTTTTCACGATTTTTGGATGAAAATTGACGTTTTTTCGCGACCTTTTTGACGAAAACTGCCGTTTAACAGAATTCTGTGACGAAATTGGGCATTCTTTCGTGAATCTTTTGACGAAATTTTCCGGAAATTACTTGTTTTGTCGCGATTTTTTAACAATATTTGCCGTTTTTTAGCAAACTTTTACGAAATCACGCGTCTTGTGAAACGTGTAAGAGCTGTTTCTTTTGTGTGTCATCTCCGATCTTTTGAGTAATTTATGCGCAATAACGCATCATTACTGTTTCATAATTTTAGAAATTGAATGCATTATTTTTTTTCGTGTGTGTGTGGTGGGGGGGGAGGGGGTAGCGGAAATTCCGAACAGAATCACCTCTATTTCGCCGCGGAAAATACAACGAAACTCGACAATTGATTGCAGGAAAAAAATTGCAAAATTTGTTAATCAGTCGCGGAAAAAAATCGTGATTTTCAATGATTTTTGCTGTAAAAAAACTCGCAAGATGTGTCGATTACTCACACGAAAATATCATAAAACTCGCAAAACGGTCGTAAGAGTTCATCATAGTTTCAAAATGCAAAATTTTTTGGGCGGGAGCCTCCCGTCCACGTTATTCTTTTGGTCGAGATTTCAAAATTTTGGGCGCGAATCCCGCCCTGATATTCAAGCTCTGTAATGAACTAAAATAATAAAAATTTAGCTATTTTTTAAAATGATTAAAGTACTAATAGCAAAGATCAAGTTAATAATCAATAGTGTATGATTAAATATTCATTATAAAGATTAAATTTATTTTTCCAAACTTATTCAACAAAGCTTGCCTTATAAAATTACATTACTAATTCACATCAAAATCATAAAATAAGGATTATTTTTTCAAGTTTAGCCAGGCTGAATGACCAAAAAATCTTGATTAATACATAAATATATTTGGTAAGAAAATTGTGATTACCAGTGATATCAGCAATAACTTGAATTTTTTCCCAAAAAATTTACTTTTCCTTCATGAAAATAACTTGAATAGAGTTATTAAGAAAATTACAAATTAGAAAATATATGGAATTGATACAAAACTAAAAAAATCAAATTTTATCCCAATATCCAAATTGAAAATTTCATTGTTTACATCCATAAAATATGTGCGAATTTTAGAGAGTTGTGGATTTCTGGTTTGCGGATTTGAGGCAGTCTACTATATATATAAAGAGTGTAAAAGATAAGTTTCCTCATGGATTTTGTCAGTTTTTTTACATTCAGCATGGAGTATTTCTACTTCAATCGAACAATACTTTTCTACATTTGATCTGGTTTGGAACAAATTGCATAATCATGTAGGAATTTATTAAGCAGCAAAGCTAGTAAAAGTGCATTTCCATTTGTGCTCTGAATTTACAAATGTAATACTGTTGCACTATAAATAGTAGATTTTGCTAAAATTTTCAAAAATATTATTATAAATCCCTTTAATTGACTGACTTTTGATTAAAGGAATGAAAGAAATTATATAAATTTATCATAGGCAGAATTATTGCAATTTTCCCCAACCCACAAGGCTTTTCTGAAAAAACCCAAATGGGTTTTTTCAAAATTTCAACTATTACATAAGGCAATATATTTCTTAATATCAGTGCACCACTCGTAAAGTTTAACACCCCCCCCCCTTCCCCTCGAAAGGAAAAAAAAAAGTCTTAATTCTCCCAATGACAATTTTTAAAACAAGTAATTGTAACTTAATTTTCTATAAGTATGTGTAGCTATCTAAAATCACTAAAACTAATTTTTTCTATTTAAAATAAATAAATGAACACAAAAATAAATATGTTTATGATTTCTGATTGAAGTAAGTGGAAGAAATTGTATAAATTATTAGTCTGTTTAACTTATGTAAGGTTTATATAAAGAAATTCAGTTGTACTTGGCATAATATATCATTCTTACAGTAATCTAGTCCCATGAGATACAAAATAATCTTTTTAAATATACTTTTTTTTTTCTTTTTATATATATTTTTTATTGTTAATCCATACTTAATTCAAAATTATGCCCTTCTTTTACTGATAAATGAAAAATTTAGGTATTATGCATATGAAAATTAGAAATTTGAAGAGTTCTCTAAAATACTTTAATAAAACCCGGGTTTTTTCAGAAAAACCCGAAAAAAACCCGGGTTTTAGACTACTGGGCCCAGCGGTTTGGGCTTTTTCAAAAAAAACCCGGGTTTTTTCAAACCCTGTATAAAACTGAAATATATTAAAGTACATTATTATGTTTGTTTACACCTTAAATTTATTTAAAAATAACTTTAAAAAATTGATTTAAATCAATGATTTTTAAAAAAATCAATTGATTTTAATCATGATTAAAATCAAACTGCTTTAAATCAACGAACCTTGTTTTTCTGTATTAGCTTTGAGTTTTTCATTTGCTGGTATGTAGACGTAAGAATTTCTATTTAGTGATACTTCGGTCTGAAAGTTTGAGAACTCCTGCTTTATAGAAATTACCGTCTTTAAAGTACTGTATTTTATTTATGTTATTCGGTCTATTTTTTCCATTTCTTCAGTTCAAAATCAAAGAGTGGAAAACACAAAAGTTTTTATAGTTGTATTTATTTTCCTCAAAGAGCACCTGAATAAAAGAGATATTGATCTTCTATCTAATGAATACAAAATTTTAACCTATGAAAAATGATATTTTTAAAAGCCATTTTATTAAAAGGTTATCATGAATACCTTCCTTCCCTCATCTGATATAGATTTTATAGCACTTAATTAGTCTGACACTTGAAGCATTCGGAAATCAGCATTTCACAAATATGGCAATTCAGCCTTTACTTCACAGTCAGTCGGTATGTATTTACTTATTATTTTAGAAATTTATAATTTTTTTTATAAGAAAACTTAATTTATATTAATTTTTTGGTACTTCTAGGTTATCCTGTCAACCAAAAAATTACTGCCAAATAAAGATGAAAATAAGGATTTTTGCTTAGTGGCCACTGGCCGGTAGGTTGTCTTTTTTTAGTAGCCAGTTATTGGCTAGTGAGAATAATTTCTTTAGTAGCCAGTCGGTACATTTATGTTACTGAATATTTAATTACAACATATATATGAGCTTAGACTTGTTTGGAATAAACTTGAGATACTAATTTCAAATCTATTTTAAATTAACAGCAAAGTTACATGTAACATGCATATGTGTAGTTAGCTACTCAAGTCCAACTATGCTTAGGTACTTGCGTAGCTAACGCCATAAATAAACTCCAAAACTCTTTTTTGTAATTATTTGTCTAGAATTAAGAAATAACCCCCCCCCCCCCCCCCCCAAAAAAAAAAAAAAAAAACAATGTTTATCTACTAACTAGCAGGTTTGATTTAAAAAAAAATTTCACATTAAATTTTCTAAAAAATAAAAAAAGGGGGGGGGGACTCTCATGAAACTAATATTATATGTTTCTTCCAGAATCCTTTGACATAATGTGCATTTTTTTTTATCTTTTTTTGTGATCTTTTGATAAAATTTGCGTTCGTTTTAGCGACTTTTTAACGAAAATCACGTGCGTTTTCGAAACTTTTTAATGTAAATCGCGTGCGTTTTCAAAACTTTTTAACGGTATTGGCGATCGTTTTCACGACTTATTGGAGTGTATTCGAGTTTGTTATCGCGATTTTTGGACGGTATTCGCGTTCGTTATCGCGATTTTTTTACGGTATTCGCGTTCGTTATCGCGATTTTTTGGCGGTAATTCGCGTTCGCTTTGGCGATTTTTTGACGGTATTAACTTTTTTCGTGGTTTCTTTTATATAAAATTCGCGTTTTTTGCGTTCGTTTTTACGTTTTTTGACGAAAATCGCGTTCGGTATCGCGATTTTTTGACGGTATTCGCATTCGTTATCGCGATTTTTTTACGGTAATTTGCGTTTTTATTGCGATTTTTGACAGTATTCGTTCGTTATCGTGATTTTTGACGGTATTCGCGTTTGTTATCGCGATTTTTTGACGGTAATTCGCATTTGTTATCGCAATTTTTTGACGGTATTCGTTTGCTATCGCGATTTTTTGGAGGTATTCGCTTTTTTCGTCTCTTTTTTTCGATAAAATTCGCGTTTTTTGCGTTCGTTTTCATGTTTTTTGACGAAAATAGCGCTCGTTATCGCGATTTTTTGACGGTATTTGCATTTGTTATCGCGATTTTTTGACGGTATTCACATTTTTTGATAGAATTCGCGTGTTTTCCATTCGTTTTTACGTTTTTTGACAAAAACCGCGTTTGTTTTCGTTGATTTTTTGACAAAATACACGTTTTTTTACGGTAATTGCTTCTTTTGTAATTCTCTAATGATATTTACGGTTCTTTCGCGATTCTTCGGTGATATTAGCGATTCTTTGAAGATATTTGCATTTTTTTTGCGATCCTTAGACGATGTCTTTTCGCGATACTTACACGAAATTCATATTTTTCCGCGATCTTTTTTTTGAAATTTGGGTTTTTTTCAATCTATTTGTCGAAATTCGCAGGGTTTTTTTCCGCGATTCTTTTCATAAAACACCATTTGGAGAATCCTGCATTTGGCCGGTACTTTCCACATTTTTAGTGATATTAGCGATTCTTTGAAGATATTTGCATTCTTTTTGCGATCCTTAGACGATGTCTTTTCGCGATACTTACACGAAATTCATATTTTTCCGCGATCTTTTTTTTTAAATTTGGGTTTTTTTCAATCTATTTGTCGAAATTCGCAGGGTTTTTTTCCGCGATTCTTTTCATAAAACACCATTTGGAGAATCCTGCATTTGGCCGGTACTTTCCACATTTTTAGTCGCCAGTTTTTCACATTTAGTCGCCGAGTGGCGACTGGCGAGTGCTTATTTTCATCTTTACTGCCAAACTATAAGATTAAATGCCAATAATGGATGATCATGAATGTCACATTCAATGACATTAAATGCGATTCACATGTTTAAAATGTTATTAAGTGGTTTTTATTTCGACTTTTTATTAATATCCTTCTAATTATTTGTTTTTTCGTTATTTAAAATAAAAATTATGTCAACATGTATAATTTGGCTATTAGTTTGGCGATTTGTAAAATTTGGTGAAATTGGTCAATGGGATAACCTATAAGTACCAATTTTTTAACTATATTATTCTAAACTGCATAACTAATAATTCTAAACTGTGCTTGCTATTATTTATCTAATTCATAAAAAATTATGTACGCTTAATGAATAGTAATAAAGAGGAAAGGGAGTAACTACTTTTAATTGCAACTAGAATTTTTTGCTGGTTATCAAATTTCATCAAATTTGTATTATGGTGTTGAACTAATATCTCAGTTAATTAACAAATTAAAAATCTAAGACATTTTGGCTGGGACCATCCTCATCTCTATGATTTCCTTAGCCATCATAGGCCACACTGGCAAGCATCCTTTTCTTATTAGTATAAATGATATTTTTCATATTTATTTAGGAAAACAAATATTTAGAACTTTTAAAATGATTACAGCCAGATATTTTTAAACTGTAATTTAATAAACCATTCAAAATAAAATAAAAGTAACGGAAAAATTACAAAGTAATAATCTTACAGCAGATTTAAACTACATTAATAGCTCGGAAGCATTTTTCTTTTTACGCTTACGTACAGGCATAGTTTTCAAATGAAGTCGATTTATGTGTATCTGCTTATTATATTTGTTAGCAAACCGCTTCCCACAATATTCACAGGAAAAAGGTTTTTCTCCAGAATGGCTGTATACGTGATAGTTAAATTTAGATTTTTCAAAAAAACCTTTTCCACATATGTTACATGTTAAAGGCTTTTCTCCTGAATAATGCATACGTTGGTAATGCTGTTTTAAAACAATTTTAGAAGAGACTTCTTTATTGCATTGTTCACAAACAAATTTTTCTTTAGACTTAGTTGAACAAGAATTAGATGGATATTTTTTCCTAGGTAAACCCAAATGTGAATGACGCGTATGAATGTTTAAATGTGCTTTACTGGTGAAATTTTTCCCACAAGTTTCACAAAGAAACGGTTTATCTCCTGTATGCTGACGCATATGAATGGTTAAAAGTGCTTTACTGGTGAAATTTTTTCCACAACTTTCACAAAGAAATGGTTTTTCTCCTGTATGCTGACGCAAATGATTTATCAAATTACTTTGATAAAGAAAACCTTTACCACACACATCACACTCGTATTTCTTATTTTGAGAATGCACACCAGCAAGATGAAGCTTTAAGTAAGAAGGATTAAAAAATGATTTGCCACAAACATTGCATAAATGAGGTCTTTCACCAGTATGTGCAAGACGGTGACGTTTCATATTTGCATTAAAATAGAAACGTTTCTCACATATGTCACAGGAATAAGGTTTCACACCTTTATGAGTATTTAAATGATCATTAAGTTGAGATTTTTTATAATAAGCCTTCTCACAAACTTCACATACAAAACGCTTCTCTCCTGTATGATAACGACGATGGACGTATAATGTAGATTTTCGAGCATACCTCTTTTCACATATGTCACAAGCATATGGTTTTTCCCCATTGTGTGTAATAGCATGTTCACGTAATGATTTCTTGTGATTGAAAGTTTTGTGACAAATCTCACATTCTAACTCCTTTTTATGTGTAGCAAAATGTTCGTTTAAAGAGGATTTATCTGAAAATGTTAATTGACAAATTCTGCACTCAAAAAACCACACCATCGCATGCACATAAATATGATTGAATAACTGATCTTTAGTACTAAACTTTTTATGACAAACTTCACAACTATACAATTTGTCATGAATTTTCATATGTTCAGATAGACGAGATTTTGTCGCAAATTTTTTTTGACAAACTTCACATGGAAGTTTTTTTTCTGAATGAACATCTTTGATGTGATTTTTCACAAGACATTTTTTCGGATACTGTTTTTTGCAGTAGCCACATATAAAAACTTTTTTGCAAGTTTTGTGTATGTGAGAATGTTTCTGTAACTCGTTTTTATTAGAAAACATGTCTGGACAAAACTTGCAAGAAAAATGTTTGGATTTATTTTGCTGGTCATTCAACAGCGCATTAGATGCATCAGGTGTGTTAACATTTCTACATTCATTTACTGAGTGTTTTTCAGAAAATGTTCGTTGACAAACAGCAACTTCTTTGCTGTTATGTGTAATGAGATGCTCATCCAAAGTAGATTTGTTAGGAAATTTTTCTTGGCATAGGTTGCAAATGAATACAGTTTCAATCTTATGTAATTGAAGATGGTCATCCAAGGCAGATGAATCATCGAACAATTTCTGGCAAACAGCACAAACAAAAAATGTTTTAATGTTATGTGTATCAAGGTGATCATCTAATGCATTTTTTTCAGAAAATTCTAAATGACATACACAACATTTAAATGCCGTTGTATCATTAGATACTGCCTGCAAAGGCTTGTGTGATACAGTTTTTTCAATTTCTTGACTTTCACTGCACACAACTTTATTATTGAAAGTTTTATGCTTATTTGAGATGCTTTTTTTAATTAATTCTGATGGGCAATAATTATTTGATGTTTCACTAACATGACTCGAAATATGATCATCAAAAAAACTTTGTTTTGTAAAATTTTGATTGCATAATTTACAACATAATTCAGTTTTATTGCCACCATTTTCAGAATATTCTTTGACAATATAACCTTCACCAGAATTATTAATTTCAGTATCACTGATTTCATCTTGAACATTATCATCTAAAAATATTTCCTCAGAAACAGGAGAAAGAATAGATTTCTTGTTACATTCTTCGAATTCTTTTTCTGAGATAAATTCTTTGGAAGTGAAATCTAAAATTGTTGAATTTTCACTACCATGCTTATCAAAGTGATCATTAAAAATACTTTTATCAAAAAATTCTTTTTTACAAATAGAACACACAAAAGTGTTTTGAATTTTGTGGATTTCAAGGTGATCATCCAAATTTAAAATTTGAGTGAATCCCAGCTGACAAATATCACAATCAAATGAATTTTCTACTAAATGCGTAATAGAATGAATATGAAACCGAATTTTTGAAAAAAATTCTTTCGGACACAAATCACACATAAATTGCTTATGCTTATTTCTGTCAGACATATTCAATATCCAAGGTTCTTCACGCATTATGACTGCTTGGTCTCTTCTTTAATACAAGTAAGAATCGCATGTCTTCAAAACAATTCCTTCAAGAAAAAAGTAATGAAAATCAATAAACAGCAAGCAAAGAAACTGTCGTATCAAATTGAAAATAACTATTTTTGCATTTATAAATGATAAAATCCTTTTTCATTTTTTTTTTAAATATTTTTTCTTTCATTTGGTAAAATGTTTATATAGACAAATTTTGATGAGCTGTTCTAAGTTTTCTTGAGCCTTGCAAACAAAAGAGCCTTGAAGTCAGTAAAAAAAGGGATTAATAAGTTAATGAAAATTAAAATACATTGTCACTGATTCATCAAACATAATATAGTTTGATAGTTGACCTTACTTCAATTTGAATATTCTTCATAAATAATAAGAATAATTGATTTTTCAAAATTTGAACAGGTGATTTTGAAAATGATTGTCGGGATACTTAGAATTTGTACAGAATAATCCCAAAGCTGGACTAGCTCATTTTGCAGGCAAAAATGTATTATTGTCAGAACAAATGCTGTCACTTAAAAAAATGACAATATGATTATATTTTAATTTTAAAATGTAATTGTCATTTTAAAGCCATAGAAATATTACAAAACATCAAAATTTTTACTCTACACTCTATCTTTGCCTTCGGTTGAGAGGAAGAAAAATTATAATACAACAACAAAAGATTAGTTTGCAGAATAGTACAGTACAAAGTCTCAAATCCGGACATCCGAAATCCGAAATTCTCCAAAATCCGGACATTTTACTAACTGGCGTTTTTTTTTTTTTTTTTTGTACCGTAATTTATGGAATAAACGCCGCGGCGTTTACGAGTTTAAAAGTTAAAATTTTCATGTATGCGGCGTTTACGAAAATTTTCAGCAAATTATTCAGTGTTTCAAAAGAAAAAAAATCACTTTTCTTTTCCCTTTTCCCCTTGTTCGCGATGTTACCGATCGTAAATCAACAAATGCAATGCATCATGAATCATCCTTTTCCAAGAAATACGGTGACTGGAGTAAACAGGAAGGGACAATAGATGCCTGCTTTTATTGCACTTCGTTGTAGAAACAAAGTATTGGAAACAGGGCCGTGCGAAAAGAAAACTGCCCACGGGGCAAAGTTGCATTTTGGCGCTTCCTTCTCCCAACTTTTTTTTTTATGACACGCCAAAAATGAAGTTGATAGTATAAATTTGGCGCCCTTTAAATTTTCACGCTCGGGGCGATCGCCCCCCCCCCCCTTTCGCACGGCGCTGATTGGAAAGGTTTTTTTAAATTTCACAATTGAAATGTCTCTTTTGTTGGTACATTTTAGTTCTGTTACAAAAACTACAGTATTTTCGATCCCCTATCAGTGCAAGATTTTCTAGTTCTCATTCTTATGATGATTTACATTTAAAAAAATATCTATATATTTATCTAATAATAAGAGCGAAATTTTGTAATTTCCTTCTTATGACAACTGATAAGATATTTATTGATGCACTTTAATTTATTCCGTAAACATATAAAAAAAATTTCCAAGAAAGTTTATAAAAATTTTCTAATAAAGAAAAAAGTGAGAAATTATTTAAATTCTATTCTTTTATATTTAAAAAGGACCTCGTGAATGTGTCATCAAAACCGCGATGTTTGAGTGTGGAAAAAGAAATTAATGAGCTGCAAACAAGCGGAAAAAAAAAAAAAAAAAAGCAGAAAGACACGATAAGCAAAACAAGGTTTCTTTTTACTATTAAAAATAAATCGATATCTTCGCTGATAATTTACCGATTCCGTTCAAATTTTCAGCAAGTTGCAATGATAGTGAATTAGGGTGTGTAATAATTTTTTATTAAAATATAATAAGTAATTCAAATGTTACAACATACTACAAAAAGGTCCAGTACGTAGCAACTCCAAAGAAAAACAAGTGCTCTGCAGTTTTTCGAAAGTCAACGTTATCGGAATAAGGCTCCGTTCAGATTGCAATACTCTTCCCTTCAACTTAATCCTTGGAAAAAGTGTGGAAGTCCATTTGTATAGGATCTACTTGCAGTTTCTACATAATAGAAACAAGGGGAATTAACAAAAGAATCGGCAGATAAGCAATGCACCCTACTTGACGGAAAGGTTTTTCTTTTGCCGGACAACCGCTCCTTTCCTGCAAAACTCATTAAGATAAAAAACGCCACGACAAACGAGCCGACACCGAACTTCAAGAAGTGGTAAAATGTGTTTGGGCCTGCAGAAAGGAATTGTGCTTGGATTTTTTTTTTTTTTCTTTTTTGTTATTGTTAAAGAAAAAATATTTTTGGTGGCGGGTTTACAAACTGATATACATTTCGAAAAATGAAATATGTTCAAAATTGGGAGCGGTGTTTTCGAGATTTTACAGTATGTATTTAAAGTAAGAAAAACAACATATCAAAAAAATTTCAGGAAAAAATTCCGGATCCGGAAGTTCCAGAAAATCGGTTCTGTAATATAAATATTCTATTCCTACACTTTTTTTGACAATTGGTTATTTTAATAATTTAATTAGTCTAATAATTCCATTTTTTGCCGTATTTATGCGATATTTTGGGTATGTTATCGCATCCTTAATAAGAGAAAATATTTTCTTTTGACTGCGGCGTTTACGAAGGGTGCGGCGATTATGCCGATTTTTTTCAAAACGATATCAATATTTGAGGCTGCGGCGTTTCTTCCCTAAATTACGGTAAGTATAAAATTTTGAATTCTTAAAATGATTGAAAACTTGTCCACTACTATAACAATTCTTATAGGCCCTAACGAAAGTTTGGGATCGGCGTGAAAAGTCCTCAATTCATTAGATGATGTAATCAAAGGATTGGAGCAGAGGAACATCGTAACAGGACAGGAACTGATGTCTATTTACAGAATCAAAGAAAAAGTTTTCGCCGAGAAATCGAAATTAATGAAGCAGCGCAAAATAACGGACATGTTCAAAAGACAATAGTGAAAAATTGAATTTATTAACTAACATTTGTTGTGATTCATATAAGCTTTTATTTATTTTTATTAAAATAATAATCTATCTACTTTAGTTTTATATTTTTTTCCAGTATTGTAAATGTGTTTCTGGTGTAAATAATTCGAGGGGAAAGGGATTCAATGTGGATATTTATTTATTTATTCATTCGAAAAACTTTTTTAAGGTTATCTCATTATTATTTAAAATATCTTCTTTAATATTATTATTTTTCAGTGCTAAAAATGCAATTTTGATATAAATCACGTACTTTTTTTTAGAAAGGGGGGGGGGGCAGATTCTAAAAATGATCTGAAATTCGGAAAAGTCCGAAATTCGGAATCGCCGAGGTCCGGGGGATTCCGGATTTTGGACTTTGTACTGTATTTTTAAACACAGGAAGGATTTGTTTCAAGAAAATTATTGCTTTTATTCATTCTTACACATTTATTTTTTCATCTAAATTATGCTCTCTCCATCATATACATACATACATTTCTGTTTTCTCCCCCAGCCCCAAACTTACAAAATTAATAATCTTAATTGTAAATTTTATCTCTGCCTTTTTTATTACCCTTTTGACAACAATAAATAATTATTTAAACTCTCCTCTAGATATCTGCTTACTCTTCCTTCTAGCGCATAGTCTTATAAAAATGTAATTATATTTTTCTCAGCTAATGACTTTACAGAAAAAATAAAAATAATAACAGACACAAAAGCAGACTGATGGGAAGCACAAAAACGTGTATTCTAACTCTTTATAAATTTGTATCTTCATTTATATGAAATCTTATGAAAATGAAACGCAGAACAACATTCAGCCATTTTCGATGGGGGTTACATACTAGTAATGTAATAAAAAGGTGGGAAGTAGAATATATAAATATATAACAAAAATCGCAAGAGAAAATATGCAAATTTCTGTGGGTGTTTTTTCCATGTCATAATATAAAAAAACTTTCATGAATTATTCCACAACCAACTGATTATTTTTTCAATTTTTTTCCCATGAGCAATCAAAAAATTTTACATTTTTTTTTTTCCTCCCCAACCATAAAGACAAATGTTTTTTCATGCATTTAATTTGTCTATTTCCTCATTTCTCTTTGCAGTCTATTAGCAAAACTGAGTTTTTTTTTTTTTTTTTTTTTTTTTTTTTGGCATGATCTATGAACATTCTGTTCATAGATCAAAGATAGGGGGAGGAAAAATCAGCAAAATTACTGGTTTTTTCTCCCCCCCCCCTCCCAAGTAATTGAAAAAAATTTTAAAGGGTCCTCCCATCAGACTCCTAACATACAATCGACAAATTTTGAAATTACTTATTTCATCCTATCGTCGAATTTTACTGTCCCCTTTCCTCTACATAAAAAGAGCTTGCGGCAAGGTTGAAAAAAAAAAAAAAAAAAAAAAAAACCTAACCCAGGACCCAGGTGGTGTTTTTTGGGGGGGCTTTTTTCAGTTTTTTTGTTTTTTAAGAGGTGAGGGCAAGAAATGTCTCTTATTTCTAGAAAGTATATATTAAATTAAAAACTCTGTCTACGTTTTTATTAAAATAATATACAACTAATTTTCACTGAAGTAACACAAATTAATATAAAAAATGTTTTTACTTTTGACATCATATGTTATAATAATCACATTTAAATATTTTAATAAATTAATTTTTATCTATATTCTCAGCTAAGAACACTTTTTTAAACAACTCTTTAATCTTTAAGCAATCAAAGGATGCTTGAAAATATTTTTAAGATATCAATCGTAACTGTATAGAACAGTTTATTCTTTGAACATATTCAGCTGTTATTTAAAATATTTTGCAAATGAATCTCAACTATCTACAAAACCGGTTATAATTATTGAATTTGACTATTTTGAAATGAAGTTAGAACACTTATAATATCCAACAATGTTTATTATTTTTATAAACAAACATGAATGGTACAATATGTATTAGGAAATAATATATAAGGGATAATCTTCTAAAATGCCTCATTTAAATAAACAACAAAACAAGTTAACACAATCAATCAAACAAAAAATGTTTATTTGGGAAATTTAAAAAAAAAAAAAAAAAAAAAAAAAAAAAAAAAAATTATTTTGTATGATGTGTATATGGGTCATTTTCAAAAAACTTGTACATTCTATGTCCCCCAACTTTAAGAATTTTTAATAACTAAAATAAAGTTTAAAAAATAAAATTTAAGCATTTACATTACTTGTCTGACTGTTTGGAGTAAATGTGGGCTAAATATTATCATAAATTAAAAATAATATTAGTGTAGTTATGGTTTCAATGTGTCAGCTATAGCTAAAATGCTATGTCCCCTCTTCCCTTTTTCAACTGCTATAAAATTATAAATCAATTGTCAAAAGTGTTAATTTTTTCAGTTGTGACAATTGTTGTATGTCTTATTTGTAGCATAGACCATATAATATATTTTTAAAAACTTAATTTTTTATAAAAATGGAACAATTTATTGTTGTCCCCAGATTTTTTCCCCTCTGTTACCATATTTATTGTAATAAATTATTACTACTAAGTGTTCAACACAAGGTTCTGCAGTTCTTCGAAGAATTTATTTTTAGATGAGGCCACCATTTTTTTAAATTATTAAGTTATTTTCACATTGGTGTTGAAGTAAAGCATTTACAAGCTAAGGATGTTTTATTCAGTTTCCCCTCTGTTACCAGCTTATTTATGTGAAATTTATTTTTTTTATACTTTTATAAAATTTAACCATACGATCAAATGGTGCTTCTTAAATAAATAGCCTTAGTTTTTCTTGTTTTTAATTCACTTTGTGCTGCTAAAATTATTTGTAGTTTTTTTCCCCTCTGTTACCATGCTTATGGTAACAGAGTGGAACAAAATGTAACAGAGTAAGAAACTACTAAAAAAACAAGTTTATTTGAACATTGTTCTTGAAGGCTTCACATTCTTGTTTTATGTTCTTAGAACAGAATTAAAAATATGCCTTTTTCTTTTTAAATATAAAATAATAGTTTTTGTGGTGAGCCAGTTGCTATAAACATTAGGTTTTAATTTTCTCAAACAAAATACTTCTTTAATTGTAGTCATTTATATTTATGAATCAATACTACTTATTTATGAAAAAATGATGCAGCATGAAATACCATTATTTTCGTATATTAATTTTTGTAGAAGCCTTTAATTCTTACTTGGTCTGTTTCAAATTTTAAGATATCTTATAATACATGATAAAAATGTATTAAAGAAGTAAAGATCATTATTTAAGTAGAAAAGAATTTATAAAAAAGATACACCGGATCAAATGCTACTATTTTCAAATAGTAATTTCAGTAAAAATCGTTATTTCTTGGGTTAAAGCGTCATCCAATTGGTACGTGAATTTGTTAAAATTTGAAAATCTAAGGCGAGCTGTTAGATATTGAAACACAGATTATAACAAATGATAAAAATTTATAAAAACAATGCCACATGAAATACCAGTATTTTTGAATAATAGTAGTTTTGCAAATATCTTAAATTTTGCCTTGATCTGTTTGAAACATTGAAACTTCATGATAGCTTATAGCACATAATAAAAAGTTATATAAAAAAATTGCCTGGTTTAATCCTACTATTTCTGAATAGTATTTTTTGCAAAAATCTTAAATTCTTGCTTTAAAGCACCACTACCTCGACTAATATATGATGAGATTTTTTTTAAACTAAGCAGTGTGTTTGTCATAGTACATGATATAAATTTACAAAAGAGAATGCCCTGCCAAATACCACTATTTTCCAATAGTAATTTTTGTAAAAATCTTAAATTCTTGCTGGACACGTTTGAAAAATTAAGATCGTATACAATACATGATAAAAACTTATAAAAAAGTATGCCACATCAAATATCACTTCACTATCAATCAGAGTTCCCTTCGGTTACTTTTTTTCCCACTCTGTTACCATCAATTTAAGCTGGTTTATTTCACTAAAAAATTTATTAATCATCATTTTGAATAATTGTGTAACTTTAACTAATATTTTATTTATGTAATTTTTTTTTATAATTTAACTGAAAAATTTGAATGCACATTTAATTGAAACTTATGACTTTTCCAAAAAAGTAACAGAGAGGAAATCTTTTGTATTTTACAAAAATAAAAATAATCATAACAAAACAATAATTAGGATTTTCTGAAAGTAGCAATCATGTAATTAAAGAAAACGTTATATTTACTGTTTTAGGTGCTTTATTTTTTTAAACAAAAATTTTTGACTGTTGGTAACAGAGGGGAACATTTTACTGTTGCAAGTTCATACTTTATTTTTTATTTGACGTTCCAAATCAAAAAGTGAACTGCTGTTTTCAGTTTTATATACAAGAAATGTTTTAGTATCATCGAATATTTTTATAAGTTGTATTCAAAAAAATTTTTTTATTCATGAAAAATTTCCCAAATGTACAAGTTTTTTGAAAATGACCCATATATTATATAATTTGTACGACGATATTTGACGAACATGCAGTTCTTTTGCTATGCTTGACAAAATTTGTGTTTTTTCCGAGATTCTTTAATGAAAATGAATTTTTTCCAGCAATCTTTTGACTGTGTTTCTTTCATGATTCTTTGATGAAATGTGCAGTTTTTCGAAATTTTTTAATGGAATTCATGTTTTTTTTTTTTTTGACTTTTTTTTCTATACATTTTGTGATAGAATTTAAGGTTTTTTTGTGACTTTTTTATTATTTAAGGGGCCACTTCACTCGAATGAAAAGACCCATTCACTAAAATGCTAATCCTATGGAAGAAATTTATAAAAATATCTCTGTTGCATTTTAACATTTTTAGATGATTCTTTTTGCATTGGATAGCTGAGATTGATCTGAATGCAGACCGTTTTTTACTTTTTTGATTTTGTTTACAGATATTTTTTAGGAGGATGATTTCGTTTTCCAAACCGGTTCTGAAAATGAAAGCGTTCTTGTAAAAAATATCTGTAAACAAAATCAAAAAAGTAAAAAACGGCATGCATTCAGATCAATCTCAGCTATCCAATGCAAAAAGAATCATTTAAAAATAGTAAAATACAACCGAGATATCTTTATAAAATTTCTTCCATAGGATTAGCATTAGCGAACGGGTCTTTTCATTTGAGTGAAGTGGCCCCTTAATTAAGGGTACAACATATTTGCATTTATTCTTATAATTTTTTAACAAAATGTGTGTTCTTTTGGCGATCCTTTGAGAAATTCACAATAAAGTGGGGAGAGGGTGTTTGATCAGGAAAGGTGGATTATTAGGATTTTACGGTAGCTGTTTTTTCAATATTTCTTGATTTGTTTACTCTTAAGTTAGATTATTTATGTATTGTATTTATTTCATTGATATTCTACAAAATATATACATTTGAATGCAAGTTGATTCTAATCCTTTAAAGGTCTGATGGGTGAATTTCTCCAAAATGTCGAAATGTCACACTGGCACCAGTATTTCACAAACAAAAAATTCAGCTTATTAAACACGCACACATGAAAAAACACATTAGTTTATAGTTAAATAAATTTGATGGAATATTCTGGCATCATTGTGCCATTTGGAGATTAAAATTAAATGGTTTAAAGACAAAATTTGCTGCTTTTTTACAATGTTTTGAAGTTTTGGTAAAATTTGCATTTGTTTCAATATTCTTTGACAAAGTTTGCCATTTTTTCACGATCCTTTGAACCTTTGATGAAACTTACCTTTTATCATGAACCTTTGAGAAAACTTGCTTTTTTTTCACGAATTTTTGACGAAATTTGCCTTTTTCCACAATCTTTCAACGAAATTTGGGTTTTCTTGGAATCATTTAGTGTTTTTTTTTTTTTTTTTTTTTTTTTTTTTTTTTTTTTTTTTTGCTGTTGTTGCTATTTTTTGACACTTTTTTTTTTTTTTTTTTTTTTTTTTTTTGTGATCCCCTGGCAAAATGGGTGATTTTTCTTCACGTGATTGACGGAAATGATTTTTTTCAGCGACCATTTCTCGAAATTAATGATGTATTTTATGTCAAATTTATGTTTTTATGAGTTTTATTTTATTTTATTTTATTTTATTTTTTTTTTTTTACTTTTAGAACTGCCTTATTTTTTCTAAAAATTCAGAACCCTGATGATTTTTTTTATTTTTCCCTTCAATTGAATGGTGAATTTCTTAACTGATATTTGAAATGTTCTGCAGAGAAGTTCGTTCTATGACGTAATCACACCCTTAAGAATATTCTGCTTTGTGGCTGGCTACTAACTCAATTTCCCAGTTTTCACCTATACTGTTTATGAATAGTAAATGCATTAAAAGAAAATGGAGAAAAGAGATATTGAACAACAAACTTTATTTACCATAAAAATACAGCTTCAAAATGTTTAAGTTTAAATAGATATATAAATTATAACAAAATGCAACAATTCTAAACATAAAAAAAACCTCACTTGTAAAATAACAATAAACTAATTCATATTTTGTAAATAAAATACATTAAACAAGTTTTTGCATTTTTAGCAAAATCTATATAGGGTGTCCATTGCTGTAAAATGACTAACTATTCTAGTGATGAAAAACCTCTCTTAAACCTTAAAAATAAATAAAATTTTGAAAATGGAAACGCATACATTAAAATTAAAGTTTTCTATAGCTATTTAAAAAAAAAAAAAAAAAAAAAAAATCAAATTTTGCAAGAAAGTAAGGAATATACATGCATTTATTAAATGAAGCAAGTTCTTAGCATTTTCATTAAGATATTAACTGAAAGACAATAGAACTTTAAAACATTTTTTTCTGCTTCATTTTTTAATGGTTTGATTAAAAGTATCAAGGATAACCCACATTTATAAAATATGCAAGGGATTCGTAAAAAAATTGATAATTAAAGCTAAAGATATATTAGTCTTTTTTTATAAACCAAAACATTAAGGCATGTCTATTACTGGCACATCTACTCTATGTAATGATGCATGTTTTTTTTTTTTTTTTTTTTTTTAAATAAATCAATAATATATGTTTATACCCAAAACAAGAAAAATGTATCAGTTCACTTTACAGGGTTGCCACTCTAATCTTGAAAAAAAATTCCTGTGTTTTTCCTGTATTGCAACACGTTTATTCTATGTTGAGTGTGCAAAAATATATGCGTGTATGTATACTAGTTAACCACCTTGTAATTTCCCATTAACTAATTGAGCAAATATAATACATTATGTAATATGAGCAAATAAAAATAACTCTTTAAAGTTATTACACTTATTATTAAAAACCCACATTTTATGTTAAGAGCAAGAATCTGAGAAAGTGTCACACCTAGCATTATGGGGTGATTCATGACATCTCAGATTTTCTCCAAAAAATTACCAGTTGTTACTTATCTTGTTAAAAGACCAAATCCAGAATTTTTTGCTCCAAAGTTGAGTTGTTCATTTTTTATGACCCCCCAAAGGTCATCATGTCGTGAAAAAAAATAAGCGTTTTTTTAAGACATGGATATTGCTATGACTCGCAGCTCTTTGCGCATACAACTTGCCACGAAATTCTTTTTATATCTGGAATGTAAGAGGGTTGAACTTTATATAATAGATGAAAAACCCGTGGTAAGTTTTTGCCGCAAGATCACAGAAGGTCACAAAAAGATTCATTTTTGCTGTTATTTTCCATTTTTAAGACCCTATAACAGCTTGCGCGTTCCACTTGCCATGAAAAAAGAGGTGGCAATTGAAAGCCATGCATTAGCACTTTTAAAAAATGTATATATAATTGAGGCAAGTTGTATGCGCTTTTAGTTACAGAGTGCCAAAGTCTGAAAAATGTCATTTTTGACCAATATTCAAACTGTCATAATTTCTTGCGGCAACAACATTTTGAAATAATTATTTTGCCATTGTTTTATTCTATTATTGCCCTTTTCAAAAAAGTAAACTCTATTGAGGCAAGTTGCTTTAAAATAAGTAAATGTTTTTTTTTTTAAATTTGGCCTTTTTCAATAATCAGAGCTATTTTATTATTTGAAACGACTTGAGTGGATAACAATATTTTATACATTTGTTTGTCTGTATAAATTGATGTTCTAATATATTGTGAGGTATATATGATGTTGATGGCATTTATTTAATTTTAACCCTTTTGAGTCTGATTTTGTTTTTCAATTTTAGAAAAAATTATTTTTACTTTAATAATATTGACACTAGCTATCATCGTAATAGATTAATTAGAGTTTAACGAATATTTCATTGTCTGAAACATAACGAATGTTGTTGTTTTCTGCACTATTAAATTCATATTCATGTAACAATAGGCTAAGGAAGAGTTTTTGGAGAGGGTTTAAAAATATTATATTGCAACAAGTTAGTGACATTACAACTTTCTAATACTTTTAGCGCTTTATTCCACAATTCTTTCAGGAAATTAACTTTTATTTTAAATTAAGAGGGAAATACATTTAAAATAAAATAATAGCAAACAATACTAAAAAAATTAAGCAAATATTATTATTACTAAATGCCTTAACATTAATGAAGTCATATAAGTGCACAGATACATATTAACATTGCTACATGTAATTAGTAACAAAAGTATTTCCTAAAAATAATTATACTCAAAAGACAAGTATTATTAATAGTACACCAGCCCTGAAAACGTGAAAACGACAATATTTGACATTTACAAATTACAACTTGTAATTAAAATGTAAATATAAATACAATCAGCCAACACTGTTGATATTTTTACATTGATTTATCAGTACGAGAAAAGAAAATCAAAAATATAACTTTCTTGTATCATATCTGAAGATACTTTTTAACAGTTATAGTAATCTATTCAGGTATTTCAGTTAATATACTTGGATAGCTATTAATGTTAAAGAAAATTTATTTTTCCCATAAGTGAAAAAAAAAAAAAATCCCATAAGGGTTAAAAGACATCTTGAGATATCTTAAAAGGAATGGTTATATCTTCGATTTTCTTTTCTCGTAATGATAAAACTCTATAAAAATTCTAACAGTGTTGGCTGATTGTATTTATATTTGCATTTTAATTACAAGTTGTAATTTGTAAATGTCAAATATTTTTGTTTTAATCTTTTCTGAGCTGGTGTATCATTAATTATACATGTCTTTTGAGTATTATTATTTTTAAGAAATACTTTTGTTACTAATTACATGTAGCAATGTTATTATGTGTCTGTGCATTTATTATATGACTTTATTAATGTTAAGGCATTTTGTAATAATAATAAATATTTGCTTAATTTTCTTTGTATTGTTTGTGATTATTTTATTTTAAATGTATTTCCCTCTTAACTTAAAATAAAAGTTACTTTCCTGAAAGAATAATGTGTAATAAAGCGCTAAAAAGTATCAGAAAGTTGTAATGTCACTAACTTGTTGCAATATAATATTTTTAAACCCTTTCCAAAAACTCTTCCTTAGCCTATTGTTGCATGAATATGAATTTAATAGTGCAGAAAACAACATTTGTTATGTTTCAGACAATGAAATATTCGTTAAACTCCTAATTAATCTATTAGGATAGCTAGTATCAATATTATTAAAGTAAAAGTAATTTTTTCTAAAATTGAAAAAAAAAATCGGATTCGAAAGGGTTAAAATTAAATAAATGCCATTAGCATCATATATATCTCACAATATATTAGAACATCAATTTATATAGACAAACAAATGTACAAAATATTGTTATCCAGTCAAGTTGTTTCAAATAATAAAATAGCTCTGATTATTGAAAAAGGCCAAATTTTAAAAAAAAACATTTAATTTTTTTAAAGCAACTTGCCTCAATGGAGTTTATTTTTTTGAAAAGGGCAATAATAGAATAAAACAATGGCAAAATAATTATTTCAAAATGTTGTTGCCGCAAGAAATTATGACAGTTTGAATATTGGTCAAAAATGACATTTTTCAGACTTTGGCACTCTGTAACTAAAAGCGCATACAACTTGCCTCAATTATATATACAGGGCTCCCAACACATTTTATGTCGCAAAAAGGGGGAAAGGGGACCATTTTTCTTTAAAAAGGAGACTTTTGGGGACCATTTTTTTTAAAAAAGGGGACTTTGGGGGACCATTTTTTTAAAAAAAGGGGACTTTGGGGGACCATTTTTTTTTTTTTAAAAAGAGGGGACTTTGGGGATCATTTTTTTTAAAAAGGGGACCTTGGGGGACCATTTATTTTCATTAAAAATGTTAGCAATTTTTTTTTTTTTTTTAACATTACAGTAAACATGTTAGTTAACTTTATAAGGATATCATTAAACAATTTCAAATATTGTTGCAGAAATTATACAATTATATTTTAATACAATTAAATATTCTACTGCAAGAAGTGAAAAAGTAGTATAACATTTACCTTGAAAATTTTCTTTTAAAAGAGTCTGTACTTGTAATTCAAAGTCTTGATTTTTTTAATATTTACAATAGCAAACTGATTTTCATTAAAATAAAAAGTAATCTTAGCTAAAATGTATCTAACAAATTTATTATCAGAATATATTTAGCCTTTAAGTATTTAAGGCAAAAATTTCTTGAAATAAAAAACAATCTGTTCAAAAATGTCACAATTATGTAAATATCAAATACTTACATTAAAAAAAAAGAAGAAGCGTTTATAAAATAACTATATACAAAACAACAAGCAATTCCAAAATGTTACTGAAAAACTATGATTCTTCTGACAATAAATATATAGAGAGAGAGAGGGAGGAAAAAAATAGTGTGTTTTGTCAGTCTGTCACGGAAAAAAACATCAAAAATTTCGATAAATAATCACCCTCCCTCCACCAAAAAAAAAAAAAAAAAAAATAATAATAATAATCGCAGAAAAAATTGCTAATTCTGTTAAAAGATCCTGGGGGGGGGGGACAAATTTTGCAAAAAAGTGTGGAGAGAAGAAAAAAAAATCCGAAAATTTCAAGATCGAAAAAAAACCCCTTGTTTTCTTATTGCATTCAAAGTTCTTCTCAAAGAAACAAAACAAACATATCAACCTCGTCAAATGTGCGCGTTAAGGTTAAAAGGCCATGTGCCACTGGATTGATCATTCTGTTGGATAAAGAGCAGGTGTTAATAGAGTCATTATCAAGTGTGTTTATCTTTTACTTCAATCAAAAGAAAACCAACTTTCATGTTTGTTTCTTTTGTTATTATAAATATGTACTTGAGTGATTTTATTAGAATTAGAATATATGAAGCTTCAAATAAACATATCACGTCATCTTTTTTTTTTTTTTTTTTTTTTTTTTTTTTTTTAATGCCGTTTTTTAACTTTTCAGTTTTTGTAACAATTAAAATCTTTAATTAACCGTCAATCATTATGTAAAATTATACCAGAATATATCGATATACAATGTCTAGTTAGTTAAAAGAATTTAACTGCATTTGATAAAATTTAAAGTTAATAAAATTGAAATTGACAAAATGTCCGGAATTTGAATGCCCGGAGTTTTGAGGTTCAAATGCACAGAACAAAGTCTTAAAAATCTGATATCCAAAATTCGGAAATCAAACAAAGTCCGGACGTTTTGCTAACTATTTTTATTATTATCTTTTAAAATATACATTTAAAAAAAAACATTTTAAATTAGGAATTTTTAAAACCGGACCTAAAACCTCTCTACTCTTAAAATTATTTTTAAACAATAAAGATATTCATACTTTTTTCATACCACATGTCTGGTTTCGGTAAAATGATCTTACGATCTGTTCTTCCGTAATGCCCGCGACAGGGGTGATTCTGGATGATTTTTTTTTTTTTTCCGGAAATTCGCATCGCATTTTCGGAAATATATGGGGGGGGGGGGGGTCGTGAGTCCCTCCCCCTCCAGCGATCTTCGGACAAAATCGGCGTTTTCCCGCTATCTTCAGACGAAAGCAGCAATATTTTAGCAAAATCGGCGGTTTTTCCGCGATCTTTTGACGAAATCGGCGTTTTTCCATGTTTTTTAAAATGAAATCATCGTTTTTTCGACGATCTTTAGACAAAATTTGCATTTTTACGCGATTTTTTCTCGAAAACGTCGTTTTATTTCCGCGATCTTTTGACGAAATTGTCGTTTTTCTCTGATCTTTTGATGAAATCGGCGTATTTTTTCAAATATTCTTTTGGCAAAATATTTTTAAGCGATCTTTTATCGAAAACGGCGGTTTTTCCCGCGATCTTATAACGAAATCGGCGTTATATCCGCAATCTTTAGACAAAATCGGCGTTTTCCCGCGGTCTTCAGAAGAAATCAGCGTTTTATCTGCGATATTTAATGAAATTGCCGTTTTTTCCGCGATCCGCACAGGAAATTCACGTTTTTTATCGATCTTTTGACAAAGTTAGTTTACAAAAACATTGACGAAATCGTCGTTTTTCCACGAAATACTGACGAAATGTATGCTATTTCGGCGATCCTTTTACAAAATTTGCATTTCTACGTAATTGTTTTTTCCGCGCGCACAACCGTACAAGTTGGCAACTATGCGGAACTGATAACCCAATTTCAAATTTTCGGAAGAGGATGCCTTAAATTTTCAGAAATTTCGGACGAGAATCACCCCTGGCCCGCAATGCGATCCAGTGTTGAATTCATGGAGGGGGGGGGGGGTATTCCTGCTCAGAGCAATGAAATTTCCCCTACTGACAAATTTGAGTTCATGTACTGAAATTCGTTTATAGAATAAAAGAGGAAGGTTATCACCGAAAAATCGAAATTGGTGAAGCAGCGCAAAATAACTGACACGTTCGGTGTAAAATGCACAAAGAAAAATTAAGGCTGCGAGCGAACTGCGAGCGAACAGCACTACTTTTTATTGCACTAACAGAGCAATAAATCTATCTTTGTTTCCGAATGGAACAAAGGTGAAACCTCTTTAAAAGATTTTTGAGGGATTGACCCTACCAAATTGAGAAAGGAAGGGAAAGTTTTATCTACCCCATCTTCAGTCGTAAAGCTGTCAACTGATTTCGAGTTCGATTTCTCTCTTGAAGTTCAAAATTTCACTGAAAAAGCAATTTATACATCAAAGCGCCGACACGAAAGATAAAAAAATAGCGACGCCTGACCGCAAGAAGTTAGTGCTATGTGTCTGGTCCTTAAGTTTGTTATCTAAAATTTGAAGAATTGGCTAGTTTTTATTTACTTTATATATAAACCCTAAAATACTTATTTTTGTTTTATTATTTTTAAGAGTTATCTTTTTGATTGGTTGTTGAGTTCAAAACCTAATAGCAGACAGCTATAACTTAGCGAACATACCATTTTTTGGGAGAAAATGTGAATGTTTTTCCACACCCCCTAAAGAAAAACAGATAAACGCAACTCCATTTTTTTTTTTTTTTTTTTTTTTTTTTTTTTTTTTTTTTCCGAGATAGGTGAAAAAATAAATCTGAAAGCAATGTATCTAGAAAAGTTTAATTTCCTACTCTTATAGAATTATTATAGTTAGAAAATAATATATATTTTTAAATCATGAAATTAATAAATCTTGATTATAATTTTAAAAGAATGAAAACGGAATTTCGCTAAAGTAAAAAAGTTATTTCGAAAAAATTAATAAGGTATCCCTTTGTCTCTCTCCAGAGGGGTATCCTACATCTTACGATGCAAATATGGAAAAAGAAAGTGCGATCGGCATAGTTTATTTTGTTAATCTAAGGAACATGTTTGTCAAATTACAATATTTAGTATATATTTACTTTTTCTTCTGTTTTTTTTCCTCTCTTTCACATTTTTTTTCTTTTTCATCAGCAATAAGAATCCATGAGACTAATTAATTCAATAGCAGCCTATTGTTACTGAAATAAAGTACTTTTAAAAAGTAAAAGCACCTGCGAACGAGTCACGTGAACACACTGGGATGAAACGATAACGATTCCAATCTCAAGAAAAGGGGGATTGATGAAATCACAATATGATGAGTGGCTGGTTCCATTTGACTTCAAAACGCTAATTGATTGCTTAATAGGGAGGGGGTGGAAGTGTTCTTTACTTTATTTTCATGCCTTAAAGAATGTGTGAATTTAGACATTGAAGGAGCATGAAACATCAGCATGCACCACAATTTTGCCGTTTTCTAAAATAAAAAAATAAATAAATAAATAAATAAAAAATATTTCTTTTGTTTTCTAAATGAACAATTTCTTCATTTTTTAGTCATTGAACGCGGACTAAGCGGACCAAAACACATAAAAGCGGACCAATGCGGACCTTTTTCTAAAAAGCGGACTTTGGCGGGAAAAAGGGGACCATTTGGGAGCCCTTTATATACATTTTTAAAAATGCTAATGAATGGCTTTCAATTGCCACCTCTTTTTTCATGGCAAGTGGAACGCGCAAGCTGTTATAGGGTCTTAAAAATGGAAAATAACAGCAAAAATGAATCTTTTTGTGACCTTCTGTGACCTTGCGGCAAAAACTTGCCATGGGTTTTTCATCTATTATATAAAGTTCAACCCTCTTACATTCCAGATATAAAAAGAATTTCGTGGCAAGTTGTATGCGCAAAGAGCTGCGAGTCATAGCAATATCCATGTCTTAAAAAAACGCTTATTTTTTTTCACGACATGATGACCTTTGGGGGGTCATAAAAAATGAACTCAACTTTGGAGCAAAAAATTCTGGATTTGGTCTATTAACAAGATAAGTAACAACTGGTAATTTTTTGGAGAAAATCTGAGATGTCATGAATCACAGGTGTGTCACTCTCTCAGATTCTTGCTCTTAATAATAATAAAAACAGTAGAGCAATACTCAAGCATTCAGCTAAGAAATACTTTGAAATATTTATCACTCAACTGCAAAAAAAAAAGTTGCTGAAGACAATATTGCAAGAACTGCAGAATTATCAGAAAACAAAATTTTCTGCAATTTTTTTTTTCTTTTTTATTTTTTTGCGATCTTACAACAAAAATTGCTGTTAAAGAAATAAATAAATAAAAAAAAATTTGACAATTTTTGTCATAATTTTGATCGGCAATTTTCATGCTTTTTTTTGTCAAAAATCACCATTTTTTTTAAAAATAGAAATTGCCTTTTTCTTCGACGAAAATTGCTGTTTTTTTGCAATTTGATGAAGAAAATTGATGTTTTTTTCTCAACTTTATGACGAAAATTGCCAGGTTTTTATCGCAGCTTTTTGATAAAAATAGTCGTTTTTCAATGATCTTTTGATGAGAACAGCATTTTTTCGCGATTTCTTGACGAAAACAGCATTTTTTTACAATATTTTGTTGAAAATCACGTATTTTTCTCGATGTTGGGGGAAAATCACGTTTTTTTTTCGCGAAAATTCTATTTTTTTTCATGCGGTCTTTTGATGATATAAAAAAATTGGAAAAGCTAAAAATAAAAAAAAAAGCAAAAAATCTCGTTTTTTTTTTTTTTTTCCGCGAAAATTCTATTTTTTTCACGTGGTCTTTTGATTATATAAAAAAATCAAAAAAGCTAAAAATGACAAAAAAGCGGAAAATCGCAGATCCACGAAAGAATCTCATGCCTGTTTTGAAATGATGCGACGGGAAAAACAGATGAGAAGGAGAAAGGTAAAGAACACTATGCAGATGGAAGGCATGAGAGGAGGTGCTCTGTGGATTCAACTATTCGCATGGCAAAGAAGGGGTGTAGGCAGACACATGGAAGAGCCGCTTTAAGTTAATTTTTGCGCTTTTTTCCGGGATTTTCTTTCTTCTGCAAATTTTTTCCTGCCGTCTGCAACACAAGTAGATACTTAAAAAACAGTCTGCAGACCAATCCATTGCATTACATTACATGTACTCAAACCTTCCAAGTATTTGTGAGTGATAGACATAAAAGAAAAGTATACATTAAAAAAGAAGTTGCCTTTGTTCTCAGAATTTTTAACACCTCATACATTGTCTGAAAGAGAAGGTGGGGGAGTCTCCCCTTTGACAAAATTTGCTGGTTTTTTTCATGACCTTTTGACGAGATGTCCTTTTTCGCACGCAATCTGTAGACGAAATTTGATTTTTTTGGCAAGAAGATTTTTTCCAATCTTTTGATGAAAACTACTGTCTTTTTCGCGATCTTTTCAATAAACTTGCCCTTTTTTTGCAATCTTTTGAAGGAATTTGCCGATTTATCATGATCTTTTGACGAAATCTGCTGTTTTTTCGTGATCTTTTGACGAAAACCTATTTTGTTGCGATCTCTTGAAGAAATTGATTGTTTTCGCGACCTTTTTGAAGAAATTTGCAGTTTTTTCATGACTTATTAACGAAAACTGCCATTTTTTGCGATCTTTTCAAGAAATTTGCCTTTTTTTGTGATCTTTTGAAGAAATGTTCTGTTTTTTCGTGATTTTTTGAAGAAATTCGCCGTTGTTTCATGATTCTTTTACGAAAACTGCCATTTTCTTGTAATCTTTTCACGAAAACTGTCATTCTTTCGCGATCTTTTGAAGAAATTTGCCGTTTTTTCATGATCTTTTGTAGAAATTTGCCGTTTTTGGCGATTTTTTGAAGAAACATGCCTTTTTTTTTCACGATCTTTAGAAGAAATTTGCCATTTTTTCGTGATCTTTTGACGCAATTTGTCGTTTTTTCACAATCTATGAAGAAATTGATTTCTTTTTGAAGACTATTTGTCGAAATTTGTGATACATGTCCAAATTTTTGGATTTAGGACCAAAATTTCTTAATTTTTGCTAAATTTTTAACAGTTGAAAAATAATCTGCAGACCTTAACAAGAGTCTGTGATGTGCGTCGCAATGTTGCGCTGATTCTGCTTCCGGGAATCATTCAATGAGTTTTTATATCATCTTATCAAAATCATTTCAATTTTTTGTTTCAATTTTTATCAAAACGAAAAATAAACACTGAAAAAGCATTAGTAGTACATGTAAGTTCTAATTAAAAGCAAATGTTTTACATCTTTTATTTTAAAAACTTTTTGAAAGAGAAAATAAACAACTTTATTAATAATGTTTGATTGTAAACAAACAGCAAAACACATTTAAAATTTTCGTGAAAATTTCAGATTAACTACAAAGAATATTTTATGATTACTAAGCAATATCCTTGATAAAATTAAAAAAATATTCTTTTTAATTATTTTATTGAAATCGAAATACACATACTAAATAAGCAAAAATTTCTGAAATAAAGAAATTTTTAAAAAAATTAACCACCCCTGGAAATTAACTTGAACATCGCCTTACAGTGTTTATATTGCTAACCCTAATTCGTATCTAACGTTAAAGCGTCAGGGTCAAATACAAACAACATATCTCATAACTGATAGCGATAAATATTTCATGATAATCATTTAATTGGCACCAATGAATATTATCAGCTAACAGATGGTTTAAGTGAATTATGTTTAAAAAAATGATTTTCAATTATAAATAATATAGCAGTTTTCAAACAGTCATACAAAGTTAAAACACAAAAATGAATCTTTATAAACACTTACATTAGACGGAAAAGTAGCAAAGATTCTTTGATGATGTCATCAGATATCGATCAAATTTAACAAGAGTCAAAAAGAACAAAGTGCAGTAAAAACATTATAATTTTTAAAATCTTTACACAACATAACATCTACTTTCTTCCGCAGCAGCATAACAGCAACACGATAACGATTAAAAAGTAGAGAATTTCATGCTGCCACTTTGCAAATATTTTCAAAAATTGTTCAACATACAACATACACAACCATGGGCGTGTTCAGCCGTGTTCAGCACAACTTACCGGTCACTCTGATTGTAGAACTATACGAACTAAAAATCAAGGTGATGTATGACGTCAGCTACAATTCAAAAAGATAGTTTTCATTGGTGCACAATTCGCTTTCGTACTGCCCAACAATCGGTCGGTAACATTGGTTACTTCGGTAGGTTGCGCTGAACACGCCCAATGTTTTGCCATCAAAACCCTCAAAACCGTACACTGTAAAAAAATTTACTGTAAAAATCTGTAGCGTCACCTTTGATGACACCACATCGGTAACCTTTTCTTACGCCGACATCTTTGCCTTCCGTCTCGTGACGGACGGCAGATTTAGCGCGCCGAACCGCGAGACCGCACTTCTGATTTTCTCTTTGTGAAATCTGAAAATTGCAAATAAAGCGATAACCACCGCCAAAAAACGGCATCTTTTCGCCAAAGATGTTGGATTCGAAACCATATGCCAAGAGAACAATGGAATGTGGCGTCTACGTATATTAGAAGTCTGTGGCGTCACTTCAGCGCTTTTATAGAAAACGGTTACTTTACTGCGTTATGGAGCATTCTTATTGGCAGTGGCGGATCCAAGGGGGGGGGGTCATGACCCCCCCCCTGGAGCTCTTCAGAGAGGGATGTACACTGTACAGTTTAAATAAAAGGTGCTAAAACAGGAACGCAAAATAGCATCTAATCGAAAGAATTTGCGTTTTTTTTCGAAACTGATCGAGAAAATTCACGAATTTTCCGCGCCTGATCGACATAATTCACAATTTTTTCGCACCCGATCGGTGAAATTCGCAATTTTTGCGAAGCCGATACACGAAATTCAGAATTTTTCCATGCCTAATCGATGAAATTCACGATTTTTTTGAGTGTGATCGACGAAATTTGAGATTTTTCCACGAATGGTCTACGAAATTTGCGATTTTTCTTCAATTGATTGAAAAAATTCACGATTTTCGTGCCCAATCCTCAAAATTAGCACATTTTTCCGTTCTCGTTCGATGAAATACGAATTTTTCCGTACACGAACTAAGAAATACGCATTTCTTAATTGAATGACGAGCTATGCACTTTTTTTCTGCTGTAAACTGATGAAATCCGTGATTTTTTTTCTCGCGATACTGACGAAACTCACGATTGTTCTGCAGACGCTCAAAGATTTATTTAATTTTTCCTCGCATCATCGACAAAATTTGCGGTTTTTCCGCGCCCTATTAACAAAATTAGCGATTTTTCGTTCCGAATCGACCAAATTAGCTATTTTTTCGTTCCGAATCGATTAGATTCGCGAGTTTTTTTGTATTCGATCGCCGGAATTCATGCTTTTTACGAAGCCGATCGACCATATTTGCGACAATTTCTTTCCCGATCGATGAAATTGTCAATTTTTGTTCGCCATATCAACGTAATTTGCGATTTTTTTTCATTCCAGATCAACTGTATATCCGCTTTTTACGAAACTGATCGACCATATTTGCGACTTTTTCGTTCCCGATCGACAACGTTCGAAATTTTTCCGTGCCCTACCAAAAGCGATTTTTTCGCTCCCGATCGACTAAATACGCGCTTTTTACGAAAGCAGTCGACCATATTCGGGGGTTTTCCGTGCCCAATTGACGAGATTCGCGCCTTTTTCCGTTCTTGTCCATGAAATACGCATTTTTTCGCATCGAACAATAAAATTCGTGATTCTTAACTGACTGATGAAATCTGCATTTTTTCCCTGCAGTAAATTAATGAAATCTGTGATTTTTTTCTCGCGATAAACTGATGAAACTCGTTATTGCTCTGCAGCCGCTCAAAAAATTTTTTGATTTTTCCGCGCATCATCGACAAAATCTTCGATTTTTTCTTGCCCTATCAACGAAATTAGCGATTTTTTCGTTCCGAATCGACAAAATTCGCGAGTTTTTCGTACCCAATCGCCCGAATCGCTCTTTTTACGAAGACAATCGACTACATTCGCGATAACTTTTTCCCGATTCACGAAATTGGCAATTTTTGCGTTCCACATCAACTAGAAATTCGCAATTTTTTTATTCCCAGTTAACAAAATTCGCGATTTTTCCGTTCCCGATCGAATAATTTCGCGCTTTTTACGAAGCGATCGACAAAATTGGGAGGTTTCCGTGCATTGCGATTTTTTCGTTCCAGATAGACAAAATTCGCAACTTTTTGTGCTCGATCGACAAAATTTGCGGTTTTTCTGAGACATACAGACAAAATTCGAAATTTTTCGAGGGCCGATATACAAAACTCACGATTTTCTAATGTCCAGTTGACGATATTTTCGATTTTTCCGCGCCAGGTCAACGAAATTCGCGTTTTTTTGCGCGGTAAACAGGCAAAACAGGCGACTTTTCCACAACCTATGAACAAAATTTTTTCAAGTGTTATAAAAAAATTACATTTTTTTCCCTTGCCGATAAACGAAATCTGAGGTTTTTCGAGCCCGATTGACAAAATTCGTGATTTTTACGTGCCTAATCGACAAATTTCGCGATTTTTTTATGCCCGATAGGCGAAATTTGAAAATTTTTAAAGTAATTCCGTTTTCACAAGATTTACTGTATTTTAAAATTGTTTCATTAAATCATCTGTCAAAAGTTGTGACCCCCCCCCTGGAGGTTGGGTTGGATCCGCCTTTGCTTATTGGTCATAAAAGAGATACTCTATAAAAGCTGTGGAGTGAGGTTGCAGCAAGTGGGTGAAATTTTCAACAGTGTATCTTTGTAATCAGATTGGTCGGAGCTTTTCGACAATATAAAAA
This sequence comes from Maratus speculifer, assembly GCA_964019185.1. Classification (NCBI taxonomy): domain Eukaryota; kingdom Metazoa; phylum Arthropoda; class Arachnida; order Araneae; family Salticidae; genus Maratus; species Maratus speculifer. The sequence goes on along the minus strand of OZ025301.1, from coordinate 74,963,985 downwards.
ATTTGACCCTTTTGCTGCAACGTCACTTCCCCGCTTTTATAGAATATCTCTCTTTTGACCCATTAAAATGCTGGAGTATACAGCTTTTACAGAAAATGATTAATCATTTTCTATAAAAGCGGTGGAGTGATGGTGGAGCAAAAGGGTCAATTTTTTTACAGCGTACTGTTCATATTTTTTACAATGCATTAACCCGTTCACAAATTCATTTTTCCATGGAACCTTTTGAAATAAATATGCATGGAATTAGTCGTCATTATGTATATTCACACAAAAATTGAGTTACTTTCTCCGATATTTTAATATAAAAATTACTTTTTAAACGTATGTATTACCTATTTTAGCTACTTTTGTAGGTTGCAAAATTATCACAATATGATCAATAAGAACCAATAATCAATTTGAAACAATATGATCACAAAATACCTACGTAACTTTAATATAGCAACATTTGAAACATTTTCCTCAAATAAAAAATAATTTTGATAAAACAAACAGTTTTGCTTCTAAATAATTTGCAATGCATTCCTTAAACAAAATAAGCGTTTTAAAGAATCCGATTTATTAACAAATAAGAATAATTAATGGAACATGCAATCACCTTCTGCATGTTAGTTTTTATTACTTATTATATAAACATACAGGCAAAATAAATTTTAAATGTTTCCTTAAAAATATTAGAGAATTCAAAAATTACATATAATCAATCATAAAATATTTATTTAATAAAAAGTATTGGATAATAGTAAGTAAAAAGTGAATAAAATAAAATATGCATTTCTATAAAGTTGTTACATATAAGGATAAATATAGTAATATATATTAAAACAAAATATCAAATAAAGATTATTTGATAATAAGGATTAAACGTAAATGCTGAATTAAAATACATTAATCAAAGATGTTAAAATTGATGTTAAAATATCTTTATTTATATCTTATGTATTAAAAATTATTTAAAATTATAAATAAACTTATGAAATTAAAAAGTATTGAATAATAATTAATAATAATTCATGAAACTAAATAGCAATTTTAAATTTACTGATAAAAAATGCCATTAATGTTAAAAGTATTTTTGGAATTGGAAATATATATTTATAATCAAGCATCAAATAATACATCGAATAAATCTATTAATTTATAATATCTAAAACTTAATATTAAATCGAAATATGCATGCTAATGTACGCGCTTATTCATCAAAATATTCAGGATTTAATGATTGTGTTGGAAACTCTAAAATCAAGTATCTCACGATTGAAAACTTTTTTTTATTCTGTCCTTTCTTTCCTTTCTTTTCTTTTCTTTCTTTCTTTCTTTTTTTTTATTTTTTTATTACGGCTTAAAAGAATTTGCCGCAACAAAATAAAGCTTAAAATGGAGTCACTGTTTTATTCTCAAACAACCAATCCCAAAATTTCAGAGCTCGATAATCACAAGGATTTATATACAAGTAAGCAGTTTGAAATAATAACGAAAAAAAAAAAAACTTAGGAAACATTCATTTGTCGATCTAAATTATTTTCAGACCAGATAAGAAGGGGGAAAAGAAAAATAGAAACGCACGGCTTACTCAGTGGCGAAAGTGCATGAAGCATTATATACTCCTTAGCTCATTCACTCTTTTTCTCTTTCCAAATAGTGTAGAACATTTTGCCATAAATCTATATTATAAAGGCCAAACGTATCTGTGCGTAACGCATACGTCATTTTGCGCATGGCAACACTTACAAATTTTAAATGAATTTCGGTATTGCAATTTTTGCTACTAAAAGTTTTTTACCTTCTTAATGTCGCACATTTTCAATTTTTACACCATCGTGTAGCGAAAAAAAGTACTTCTAGATGAAATTTGTTTGGAAGCTGTATCTTAATATGTTTTTGAAATATTAATTTTTTTGTAGATTTTAATACCTTTCTAATCGTGGAACAGGAGTACTCCACTTCTATTTAAAGCAAATGAAAAAAGGGAAAAAATTAAGTGCTGTATCTTTATGTTGCCATTTTCTCATTAAAAGGGAAAAAATAGAAATTTAAATATCGTCTGTTATAAAACCTGGTGAATTTTGACTTCATTTACAAAATTTGATTTGCACCTAAAAGAATATCAACAGTTTATTATGAATTTCATCTAATAGCATTGAGACTTCAAGTTTTGAATCAAAATTATCAAATTAAAATGCCAATTTTTCGAAATGTGAATACAGATGTGAAATGTACATTTGTAAATTTCGATATGGTGGAAATGATGCCGGGTTTAGATTTCAAGGAAAAAAATTCTATGATTGAGTCAAAGTTGAATAAATTTTGCTTTTTATCATTTTGGAATACTAGCATATGAACCTTAATTGATGACTTTATCATAATAACAAATCTTTATTATTTTTTACTGCTTACATATACAATTTACAAGTTTAATTTTAACAATTCCTACAACTGCATTTTACAGAAATAGTATTTTGTTAATTTGACGATAAATATCATTTGTTTAAAAGTTAGACGTACCAATATAAAATTCATTTTTTACTATAATTAATTTTGTAGGTTTATTGTAAGTTAATGAAACAGTTCCTTCTTAAACATTTTCTTTCGTCAAAATTTGACGGGTTCCACCTTGTAAAAAATAAAGTTTAAATAGAAAAGATAAAAAATAAAAGATTTATGATCGAAAAGAGAATACGTTATAAAGGCTTCAGAGAAAAAAATAAATACATCATATTATAAAATCATATTTTCTTTTCACTGCAGTATTTTTTGTGAAAAATTAAATTAATTTTTATTAAAAAAAAAAAAAAAACATATTCTGATTCCATTTTTTTTCTATGTTTGGATGGAATGTATTCTTCTCTAATATAAAGTCAAATACGATTACGATAAACATTTTATACGTTATATTCTTTATAGTAAAACGTTCCAGACTGACGGCACGAGTACTTGTCGCTCGTCCCGAAGGGGTTAACCGCAAACTTTTTCTTCTGAAGTTCAGTAGCATTATTTCTAATAAAGAAAAATAAAGTTTCCCTAGACGCGTAAAAAGATTTATGAAACACAAAGACGTGATGAAAAAATAATCTTTTTCCCATTGTAGTATTTCCATAAAAAATTAAATTCGCGTGGATTTAAAAAAAAAAATGTTTTCATTAGCTTTCCTAGTTTGAAGGAGACGTCTTCTTCCTTAATATACATTCAAATAGAATTAGGATAAATTTTTTATATGCTAAACTGTGAAAAACAAAACGTTCCGTTTGATCGGCATGAATGGTAGTCTCGCGGGATGTGAGTACAAACAGCGCCGGCATGAATGGTAGTCTCGCGGGATCTGAGTACAATCGGTGCCGGCATCTATAGTGGTCGCTCGTCCCCAAGGGGTTAAAATAATATAAATGTAACCGGATCCCTTTGTTCTCGTCACTCTAAAAAATTGGAAACTTTTGCTGTATCGCCAAAAGGGTCCCTTTTTTTAGCGGTGATCCCTTCTTGGCAAGTTTCTGATTTCATTCTCATAATAAAATAAACGTAAGGCAGACAAAATAGGTTCTTGGCGGCTGGTGGGATCGATGGGAGAAACCGGTTTGGCGCGCATTCTTTTTATAATTACAGGATTCCCACTACCACCACGTGGGGAAGGTGATCAATGCTTCAAGGAAGGGTTGCTCGCGAATCCACATGGGAGGGGGCGGTCGTCCCCCCCCCCAAAAAAAATTGAATTTGATTTGAAAAATTGTCTAATTAAAAGGAAAAATGAGAAATTAAAAAAAAAATAGTTTTCATTTTTCTACATAATTTCTTTGAATTTCAAAGCACTTCATCCAACGCTGTTCCAAGCAGGGATGTAGTGGAGGATACACGCAGGTTTACGCCGTATAGCTTATGTATTTTTTTTTTAAGAGCACCGCATACCTTCTGTTTCTAAATAAAGCTATAGTATGCACACTCTAGGATGTACGTTCTGTCTTGAGCGTACACCCTTTGCTTAGAGAGATACCGTCTGTTTTCTTTACGATTATACCACTGGTTCGAAGTCATCATGCCATCACGAAAATGTGATTCTTCAGGTCCTCCAAAATAAAGTCGACAGATAATTTTACTTTTACACTGTTAAAAATATCGTGAAAAATTACCTCTGTTTTTAAAGCGATATGTATTTTCTAGAAATGAAAACGATCTAAAGATGCTCATAGAACATTAAAATTGATCAGAAAATAGGTAGTCTAAAAACAGAGGTAATATTTAAAAATAACTTTAAGCAGTGCATTTTCGTGCAAAATCGCTTTCAATCGTTAAAAATTTTAGTCGTGTAAATAGGTTGAAGTCGCAATTAGCCAAATCAGGCGAATAAACAGACCATAAGATACACAACTGCCCATAAGAATAAGACCATAAGAATAACAGAAAGCAACAGACCATACTTCAGACCATACAGCAAGAAAAACCTGTCCGTTGTTTATGACTATTACAATACATGAGTTAAGAGAATTTATTGATCTACGATTAACAGGAGAATGGTATGATTGGCCTGCGTTGCCACGACGATTCCTACAATGATTTCTATAACAATGATGCAGTGGTAGATTGAATGACAAAAGAGTTTCTTAGCAAACATGCCCTTTCTTTATTGCTATCATTCTAGCAGGGAGCGGGGCATTTTTCTGATGAAAAATCGACTTCATCTTACGCAAATCAGGTCTTTTTTCGTGATTTATTTTACCTGCTCTGTCTGTAGTTGTCTCTTCGAATGTTTCCGAGTCGACTCCTTAAAAGTGTTATTACACGTGTTCTGTTGCAGGCGTCAAATTCCAGGCGTCTCCATGTAATCCTATGAGACCAGAGGAGTCGCTTGGTTAGCGCGCGATTCTCTTGTGTCGGAGCGTCTTTGACGCCTGGAACGAAGCGACTCGCCAGCAAGAGCCAATCAAATGCTTGGAAATCCAAATGACGGCAAAGACTCTTCTCGAACAGCCAATGAAATGCTAAGAAAACGAAAAAACGCAGGTGATTTTTGTCGCTTGCAATTTTTACGTGTAATAGCACTTTTAGTGGGGAGGGAGACCGGACAAAGCCGTCTCCAGTCTCCAAGCCAAACACAAGGTTTTGTGACGTCACGGCGCGGGGATTATTATAGCTGTGGAAAACATAGGCGATATTAAAAATATATCAACTCTTTCCTTTACATTCCAACTCATAACCACAACATGCAGAAAAAAATATATACCTATACATGCACCTAATCAGGGGGGGTGCCCTGGGCGCCCGGGCACCTCCCCCCCTCCGCTCGCGCAGATCCAAGATGAATTATTTTTAAAAAAATCAAAATTTATAAAAGAAAAAAAATTAAAGCAAAGTTAGTTCAAGTAGTTAATCAAAACTAACAGTCTATGTTTAGAAATGTGATAAAAGAATAGATCCACATTCTTTTTTTTTATTTTTAAGAAAATTATTTTGTTCATCTTTTTTAAAACTAGAATCTTTACTAGAATCTGTATTAATCACAGTAAGTTAAAAAGTTGGTTTTATAATCCCAATTTGATCTCTTTTGTTTATGGAACTTTTTTTTTTAACGTCGTTCTTTTTTATGCAATTTCATAAAAAATAGCGTAAATTTTCGACAAGGATAGAAAATATTTATATCTTTGTTTTTGTAATCTAAAATCTAGATAAGAGAAAAAAATCGAAAGGAAATACAGATTAGAGATGAGACAGGCTCAGCGCGAGCCCGACTCTGGCTCGGGCGGGCCCGGGCTCATTTTTTCTGAAGCCGGAAAATTTTATTTATTCATGTGTAGAAAAGATTGAAAGAATTTTTACCACTTAAAATTGCCTACTTATTTCTTTTCAACTCATATTAATTCTTTTTTTTATCAAAATGACAGGGTGACTGAATGCTTGATTATTTATTTTAGTATTTCATTGCTGTTTCAAATGAAAATTTGTGATAATTACAGATTTATGTCTAAGGAATTTCCGGCGACGATCGATTTATACGGCACCAATCAAAACAAACCCAACAATAAATTTGCTTTTTGTTGGCATTTCGTTAGCAAAAGATATTTTTTAATGAGATTGTTCATTTTTTTTTTATTTAGTTATATGACGTTAAGATATTTTTTTCTGTTTTTGGTAGACAAGAATTAGCTGGTGGTGACTTGCAAATTATTTAATATTCGATTGTGCACAAATTATAGTCGTTTTTCATATGAAAATAACTTTAGTGATTATTATAGTATTTGTTATCTTGATCTCTGCTTATGCTGGGGACGCAGTTCCTTGTAGAAGACACTTTCCTCCGTAAGTAAATATGATTACCATGTTAATCCAATAGAAAGCAATGGATCAGTGTTTTCTCTTTTTCTATAAAAGCATCGGACCTTTAAAATAACAATGTCGATTTTTTAAATTTACATTGATTTTCAGGTACCCGTCAATCGCAGTAGATTGTTATGAGAAAGAAATCAATTATAAAGAAAGAGGTACACTTTTTACAAAAAATTGAAGAACGTTGTTCGATTCGCCAGCTTACAAATAGTAATTTCTGCATATTTGTTGCTTTTATTCATTAAACACAAACGTGTCCACCAAATTTGTTTATTAACCTTTTCCGGCACGGGCAAAAATCTGTTACTAAAATGAGAAATTATCGACTGACACCGGAATTTACAGACGAGTTTTTTAGATATTTCGAAAACCTTAATTTAAGCGCTTATCGTAAAAGCAAAATCTTTCTAAAATATTATTGGTGTTTGCTTGTGTGGAATAAAAATTAGATATCCCAGACCAGGACAGTGTGCCGGAAAGATTAACCCTTTCCGGTAAAATTTGTACTAAAATGAGAAATTATCGATTGACACCGGAATTCACAAACGAATTTTTTAAATATTTCGAATTTCTTATTTTAAGCTTTTATTATCAAAGCAAAATTTTACTAAAATATTGCTGGTGCCGTTTGCAAGTTTTGAATTAAAATTAGGTCTCCCAGACCGGGCACAGTGTGCCGGAAAGGGTTAAAGGAAGAAAAAATATAAGAATATTTTTAAGTGTGAAGTATATTTTTTATACGGATTTTGATAAGACTGAATTTGAATTTTCAATTAAAAACTATACCGAAGTAAGAAGTTTTTATAATTGAGATATCACTTTTGAAGCATTTTTTAAATACCACACAATTTTGTTTCGTATATTTTTGGTATCGGGCTCGGGCGAGCTCGGACTTAAAATCGTCGGGCTCGGGCAGGCCCTGGCCTCGTAAAACGAGCCCGAACTCATATCTAATGCAGATATAAAATGATAATTCCACCATGTGACAAGGGCGGATCTGAAGAATCCTCAAGGTGTGGGGGGGGGGGGGCGGTTTTAGTAATTTGGAAACTCCAGTCTGATGTAACGGTCGCAGCTCATTTTTCTTAATGCGGGTAGTGTTTCGTCTACTTTTTTGCTGTGGGTCGGGTTTGGGTCCTGTTGGTTTCCATTTTTTTGCTCCTGGTCGGGTTAATTTCTACTTGGGTCCTGTTGACTTCTACTCTTTGCTGCGGTTCGAGTTAATTTCTGATTTTTTGCTTTTGGGTCGGGTTTGAGTCCAGTCGACTATTACATTTTGTTATTGGTCGGGGTGACTTTTACTTTTTAGCTGTTCTTAGCGCATGTGGAGCAGTTTGACATACAATTATGATTCGGGGCAGTTTTGGATTTGGTTTTTTACTTTTGCCAGAAGGGTTCGGATTGGCCCAAATTGATCGGGGGTGAGTCCTTTGATGAAAATTTCCTTCTTTTTTGCAATTTTTGGACGAAATGAGCGTCTGTTTCACGACCCTTTGAAGAAATTCGTGTTTTCTCCGCGATCATTTCACAAAATTTGATGTCCGGTTCGTTTCTACTTTTGCTGCTGGTCGGGTTAAATTTTACTTTTTGTTCTGGGTAGCGTTTGGATCCGGTTAACTTTTATTGTTTACTGCGGGTCAAGTTAATTTCTTATTTTTTGCTTTGGGTCGGGTCTGGGTCCGGTTAATAATTATATTTTGCTATTGGTCAGGTTGACTTTTACTTTTTAGTTGCGCTAAGCGCATCGTTGCAGATAGTCATACATTTCGGATTTGAATCAATTACAGATTCGGTTTTTAGGTGCGTTCGTAATTTTGTAAATACGTAGCACCTATTGTTGTCGCCCAGTCCGTCCGTCTGTCTGTCCGTCCGCATATAACAACGCAAAAACTACCCAACCGAATCGTTTGAAATTTAAAATACATAATTATAACATAATTTTGTCGAGTCATTTCAAATTTTATGAAAATCGGGTGGATCGATCAGTTACAGGGACAATCAAAAGGATTCCCTTACATTACAGTCAATGGGGAAAAAAGTTTCAAATGCATTTTAATCTTTTGAAATTTAAAACATATAATTATTGCGTAATTTTGTAGAGTCCTTTCAAATGTTATGAAAATCGAATGCATAGATCAATTACAGGGACAACCAAAAGGATTCCGTTACATTACGGTCAATGGGGAAAAAAGTTTCAAATGCATTTTGATCGTTTGAAATTTAAAACATATAATTATTGCGTAATTTTGTAGAATCCTTTCAAATGTTATGAAAGTCGGATGCATAGATCATTTACAGGGACAATCAAAAGTATTCCATTACATTACGGTCAATGGGAAAAAAGTTTCGAATGCATTTTAATGATGTTATACTCATTCGAACATAATAGAATTGGCATGAATCTATGAAATATATACTAAAATATGCATTCCGTACAATCTGTGACGCAAATAGATTTTATTATTAAATTACAGGGCCACACAAAAGTATTCTACTACATAATGCTATACGGGGAAACATTGTTTGGGGCGTGTTTTAATTATATTCAACTATTTCACATTTTATGAATAAGATATACGTTTCTGAGGTGTAATTAAAATTACTTTCTGCATATTTACAGAAATACAAAGATTTCGACTACTATACTGTATCCGAAGTACGCTCTACTATATCAGCAAGATCTGAATATTTTTAAAACTTCGTTATCGGACGAACGTACGTTCACGTGCAATTTCCAACTTGTTACTTTTGAGATACTTACTTCGGTTTTTACTTGCGAGAATCGTTGACCCAGTTTTGATCGTGATCCTTTGACGAAATTTGCGTTTTTCCGCGATCCTTTAACCCTCTGAAGACCAAGACGGCCGTTTTAGTCAGAGGACCGAGCCGACGGCCGGATCTCGGAACAACTTCTACCCCCCCTTTTAGGAGAGGGGTGCGCGAGTGGTCAATCAATTCTCCATTTGTTTAGTTGACATTTGGTTCCTCCCCTCCACTTCCAAGGAAAAAGTGATTCTCCAATGCAGACTTTCCCTACTTTAAAGGGTTTTTTTTTTTTTCAGAGGAAAAATTTTATTTACTGTTTCTTTTAAAGCACTAAGGACATTTTCATTACTCACTGATTTCTTAATTAGTTGAGCTTTTTAAAATGAATATAATTCATGTATTTAAATGATTAAAAAATTTGTATATATTAATGTAGTTCATACATGTTTTTTATGCATAGCACGATATCAAAATATCAATGGAAATGATTTATTTTATAACATTTTTTATACGTGTTAGCTGATTTTGAAAGAGCTTTTTTAAATTCAAAATTGTCACTATATGTAACGGAAATTACGCATTATATGTATAAAGATATTTTTTTCAACAAATAATAAATTATACATTAATATTTACTGCTTTCTGGTTTATTTTTATATAATGTATATTAGTCGATGCAGTTTTTTTTAAATTATTATTTCATCCATTTTGTGGGGGGAAAAATTACTTTTATGAAATGTAATACTTTTTCTTTCTTTCTTTTAAGGAAAAAAAATGAAATGAAAGATGATTTTAACGCATTCAGTTGTCAAATTTGAACAAAGAAATCATTAAATTCTAATAAAATATTTCCATTTTGCAAGTTTTTTTTTTTAAAGGGGGGAGGGGGACTTGACAAATAAAAAATAATTAATAAAGAGTGTGGTTTTATTGAGTGGAACTTTGTGAAGCAACTTAAGACCCAAAATTTACTCGTTTGAACCTTGATATATACAGATAATAATCGTTTTTTAATGTTATGTACAATAATAGTTTTTTAATGTTCTGTATAATAGTACATTTTTAATAGCAAATGTTATTATCTATTACGATTTATGATATTTTAGGAGAAAAAATGCTTTTTACTATGAGAATAATAATTTTTATTACGTATGTTTAGGCATATTTTTTAATATGGTTGCATTAATGCTAAAAACATTTCATTTTATACTCGGAATACCACAATATTCAAACGTAAACAGAAATCCTAATTTGGGTTTCATGCATGCATGATTTTAAATAAATGCCATTAAGTGTTATAGTTTTTTACCTTTTATTTACGAGTATTATTTCTGAGATTATACATATATATTTTTACATTGAAAAAATATTAATCAATTTAGAAGTACAGTTCAAAATATTTAACAGCATAAAACATTCAGCGCCATAAATATTACTTGAGTGTCGGGTATCCCCGAGGAATCACGGAAAAAAGCGGACCGGAAAAAAGTGCCCCCTTTACAAATCACATATAAATAAGTCTGATAATAGTGCACATGGTTAATCTTAGAATATAAACACTAGATTGAGACGGTTTTATGAAATATAAGTCTTTGCTCTATCGAGACTCAGATGGGCGGTGGGGGGGGGGGGGGGGCTTTAAAAGTTATCTCAAAACCTGTCATTGCTTTAATGAAAACAAAATTGTAAGGTACGAAGAATTAGATAATAAACACTAGGTACTTAAATGATTTTTTTAAATTCACTCTCCCTTGTTCTCCTGTGGAGTGGGTGGGGGGGAGAGGGTGTCTGCAAACTTTTGAATATATCTCTTATATTTATTTTTTTAATATTATTTATAATTTGATTATTTTTATTATAAAATTACATATTAATATTTTATTATATCTTATATTACATTTATATATTTATATTTATATAATATATAATAATAAATATATTAATATAATATAATTATAATACAGAATAAATAATTTATAATAAATAAGTAATAAATTAATAATACATAAATATAAATTAAATATAAAATTAAAAATAAATGTAATTAAATATTAAAAATTAAAAATTATACTTATTAACAAAAGTTTATTTAAAAATGATAATATTTTATTAACTTATAGTAAATCAATAAAAATAAATGTATTAATAAATAAAATTAAATATTAAAAATCTAGTTTCATCAACAAGAATTAATTTTAAAAATGAAAATATTTTATTAACTTATAGGACATAATAAAAATAAGTGTATAAATATATAAAATTAAATATTAAAAAATCTACACATAAACAAGAATTTATTTAAAAAATGATATTTTATCATCCGCCATTACTGATACTATTGTCATATATCTCCAGCAATCTCGCTACGTATCCCCAAGGGTACGCGTATCAAAGGTTGGGAACCGCTGTCCTACGAGAATGATATAAATGAGACATTTGTTGCCACTTTAGTTTTTATCAATTATTTATCCACAAGTTCAATATTTATCAATTCCTTGCCACTTTTTTCTGATCACTTTTTGCGCTCTTGTTTTCCCAGTCACTTTTTTCCCTAAATTCTAGAAAACATTCCGAAAAAATGTTATCGTCTAAAGCAGTGATAGATTTGGAGTTTGTAGGCTCACCCCCCCGCCCCCACAGAAGAACAAGGGTGGCTGAATGAAAAAAATATATATGAGTTGATATTACTATGAGTTAATAAAATATTATCATTTTTAAATAAATTTTTGTTAAGGAGTATAATTTTTAATATTTAATAATATTTATTTGTACATTTTTTTATCTTTTTTTAATTTAATTTTATATTTAATTTATAATTATGCATTATTAATTTATTATCTATTTATTATAAATTACTTATTATTTATTATTATTATTTATTATTATTATTTATTATTATTATTATTATTAATTTACTAATTATATTATCAATTATTTACTATTAATATATTATATTAATATATTAATAATTAATTAATATGTATTATATAAGCATAAATATATAATATAAAATGTATTAAAATATTAATATGTAATTTGATAATAATAATAAAAATAATAATTATATAATATATAAATTAATTATGTATAATTTAAATTATAAATAATCAAATTATAAATAATATAAAAAAAATAATGTAAGAGATAGATTCAGAGTTTGTAGACAATCGCCCTCTCCCCCTCCACGCCCCCAACCACCACCACAGAAGAACAAGGGAGACTGAATTTTAAAAAATCATTTAAGTACCTAGTGTTTATTATCTTATTTTTCGTATCCTACAATTTTTTTTTCATTGAAGCAATAACAGGTTTTGAGATAACTTTCAGAGCCTCACCTTCAACCATATCAGTTTCGAGAGAGCAAGGACGCTCAAATTTCATAAAACCGTCTCAATCTAGTGTTTATATTCTAAGATTAACCATGTGTACTATTATCAGACTTATTTAAATATGTGATTTATAAAAAGGGACGCTTTTTTCCGGTGCGCTTTTTCCCGGGGACGCTTTTTTCCGGGGACGCTTTTTTCCGGGGCGCTTTTTTCCGTGTGCTTTTTTCCGGTGCGCTTTTTTCCGCCTACCATCCCCGAGTACGGTTTAACGATTAATAAGCAGAATACAACTTTTTAAAAAAATCATGATATTTCGTGTAGAATTCAGCATAGAATTATTTATTGTTACATACTAACATTCGCGAGGACTCATTGATTACATTTGGTTATAAATGTGCGCACTACATTACAATTTGAGTGGAAAACAGTCATGTAACTCATTATTAAATATAGAGTAATACAGTTTGCTAAGACCGAAATCTAAACCGAAAGAGAATTTCGGGAATCTTGTTACTTTTGACAACAAACGAAAATAAAAACAAAATTTAAAGAAAATATTTTTTAATAACAATTATATATATGTACATAAATAATAATTAATGATTTACACGGTTATTAAACATGTGTAATTATTAATAAATTATAGGTGTGAATCAAGTTGACTGTCTGCACTTCAAAAAAAAATTAGGATTGTTTCCCATTTAAAGCGAAAAGTTTAATTACTGAATAGAAATTTCAGGTTTCATTTTATTCCGTTTTGAATATGAAATCTTTCTGTTTTTATCCATATTTTCGGCTATTATCGTTATTAAATTAAAACGTATCATTTTCTAAATGAATCTACTCGTTTCAGAAAAGGCAACTATTTTTTTTTTTTTTTTTTTTTTTTTTTTACAATGTACGTCACTAACCAAAACTTTTTATTTTCATATTTATTTTATGTGTAACTGATCTATCAATGACATAGGTTAAATTTCTAACTATACGAATTTCACCTAATTTAAAAATGTTTTAGGTATATAGTTAAACTTATTAAAATCCTTGATTAATACATGCATTTTTAGAAATAATTTTCTTCTTTAATAATTTTCTGAAATAATTTTTTTCTTTCTTTAATTAATTTTGTTTTTCATTCTTTAAGCATGCGCACAATTGGGATTCAATACTCTAAAAATAAAAGTATTTTAATTTTACAATCTGACGCAATTCAAAATCATCCTTGAAACCCTTAATAAGAAATTTAAAAAAGTTTTTAAAAGACAAAATAAATCGAAACCATGCATTTTTAAATAAAATGAAGAAATAATATAAAGGCCCTGAAGACTTAATTTTGTATAATTTAAGGTACCATAAATAATGAGCTAACTAATCATAAATAATCATGATTAATGTAGCATAAAAAAGCAAACATATGGTAAAATCTGAATGTATGTATGCATTTCCTATGCATGGCAGGAATCTAGGAAAAAAAGTGACCGGAAAAAAAGTGACATAAACTACAAAAGCGGAAAAAAAAGTGACGCGGAAAAAAAGTTACCGGAAAAAAAGCGACACGGAAAAAAAGTTACCGGGAAAAAAAGTGACAAAGAATTGATTTTGGGGATTTATTATTGATTTTGGGGATTCATTGGTTAAGTATGAAAGGGGGATCGGGGGGGGGCTCATAGTTTAGGTAAATGGGTTTTTCATGCTGAATTAACTGTTTTGGTTAAATTTTTGGATATACGTTCATCCTGAAAAGACGCTTGCCTGATTAGTTTTGGGAAATGACGATTAACCCCCCCCCCCCCACCATCCGTCCTCAATTAGATGAATGGGTTTTTGTGCAGAATTGTCCAACGTGTGTCAAATTTGCATATAGGTTCTTTTCGATAAGGCTTATACATAGTATATAATGCCTGAAGAGATTTAGGAGTTCTAATGGTTAAGTATAGAGGGGGTACGGGGGATAACCTTTCTTAAATTAAATTAATAACTTTTTACGCATAATTATCCGATATGCTTAGAATTTTGGACATAGGTTCATTATGATAAGACGTATCTCTGATTAGTTATGGGGTTCTTCTGCTTATTATGCCGGTCTCTTTTACTGTACAAGTTGCATTTCCATATTGATGTTGTCAAATCGTATTCATGTAGTATCGGCTCGTGACGCACGTTTAAACCTTATACTCCTCAAAGCCATATTCATTCAAAATATCTCATATTTTACTCATTTTTCTCGAAAGCTTTATAACGGGCAGGTAGGCCCACTAAATTTTTTTATTGGCCTGGCCAGTATGGACCGTTCAGTTTTTTTGCCGGCACGGCCCGTTTATTTTGTTTGTCCACGGACTGGAGACTTATAAATATGATAACTTCTACGCAGGTGAACCTTTTAAGAAAAATCTCTGAAAAAAATTCATTGTAGACATATTTTTATTAAGAAATTCGCCGTTTCTTACAAATGTGTTATGATTTTTTTTTTTCACATGGATTATTATATTCATTTGGCACTGATCTAGAAATTGTTTCGTTTAAGATAGGATTTCGTCATATATAGATTTTTGTAGCACCTTTTATTAATACTTAATCCCTCTCCCCTAGCATTGTATATGTACTATTCTTTAAAGAGAATTTTAATTTTTGAATTATGGTAATTTAAAACTACAATAAACTCTGGCTAAGGCGGAATCGATCGGGATCGAAAAAAATTTCCGTAGTAGACAATATCCCATCTTAATCTTAGACAAATTCTACTTTATGTCTGCGGATTCGTAAGGACTTGAAAATCTTTCCGAGTTAGACATATTTCCGCATAACACACACTCCATCTTATACAGAGAGTTTACTGTATATATGTATTTTCGGTGAAAATCGCACATAGTCCAGGTCCGGTTCGGCGCGGCCCGAGCCTGCAGAAGTAAGACTAGGGTACCACCCAGAGAAGTGATACCCAGGCTAAACCCGTCCTGACGCACATGTAGGTCCAGGGCCGTAGCTAAGGGGACACTATGAGCGGTTCAGCCCCCCCACCTAAAATATTTTGAGCCCCCCTGGAAAAGATTCCACGGTCAGTAAAGGAATTTTTGTTCCAAAAATTCAAATGAAATGCTGTTCAAAAATCTAATTTAGTTTCGAGATCTTTTCACGATTCGGCAGAGTTACTAAATTGTATCTAAAATAAGTGTTTCAACTCTCCCTCATCTTATTTGTACATATGAAGCTAACATGATGTTTAATTTTACACCAGTTATACACTCAAAAATTTCATCATCATGTATTTGAAGTATATCATGTATATCATGTGTATTCATCAAATGAAGTTATTACAACAGTTTAATAAGAAGCATAGTACCTACAATGTGAATATGCATAAATTTATCTTTCTGCCATAGAGAGAAAGAAAAAAAATATGACTCCCCCCCCCTAAAGTTCTCTTGAGCCCCCCCCCCCCTATCGTTCACTTCTAGCACGGCCGAACTCAATGTCCTCCTCTCGCTCTCCTTATATAATAGTCCAGGCATTTGGTAAAAAATAAATGCAAGTTTTTGTGTAGTTTTGATTTTTGGCTCCCTTTATGTTTTTGGGGTCGCTGAACACGAATCTGGCATTATCCAACAAAATTTCTCCGCGGAAATACATTTTTTTGGGGGAAAAACGTGCAAAAAACGTGGCTTTTTTTTCGTTTTTTCTAAATAACTTCAAAATTATGCATTTTACATAAAAGTCATCAGTGCTTAAATTAAAGAGCACAAAATTTCCTACATTTTATATATTAAAAGTTTTTTTCTCTGATCAATTGTTTAGCCGTGAGAGAGCTACAAAAATGGGTGTGAAAAGCAAAAAATTCTGAAAAACGTGAATTACAGCACCGTACGTCGATGAAACATGAAAAAAAAACCATTTTACGCAAATTTTCCCCGCTTAATAATACTAAATGTATTATTATTGACTATATTTTATTAATCTGATGTTCATTGTTTCTTTCATAACTAAAAAATAAATAAGAATGACTATATCTGTGATCAAAATCTTCATTTGCTATTACAAAATAATAGTAATAATTTTTTAATTTGACTTTTAAATAATAGAAATAAAATAACTAAAGCAGGCTTTAACTGATCCCATCTGCATTTTCCCCCTTGATTGAAGGATGCGAAAATAGTGCAAATAACGTTGTCAAGTGCGAAATAACGTTGGTCAAGCGCCCACCCCCCGCATCATATGTCCACGTTCAGTAGAATACTAACCCCCCCTCCCCCACCAGTCTCGCCTCTGTTAGAAATATGCGTCGCACAGATCACCAGCTTATCAGGAGGACACATTCCTCTGAGTTTCCATATGCAACTGCTTGCTTATAATTTAGTAATTCACTGTTTGTGTCTTCATGAATATAGTGAACATCTAAAGTGATTTTGCGCGATATCACTGTGTTTTATTTGTGACTCTCCTTTAGAAGAGGGGCCGTCAGTGAAAGTTAGTCGAGGTCATAGGCGTAACTTGGGCTCTAAGACTAGGGGGGCAAAAGTCTCGAAGTATTTTTCTAGAAAATTATACCCTCCCCCCTTTCTAGTCATAGCGCGCACACACATACAGTTAAATGTTTAAAAAATTTAATAATAAAAAAATGTTCAAACACATACAAAAAAATAAAAAAAAATCCGAAATTAGTCATTTCGTGTTTTTAAAAAGAGATTTTAAAATATTCAATGCATAACTTATGTTTGATGTACTGTTCAACCGGAAAAATGTTCAAGCAAAAAAATTTTAAAGCCTTGTAGATGTCCGTCCGGGCAGGAAATTCTGGATCCACGACGGCGCGAACGAAAGTTATTTGGGCCAGAGCCAGTGTAAAAATTAAAAGTTCGCCCCGTGTAACGCCCCTACAGAAATAAGTGAAAACAGGCCAGGTCCGGCCCAATCTAACCCGACTGAACTTCTACAAAAGAAAAAAAAATGGATTTTACTTAACGTACAATAAAGATTCTTTTAAAGAGTATTGCACACATATTTATGGGATAAATCGACTGTATGTTTTAAAATTACTATGTGCAGGACAGACAGAACATAATAGTGGCAATATACGACTATTGCAGCACATTGATTAATCGAGGTTTCAATTTAACCG
Source organism: Maratus speculifer (assembly GCA_964019185.1). Classification (NCBI taxonomy): domain Eukaryota; kingdom Metazoa; phylum Arthropoda; class Arachnida; order Araneae; family Salticidae; genus Maratus; species Maratus speculifer. Next base: position 74,946,465 of record OZ025301.1, on the reverse strand, counting down.
AGCCAATAATAGTCTGTTTTTGAGAATAAACCTTAAAAAAGACAACACGTTTTGTAGTCACTGTTCGGGCCTGGCTCTGCAGAATCAGGACAATTTTTTAAACGGGTCAGGCCGGCAGAAAAAAAATTGAACGGATTTACTGACCCAATATAAAACTTTAAATGAAGGTGATAAAATATGAGCCATTTTCAATGAATATCACTTCCAGCGAATAAATATAAATGTGAGTCACGAATCGATGCTAATTTGACAACATCATACAGAAATATATTATGTCCAGTGTAGAAATTGGTATCGGGCAGTTACATTGGTGTTTCAGCCCCAGGCTTAGTTTTTTTCAGCAAACTTGTGTGGGACTGAAATCAGCCTTGCATTTTTTCTACATAGTCGAGCCGGGCTGGAACTGGACTTTTTCATTTACTATGATAATGGATATTCTGATGGAAAGTAGTCCATCCAAAATTCCTTGACTTTTCCCTGATTTTTTGCCCAATCTTCCAAGTTTCGCTGATTCATCGAATCCTGGAAAGTATCATCTTCCCGTGATAAATTGAAAAAAATCAATTTTTTCAATGTATAATCACCGAAATTCGTAAGGATGATTTTCAGTATAAAAGAAAAAATTCTGAAATTCAAAACAAATTTTCTGGAAGGTTCAGCAGAGAGGATAGGAAGAAAAATCGTTTCTCGATGCTAATTACGCGTTTTTTCTGCGACTTTTTGGCGAAATTTATCTTTTCTTCGCTACCATCGACAAAAATTGTATTTTTTGGGGTACTTTGACGAGATTCGTGTTTTTTTCCGCGATTCTTTGAAAAAATTAGAGTTTTTTTGTGACCTTTTAGCAGAATTTTTATTTTTTCACAATTATCCTTTGACAGAAATTTGCTCTTTTGCGTGATCTTTTGTCAGAAATTTGCATTTTTTCTGCGATCTTTTCACAAAATGTGCATTTTTCTGCAATCCTTAGACAGAATTTGCGTTTTTCCTGCGATCATTTGACGAAATTCGCGTTGTTTCGTGATATTTAAGAAAATTTGTATTTTTTTTTTTCGCAATCCTGTAACGAAGTTTGCGTGTTTTCGCGATTCTTTAACACAATTTGCATTTTTTGCAATTCTTTGACAAAATTTGCGTTTTTTCGCGATTCTTAGATAAAATTCATGTTTTTCCATTATTCTTTGACAAAATTTTGCGCTTTTTTCTCGATTTTTTTGACAAAATCTGCGTTTTCTTCGCGATTCTTTGACAAAAAAAATTTCGCATTATTTTACAATATTCAACCAAATTTCCGTTATTGTACAATTCTTTGAAGAAATTCATATTTCCCCCCGATCTTTTATCAAAATTCGCGTTTTTTCTGCCATAGTTTGACAAAATTCTAATTGTTTTGCGATATTCAACAAAATTTGTGGGGGTTTTTCACGATCTTTTGACAAAATTTACGCATTTCTGTTGATTTTTTTCACAATTTTTTCATTTTTTATGCCTTTTTTGCAATCGTTTGACGGAATTCGTTTTTGTTTTCTCGATCCTTTGACATAATTAGCGTTTTTTCCACGCTTCTTAGGTAAATTCATACTTTTGCCGCGATCCTTTGACAGAAATCTGCGCTTTTTTTGCAATGCTTTGACGAAATTTGCACTATATCTGCAATTCTTTAATGAAATTCGCCTTTCCTACCGCAATGATTTCACGAATTTCCATTTTTTTCGCAGTCCTATGAAAAAATTCGTGTTTTTTTTTTTTTTTCGAAATTCCTCGACAAATTTCTCGTTTTTTACTATTTTTTGATGAAAATGGCGTTTTTTTACGGATCCTTTGAAGAAATTTTGGTTGTTTTTCTATTCTTTGATGAAATGCGAGTTTTTCTGAGACTTTTTAATGAGATTTGCATTTTTTCCGCGATTTTTTGTCGAAATTCGCGTTTTTTTAGTTATACTTTGCCGAAATTATCGATTTTTTTATGCGAAAGATTACCAACATATTTTTTTTGGCGACCATTTGTCGAAATTCGTGATATTCTACTATGAAGCATTTTTATGTCTAAATTTTCGGTCTGATAACCATTTTTTTTTTTTTTTTTTTTTTTTTCTTGCCGCTGAGTGTTTTAAATTTTCGGAACATAAAACACCTGGAAATTTGTTATTGTATCCGATTGATAAAGCTAGCTATTTTAAACTTAAAGGACTATTACACTTTTGGAAAATTTCAAGAACTTTTCATTTCTTGATAATCAACACTTTTTATTCCAGCACGTTACTTTTTTTTTTTTTTTTTTTTTTTTTCCCAGAGCGAGCAAACAATGAAATCGGTTTTTGTGCATTCGCAAGTGCTGGGAAAGAAAAGGATGAGTTTTTCATGAGAGTTTTTTCTGATTTTAGGTAGCTTTCATTACAAAAAGTAAAAAGCTACCTATTGCAGCCGTCCGGAGGAAAGCACTTCCGGAAAATTTTGGTATATTTTCACCGATCATGACCCCCAGACCCCAAAACCACCCTCCGTTCAAATGTTGACATATATATATATATATATATATATATAACCATATATATATATATATCTGATTTATGTCATGCGATAACTAACGTATTTATGAACCGATTTGAATGAAACTTGGTATGTACATAGTACATACAAATGTCTCGACCGAGTTCGTTGGTCAGCGTCATCCGCCATTTTGTTTCAAAATGGCGGCCATTTTAAATTTTTTAAAAAATTTAAAATTTAAAATTAAATGCGAAAAAATTAAAAGTTGAAAAATATTTTTCTTTTACGTGTTAGAACTTAAAACAAAGATTCCAGAACACTTTTTATTTTGTCTATATCTTAAAAAATGATTGAGTTATAGCATTTTGAATTTTTCTTATGGCTGACATTTTGAAACGATCTGATATTTGTCACGTGATAACACGCGTATTTATGAACCGATTTGAATGAAACTTGGTATGTACATAGTACATACAAATGTCTCGACCGAGTTCGTTGGTCAGCATCATCCGCCATTTTGTTTCAAAATGGCGGCCATTTTAAATTTTTTAAAAAATTTAAAATTTAAAATAAAATGCAAAAAAATCAAAATTTGAAAAATATTTTTCTTTTACGTGTTAGAATTTAAAACAATGATTCCAGAACACTTTTTATTTTGTCTATATCTTAAAAAATGATTGAGTTATAGCATTTTGAATTTTTGTTATGGCTGACATTTTGAAACGATATGATTTTGTCACGTGATAACACGCGTATTTATGAACCGATTTCAATTAAACTTGGTATGTACATAGTACATACAAATGTCTCGACCGAGTTCGTTGGCCAGCATCATACGCCATTTTGTTTCAAAATGGTGGCCATTTTAAATTTTTTAAAAAATTTAAAATTTAAAATGAAATGCGAAAAAATCAAAATTTGAAAAATATTTTTCTTTTACGTGTTAGAACTTAAAACAACGATTCCAGAACACTTTTTATTTTGTCTATATCTTACAAAATGATTGAGTTATAGCACTTTGAACTTTTCTTATAGCTGACAGTTTGAAACGGTCTGATCTGAACGATCCACAATGTTGCTTTAAAATGGCATACACTTTATGATATCGTGGAATTTAGTGACTCTCCAAATCGCTTAAAATAAAACCAGATTGAATAAAATATGACTAATTTCTAAAAATTCCTATTAATATTCAGTCTTGACAAAAATAGTGTTCAATCTTATAAAATCACTAATTTTATAAGATTATTTCCACTAATTTGAGATTAGTATTTTTGAACAATGTAACTTACTTTAAAATAAATAAATACATATATAAGTATATGAAAGCTACCTCTTCCTCCCGGCATTGCCGGAAGGACTTTTTAATTAATAACTGCTCAACTACTTAACAGAAATATTAAATTCTGATTCTAATTTTCAGACTTGTACATGCTATAAACTTTTCTAGCCATCCTGCCGCACACATAGCGGAATTTTTTTTTTTAGTAGTATAGATATGCTTTTACTTTTATGATTTTTAAGATGACACAAATTGAAACGAACTTTAAAAAACTAAATATGATAGCAGATATTTCTATTTCCCTTTAAAGTAACTTTATGGCTACTTAATTCTAATTTTCCGCTCATCACACACAAAAAAAATATTAAATGAGGATTATTTTATAAACAAAACATGTTCTTTATATTTCTGTTTCTAATGACTATCACCAGTGACGCTTAGCGTAGTTCTATGGTCACTGTGTATTACTAGTGTGTGACTAATACCTTGAAATAGAGGACTATATAGCCAGGTGTATTCATATAATCATGAGGTTAGAAAATGACAATAATGATAGCCTCGAGAAATAGACAAGAAATCCACCCCATACATCTAAAATGAAAAAGGGCTGATAGGTTCATCATATCTGGAGGGGGAAAAGAGCACAGAAAGTATTTTTTATTGAACATAGAATGTGCCATAAAGTTTTTTGCTAAGATAAATGTCGGAAATTATTGATATGAACGTAAAGATGTTATTGCTGGGTTACTTGGAAATATATAGCATCACATATTTGGTTAAATAAAAAAGAGAAAATCGTTTCACTAAAAAGAAAATATAAAATTGGCTCTTAACCACAGAATAATGCAAAAAACTGGAGGGGCAAAAGGTAAGTCTTGCCCCTGTTCTGGAAAAACTAGGGGGGCAAGTGCCCCCCTCGCCCCCGCCAGATTACGCCCATGGTCGAGGTATTGCAGCGTTAAGCAAGGCAAGTACAGAAAGAAAGGATGGAAAGGCACTTGTCCTAAAGGGACAAACCTCAGTAGATGTGCATGTTAAGTGTAGAAAAGCATACGTAAATGAACGGATGATTACTGCTTATGTGAAGAAGATTGAGGAACAAAGTGGAGGAACACAGCACTTCTCAAATTTTAAGACAATCAACTCCTCAGCTTAATTTTCGAACTAATTGTTTTATATGTGGACTGTGCATTTCGGAAGAGTTCATTGCAACACAAGCGAAAAATCCACCAAGCGAACGCAATACTTTATACAGTCTGCGACACATGGTATTCAGACGTACAATTCTGAAAGCAGCAAGAGCTCTCAATGATGATTATGGGTAGGCTATAATTCAGAGCATCGAACCAATGAATGATTTGATCGCATCAGATGCTCAATACCACATCAAATGTTTTAAATATATTTATGGGAGGCCGAAGGTCCAAGAACAGAAGAAACGTGGTCCATTTGCCGAGGCAATCGACAGAGCAATGAAAAGTATATACGATTACCTTGAAAATCATGATGACGAGTGTCAATTCTCCATGGAAGAGCTAATGAAACAGGTTATTGGGAGTTATCAACCTGATATGAGAACAGTAAAGTTTAACCTCATTAAGAGATATGGAGACGACATACTGATCACAAAGAATCAGAAAAAAAAAGTCCATTGTGCATTTCAAGAATATAGGAGGGAAGATACTGACTAATGCATGGTATCAGCAAACATGTAAATATGATCGAGATGAGAGGCTGCGAGTGGTTGAAGCAGCAGCAAAAATTATTTGTGAAGATATCAGATAGAAGATTTGCTTCGGGAAATTGCAACAACATCGCAGTTGTGTGTCAAGACGAAGAGGATGAGCTAGACTTTGAAGCCGATCTGGAAATGGATTGCCCACACAATGAATCAGAGGACCCAATGGAAACGAAATAGTCATGCCGCAAGGTATCAAATATTTACTATTAAAAAAAAAATTATTTGTAATATTGATAGTTATAAAAACACCCACTAATTCCATTCGTCTATTTTCTATTTTGTAGATGTCGGTGAAAAGCAGGAACCCTCAAATAAAAGAAAGCGGAAATAGTACTTTGTTTTTTAGCTCACAGGCTATCTATCATAGCCTGAGAGCTTATGTGCCCGCCCGTTCTGTATGTATGTTCGTACGTAACGCGATAACTCATGATAAAAATATCCGATCCACTTGAAATTTTGTATGTAGGTATATCCTGACAAGGCGCTTCCCTGATTAGTTTTTGGAGTTCATTCGATATGTATAAGAGGGGGAACGGGGGGCTCATGCCCCCCGTTAGTTGATATAGATAGGATTTTCATGCAGAATTAAGTTTTCAAAATTTAGATTAGGATCATTCTGATGAGGCGATTCCGTGACTGTTATTAGGTGTTCATTGATTAAGTATAAATAGGGGGAACAGGGGTTCTAATGCCCCCTCCCATTAGTTGATATAAATGGGATTTTCATGCAGAATTAAGTTTTCAAAATTTAGATTAGGATCATTCTGATGAGGCGATTCCGTGACTGTTATTAGTTGTTCATTGAATAAGTATAAATAGGGGGGAACAGGGGTTCTAATGCCCCCCCCCGTTAGTTGATATAAATGGGATTTTCATGCAGAATTAAGTTTTCGTTCAAAATTTAGATTAGGATCATTCTGATGAGGCGATTCCGTGACTGTTATTAGGTGTTCATTGAATAAGTATAAATAGGGGGAACAGGGGTTCTAATGCCCCCCCCCCGTTAGTTGATATAAATGGGATTTTCATGCAGAATTAAGTTTTCGTTCAAAATTTAGATTAGGATCATTCTGATGAGGCGATTCCGTGACTGTTATTAGGTGTTCATTGAATAAGTATAAATAAGGGGAACAGGGGTTCTAATGCCCCCCCCCCGTTAGTTGATATAAATGGGATTTTCATGCAGAATTAAGTTTTCGTTCAAAATTTAGATTAGGATCATTCTGATGAGGCGATTCCGTGACTGTTATTAGGTGTTCATTGAATAAGTATAAATAGTGGGATCAGGGGTTCTAATACCCCCCCCCCCCCCGTTAGTTGATATAAATGGGATTTTCATGCAGAATTAATTTTCGTTCAAAATTTAGATTAGGATCATTCTGATGAGGCGATTCCGTGATTGTTATTAAGTGTTCATTGAATAAGTATAAATAAGGGGAACAGGGGTTCTAATGTCCCCCCCCCCTTAATTTATATAAATGGGTTTTTCAAGCAGAATTTTCAGATTTCGTTCAAATCTCTGAATTGTTTTGGAAGTTTAATGGTTAAGTATAAAAGAGGGGGATAACTCTTTTTAAATTATATAAATGCTAAATGGGTTTTTATTAAGAATTATCTAATTTGCTCTGAATTTTGGATATAGATTTTTTATATGATAAAGCATGTCTTTGATAGTATAGGAGGTTCAATGATTAAGTATAAAAAAAGAGAAAAGGGGAGAGCTGTTTCTCCTTCTTAATTTTTTTTTTCGAACGGAATTAACCCTTGAAAATATAAAGCTTTAATGTGCAATTAGTATTTGTAGCCTGTGAGCTCAATGCCTTCAGTTTAACTGGGCAGTATTCTTTATTAAGTAAATGTACTTACTAATGTACATAATTATTTATAATTAAATAATAATTCATAATGAGTCGTCGTTTTTATTGATAGCAACTTCATTGTAAAATATAGTCGATCATAATATCTTCAGTATCATTTAAAGTCAATTTTTATCGAAAAATTGTCAGTTTTCATGTTAAATCTATGTACAGTGCCATAATTCCTATTTTCCGGATTTTTTTATTTTTCACACCCACATTTTGAACTTCTAGAACTTTAAGAACTGGAATCCGTGTCAGCTTTTATATGTTAAAGCCTGTTTTAGTTATTTTATTTACATTATTTAAAAGTCAAATTAAGAAATTATTACTATTATTATTTTATAAAAGCAAATGAAGATTTTGATCACAAATATGCTCATTTTTATATATTTTTTAATTATGAAAGAAAAAATGAACATCAGAATAATAAAATATAGTCAATAATAATATATTTAGTGTTATTAAGTGGGGAAAATTTGCGTAAAATTGTTGATTTTCATGTTTCATCGACGTACGGTGCTGTAATTCACGTTTTTCAGAATTTTTTGCTTTTCACACCCATTTTTGCGGCTCTCTCACGGCTAAACCATTGATCAGAGAAAAAAACCTTTAATACACAAAATGTAGGAAATTTTGTGCGCTTTAATTTATGTATTGACGACTTTTATGCAAAATGCATAATTTTGAAGTTATTTAGAAAAAAACGAAAAAAAGCCACGTTTTTTGCATGTTTTTGCCAAAAAAAGTGTTTTCGGGGAGAAATTTTGTTAGATAATGCCAGATTCGTGTTCAGCGACCAAAAAAACATAAAGGGAGCCAAAAATCAAAACTACACCAAAACTTGCATTTATTTGTCCTTTTTGAGCACTTAATGCCTGGACTATAAAGAACGGAAGCGCTCATGGAGTATGGAGTTTGGCCGTGCTTCTAGCTACGGCCCTGTGTAGGTCTCCAAATGGCATTTGAAAAGGGGAAAAGGCGTACTAAGGTCTGGAAAATTTTAAAATAAATTATGAAAAAAATTGAGTTTCAACGTAAATTTAGTTCAAACTCGCCTATTTTTTCAGTTTTCGTTCAGTTCACGCTCGTTTATTAAATAATGAACGAAGTTCAGTTCAAAGTTTACAAATAGTGAGCGAAACTCGTGAGTTTTCGTTCAGTGAACGCGTTCATACCCAACACTGGCCTGTAACATCACTCTTTATCCAGAAGAGGTTCGCAAAAGCAATATGAATTGTAGTTTTTAATTATATGTTAAATATGAAATCACTGTTTTGTAATATATGTACCATTTAGCATTTTGTATTTATTTTGAAACTTAATTTTAACAGTTCTACCGCTATTGAAATAATAACAATTAAATGGTATTAATTCTCATTCTTATTTAGTTGAGACAAACAAACTATACTTTTCCCATGTAATTTTCTTTATTGGGCAGTTCAACAGCAATAAACCACATGTGGATTGGGCAGAATTATTCGGAGAAGTTCAATAATCATCCTAAAATTAATTACTTTGACTTATATAGCTTATGGATTTCTAACTATTTGAAGTTTGAACTTGATGCACACCATATTTATTTGTTTATTTTATGTGTGTATTTTTATAATTTCTACAATATCAAAAGTAAAAGGTATAAAAATTATCAGAGATGGGACGAATATTCGGCCACTATTCGGTATTCGGCCTATTCGGCCCTTTTGCCGAATATTCGGTTGGCCGAATATTGAAGGCTTGTTGACCGAATGCTTCGGCCGAATACCTGTGGCCGAATATTACTAAAATCTCGCCGAATAGTGAAAGATGTCTTGCGAAATAAATTTTGGATTTAAAAAATTTCGTTTCTTGCAATATATTTTTTTTTCTCTTATTCAAATTGGCTATTTTCTGGCACATTCATGAAGTCATTTTAATTCTTATTTATAAAATACACAGTTATTCAGATACTAAAAAATATACAGCCTTTCTATATTTCCTATAAAAGTTAGTGATATTTTTAAAAATGATGTCCAAATTAGAGATTCAATTTTATGAGAAATGTCTTCATTAGAGAATTATAAATTAAAACTCAAAACACTTATAGAACAAAAAAATTAGAAAAACACTGCCTTATTCTAAAACACTCAAATATTTATAACATTTGCAAACTCCATGCACATATAAAAAGGCTTTTATGAAATTCATAACTTATTTTCTATAAAGTAAGAAATGAAAAATTTCATTAACTAGGTGTATTAACGAAGATTCAAGAAGATACATTTTCAAGATTTCATATCAAATATCGCTATTCCAAGTACAACGGTACATCTGAAAACAGAACTAATATTAAATTAAATACTCATTAGATGACACATCTTGTTTATGAAGATGGTTTTATAAATATTTAAATATAAATTCTAAATATTTAGCAAAATAATTATTTTATTCTATTGTTTTCACATTTAAATAATTATTTGCATAATTACTGACTTTAATATGTAATATTATTATATATATATTTTTAATCTACATCTTCCTTCTTTCAAGTTGTTATCAATTTCTGTTTATCCTTTTAATGCTCATTGAATAAGCAGAATTTTGAAGTTGAATACTGTATGCGTCAATTCAAATGCCAAAGATTTTGTGTACATATGCATTCTACTTTAAGTATACCTTTTGCTTTAACGTAATTTGTAATTTAAACTCAGAAACTGATTTCAGAACAGTCTCATTCTTACAAATTTCTTCATCATTAGGGACAAAAGTTCTCAATGATAAAATACACTTCATTATAGGTTGTTTCATAAAATATCTCCTTGTTAGTTGTGAGAGATAGAGACAAACTAAGAATATTACTGATTTTGGATGCAAGAAAGGGTAAAAGTATCATTTGATAGTAAAAGTGAAGTACATTCTTCATATTTTAATGAAAATATCTTACCATTGTGACTTACTGAAAATCCATGTACATCAAGATACATTGATGTACATTAAGATAAGAAAATATAATGCAATTTCATAATTTTTTTGTGTTAAAATAAGTTTTTCAAATTTAAAAATACATTTAAAAGTACATTTAAGAGTAGTAATGATTAATGAGCTCCTATTTTTTAAATTATATGTAATCAAAAGTTATTTTCTTTATCGGAAAACAAATTTTAGTATTCGGCCGCCGAATATTCGGTATTCGGCCTAAAATTTTGCCGAATATTCGGTATTCGGCTATTCGGCCAAATCACTATTCGTCCCATCCCTTGTTTTGTAATATATGTACCATTTAGCATTTTGTATTTATTTTGAAACTTAATTTTAACAGTTCTACCGCTATTGAAATAATAACAATTAAATGGTATTAATTCTCATTCTTATTTAGTTGAGACAAACAAACTATACTTTTCCCATGTAATTTTCTTTATTGGGCAGTTCAACAGCAATAAACCACATGTGGATTGGGCAGAATTATTCGGAGAAGTTCAATAATCATCCTAAAATTAATTACTTTGACTTATATAGCTTATGGATTTCTAACTATTTGAAGTTTGAACTTGATGCACACCATATTTACTTGTTTATTTTATGTGTGTATTTTTATAATTTCTACAATATCAAAAGTAAAAGGTATAAAAATTATGTGAGGTTTTTTAACTCATTGGGGATGAGCAAACAGTATATGTGTTGCTTAAGGTATTCAGAATCCATCATTATTCTCACCAGTAAACTTTTCTTGAAAGTTTTGCCTTATTTAATCTTGAGAATCTTTGCAATTCAGTTAGGTAAAAATTTCTGCTTTAAAAAACCAGTGATAAAAGATTAAAAATTCTGCAATTGATACTTTCCTAAAAGTGTTAAAGGTACTTATTGATATTAAATTTCCTTGTAGTAAAATTTACATATCAGAGTAAATAAATAAATATCTCTTTTTAAGCTAATTATAAAAAATAATTATAATCCTTCTATAGTAAAAAAAAACTAGCCTTAAAAGGAATGACTCCTGGAATGATGCTGATGTGGAAGATTTCCGGAACTAACGTATCCGGGTTGTCCACTCCTTCCATGAGTCGAATAGACCAATCAGGAAAGGACTGCGTCTATGCATCGCCGTATGGGTTACCATAAAGAGAGGAAAGGTTACCATCGCCAACAATCGTCAAGTTTGTCGCCAACTTGGCGATATATCGCCAAATTTGGCGACCAAAATTAGTTGTCAAAAGCGACGCCAACTTGGCGATAATTGTAATATTTCGCCAAATTTTTAATTTCTTTACAACACCAGTCGTTTGATACATCATTTGAAAGGTTTGCAACTGCTTATTCATATAATGGATGTCTTGTGTGTTATCCCCCATTCTGCTCCCCAGGGGAGGGGTCACATTTTTAATTTCTTTACAACACCAGTCGTGTTACACAAGATTTGAAAGGTCTGCAACTGCTTATTCATATTATGGATGTCTTCTGTGTCACCCCCACACTCTGCTCTCCCCAGGGAGGGTCACATTTTTAATTTCTTTACAACACCAGTTGTGTGACACATCATTTGAAAGGTCTGCAACTGCTTATTCATATTATGGATATGTTGTGTGTCATCCCCCACTCTGCCCCCCGGGGGGGCACATTTTTAATTTCTTTACAACACCAATTGTGTGACACAACATTTGAGAGGTCTGCAACTGCTTATTCATATTATGGATATCTTGTGTGTAACCCCCCCCTCTGCCCTCAGAGAGGGCGCATTTTGTAATTTCTTTACAACACAAATTGTGTGACACATCATTTGAAAGGTCTGCAACTGTTTATTCATTTTATGGATGTCTTGTGTGTCACCCCCACTCTGCCCCCCAGGGGGGCACATTTTTAATTTCTTTACAACACCAGTCGTGTGACACATCATTTGAGAGGTCTGCAGCTGCTTATTCATTTTATGGATGTCTTTTGTGTCGCCTCCCACTGTGCCTCCCAGGGGGGCACATTTTAAATTTCTTTACAACACCAGTCGTGTGACACATCATTTGAAAGGTCTGCAACTGCTTATTCATACCATGGGGTATTGGCGAGCACAGCAAGCAGGGGTAGCCAATAATTTGGAATCGCGAAGCGATTACGCGGGGGGTTGGCGAGCATAGCGAGCAGGGGGCGGGGCCCCCCTAGTAATTAAAAAATAAATAACAGTTGTATCATATATTTAAATAACATTTTAAAACAAAATGAACATAGTCTTTTTTTAGTTTGCAGGAGTCTTTTAGAATAATAATAATAATAATAAAACATAAAATTAAGTTTGTGAGAGAGAATTAGTAGAATTTGAAAATTCTATTACTATACTTTTCTCAAAAGTTGATCAATATAAATTTGGAGTATGTGGTAAATCATATTTATTTAGCCATTATAATTTCCCAGCATGAACAATTTGGTCAAATGTTTTAACTTGCACTGATTGATTCTCGACAGAAAGTTCTAATATATTGTGCGTCTATTAATGAAAAATTATCGGTCGTTAGGTAGATATTCTACTTTAATTATCTGTTCTCTAGGAGTATGCCAAATATAAAATTGCAAAATGCAACACAAAGAATGGATTGTGCACCTTTGGATATAAAGCTCTAAACTCTGACTTTAAATCTTATTATGAAATCACAGTTGTCAGCATGTATGCATTTAGAACAGAAATATCAAACACTTGGCCTACTAATAATTTATTTGTGGCCTATCAAATCTGTCATTTTCGCTGTGTTGACTTCAGTTTATGTGCGACGCAAAAAATGTACTTTGTACGAATACACTTGCACTAACCATGCTCTAACTTGTATGCCATGTTGCCATATCGGATGATTTGGCTACAGTTGAGGCTATTTTTATTCAAAATATCTACCACAATTTCTGAATAGTAAACTTTGATTTCTTTAATGACAGACATTTTGTGATTAAATAAGGAGAAAAATACCATTCAGAAAATTTGTTAACTATTTTAAAAGTTAAAAACATTTTTATTACTTAAAAAAAGATAAAATATTAAAACTTGTGTAAAGATTTTGCATAATATGCCCCAAAACCTTACGAAATACATACACTCTTATTTTTAAGGGGAAGAAGATTATGACTAGAAGAAGAAACATATGCTGAAAAACTAATATAAAAAAAAAGCTACACATGTACTAGAAAAAAGGCCAATCTATTGCTCTAGAAAGAGGTGAAAAATGGGAGGGGGAGATTAAGCTAAGTTTTCGTATGTTGATCTTCTTGAAATACCTAAAATATTGAACTAAATCGCTGGAACTTTATATCAAATGATGTCATTGCATGTACTATTATTTTTAATTAAAATCTTAGTGGATTTATGGGTCATGGAAAAGCAGCAGTTGGATGTTGGAACGATTATTTTAGCATTATCGAAGTTTAGTTCTATATTTTTTTCTTATGCAATCTAGACGAAGCTATCCTTGGTTTATTGAATCTGATATTCCATAAATACTTTTTTAGCCTTTCTCTCAATTTCCGAGGTGTCGTATCAACATAGGATAAATCTTTTTGATGTTCAGTATTAAATGGAATTATGTAGACACCTGCCTGCTTTATCACAATTTGGAATTGGTCATTTTTCTATTAATCAAATCCTTTAGCTTAGGCGGAAGTTTATCTATTAGATTGATATTCTACTTTAACAATACATATCTCAATCTCTCATAAAGTTATGGGATATATTCAAAGTTACAATAAATAACCTAATCTGCCTTGCCTGTTTAGTTTGATCGAACAATCAATTAATATATTGAGAAGTGAAACAATTATGAACGTACAATTTATTTAATTAATCTTTTTTTCATGGGTATTTATTTGTCAGTACAAACTTTAAATACATGCTTAACATAAAACCTGTATGCAACAAATTTATATGAAAATGGGGAATTACTGTCAAATGAAGTAATAATGATAGATCTGCATTGTTTTATAAGTAAGAACAATATGCTCGAATTTATTTTTATATATTTCAATTTATAGGAAGCAATAGATAACTCATTCTCCTTTCTTGCCTATTTATTTAATTGAGTAAAGTTTGAATAAGAAAGAAAAAATACAAATTCTAAATTTTTTGTGCTGAAATAAATTTGACAATAGTAAATTATATCACATGGTACAATATTGAAAATGGCACAAAAATCGCGATTGCAGCACTCTCTTCCAGCGGATTTTTTTTTTTTTTTTTTTTCAAATTCAGGGAGGACCAACAAGCCATAACCATAGACTTACACAAAAAATTTGGTTCAATTCGATGCATAACTTTATATACTTTTGGTCGGTATAATATAGGAAATGGCCAAAAACTCGCGATTGCAGCGCCCCCTTCTGGCGGATTTTTTTTCAAATTCAGAGAGGACCAACTAGCCATAGCCATACACATACACAAAAAAATTGGTTCAATTCTATGCATAACTTCATACACTTTTGGTCGGTACAATATTAAAAATGGCACAAAAATCGCGATCGGCGCGCCTCCTTTCGGCGCAATGTTTCAAAATTGAAGGAGGACCTGCTTGCCACAGCCAAAAACATTCATAAAAAAATTGGTTCAATTCTATGTAAATCTCATACACTTTTTGATGGTAGAATGGCGACATACAGATACAGACACACACACACGGACTGACAGACATTTTGTAAAAACATGTTTTTTGGAATCGCTGACCCCTAAAACGTGTAAATCTGTCGGAAAAAATTTCGATTACAATACTTTCTTCTTTTGAAAATAGAAAAAAGTTAAAAAAAAAAAAAAAAAAAAAAAAAAAAAAACTAGTTGGATGTGCCAATTCCAAAACTTTCTTCTATCACATACGTACATTTTAATATTTAAAAAAATAGTTACTCATGTTAACTCTTTAATAATTTTAATTCAATACTATATCAACTTTTCTTTTCATCTTAAACTTCTGCTTCAGTCAATTAATAGGAGTAAAAACAAGTTTCCGTCTCTGCACGAGCCGATGGACAGTAGAATGATAGGCAGATTTTTTTTTTCAAATTCAGGGAGAACCTACTTGCCATACCCCCCCCCCCCCAAAAAAAAAAAAAAAAAAAAAAAAAATCATACAAAAAATTTTTAGTTCAGTTTTAGGCATAACTTCATACACTTTTAGATGGTGCAATATTGAAAATGGCACAAAAATCGCTATTGCAGCGCTTTCTTCCGGCGGATTTTTTTCAAATTAAGGGAGGACCAACTAACAATAGCCAAACATTTACACAAAAAAATTGGTTCAGTTCGATACATAACTTCATACACTTTTAGTCGGTACAATATTGAAATTGGCGTAAAAATCCCGATTGCAGCGCCCCCCTCCGGCGGAATATTTCAAAATTCAAGGTGGATCTGCTTGCCACAACCAAAAACATTCACAAAAAATTTGGTTCAATTCTATGCACATCTTCATACACTTTTTGATGGTAGAATGGCGACATATGAACACACACACATAGACATACAGACACACACACAGACATACAGACAGACATTTTGTAAAAAACATGTTTTTTGGAATCTGTTGCCCCTAAAACATGTAAATCCGTAGAAAACCGGAAGTTGAAATAAAAAAATTAGATTACAATACTTTCTCCTATTGAAGATAGAAGAGAGTAATAAAAAACTCATCATTTGTATTTGTAGAAATCTGTGTTAATTCCTAAAATATGTTTTTCTACTTTATAAACCTATTAATAAAATATTCATTCTGTTTATATGAAATCTTATGAAAATGAGACGCAGATCGATATTCCGTCATTTTTGACGGGGGTTATATACTAGTATATATATATATAAGAGAATGCAACCTAAAAATTTTAGAAAATACCAAGTTAGGATTCTATTTTCAATTTCTTAAACAACTTTATAACTTCGTTTTACCAAAGACATTTTTTTACTTTCTTCTATCTTTACAAGAAGAAAGCATTGGATTCGTGAAAATTTTAAATATCCAGTTTTCGACGGATTTACACGTTTTAGGGGTTCAGAAAACCCGAAAAACATGTTTTTACAAAATGTTTATCAGTATGTGACAAAAACTTTGAAACACTCTATTTCAAGAGATAACGCATGGAATTTTACAAAACTTTAGAATTCTGTTAGACCTTGATATAAACTAGATCTGATTAGTATTTGGTGTACATCACTCCGCAGGTGGTCCTGCTATGCTGCATTATTTACAATCTCTACAATAGCCATATCTCAAGGACTAATGCACGGAGTTTCATAAAACTTTAGTTTTAGTTAGTCCTTGATGTCATTTGGTGCTGATTACTTTTTGGTACAAATCGCTCAAAAGGTAGCGCTGCTATGCTGTATTATTCGTGATTATCGCAATAGCTCTATCTCATGAACTAATGCACGAATTTTCATCAAATTTGAGGTTCAGTTAGTCCATGATATAGATTAGTGTTGTTTAGATTTTTGTGTAAATCGCCTTTACTGGTGGCGTTGCTATTCTGCATTTTTTACGATTTTCAATAGCTATATCTCAAGAATTAATGCATTGATTTCTCTCAAACACCAGATTTAGTTAGTACCTGGCGTAAATTTATCCTCATTAATTTTTGGTTTATATCACCGGACAAATGGAGTTGTTATGCAGAATATTTTCCGCAATAGCTATATCTCAAGAACTAATGCACGGATTTTCATCAAACTTCAGATTGAGTTAGAAGTTGACATAAGTTGTCGTTGACTCGATTTTGATGTAAATCATCCGACTAATGCTATAGTTATATTGCATTTTTCAAGACGTATTAACATGCATGAGAATTTTGGGATTGCCACTTCTGAATAAGTCAACGATTACTTTGGTGATAGTAAGTTACTATGAAGCGTATTTCACCACATTACTGGCCATATTATGTACAGACCAAAGACAAATTACAGTTGTGTAACCTTTTTCTATAAAAAACAAATGAACCATGGAATAACTGTTTCTTACAAAATTTGTTAGTTTATTACAAATTTTTAAGGATAAGGACAAATGTTATTATTTGTAACATTTAATACATTCAATTTGTTCATGTTATTTTTATTCAACAGAATGATAGTTGTCAAGAAATGTGCATCTTTATTTGCTATTAGCTCTCAAAATATACTTTGCCTTATCTTATTATACATATCGGTTATTGAATAAGGCGAGGAATAATTTCTATAAATATGTACTGATATTATTCCAAATCCGAAATTCTGCGTACATTGCATAGGCAGTAAATTGTGTGAAGAAATAAGAGGATAATGTTTGGGGTTCCACAAATATTAAATTTGTTTCTTCAAACGAATACGAACTACCATCCATCTTACTTTTGCAAAGAATTATCGTTCGCATTTTCTGGAATCCCAACTGCATTGGCAGATTTCATTACCGTTAATATCTGTAAATAGACGATGTTATTGTCAATTCGAAATAAGTTATCGAAGTTTCCGGATATCTCAAATAGTAACCAAGATATTTAAACTGAATTTATTTCACATTAGCTTTTATACTAGCTAATCTAATTTGACTTATCTAACAACAGAAGCAATACAGGTTTAATAAGTTCAATAAAATCCAGGATGGCGGCTACAAGAAATTCAAATTTCATAGCTTACATTAAAATCTCTAAACGACTGAAACGCAATATTAAACTAACTTCTGTTGATTAGATTTTGCTTTTGAGTTACAGAAAAGTTCTTTTACGTGACAAAACTTCTTTTAGGTGTATTTTTACTAAAAGTACAGAGTAAAATTAGCTTAATAAGCATGAAATAGAGATAAACTGGAAAATATATGCGGGAATTTAAAAAAAAAGGTCATGATTAAAAATGTTTATTTACTTTTCGCAGCTTTTTTATTTCCAAAAACTTTTATTATGAATTAGACATTCTTTTGAAATGCATCCCGTGAGGAAAATTATTATATATTTTAAATTTCACGTTTTAACGGAAATCGAACATGACGGTTAATCTCGAGAGATACTAAAATGTTTCTGAATCTGGAAAGATTTAAATGTTTATTTACAAATATCCAGCATAAAATTTCATAAAAATAGCTATTAAATATATAAAAAAATACATTTTAGGCTATAATATATCAAAAATTGTGAAGTTTTAAGCATTTTACGATCGAATTTTGCCTACATGATTTGCAATGTTCAAAAATTAGTTATGATAAAATTAGACAATTTTTTTAAATGTTTGAAGCTTTAAAAGTAATTTAAAATGAAAATTTTAAAAGTTAACCCTTTATAGAGCGAAAAACCGGTAAGTTACTTAAAATTTTTACAGCAAAAGGCAGGAAGTAACGAAATCTGTAATTGCAACTTATGAAAAATGTAGTTACATCTTCGATTATTTTTCCAGCTAAGAAATCGACAGTTATCAGTAAAGCAGAGCAAATAAAGAATGCAATTTGAATTTTTACGTTTTAAGCATAAGAAATAATCTTAAATTCGTCGTTTTGTATAAAAAACCCCGATTAAATAGTTATTTTAATTGAACATCAACGCAGTCAATATACTATCTACATACATAATTTAATAAAACAAACATTTGTGAAAATAAAATAAAAGTGTTATATTTAATTAAATTTTACGCAACAGAATATCTATAAATCTCATTTGTGAAGAAAAAAAATGATTTTTAATTGCATTTTTTGTTTTAACGTAATTTGGCGTATTTTTAAATTTGAATTTTGTCGCCATTCAATTCTGTTGGCATCATTTGTAAGCCTGTGACGTTACATTTTATGACGTAACACAACTGATAGCCAATCAGAATGTCCAAAGGAGTCACATGATCAAAGCCGCCTATAAATAGACTGAAATTATTCCACTCTCATCATTCCACAAAAATTTTTCTCGTTTGGCGTTTGGAGGTTATTGAGTTACTTAGTATCGTAATTTCTATCGCCAAAGAGCTCCAGCCTTTCTCGACAAGTTAGCCCAATTGTAAGATATTTCGAATTCATTTATATTGTGTATTTATGATTTAATTTCATGTTTTTACTTTGTAATTGTAAATAACTTTAATTTCTATCAGTCATATTTTAAAAAATTGGTAGGCATTGTATTAACAAATAATTCTCATTTTATAATTTTTCAGCGAAATTAAATCAGGACAGGAAATGATTTAAATTTGAGCAAAATTTCAGTGTATATTTTATGTAGCTCAATTGAAACAGAATAATATTTCGCGATTTTTTTTTTTAAGTAATTGGATAATGGGTTTAATTGAGTAAAAAAGCAGATTATTAAAATAAGTTTGGTAGTTGAAAAAAGTATTCTTTTCGTTTATTGCTATTAAATTTTTATCAGAATTTAGTTATTTTAAAATAAACGCATATTTACAGAATTTTAATTAAAAATATTGAGTGTCTATTAGAAAACTAGGTACTTACGTATTACCGCCATCGCAGTTATATTTTGGATTCTTTGTTGCCTTGTTTTTTGCTGATTTTTGACGCCATTTTTTAGTGTCTTAGTGTTTTTTAGTGCCTTTTAGTGCATTTTTTTGCTCATTTTTTCACGCTATTATTTTGCAACAAGATTGCTCTTTATTGGCGCATTAGCGGATGTTCTGCTGCATTGGCGTTAATACGAAGTACCGAAACTAATATATCATTGTAGGTTTGCTATTCGATTTCAAATACGTTTACTGTTTGTATAAGAATTAAATGTGAAGTGCTCTTTTAACTCCTGAACTGCTTTTATTTATTTATTTATTGACAACATAAATAAAAAATAGGGGGTAAACACCATTTTTTCCATATTAAAATATTTGCCTTACTTAATCGAAAAATATCAGACAATCAATAAAGGTAAATTTACAGTTATAAATTAGTGGTATCAAAAAGCTTCTAGTAACGAAGCAAGTAAAGAATTTCTCGCAAGAGCCAGGCAACACTGTTAGGGGGTTAGAGTTAGAAAGTTATTTAACTTGTTTGACATTCGGGAGTTCTTAACACGGGAAAAGAAGCATTTGAACATTTGAAAAACAATGTTACTTTTTAGGATGCATTCATAATTTGAATTAATGGCTATTTTTGGGGGTACTAATTGGATATCCCGTCGACCAAAAAACCATCGCCAAACAATAAGATTAAATGCCAATAATGGATGTCACATTCAATGAGAGGTCACACTCAATGACATTAAATACGATACGTATCTTTAAAACGTCATTAAGTTATTTTTATTTCGACTTTTTATTTTCATTTTATATTATTATTCTACTAATTATTATTTTTTTTTTTTGTTGTTATTTAAAATAAAAATTATGTCAATAGGTATAATTTGGCTATTAGTTTGGCGATTTGTATAATTTGGCGAAATCGGCTGACGAGATAACCAAGTAGGATTTTTTTTAATGAGTGGTAAATAGTTAATAGTTAAATTTTATGTTAATAAATTTTCTTTTTTATTCTTTTAAAGCCACCATAGATGATGATGATATCCGATGGAACGCTTCGAGTGCTTTCTTTTTATACTCAGCTCAATATTTGATGATGTCAACACGACGATCATCAATTATTTGACTATGTATGGCTTCGGATATTTAGTTTTTTTTTTTTTTTTATAATAAAGAATTACATTAATTGATACTTCCTATTTATAGGTTCTTCAGACCTTATCAAAAATATAACCATTGGCCTAGTTTGGGCTCAAAAAAGAGAGATTTTTGCCATATGATATAAACAACTATAACCTGAAAGCTACTATTAATGCACTAAAAGTATGAAATGTTGTGTCAAAAAATCGGTTCTAATTATACATATTATGTCTGCATAATAAAAGTGTTATGGCTTTTTTATTCAAATGCTTGCTGTTTTAAATAATTTGTTGAATATTGAACCCATTGAGTGTGACACTGACACAGTGAACGGGAAGAGTTTCATTTCCCCTGTTCCGGTTGACGCGACTGGTGAAAAAATTGAACTTAGTTTTCCAATCTATGATAATTAAATTACCTATCCAGATCTAAGTAATTTTGATCACGTGATCACCCGTTTTTTGCCTGCTTTTCGACCGGTTTTTCTGCTTTCGTCGGGAAATGTGCTCAAAAACGTCAACTTTGAAGGCTTATTATAAAAGATCTATTGAATTTTTAAAAAACAGAAAACTGAGTATAATTAGACAGTGTCTGAATAACAACACCTACTATTTTCATGCATTTCCGAACTAAAATAAATTAAAGGACATGTCACAAAGTTGCCCTTTTTGATTTAAGAACACCCTTAAGAAATAAAATTAGTGAAAGGTTTTTATTTTTACGTGTTATTAATGCATCACTACTCACTGAGATTGGAAAGTATTTTGTGAGTTATCGCCTTCTCCCGGTTTTTGCCAAAGCACCTATATAAAGGAAGTATCTATCAATATAAGATCTAAATTGAGTGTAGATGTCATTACGCATCACACTGGCGCAATTGCAACAAAATGGCGATTTTATGCTTCACATAGTTAACCCGGCTATTGTTTTATTAATAACTGCTTATTTATTTTTATTTTCTTTTTTAAAATGATGTAAATTGTTTTGTTATATAGCCATTAATTAAACTTTTTTAATAATTATTATTTTCTTTTTAAAATAGAAAATAATTAAAAAATATATATGCAATTGAAGTTTTTGCCAAACTGGCATCAGAAAAAAAATCGCGCCAAGGTTATGCGTATATGACATCTATGTCAGTATCATATGGTTGGTTTTGCCTACGTTTTCAATTTAGTATCATATAAAGGAAAACGTTGTCTTTATTTAAAAATGTAAAATATTCATCAATTCTATGAAGTAAATGCAATATGATAAAAATGCATCATTTTTAATCCATAACTTGCATTCTGTTTTGAATAAAATGTTTATTTGTTTTCATTGGAGTGTTTTTTCTGCTACTTACATTTCATTAGACTATGAAAAACTGTAATTAACATGGAATTAAATTTTTGTACACATTATTTAATCATTTTTCAGGGAGAGTAGGGGATAATGTTCCGATATTGTGTATTAAACAATAATTATTTTCATCTACATTATAGAATTTCAAGCATTTCACGATTGTTTAATTTTCTTTTAATTTACTAAAACTGATACATAAATTGCTAAGACCACTATTTTACTATATATTCATTTTAGTACTAAATTCTTGTAGATAATACTCATACTTTGGTTAATCTTCTATAATCGGGTCAAACATCAAATGGCGCTGGCTTATTAAAACTAGTGTTTTTTTGCGGCAATATATCCATTAACATGCAATCCAAACCTCTTTATCACCAGCATTGCTTGTGATTGACACATAACATTCCTATGTGGCTCGATCATGGAAGATTAACTTCATTTTTTACAAATACTTAGGACTTTGATTACGATTATGGAAAATTAGGAGAAAATAACGCAATATTACATCTCTCATATTTAATCTCTGTTCTGCAATACAATATTCTTGCACAAAATGGAGACTATTTTTTTTTTTTTTTTAATATCGAAGAGACATCAGAGTTTTTCTTGCAATATGGGCTGCGGATAAGATGTGTGTATGTGGGAAGGAGGGGGGGCAAACAGACTTCGCAGGTCCATTTTTAATACAGAATACTCTATGCAAACCCGAATTTTTTTGTTTTTGATGTCCTCAAGCGTTAATCTCCAAGTGTCCGAAATATATCGCCAAATTATATGCAAATATAATGTCATAGCTATATGGGTATCTCGTTGCTTAGTGGCCCCCGCTATTACAATTAACCCTCTCACTGACAAGCCCGTCTATAGACGTTCCCTAAGCTCCAGGTTTCACTGCAATGCAAGCAATAATAATTAAAATGATATAACTCAGTTGATTTAATGGATTTTTAACACATTGTGCAATGATTAACACACTCAGGGATAACATTCATATTCGTAAATAAGATTTTTCTATAATTTTGAAAGAATCATATTTTTTTAGCAATTAAAACAAAATGCTGAGAAAACAACATTACAATTTTGCCCTTTTGCAAGACTGTCAGAGGGTAAGCCAAGTTAAATTAATTTCGCCAAGTCCTTAGCTCAGCTCGTGAAGTGTAAACGTTGAGCACATTTTTAGTAAAGACATGAAGATAAATACTGTTGTATTAAATAATGTAATTTTTCATCTTAATAATAATATTTATGGTTTATTTTTCTACATTATCTAACTTTCTTATTGCGATACAACTGTCCAGTTTGCTGTTTCATTTTTGACACACATAGGCACTACTTTACTATCCCGTCGACCAATTTAACCAAATTATACAAATCTTTAAAGTAATCTTTAATCTTTAAACTGATCTAGTTTTTAACACTTTCCAACAAAGTTGAAAAGTGTTTATGCATTCGGTTTGTCTGGCCGTCTGGTTCTAACTCCCATAAATATACTCGGATTGCTATGAAATTTTTGTATGTTATTGATGTTTAGTCTAGCACGAACCCTATTGAAAATGAAGTTTCTACCATGAGTAGTTTATTTACAGGGATAGTCAAAAGTTTTCCGATACATTATGCAATATGGGAAAAAATCGTTTCAAATAAATTTTAAAGGTGTTACACCCGGTCAAACAAATTCAAATTTATATGGATTCGCAAAGTGCACTAAACTATGCAGTGAAAACATAGTTATTATTCATTTATGGGGCAGGCAAAAGAATTCCATTGTACAATAATAAAGGGGGGAACGTTTGCAACATATTTTAATTATGCTAAATGATTTGAAGTATCATAAAATTTATATACGGCGCTGAGATTCAATATTTTACACATAATATGAAGTGCATTGCATTTACAGCGACACACAAAATATTTAAAATCGTTTATTCTATTCGAAGTACTGTATATTGTCGGTGATAGCTGATGGATAGATGAAATGCATTTTCAATTGTGATATTCGTTTTTAAGTTTTACGAAAGGTTTGCATATTATATGGTGTGTATGAATGCTATAGTTGATATATGGGGTTACAACTAAGGTATTTGTACCCAATATGGACCGTGCTCTCAATATGGTCACCCCTAATATTTTAAAAAGTAACAATTTTGATGGAGAGATCGCGCTACATGTCCGTGAAGAAAAGCAGTTGAAAAGATAATTAAGCTAGGAAAGTACAGAAAAGCGCGCTATTCTCCATTTAGAAGGAAACTTGTTGTTTCGTGGTGTGCTGATCGTAATTACAGGTCAGTTTAAATTCTTATTAAATATTGTAAAATTACTTTAAATATTGAAAAGTGGGCTGTTTTAGAAAGATTTTAAAACATATTTTCGATTGCTATTGCATATATTGCTTTAAAAAGTTTTATTTATTTATTTATTACAAGATTTAATAAAACTACTCCCGATTCCCAATATGGATATCTTATGTCACTTTGGAAGTACAGTAGGTGAATCTTCAGATTCACAAAAATAGAAAGCTAAACAAAACTAAACTACATTATATCATAATATTTTGTCGTAACTGAGGTGCTTTGCATCGGTCTTCGAAGACCCACAACCGAAAATGACCCCCCGTTCTAAAATGCATGTTCTGAAGATATTTACTGTGCCCTACCCTACCCCGCGATACTTTAGGATAGGGTAGATGTGCCAGTAATGGGCCACCTTAAGGAATTTCTCTAAAAAATAATTTTTTATTAATAGTTATAATTATTGTATTCCAATTTTTTTCATATTATATTAACCTTTCAACAATATTTAACTAAACCCACAGTTACTGTAGAGAGAAAGGTCTCTACATATAGTAAACAAGTGGCGAGAACTCGAAACCAATCGGCAGAGCAAACGCATCATAAAAATAAACACTTCATTTCTCCCACAGCCAATACGAAAATAGCAAGAGAGAGAAAACACGTGAATTCCACTCCAGCGTGGGGAGAAACAGAGAAGAATCATTCACGGTAGAAAATCACTTTTTCTCCCTCACTTCTTCTCAACGCCTTTTGGCAACAGTTGAAAAAGCGGCAAGCTACGAGTTTTACGCGAAAAAGCCGCGCTGCAGTTTAGGTAAAAAAAAGCCTTTTCTGCAGCGTGGGCTGGTGATTTTTATATTTTGTAAGTTAATTCTTCAAGTATGAATCTTTTTTTTGCTTCTATATTACGTTAAGAAGATGATCTCCCAAGAGTTTAGACTGTAGTGCTGACTGACCGGCTGAGTACCTTCTGTGTCTCCAATGTGATTGTTTGTGTATCTTCTCTATATAAAAGTGATCGCCATCATCTGAAATATCGACATCATCTAAAAAGAAAATAGTGCTAATAAAAAAAGTCCCATAAGGGAAATAAGTGTGGTGTCGACTAACAGGCTATATGTTCTTCGCCTACCTGTTTGTGATCGTGTGTACCCACAAGAATGCGTAATCACAAAATAGTGATCCAGGCCATCATGGTCTTAAATATCGATCTAGTTCAAAAATATAAGTGATATAAAAAGCAGTGTGGTGCATACAATTGTTTTAGCCAAAGATCAGTCAAATTGACTGATAAGATCTAATGATCGAAAAAGAAATAAAATCACTGCCACAATCCAGCAGCACGTGGTACAAAGCCTAAGTGAGGCAAAAAAATATAGTTGCCAAAGTAAACACAAATCTGATTTCATCATGTAATTATCAACTTCACGAATTTAATCTAGAGGTTACTAGTAAGTTTGCTGCAGCAAATTCTTGTATATATATTCTTTATTTTGAGTGTTTTTCTTTTTTTATCTCTTTTTATGTGTTCTATCAATAAATATGCTTTGTTTTCGATAACATTCATGTTTCATCACTTATATATAGTTTTTAATTTTTGAAAAATATAAGCTTCCTTTCTGATCTCAATAATGTTTATATCACATTATCTCATATAAACCTTCATTTTAAAGGTATAATAATTGCCTCCTTACTATATAAATATTTTTGCAATAATTAAATATTTACATCTCCATATCTCTCTATCTCTCCTCTCTATATAAAATGGTGTCGTGACAAAAGAAATTTTTTTTTATTTATCTTTTTTCAAAGGTCTCGAATCTTGGTTTAATTCTTTTAAAAATATTTTTCTTCTTTCTTAAATTCTTTAAAAGTGTAATTTAAATAATAATAATAACAAACTTCAAAATTTTGAGAATGAATTTTTATGATTTTATTGATTTAATATTTTACTGATTTATGATTTTGATATGTGCATATATTTTTCTTATAATATTTATATTCATATTTAGTAGTTACATTAATAAGTATCTTCTATAATGAATTATTTTAAAAATTGAAGTGAGTCAAAATACCATTTTTAATGCTCAATATTTATCATTATTTATAATTTTCATTGTGATTTTGTTCATGTTGGGTATCATTTGTCAATAATATATGCAGTAAACATATTTGTTTTAAATTAAATATAATCCAAAAATTTGAGGAACTATTTGAATTTAAAGATTAGTTACAATTTTTGATAATTTATACTATCTAAAAATGAGGCGAAATAATGTACAACAGGTGAGCTTGGCAAATTCATTACCAGATTTTTCAGGTTCCCAGGGCGAAAATTTTAAATTCTTTATCCAGCAAATAGAGAATTTGGCCGATTTGGAAAACTGGGATCAAAAAAGAAAATTAGTTGTGCTAAAACTTCACTGTAAGGACCAGGCTCTAAAATATATCGCAAATGACCCTGTTGCATCTAAGATAAATGATTTTGATCTTTTGAAACAAAATTTGGCAAAAAAATTCTCTAAAACTATATCATTTGCAGAGAAACAACAAAATTTCTCATCTATTTTCCAGGAGCAAGGTCAGACAGTTAAACATTTAGCAGAAAAAATTGAAAATGCTGCAAATGAATATCTAAACATAGGCGATAATGCAAATGCAGACATTGTAGACTTGGCTCAAAAATTAAAGTTGAATAAATTCTTAGAGGCTCTTCGCTCAGACATTAGAATTGAAGTTAAAAAACAAAACCCACAAGATTTTGAGTCAGCATTAAACTTTGCAATCAATGTAGAAAATGCATTCAAAGATCCTGACATGAATGTCAACAACACAGTATCTTTTGAATTAACTACACTATTAGATTCACAGGTGCAGACAAATGCTAAGATCCAAGAATTATCTGACAAAATTCAAGAACTTACACTTACAAAAAATGTAAACAACATAACAAGTCTTAACTCGGATCAGGAAACAAAATCTAAAGACACTAAAAATATCAATGTTTGTTTGATTTGTGGTAAACCACACTTAACCATCGAATGCTGGTATTTTCCTGAAGTCAGAAATGCCACACAAAATAAGACACAATTTGCTCAAAATAGAGTAAATAAGCGATACAGGAATTTCAGAGGAAATTTCAGGGGTAATTCTCGGGGCAATCCTTCTCAAAGAAATTTCAGAGGTAATTCCTCTCGAAGAAGGTTCAGAAATCAAAATGCCACTGATGAATGACTATTGATGGATTCTTACTGTACTAACAAATCAAACATAAAAACCCAAAACAGAAAAAAGATTTCCTCATGTAAAAAAAACAATTCAAAATTGAAACCTAAATTCAAAAGAAAATCACATATCAAAAAGAAATCTCTACCACAACACAAAACATCAGGCAAAAAAGTAAAAAATAATTCAGGCAATGCAAAATTAACTTCAATAAACAAATCCTTGACCACTAATAATATCAACAATAAAAAAGCTTTTAACTCAATTGAGACTCAGACTAATGAGCAAGATAATTTATATGTTATGTCGTGTAGTCAGAAACAAGCAGATTTACCGATAATAACTTTGAATTTTGGTCAGGAAGAAGTTCTTTCTTTGTTAGATTCAGGTGCAAATCTGAGCTTGATTCAAAACAATGTACTACAGATCATAAAAGAACATTGTAAAGTTGAATATTTATCCAGATCTGTCAGAATTAACACACTGAATAACACTTCTATACCCTATTTATCTGCAGTAAACATAAAATTCAAAATTGACAAATGTTGGTTCGAAAATCAATTTTTTGTTACTCCAAATGATTGGCAATGCAAATACAAGATTATCCTGGGGTATGATTTCTTACAGAGAAATAAAATTCTCATGGATGTCGAAAACAAGCAGCTAATCATGAATGGCAAAAAATTCAAATTTTATGAATCATCTCCTAAATTAGTTTCAAATAATATTATAAAGTCAGAAGATAAAGTTAATTATGCTAAATCTGTAAATAATGTAAAAATTCTTCCTAATTCTTTTTCAATTATTAAACTTCACATTCCAAAATGCTTTGCTGACAGTAAAGAAGTAAATCTCATACCAGTTAAAACAAAATTAAATTACTTAATTTCTGAATCTGTAAACAATGTTGTAGACAAAAAATTTATATACACCATTGTGGAAAATAACTCGAATAAAATAATTAATATCAGAAAACAACTAAAAATTGGCACTTTACAAATATTCGACAATACTAATATTATTGAGCCCAGCAATTCTGAAGTTTTGCAGGTGAATACTTTAAATTTGTCAGAAATTCAAAAACTCAGAAAAGATGATCTTAAAGTTGATGATTTTGATTTAGGGCATTTAAATGAAAATGATAAAAGCAAAGTAATTTCTATGCTAATGAACAACTCACAAGTCTTTTCCAAAAGATACAAAACTTTGGGTTCGACAGATGCTGTGGTTCCTGAATTCAAACTACTTCATAATTTTCCCATTCAAACACGTCCATATCCAATTCCAAAAATTGCAAAAAAATTTACCAAAAAAGAAATAAATGAGCTCTTAGATGCAGGAATAATTGAACCATCAGTTTCAAATTACAATTTCCCTGTAATATTTGTTGAAAAGAAATCTACAGATAAGTCTAAAGAGCAAAATTTTCGCATGGTTGTGGACTATCGCTTATTGAATTCTATAACAGAATCATTTCAAATTTGTTTACCAAAGATTTCAGAAATTCTCCATCAAATTGCGGGTAAAAAATACTATTGTGTTTTGGATCTGAAATCAGCCTTTTTTCAAATTAAACTACAGGATTGTGACAAACCTAAACTTGCATTTTGCTGCGAGCTTGGAAATTTTATGCCTACCAGATTATTTTTTGGAAGTCGTAACTCAACATCCTATTTCCACACTCTTTTGACTAAATGCATTAGTGATCTTGTAGGTAGCAACATACAATTTTACCTTGATGACATTATCGTGGCAGAAAATGATATGGATAAACTTTTAAATCTGCTTCAAACTGTGTTCGACAGATTATCAAAATTTAATTTAACTCTTGATCCACAAAAAGTTCAAATTTGTAAATCAGAAATTGTTTATTTAGGTTTCAAAATTAATCAAGAAGGTTTTTCACCTTCTGATAACAACATAAATAAAGTGACACAATTTCCAGTCCCAAAAAATTTAAAACAGGTTCAAGCATTTCTGGGTATGAATAATTTTTTCAGGCATATGATTTACAATTATGCAGAGATTGTACAACCAATTGTGGCATTAACACGTAAAGACACACCTTTTATTTGGTCGGAAGCCTGTCAAAATTCTTTTAATAAAATTCAAGACGAATTACTCAGTAAACCTACTCTTAAACAACTGGATGAGAATAAAGAATTATATTTGGTTACTGATGCATCAAAAATATCCATTTGTGGCATTCTTATGCAAAAATATGACGACAAATTCTTCCCTATTGAATTTTTTTCAAGACAGCTTTCACAAGCTGAGTCAAGATATCCATCAATTCGTAGAGAACTTTTGGCCATTTTTGCAGCTTGCAGGCATTTCTATGAATATTTATATGGTAAAAAATTCACAATTCTCACGGATGCTAAAACACTAACATATCATGCTCAGCTGGATAAGCAACCTGATATAGTAGCTAGGTGGTTACTATATCTTGGGCAATTTCAATATGATATAACTCATATTGCAGGAAAACAGAACCCTGCTGATTTTTTGTCTCGAATGGAGGTTGAAAAATATAATGTAAACAACATTAATATTTTTGCCATAGACAAATCTCTCACTCAAAGTAACATAAAAATTTCACAAATTCAAGACAATGAAATCAAAGACATAATAGAAAAAATTAATAATGATGACAGTAAAACTAAAACAAAATTTTTTATTGACTCTCACACTCAACTGCTGATGTACAAATACAAAAATAAAACTAATTCAATCATAAATAAGATAGTCATTCCAAAAACTTTAATAAAAAGTTGCTTAGAGATTGCTCATTCACCACATTTTGGTACAAAAAAAACTTATGATTTAGTTAACAAAAAATTTTACTGGAAAGGAATGTTTTCAGATACAAAAAGTTTTTGTGAAAATTGTGCGCAATGTTTGTCAAACAAATCCAAACCTAAACATACCACTTCTAGGCATATTGAAAAAAGAGATTTAGCACCAGGTGAAAAATTAGCAATTGACATTGTAGGCAAGTTGCCAAGATCTATTGATGGAAAGTTTTTTATACTAACAATCGTAGATCATTATTCACGGTTTTTAGAGGCTATTCCTTTAGCCAATGTAAAATCTGCAACTATTATAAAATGCCTTAATGAATACTTTGCTAGATATGGAATTGCAAAAATTGTGCAGTCAGACAATGGGCCAAATCTAATCTCAGATGAACTTAACAATTTCTTAGAAAATTTAGGCATAGATCACAGGAAATCATCCATATATTTCCCGCAATCAAATGGATTAATTGAACGGGTTCACCGAACTATGAAGGAAAGTTTGGCTGCTATGTCTAACAATGTTCTGGATTGGTCTAACAATTTGCTAAAATTTAAACTTCATTACAATAATTCAGTACACACAGCCACTCAGTATACTCCGGCTGAAATCTTCTTTGGCAGATCTCTAAACATTCCACTTGATTCCATAAATGAACCAAAATTTGTTGAAAGTTTTCAGGCTTATCAAGAAAATATTAAAAAATTGTTAGAAGAGATGAGGCAACAGATTTCAAAAAATGAGGAACAATATTTTGCTGTGTACAATAAAAATACAAAGGGGAGAGCAAAACCGAAATTAAAGATAGGTGATAAAGTTTTTACTGAAAATTTCAGACATTCTGGCTCATTAACTGAAAAATACATTGGTCCTTGGGAAATAATTAAAATTGTTCGTAATGATAATTATATTGTGTCTAGAATATTTAATAATCAAACTGTTGAAAAGAAATTACATGTTAGTAAACTCTTTTTGCAAAAACCTCTAAGACCTAACATTCAAAATTGTATATAATTTGGTAATTAATTTTAAATTTCAATATTGTCAATTTAGTATTTCTTTGCTCATTTAAAAATCTCTCAATTTTCCTAACATCTTTATCATCAAAAATTTGTATCTATGCTTCCTGGTAAACTATACATCTGTAGGTATTAAGATGGTGAGACGTCATTATTTTTTTATCTTTTTCTGGCTTAAGCTGGCTGGTCCGTTAGGTTAGGACAGTTGTATTAATTTCTAGGTTGTTATGATGATACATTTTCTCAAAGATGTTTAACACCTAAATGGATAGGTCTTACTAATTGACAATTCTGTTAAAAGATTGAGTTTAAAGATATATGTTTAAAAAAAAAAAAAAAAAAAAAAAAAAAAGGCTAGCTATAAATACTTATAAGTATATATTAAGTATAAATTTTCGTAGAAAATTTTATAACTTAAAATTCTCTTCATATAACTTTAACTCATGTTTTCTAAGTATTAAGTTAACTTTCTGTTCAAAGATTAAAATTTTAAAAGATAATTTGTTAATTTTTTTTTGCAATTAAGTTCTCTCTTAAGTTAATAGTTTGACCAGCATATTTCAGTAAATTTCATTTGAAATATTAAGAAATTTCTTCTGTTAGTCAATTTCTAAAACAATTTTATTATTTCATTATAATCTTCACTTCTTAAAACCAAATCTCTGTTTTTAATTCACTTTGGTGTATTTTGCTCTCTGCACAATTTGTGTAAAATTTCTTTAAGTGTAAAATGTAATACTTATCATTTCTCATGATTTCTTAACTGAATGAATGTGGTATATAAAAAAAAAAAAAAAAAAAAAAAAAAAAAAAAAATATTTTCATGCAATTTGTTGGTAAGAATGCAAACTTATTTCTTAGTTATGTGTAAAGATATTTTTCTTCTTTTTGTATTGTATCTATGTATGTACATAAATTTTCATTGTAAGGCACAAGTGACTTTCATCAAAATATGAATGCAGCTCAAAAACTTTAAAGTTTTTCTTTTTGTTGGCACTATTCAATAATTTTCTGATTTTCATCCTATGTGCTGCTTCTCTCCTGTTGGGGGGAGGAAATGTAGAGAGAAAGGTCTCTACATATAGTAAACAAGTGGCGAGAACTCGAAACCAATCGGCAGAGCAAACGCATCATAAAAATAAACACTTCATTTCTCCCACAGCCAATACGAAAATAGCAAGAGAGAGAAAACACGTGAATTCCACTCCAGCGTGGGGAGAAACAGAGAAGAATCATTCACGGTAGAAAATCACTTTTTCTCCCTCACTTCTTCTCAACGCCTTTTGGCAACAGTTGAAAAAGCGGCAAGCTACGAGTTTTACGCGAAAAAGCCGCGCTGCAGTTTAGGTAAAAAAAAGCCTTTTCTGCAGCGTGGGCTGGTGATTTTTATATTTTGTAAGTTAATTCTTCAAGTATGAATCTTTTTTTTGCTTCTATATTACGTTAAGAAGATGATCTCCCAAGAGTTTAGACTGTAGTGCTGACTGACCGGCTGAGTACCTTCTGTGTCTCCAATGTGATTGTTTGTGTATCTTCTCTATATAAAAGTGATCGCCATCATCTGAAATATCGACATCATCTAAAAAGAAAATAGTGCTAATAAAAAAAGTCCCATAAGGGAAATAAGTGTGGTGTCGACTAACAGGCTATATGTTCTTCGCCTACCTGTTTGTGATCGTGTGTACCCACAAGAATGCGTAATCACAAAATAGTGATCCAGGCCATCATGGTCTTAAATATCGATCTAGTTCAAAAATATAAGTGATATAAAAAGCAGTGTGGTGCATACAATTGTTTTAGCCAAAGATCAGTCAAATTGACTGATAAGATCTAATGATCGAAAAAGAAATAAAATCACTGCCACAATCCAGCAGCACGTGGTACAAAGCCTAAGTGAGGCAAAAAAATATAGTTGCCAAAGTAAACACAAATCTGATTTCATCATGTAATTATCAACTTCACGAATTTAATCTAGAGGTTACTAGTAAGTTTGCTGCAGCAAATTCTTGTATATATATTCTTTATTTTGAGTGTTTTTCTTTTTTTATCTCTTTTTATGTGTTCTATCAATAAATATGCTTTGTTTTCGATAACATTCATGTTTCATCACTTATATATAGTTTTTAATTTTTGAAAAATATAAGCTTCCTTTCTGATCTCAATAATGTTTATATCACATTATCTCATATAAACCTTCATTTTAAAGGTATAATAATTGCCTCCTTACTATATAAATATTTTTGCAATAATTAAATATTTACATCTCCATATCTCTCTATCTCTCCTCTCTATAGTTACATTTCCCAATAGAAATAAAAATTTAATTTTAAATAATAGAAATATGTCTAAACACCCAAAAGCCCAGTAATGGACCGCCTATGTTCCAGTAATGGGCCACCCTACAAAAAATAACAGATAATTGTTTTTAGGTGCGTTCGTGATTATGTAAATACGTAGCACCTATAGTTGTCGTTCAGTCCGTCCGGCTGTCCCTCTGTCTGTCCGTCTGTCTGTCCATTTGTCTGTTCGTCTGTCTGTCTGTCTGCATATAACAACGCAAAAACTATCCAACCGAATAGTTTGGAATTTAAAATACATAATTATTACATAATTTTGTCGAGTCATTTCAAATTTTATGAAAATCGGATGAATAGATCAATTACAGGGAAAATCAAAAGGATTCCGTTACATTACGATCAATGGAGAAAAAGTTCAAAATGCATTTTCATCGTTTGCATTTTAAAACATATAATTATTACATAATTTTGTCGAGTCATTTCAGATCTTATGATAATCAGATGCATAGATCAATTACAGGGACTATCAAAAGTATTCCGTTACATTACAGTCAATGGGGAAAAAAGTTGCAAATGCATTTTAATGGTGTTACACTCATTCGAACATAATAAAATTGACATGAACCTATGACGTATATATATACTAAAATAAAAATTCTGTACAATCTGAGATGCAAAGAATATTTATTATTAAATTACAGGGCCACACAAAAGTATTCCACTACATAATGCTATACGGGGAAACATTGTCTGGGACATGTTTTAATTATATTAAACACATTTTATGAATATGATATACCTTGCTGAGGTGTAATGAAAATTCCTGTATGTTTATAGGAATACAAAGAGTTCAACCACTGTACTGTATCCGAAGTATTGTCTACTATATCAGGAAGATTTGTATATTTTTAAAACTTCGTTATCGTACGAACGCACCTCATTTGCTACGCTTCACGTGCAATTTCTAACTTGTTTCAATTATATTTTGCTCCAGAACTTAATGAAAGCATACTAATAAAACAAAATATTAAAACTTAAGTTAGAAATTCATTACATTAAAGGATTTATAATGAAAAAACATAAAACAAAATATTTAAATTTAAGTTATGAATTTATTATAATCAAGGATTTATAATGTGGATATAAAACAAAATATTAATGATATTATTAACTAACATTAAAGGATTTATATTGTAAAGAGATAAAACAAAATATTTAAATTTAAAGGATTTATAATATAAAGACAATGTTTTACTGAAATCATGTTTAGATAAAATAAGGCATTAAAAAAAGTCTCCAATCTTCATTCATATCATTATCTAAATGATGTGCTGTGCAACTGTGAAATATAAATAACAGATCTTCAATTTCATCACCCCTTTCCGATAGTCCAAACTATTCAATATGGAATTTTAGAATGCATTTAAAATGATAAATGTTCTTGCACTATCCAACCATTATCAGATAATCATATAGCCCATCATTTTGGCACAGATTGATTCCACAATTTCCCTTCAGAGATGCTTATATGGATATATTATCACCAATGGAACAATCTCATTAGTTGCTGAAAAACATCCCGTAACAGTGATTTGTTCTTTTTCGTTATTTGGTACTATATAATACACATCTTTAACTGATTTTGATCCCAAAATTTTCCTTGTTTTAAGAGCACAAAAGAAACCTTGTTTTAACCTTATTGAAAATTCTCTCTGTATGCTTTAGAATTCGGAAGAAAATACTAGGACTTCCCTCAGAGGGATTAGTCTGAGCGATATTGCTGAGAATAAACATTTAATAACTTGCGATAAGTAAAGAAAATGAGATGTTACCTTTAATTGGTCATTCATTGTGATAAAATATGATGAAAATAAGCATTTTGAATCATAGAATTACAAAATCTTATATATAAAGTTGCATATACTATTTTTATAAAAGAAAAGCAAACCATGCATGGATATAAAATTGGAAATATGCAAAAGGTTAAAAGTAATACAGAAAATAAAACACCAAATTTTCTATATTGGAAATATAACTCTTTGAAATGATGTCATGAGCATAAACAGAAGCTTCGCACCGAATTGAGAAACTATAAATAACATAAACTATTATGTTTGAAGAGAATGGAATGTATTTTATACGGTGTGAAATCCGTCCGAATAGTTTATAATGTTGAATATCTGTTTTCCACGGATGCAATGAGGTTGTCAATCAGAGTTAAGGAATCCTTTTTTAAAAATTTGTCCTAAACGAGCACTTACATCTTATAAGTTACCGTGATGCCAAAGTTATAGTTTCTGACACCAACAGTATCCTAGAAATTGCAATATTCTCAATAAATTGGGTTTAAAACTTTTTCTAGAAAAAAAAATGTTTAATTTGTGAAATTAAATTGTCGAATGTTTAAGAAATCGTTCATAACGAGAATATTATATCCTAAAAGTTGCCACCAAAGAAAAAAATACTTTAAATTTTTAGTCATATCGACATCAAAGAATTCTCAATTTTAGAACTTTTCTTCTCGTGCATTGATGGTGATTATTGTTCCTACGCAAAATATAGTATATTTTGCAGCAAAGATAGTACCAACATTTTTTGCCCGCATTTTTTTTTAAATCGGCTAGGTACTCCCAATGATAACGAAAAACACACAAACGTTAATGCTTTAAAGCATAGAAATACAGAATCAAAAGCTATTTATCTCCTATTATATACGCATAAATTATCTAATTAGTGCTAGCAGATGCATTTTTAAATATACATAGATCAATATAACGCTTCATTTTTCTTTTTATTAGTATTTCATAATATTCATTTTTCATTTATTTGTATTATTCAGTAAAATACTCACTTTCTTAAGCCCGAACTATGTCAAACTTTTTATAAAAGCGCCTAAGTCCATATAACAGCGAAGTATTGTGAAGAGTATTAAATACAAGGTAGTAAGAAACTTAGCCAAACGCAGGTAATAAATCGCCAAATATTGTTCTTTTCGCTCTCTCTCGAAATGCATTTTTTCCGTACATTTAAAAAACACGATTTTGAGTCATCTTACTTAAAATTCAAATAAATAAATAAGAGGAAGCAATAATAGCATAAGTCAAAACATTTTATTTCAGCATCAAGGAATTGTATCGCAGTTACACATGTGGGAAAAAGCTGCTTTTGG
This sequence comes from Maratus speculifer, assembly GCA_964019185.1. NCBI lineage: Eukaryota > Metazoa > Arthropoda > Arachnida > Araneae > Salticidae > Maratus > Maratus speculifer. The sequence goes on along the minus strand of OZ025301.1, from coordinate 74,909,424 downwards.
CCAAAAAACGTTGTCTTCACTAAATTTGAATCCGATTAAAAAAAGTACCGTGATTAATTAAAATGTTATAGGCAGAGCTGCCAAGTCTCCGGCATTTTGGATACCGGTATTTTAATACAGAAAATCTTTTATTAAATAGGAACATTCTGCGGATTTAAAAAATAACTTTTCCTATAAGAAAATTCTGCTATGCAATAAGCGGGAAAGCAACCACCATTTTCCGGGTTCAAAAAGTATTGCTAATTGTTTCATTTTGCATACAAAGTACTGATTGTAATATTGATACATCTATGGTGATAAATTTCCAATAATTTTTCAAATCCAATTAATTTTATTAAAAATATAAATCTTTTATTCATTTAGTTTAAAATAAATGGTTTTTAACTAATTTCATAATACTTTTGAAATATCACTTTTCATTGGCCATCTTTTTAAAGCATTTAGAAAATGGTTGTTGTTTTCAGTCAAATATAGACTTTGGTCTGTCCGCATTTTATTTTATTATTATTATTATTTATAAATGGTGGAGAAATATTCATACTTAATCCATAACGTATATAATATATGACTCTGTTATTACATAAGTCACCTTTTTACTATCATAAAAATTTTGTTTTTACTGATTTTTATTAACTCAATAGGAAAAATTTTGTGCTTTGAGCAATAGATGTCCGCATTTCATTTATTTATTTATTCTAACAAAATTCTTTGTATTGAGAAGAATTTTTATTTAAATAGGAAATCCAAATGTCTCTGTTAATAAAGAAGAAAGTTACAAAAAAAGTTACAAAACGAGTAGACGCATACTATCAAATATGGAAAAATGACGAATCCAAAAAAGACGTCTTATGAAATATCATCTTTGAAAGCAAAAAAAAACGAGATCTGATTATCGAGCCTACTGATTGCAAAATGTGCATTACATTTAAAAATAAATAAATAAATAAATAAAAAATACTGCACATATTGATTTTTTTTTCTTTTGTGCAATTTTGGCTTTGGAAGGTGCGCTATGTTGCAAAAAGATATAAGCGACTATGAAAACACACTTGGTAAACGTTCATGCTCAGTTTTAAAAATTAATATGGCACATATATGCCCTATACACACCGAGGTACCTAACTGGTGCCAAAATGGCGTTCAGTTGCCTAACATGCTGGTTGTCATATAAATGTTATAATAAATTGTTTGTTCTAAAAATATTATCATTTATTGATTGTTATTTCTTTTTTTTAATAACAGAAAATGTTTCGTTTATTCCTTTTTTTCATTTTGAAATAAATAAATAACGTTTTATTATAGCATGCTATATGTATCTGGTAATCAAAACGATGTTTTCGCCTAATTGGCATAAAAAATCTCGCCAAACCCGGTGCTTATATCTCTAGTATATTATCTCAAGTATTTTATTTATGTATACTATAATTGGTTTTACATACCACTTACTTCATTTCAAAGTTGTATGCCAACAGGAAATGGATGAAAAATGGAAAAAGATGTCACATATGCACCAGGGTACATAATTGGCGTCAAAATGGCATTATTTTACCTCAGATGGTAACCCGGCTTTATTTATTTATTATTTGTTTATTTACTCATAAAATGTTTATTTACTTTCATTTCCTTTTTTTAATTATATAAAATATTTCTTTTTATAGTTATTAATTATTATTATTATTTTATTTACTGTAAGTTCTTTTTGAAAATAGAAAATTATTTAAAAATGTGTATGTAAGCGTTATTTGAAAACGGAGTTTTCGCCAAATGGGCTTTGAAAAAAATTGCGCCAAATCTGATGCGCTTGTGGTATACGTGCCGAAAAATTAGTGACCAGAATTGTCTTCCACACACAAACAAAATATAAGTTAAAAGAAAACATGCAATAAAAATAAATATAAAGGGAAAATGATGCCATAAAAGAAACTTTTTATTTAAAAACGTAATTGTTTCTAATTTTCACACGCGAAATATATAAAACATTCTTTTAGCGATCAAAAAATGCTATTAAGAGATTATCACAAAATCTCAAAATCAAAGTTTTTATGACATTTTTTTAATATAAAAAAATAACAATTTTATTTTCCTGCATGATTAAATTTTAAAATGTTTTATTGCGTTCAATACTTTTGAGTGCGTTAATGATTACTATTTACTCCATGTACTGATTCGGTTATCTACGAAAATATCAAGCTGGTGAAAATCACGCACACCAAATTTCTGTGACGTATGCAAATAAATTGTGCTTTTTTATCAGTTTTTTTAATATAACTTTTAAACTATTTCGAACTAATTTTTCGTATATAGTGCATTCACCAGATTACCTTCATAGGTACCTATTGGTACAAACAGAATCAAAATCCCACAAGTACTTTTTGAGATTTGCTTGACGAAAGAATTTTTTTGACTTTTAATATCGTTACGTATCTCTGAGTATAAAGACTTCGCTTCGCTCAGACAATTAATAATATCTTCTTCCAAATATGATTTTACATTTCTGAACCAACTTAAAACAACTTCTTTTGTAACGGCACATCTAGATTTTGTCAAATGTTCTGCTTGTGTTTTGTACCAATTTTGGATGACTTTTTTAAAACAACTATTTATAAAGAAATTGCCTTTATTAAATTCTAATAGGTAAAATTTAAGTATTAAATTTGATTATTTAGCTTTTCAGTTAAATCAAAATATTTTATCTCTACTGAAATAACACTTTTTGTGTTCGTCACTTGGGTGGTCCATTACTGGAAAATCACGAAATAAGCAATCCAGTAATGGGCCACCCCTCCTAAAATTTTAAAAATAAATAAAATTTTGTAAATGGCCATTGATATGTTAAATTCAATGTTTTATATTGCTAACCAAACAAAAACATTCAACTTTTACGGAAAAATAAAAAAGATATAAACTAAGTAAGTAAAGTCTGCTCTTAGCATGTTCATTAAGATTTTCAGTGAAAAACAGAAAAACTGTGAAACTTTATTTTCTGCTTCCTAATTGTTTTGACGAAAAGTGTAAAAAATTAATCCAGCTTATAAAGCATACAAGGTAGAGTTCAGAAAAAAATAATAAAAGCTTAACTATTATTTATTATTTTTTTATAAACCAAAAAGTGCGAGGTGGCCCATTACTGGAAGGTGGCCCATTACTGGAACATCTACCCTATATTTTTTTTATTTCCTGTCCTCTAAAATTCCATAGCAGAGTGGCTCTTCCTTACACTCTGTGTTGTAAGTCAATATGGAGCCACCTGTCCATAATAGGGACTCTTGGTTCCTTATATGGACATTTGCAAACACTTTTTTTTATCATTTAAATTAAACCGGAATAGTTACAAAGTCGCTAATTTTAATAATGATAGTCAAAAGTCCAGGGATCATGGTCATATATTTTTGGCGTCCTATCACGTGTGTACATATGGGGTGAAAAAAATAAATTTTCCTTAGGGTGTCCATATTAGACACAGGTACCTTAGTTGATGACAGGGTTACAGGGGCTTGCAAACCTTACTGAATATGACGGTAATTTACTTAAAGATGGTTTTTAAATAAGTGATGCATTTTCACATTGAACTGCTTTCAGTTTACTAAGAAATGTTTGTAGAATATAAATAAAATTCTATACAGGGTCACGCAAAGAGTTATCTACATGGTCACTTATGGATGATAATTTCTGGAAATGTGATTTAAGTAGTTTTAAAAGTGTTTGTATTTCAACTAAATTTTAACAAAATACTGGCGTATAATAAAGGTACTAGGTAAACAACAAAAGTATTGAAGTATTTTTCCATATGTTGTATAAATTGCTGAAATAGAAATCTCAACCTGTTAGGCGTTTTCTTGCTAAACTAAACTTCCGCATTATATAGTATATATATCAACTGGCAGATCAAATACAGGTCTGTTCAAAAGTATCGAAATACACATTTGGCTGTGGATAGTAACACCTTATTTATCTAAATAACGAAGTTTTGTTAAAAATTTTAGGAAGTGTTGTAAAGTGTTTCATAATCTATGCTTAACGCATGATTTTTCTTACTTGTTTTAAATAACTAAAAAAACAAATAAATTTGTAAAACTCTACTAAAAATACTAATTAAAAGTTGAATTAGAAATCATTTGATGACGTAACAAACGCGTGTATGGTGTTTAATTTCAAGTGATCATCCATTATTGGCATTTAATCTTATAAGTTTGACGATATTTTTTTTGGTCGACGGGATAATCAAGTAGTACCAAATTTTACCAATATATTTATTCGTTCATTATTTAAAATAAAAATTGTCAGATTGTATAATTTGGCGAATAGTTTGGCAATTTGTATAACTTAGCGAAATAGGTTGACAAGATAATCAAGTAGTACCTTTTTTATGTTAGTTGATTATCTAAAAAAATACATATATGTTTATTGTTAATGTGGCTAAAGTTTGGTAAGAAAGTATGTTGTCAAGATTGAAATCAAACAATATCGATGTTAGGAACAAAGTGATGGCGGTTTGAAATATTGCAAAATTTATTAGATTAGTTACGTATTAAGAAACTTATTGCATGTTTGCAAGAAATTTATGAAATATGAACAGAATGTTTTAAAAACTCATTTATATTCATCCAGTCGGTTGTTTTTTTTTACTAAATCAAATACCATAAAAAAAAGAATCGGAAATTGTTACGTCAAACGTTGCAAATGAGGTAATATAACTCGTTTTATAAATATTCAGATCTTGGTGCAATAACTGCTGTGCTCTTATGCAAAGAGGTATGAATACAAAGTTTATTACGATTCTAATACTATTACATTCAGTCATACGGCAATAATAGCACTCGATCTTAAAAAGGACGCCATCATCATGGCACCGTAGAATCATGATCTGTCATGTGATATCATTGAATTAAGTACATGTGATAGGATTTAATAGAATGAGGAAAACTTGTATTAATATCTTTTGAAGTTTTGATTAGCTTTTCTTAAAATTTAAAATAACTCGCCAAAATTCTGCAATGATTGTAGATAATAAATTTCAATATTCCTCGGTTGGGCACCTTATGCGTTATTATATGCGGACAGACAGACGACGGTTCTAGATGCTCCATATTTATGTAGTTACAAGCGTACCTAAAAAGTATGTCTTCCTATTTCACAATAAATTATAATATAACATAACGTAACAACTTTTACGCACTTGTATTCAACTAAACCTGTTAGCCTCTGATGCTATTTCTTTCAGACAAGCTGAAAAGTGTCGTGTCAAAAATTGTGGCCCACTTTTACTTACCTATCATACGTAGTATAGGGTAAGTCTTGCAATCTCTTTGAAAATCGAAAAAAATATACTTTTGATGGATTTACACGCTTCAGATAATGGAGATTCCGAAAAACATTTAAAAAAAAAAATTGCCGTCCGTCTGTCTGTCTGTAAATGCTCTATCTCACGAACAAATGGAGATAGAGACTTAAAATGTTGTATTTACTTAGCAAGTAGGAATAGGGCGAAGCCTATTTAATATCAGTAACCTCGATTATCCGGAACTACTTTTTTCGGACTCTCGAAAAATTCGTGCTGATGAAATGTATATAAAAACTTTTGTTTTTTTTATTTTAAGGAAAGGACGTAAAAAGCAACAAAATAACACAAATTTTGCATCAAGAACGAAGTCGGTCGGATTAATAGTTGTCGAGATATTTGTAATCCTGTTTTCCACATTCTTCGATTTTTCATGACCTGTAATTTCTTCAATTTTCAATTCAAAGATAAGTTTTTATTGGAAATGAGACGCTTAATCTGCCGCAGTAAAATGTTAGTTAATATGGTTATTGTTTTTGGAGTTATATGGATGTTTCTTTTACGCAATCCGGTATTACTTGTGTAGTTTGGTATTTTACATAATTTGTCAAATGGGTTCATCAGCAATTCATTAATGGAGCATTACTATGTATATTAAGAATATTTAAATGTACGTTTAAATTTTGTTTTGGAATTGCAATGCATTTTATAAATAGTTTTCACATATTTTATTTTCACATATTATATAATGCATATTCATGATGGGTAAGTATTACGGTGGCCCCCAACGATTAGTTTCGTAATCTGGCCGTTAAAACGAGATATTCATACAATTTTATTGTTAAAATGCATTTCCTTTTTCTCAGAGTCTATAAAAAAGCGTTTAAACTAAAGAAAAAATCCGTTTTTGATGAATCTAGTCAATGAAGAAATAGCACGTCAAATTGTACCTCTTTATTATTCCACAATTCCAATGTCTCAGAGAGAAATTGCTAATCAATTGGTTATTTCACGCCGTTCTATTTGCTGTTATATAGATAAACACAAGAAAAATGAAGTTAGTTCTTTGCATTCTCAACGGGGCCGTCATTCTAAAAAAACCTCTATAGATTTTTTTTTTTAAATCGGAGACGAAGCTGAATTCTGCAATGGCAAAATCTACATTCAACTTGTTTTTTTTTTTTTTTTTTTTTTTTTTTTTCATGTAGAAATGAAGTTTTATTCTCAAATCACTTAATGATTTAAAAAAGAATTATTATTATTATTAGAGCTTTGAGGACTAGGTGCTGCAGCAAAAAGCCGGCATGACCTCAAATGATAACTTTAACAAGTAAGAAAAACCATGTGTTAAGCATAGATTATGAAGCACTTTCCGACACTTAATGAAATCTTTAACAAAACTTTGTTATTTAGGGAAATAATAGTGTATAGTCAAATATACCCAAATATGTATTCCAGTACTTTTGAACAGCCCTGTATTTCATATGTCAGTTGATATAATGGGAAAATTTAGTTTAGCAAGAAAATACCCAGTAACTTGAAATTTCTTTTTCAGCAATTCATACTATTAGATGGAAACATACTTGAATACTTTTGTTCAGCCCTGTAGTTTACATTGTACCTTTATTACACGTCAACATTAGGCTAAAATTTATTGTTAACTAAAACACTTTTAAAACAACTGAAATCACGTTCTCATAAATTATCATTCATAGGCGTCCATGTACCGAATTCTTTGCGTGGCCCTGTATATCCTTTTATCTATATTCTGCAAACATTTTTCAGTAAATTGAATGAAGCTCAGCGTAAAAATGCATAGCTTATTTAAGAACCACGTTTAAATAATTTACGCTCATACTCAGTAACGTTGGTGAGCTCTTTTGGGTAGCCCAGTATCTCAACTATAACATTTATACACCCATATAATGTGCATATATTTAGCGAAATATAAACGCGCATATCATAATTAAAATGCATTTCATCCCTCCATCAGCCACCATCGGACACATATACGGTACTTCGGAAAGAATATACTACTTGAAATCTTTTGTGCGGCCCTGTAAATGCCATGTACTTCATATTATGCAAGACAGTAGCGTATAATTTATATTAAGCTTCAGTGACTTATATCAATTTTATTATACATGAAACAGCTTAATATATTTAAAATATGTCACACACAATTCCCCCTAATGGAATTTTTTTGTGTGGCCCTGTAAATGAATAACAGCTACATTTTCACCTTATATTTTATAGAATGCATACTTTAATATGTTTGACAGGGTATAACATCTTTAAAATTCCTTTGAAACGATTTTCCCCATAGGCCGTAATGTTATGGGAAACTTTTGATTCGCCCTGTAGATAAACTGATCATGGTAGAAACTTCATTTTCGATAGGACTTGTGCTAGGGTAAACGTCAATAACGTCCTAAAATTTCATGGCAATCCGAGTATATTAACGATTTTCCCCCATAGGCTGTAATGTAATGGGAAACTTTTGATTCTCTCTGTAGATAAACTAATCATGCGTGATACTTCCTTTTCAATAGGACTTGTGCTAGGGTAAACGTCAATAACGTCCTAAAATTTCATGGCAATCCGAGTATATTAACGATTTTTCCCCATAGGCCGTAATGTAATGGGAAACTTTTGATTCGCCCTGTAGATAATCTAATCATGGTAGAAACTTCATTTTCAATAGGGCTCGTGCTTGGGTAAACGTCAATAAACTCCTAAAACTTCACTGCAATCCGAGTATTTTTAACGATTTTTCCCCATAGGCTGTAATGTAATGGGAAACTTTTGATTCTCTCTGTAGATAAACTAATCATGGTAGATACTTCATTTTCAATAGGGTTCGTGCTAGGGTAAACCTCAATAACGTATAAAAATTTCATAGCAATCCGATTATAATTACGGGAGTTAGAGCGCGGACAGACGGCCAGACAAACGGAATGCATAAGCACTTTTCAACTTTGTTGGAAAGTGCTAAAAAAGAAAAAAATATAGGGGAGAGTGGGGATACTTGAGCATAGGGGATACTTGAGCCACCCCTATTATCTCTACAGTTGATTAATTTTTCTTTCTAAAACTGCCAATATGATAACATATTTATAATTCTGAACATGTAAAAAAGAAATCACACATCTTGGTACCATTTTGAAAGTATAGTGATTAATAGTTGTCTTTTCCCTATCTGAAAAAAATATTTGGGTGCATGGTTTGTTTGTTTTTTTGTAATCAAAGTTTTGTTTAAAGTTGCAACTATATACATACATTCAATAAGCATAATTTCAATTGTATTTTGAGTCTAAAATAGTTCTAATTGCTGCATGCTTTATTTAGTAAAACTCTGGGAAACAAAAATAGTGATAGTGGGGATACTTGAGCCAATGAGAGTGGGGATACTTGAGCCATGTCTTAACCATCCTCACTAGAAATTAAACATGGGTGAAACAAACAAAAAATAAAATTCCATCCTTATATTCACTAATAGATATTTTTCTGGAGAAAAGGGAGAATAATTTTTCATTTTATTTTTTTTTCTTAAAAAAATAAAGACCTAAAAATGTTTAAAAATGCATATTTTTTAAATGAAAATGTCTATTTTATTTTTCGATTTGTTCGATTTGACAAACGACCAAAATTCGAACAAAATAGTCTGTCTAGATAAATGTAAACATAGTTTTCAATTTAATTTTCATTAAATGAAAATAACTTTTTAAAACGGTTTTACAGGCTATAATCTCTAATACTTTAATTAGTTAGGTCCAACATAATAAAATATTTATTTTTTAATATAACATATTAAGATTAGTATTTTATATTGAAATCGTAACCTCTGTTGCTGTAACTTTTTTTTTAACTAAGAAAATTGAAGAAAAATTGGTAAAAAGAGCGCACAAAAACAAGAAAAGCAACAAAAATTTCAGTTCAAACTAACCTACATGGAGCCAAAGAGGAAGACAAAATCTTTTCCTGTGAAATCAAAAAAGTGTTTGAAATAGTAGAATGATACATCTGGCTTAAATTCCGACAGCTACTAAACTAAAAGCATGAGTTCGACAATATCATTAGAGGAAAATTCTGTCAATGATGGTGATGATGTGAAAGAAAACCTTCTATTGATGGTTTGTTACTAATAAAATATGCCAGAAAGAAAACTGTAAAAATATTTGTTGGATAAGTGCTTAATATTTTGAAAATGAAATTTGCAAGAAGAATTGCAGATTCCAAATTTAAATGGCTCTGAACTGAGGATGTTTCTACCGTCGTTATAACTGAGGTTCAAATTATCCTTCGACAACCAGTTTTAACGACAAAAAATGATCGTATTACTAGCTTTGTTTTCTTAATTGGTTTTGAAACACTTTACGTTTCATAATTTATCATTCTGTAAAATATTTGTGCAAAAATAAAGCGAAAAAAATTACTTTTGTAGGTATTTTTCCGTAGTGGCTCAAGTATCCCTTCACTATGGCTCAAGTATCCCCGCCATGGGGATACTTGAGCCATGATGTAAAACAAAAAATAAACATTTATTATGCATAGAAAAATAGTTCAAAATTTATTGAAAGTGGTTTTTAGTTGAAGGAAAAATATCAAATTTTCATTTTCAATATTTTATTTTATTCTAAAAAAATATAAAAAATTTAAAAAAAATAAAATTCAAAAAATGGCTCAAGTATCCCCATCTTCCCCTATTCCTGTGATGTGACATAAGGTAAAATGATGATTTTTATAACATCGAATCGAAAGGAAGAAAAAGTTCTATTAATTTATGGATTATTAGCTGGAAATAAAGGCTAAAATATTTATGTTGTTTTAAGTATAAATGACATTTTCAGTTATCATCTGCATGGCGATTTTTATAATCTCGAACCGAAAGGAAGAATTCAGTCCACATTGTTAAAAATTTGCCCCATTTGCTGCAGCGGCACTCCATCGCTTTTATAGAAAACGGTTACTTTACAGTGTTATGGAGCATTTTCATTGGTCATAAAAGAGATATTCTATAAAAGCGGTGGAGGATGCTGCAGCGAATTGGTCAAATTTTTAACAGTGCATAGGTAATAAATTTATGAATCCCTAAACTAGAATTTCTAGTTTCTTGTTTTCCGTGTGACGAATAGAAAGCAGATAGTACTGACAGGCACACACAAAAAATTTTAGCTACTATACTGTAATCGGAAGTACTATACCCTATTATGCCAAAATTTGAATATTTTTAAAACTTCATTATTGTATGAACGCACCTCATTTACTTCGCTTGACATGAAATTTCCGACTTGTTGCGGATGAACGATATGACCTCTATAAATCATAAATCTCAATTTCACGATACACCAATCAAAAAGCGTTTGAACAATTCGCAAGGCGATAACATTTTGTTGATGGAAATAAAAATAATAAGGCAAATCTCACTTCAAAAATAAAACTCGGTCAGTACTCTGAAACATTTAAATGAATAAAAAACAACGTTTAAAGCAGCAAAATACTTTATCTCTCGTTGCAAACTAGCTTCCGTATGCATTGCGTACCGTCATGATAAAGATAATCTTCTATAATAATAAAGAGAGAAGTTTGTGAGTGCGTCAGCGCTGTTCTGAAGAGACCGCTGCACGTGGAAGGTACCTGTATACATGAAGTTTTGCATCTCGAAGCCCGATTTTTAATTTTTTTATTAGATTTATAGTTACATTTTTTTCGCGATTTTTAGTGTTCTTTTTATGTTTTGAGGCGATTTTTTCACATTAGTGAAAGGAATATCGTTTCACTCTTTTAACTCAATATCCTTTAACTAATATAACAATTTAGTTCTCTTTTCAATAAAGTTAATTCGAAATTCGTACAGTGATTTTTGAATTTTTGACTTTTTTTTTAATGCGATATTTTGTATGCTTTCGCTTTTACGGCTATTTTTTTTAACATTAACCAGACTTCGAGTAATCGTAATCGTGTAATCGTAGTCGATTATAATCGATTACAAAAACTGTGTAATCGCACTGTAATCGTAATCATAGATTTTGGTTTTCGACATAATCGCAATGTAATCATAATCAAGAGATTTCATCTCGATTATAATCATAATCTAATCATAATCGGACCCTAAGTAATTGCAATGTAATCGTAATCTCACATAAATATACGATTACGCTCTAAGATTACGCCTTTTCCCCCTTCCTTTATCTTCTAAATAAAAATATACTTGGTTTGCTAAACATTGTACCGGAAAAGGAAGAGTGCGGTTCACGTTTTTAACTCATTAATCTGCCCCTAAAGTAGGAGGGTGAAGGTCAGAGATCATGAGAGACAGAGATAGCCTTTAATGAAGTAAGTGTAACAGAATGTATACCGCATACTGTAATAGTATACAGAAATAGTATTTGACTTGAGTTTGCCAAAGATATGGGAATTAAGAAAATAAAACAACATGCGGTCAATCCAGAGGTATGGGTCATTTGAGTGGAAGTAGTGAAGGATAAAAAGTAAAAAAGGAAAGAAAGAAAATTATTTTATTTATGGTTTTACTACGGACACTTGTATTGAACATTATAGTCTGCCCTTCCCACTCCCCTTAAATTCTGTCCTACCAGAAGACAATGTGTTTTTTTTTTCATTTGACTTTCTTGTACAGAGGCGTAGCCAGAGGGGACAGGGGACTCCATGCTCTTCATACCATTAAAATCGAAAAGTTGTTTTCACCTTGAGTAATAGCTGGAAATTCTCTGATTAGATAAGGGAAAGAAAGCTTTATAAAATTAGTGGTACCCAGTGCATCTGGATTCCACTCCCCACCTCCATATGTCTACAACGCTGTTCATGTAATTGAAATTTATTTTAAAATTTATTAAATTTGAAAATGCGGTATATCAGTATAATTTTTTAGTTTATATCTCTTAATTTTTCCCCGTAAGCAATATAATTATTAAAGGGCTACTTCAGTCATCCGAAAACACTTCTTCGCTAAAGTTTATCTTATGAGTAAAAAAAAAAAAAAAAAAAAAAAAAAGATACCAAATTTGCGATCACTTGCATTTCAATATTTTTAAATTTTTTTCTCATTGAGCAACTGAAATCTATCTGTATGAAAACCGATTTTTGTTTTACCCTTTCAATTTCCATTACATGTTTTTTTTTAGTATGTTTACATTTTCAAAACCGGTTCCTAAAGTAAGAACATCTTTAAGGGTGTTCTCAACTGCTTTGCTCAGCAAGCGCAAAACGTTTTGGCACATTTACAAATTCATTTTTTAAAGGAAAGATAAAAAATTGGAAGGCCTGACTATGGAAGCGAATTCGAATCGAATTCAGTCTTCCATTTTGTGGTAATTAAAATTTTAAATTAATTTTGGTCACGTGATCTCGCGATTTTCTCCCTTTCATTGACTGGTTTTTCTGCTTTCGCCGGAAAAAAGCGTTCGAAATGTCAACTTTGATGGCTTGTTCTGAAATATCCATTGCATTTTCAAAAAAAAAAAAAAAAAAAAAAAAAAAAAAAAAAAAAAAAAAAAAGAGAAAAATGAGGGCAATTAGATAGTTTCTGACACCAGCTGGTTTCATGTATTTTTGAACAAAAATAAATTAAAACTTATGTCTCAAAATTGCCCTTTTTGATTTAAAAACACCCATAATAAAAAGAATGCATACAAAATCAAAAAGCAGAAAAGAACGGTCTTTATATACATCGATCTGAGCTAAACAATGCGAAAAAGAAAAAAAAAAAAAAACTTTTAAAAGATTAAAATGCGAACAAGATATTAAAAAAAATTCTTCCAAAGGATTAACATTAGTGAACTGCTGTTTTCGCCTTAGTGAAGTAGCCTTTTTAGGTTATGCACTGCATATTAATAGGCACAGAAATTAACAAAAAGAAGAAAATTTTGTTTTATGTGAATGAGAGGGTTCAAAATAATACCTCAAAATTCTTTAAAGAGGTATTTTCCCAATATCGAATAATAATATGTATATGAAAAAAATGTGATTTAAGCTGAATTTTTCTTGGTGAATTTGTGAAGTAAAATGATCAAAATTCAATAAAAAAAATAACAACCATAAAACAGTGGAGTTTTGAAATAATTATAAAATGTGATTATAAAATTTATTATAAAATGTGAATATTGCATACTGATAGTCAAACAATGAGTTCGAAGCAAGAGTTGTTCTTCATAGAACTTTGCACGACTCGGTTTAAACCAAATTAGAGTCCTATAATTTTATTTTTAGTCAATCCGAAACCCGACTCAAATGAACATATTTCATCATAATATTAGCCTATAAGAAACTAATAAGAAACTCTAATAAGAAATTGCTCTAATAAGATGCTCTAATTAATTACTCTAATAAGAAATTGATCTTTTTTATAAAGGACGAAATTTATGCTATCTTGCGTACATACATAAATATAATACTCCTTAATATTTAAGAATGCATTTTTTCCCCCGAAAAAATATTTAGAACTGTTTTGTGAAAAATTGGGTAAATCCTAATAAGAGCCACAAATGGCTAAAACACAAGCCAACACATTTGTCAACATGACCTGCAGCCGCAAAAATTACAACCGTAATCGTAATCTAGATGTAATCGTAATCCAACAAAAAAAATTGTAATCGTAATCTAAACATAATCGTAATCCAACAAAAAAATTGTAATCATAATCTAAACGTAATCGTAATCCAACTGTCATAAAAAGAGACATAATCGTAATCGGTTTTTAGAAATTGAAAATAATTGTAATCGTAATCGATTACAGTCCTCTGTAATCGACTCGAAGTCTGACATTAACCCTTTCATTCCCATGGTAAAATACGTTCTAGAAAATCCATAGTTCAAAGAATCTGAATTTACACCAGAAAAGTTCAGTGATAAATTTCTCTTCATTTAATTATGGAATTTTCGCTATTACGTAAAACAAGTATTTCTATTTTAATTTTCTGGTATGAATTCGAAATATCCGAATTAAATATAGAAATAAGATAAATAATGTCATGATGCCATTTGGACTCACTGGGAATGAAAGGGTTAATAAAAAGAAAACTGTTTCAAACTTTCAGCCTAATTTACCAAGTTTTGTCTGCTATGATTTTTGAATTTCGGCGACTTTCAACGCGATTTTCAATACGATTTTGGGTGTAATTTTTAATGAGTTTTCGAGTGTCTTTTGCGTTTGACATCGAATTTTTGTCGTTTTTGTGATTATTATAGATTTTTGTATGGATAATGGTCTTATTTATTTTTGAATTGCATATAAATAAAAAAGAATAATTCCCAGTTAAACTGATGGCATTGAGCTCACAGGCTACGCATACTAATTGTACATTACAGCCTTGTATTTTCGTTAATTCCGTTCGAAAAAAAAATTAAGAAGGGGAAACAGCTCTCCCCTTTCTCCTTTTTTATACTTAATCATTGAACCTCCTAAACTATCAAGTACATGCTTTATCATATTAAAAAACCTATATCCAAAATTCCGAGCAAATCGGATAATTCTTAATGAAAACCCATTTAGCATTTATATAATTTAAGAGGAGTTATTCTCCTCTTTTATACTTAACCATTAAACTTCCAAAACTATTCAGAGATTAAATAAGCGAAATCTGACAATTCTGATTGAAAAATCCATTTATACAAGTTAAGGGGAGGGGCATTAGAACCCCCGTTCCCCCTGTTTATACTTATTCAATGAACACCTAATAACAGCCACGAACTCGCCTCATCAGAATGATCCTATATCTAAATTTTGAACGAAAACTGTTAATTCTGCATGAAAATCCCGTTTATATCAATTAAGGGGAGGGGCATGAGCCCCCCGTTCCCCTTGTTTATACTTATTCTATGAAAACCTAATAACAGCCATGGTATCGCCTCATCAGAATGATCCTATATCTAAATTTTGAACGAAAACTGTTAATTCTGCATGAAAATCCCGTTTATATCAATTAAGGGGAGGGGCATGAGCCCCCCGTTCCCCCTGTTTATACTTATTCAATGAACACCTAATAACAGTCACGGAATCGCCTCATCAGAATGATCCTATATCTAAATTTTGAACAATAACTGTTAATTCTGCATGAAAATCCCGTTTATATCAATTACGGGTGGGGGGGGGGCATGAGCCCCCCGTTCCCCCTGTTTATACTTATTCAATGAACACCTAATGACAGTCACGGAATCGCCTCATCAGAATGATTCTATATCTAAATTTTGAACGAAAACTGTTAATTCTGCATGAAAATATCGTTTGTATCAATTAAGGGGAGGGGCATAAGCCCCCCGTTCCCCCTCTTATACATATCGAATGAACTCCAAAAACTAATCAGGGAAGCGCCTTATCAGGATATACCTATATACAAAATTTCAAGTGGATCCGATATTTTTATCATGAGTTATCGCGTTACGCACGAACGAACATACAAACGTAACAGAACGGACGGGCACATAAGCTCTCAGGCTATGATAGCCTGTGAGCTAAAAAGGCAGAAACCATAAAATTAATGAATCAACAATAAAGGAATTATTTAGAATATTCATAGTAATCTTCTATAATAATAAAGAGACAAGTTTGTGAGTGTGTCAGCGCTGTTCTAAGAGACCGCTGCACGTAGAGTTACAAAATTTGAAGGGAAGGTACCTCTATGCATGAAGCTTTGCACCTCGAAGCTCGATTTCTATTTTTTATTAGTTTTTTATTATTTAATTTTTTAGGTGATTTTTAGCTTTCTTTTTTATGTTTCGAGGCGATTTTTTCACATTAGTGAAAGTAACATGGTTTCATTCTTTTAAATGAATATAGTAAATTTAATTCTCTTTTAATAAAGTTTATTCGGAATTCGTACAGCAATTTTTGAATTTTTAACGATTTTTTAATGCGATTTTTAGTTTTTTTCGCATTTTCCGGCAATTTTTTCGACATTGATAAAAAGAAAATTGTTTCAAGCTTTCAGCCTAATTTATTTAATTTTTTCTGCTACGATTTTTTAATTTAAGCGATTTTCTGTGCTATTTTCGATCTGATTTTTAACGATTTTTCGAGTTCTTGTGCGTTTAGCATCGATTTTTGTCAACATGAGAGATTTTTGTATGCATCATGATCTTATCAATTTTTAAATTGCATGTAAAAGAGGCAAAAACCATAAAATTAATGAATCAGCAAAAAAGGAATTATTTAGAATATTCACAGTAATCGATACATATAAAATAAGATATGTCTGGCTGCTTGACCGCGGATAATGCCGAAATTATAACACCCAGGTCTCTAAAATTTTCTACATGTATGGATGCTAACACCAGAAAGAGCACTTCTCATTTTTAAATTTCAATTTAGATTTTTTTAAATTAAAACTTACTGGGTTAGAGAATATTTGAAGCTTTCCACAAATCCATGGCAACGAAGCAGCCAGGTTAGAGGGTATATGCAGCTAGCCACCAATCAGCGGCAAAGAATAAGACAGCCAGTGAGAGTAGGCGGTAAATGGGAGATTTAACGATTGCATTTTACGGCTGAATTCTAGCTACAAATTGCACACGCATTTGTTCATTTTTCCTGTTTTGATGATTTTGTTTTTCTTGATTGATTTACAATCGATTTTCAAAGTTTATCCATGGCACCATCCAAAAAAAGTAGTAAATTACGTAATTATTCCTTTTATGTTTTCTTGGGGTTTGTTCAGAATGTGCAGCGCACGTCACGCACGTGCTCAGGAGATTTTGCATGGAGTAGATTTCATTGAAGAAAGGAATTTTAAAATAATTCAATTATTGCATTAGTTTTGTGGTTCAAAACAGCTAAAATCAACAACTATAGTTCTTTATCTTTCCAAGACATAATTTTCGTAACAGAAAACATACATGTGTTCACTCAGATGAAATTTAAATTATTCTAACATTTAAAATATTCTCCAGATTAAATTTTAATTTTCTTCTATTTTAGTATGAATGGCGAATTTAACTATTCGCAATTTGTTTGAAACATCTATGGTCCCAGGCAATGCCGGGCGGATCAACTAGTAATCTATAAGAAAATAATTGATTAAAAGGCATTTAATTGGCTAATAAGGCTTTATCACTAAAATCGCTTCTTCTACATATATTTCACCTCTCAGCCATCCTATTTTGCCCTGATGATGGTACGTTATGGTTGCCGAAACGAACTTACAGCAAGAAATAAAGTGTTTTGATGTTTTAAAAGCTATTACTTATTTATATTGTAATTCCTTATTGTAACTCTGTAACATAATTGCAGCAGTGTGTCCATCTGTACTCTTATAAATGCAAAATTGTCGAAATCTCTTTTTTTTTACAAACATTTTAAGTGTACACTGTGCAAGAAAAGATGCACAGGTACAAAACTAATTTTTGTAAAGCTACAGAATTCTGCAACTTTACAAACGAATCTACTAAAATTACAGTTATCTTACTGAATTTTTATCTGAAACCTGGGTCGGAAATACATAATATATTCTAGGCATTCCATGTTTCCTAAAAAATTCTTAGTAACTTTACAGATTTTTTGATTGTCAGTGCAAATCTGTATATATTACACGAATTATTGCTGTTGTCATTAAATAAAAATCCCTAGGAATCCAAATTTCCTAGAAAAATTTTAGTAACTTTACAGATTTTTTTATTGTCAATGCAAATCTGTATCTGTTACACGAATTATTACTGTTGTCATTACATAAAAATCCCTAGGAATCCAAACTTCCTAGAAAACTTTTAGTAACTTTACAGATTTTTTTCTTTACAGTGTACATTAAATTTCTTTTTCTTTTTCAAGCTTTCATCCAAACATATTTTCCAACGTAATTCCAACTACGGAAGAATATTCAACCTATTTAGATGAAAGTTTAGCTAATGTAATAAACTTGTTTCAAAAATGATAATGTGTATCAACCTCAGGTATCTGATATGTACACTATTAAAAAAAAAAAAAAAAAAAACAAGATGAATATAGATTCTACCATTGCAGAATTCAGTTTCGCCTCCGATTAGAAAAAAAAAATCGATAGAAGTTTTTTAGAAGGGCGACCCCGTTTAGATTGCAATGAACTAACTTCATTTTTCTTGTGTTTATCAATGTAATAGCAAACAGAACGTCGTGAAATACCCAATTGAATAGCAATTTCTCTCTGAGACATTGGAATTGCGGAATAATAAAGAGATACAATTTGGCGTGCTACTTCTTCATTGAATAGATTCATCAAAAATGGATTTTTTCTTTGGTTTAAACGCTTTTTTATAGACTCTGAGTAAAAGGAAATGCAATTTAACAATAAAACGAATGGAATCCCATCGAATTTGACGAATGAAATGTTTGAAAGACCCGATCGATTTGGTTCAAAAAAAAGCAAAAGTAATTACATTATGGAATCAATATATAATAAATATATTTACAAAGTAAATGTCAAATTTGCCAGTTACAATTTTGCATGCAAATATTCGCACATCTACAGTTAAAATTATAATATCAGTGCCGGCGAAATCCAGAAATTTTATTTTATATGCACTCACAGAAAAATAGCTTTATTAAAAAAAAAAAAAAAAAAAAAAAAGTAATATCGGGTACTACTAGGTTATCCCATCGACCAAAAAATTATCGCCAAATTACAAGATTAAATGCCAATAATGGATGATCGTGAATGTCACATTCAATGACATTAAATACAATTCATATGTTTAATATGTCATTAAGTGATTTTTATTTCGACTTTTTATTAATATTTTTATTAATATTCTACTGATTATTTATTTTTTCGTTATTTAAAATAAAAATTATGTCAATATGTACAATTTGGCTATTAATTTGGCGAAATTGGTCGACGGGATAACAGAGTAGTACCTAATATCGTTATGAGTAAAAATACGATGTTTTAAATAGTGACGTCATTTTCTCTTCAAATGTTCTTTAAAAGTTACTGTTTATGAAAAAGGCATCCATAATAATATTGTAATTCCCATTTATCTGGTTGCTGAATGACATAATTTTCCTCATTTGAAATTTCTCTTATTTTGATTTAGACATTAATTTTTATCATATATTATTTTCTGTCATTTTATTTACATTATTAATATTATTTCTCAGTAAATATATATGTTTTTTAACTCAATTAGTGCATAATTATACGCAATCATTTTAGAAAATAAATTTTTATTATCGAGAGAAAAGCTAAACTGTGTTGCCACCATTTTGAAGAAATGTCATGAAAAAGCTTTTAAAATTAAAAATAAAATATAAAAATGGAAATAAATTAAAAAATAATTAAAATGGGCACAACTACAAATAAATAGCTTTCATTTAAAAAAATAATTATCAAAATCGGTTGACTAGAAAATTCAGGGCTGATGACACGACATTTTTAGCTTGTCTGAAAGAAATAGCCTCGGAGGCAAAAAAAAAAAAAAAAAAAAAAAAAAAAAAAAAAAAAAAAAAATCCTGTAAATTTACTAAGCTTTTTCTAGGAAATTGGCATTCCAAGAACTTTTCATATAATGGTAACAGGAAAATTTCATGTAACAGAATTGGTGACAGGAATTTTTTTTGTTACCTTTACATGAAAAGGTCTATGAATCCGAGTTTCCTTCACTGTAAAAAAAATCTGCAAAGGTACTAAACCTTTTCTAGGAAACTGAGATTCCAAGAACTTTTCCTGTAACGGTAACAGCAAAAATTCAAATTTCAGAATCGATTACATGAATTTTTCCTGTTATCGTTACATGAAAAGTTCTTGGAATCCCAGTTTCCTAGAAAATGTTTAGTACCTTCACAGATTTTTTTTTACAGTGCTGGAAAAATCCAATAACTTTACAGATTTTTTTTTCTTTAGTGTATGTAATATCATATAGATATAAGATGCTCTGAACCGGTTTTGGAAGTGAAACTAACTTTATAAAAATACCTGCGACCAAAATCGGAAAAATATCAAGGAGCTATCTTGAGAGGGATCTCAGCTGTCTAATGCAAAAGAAAATTAAAGATGTTAAAATGTGAAAGAGTTATTAGAAAAATCCCTCCCCCCCCCCCCCCCCCTGAGGAAAAGCATTTGCTCGCGAGTATTTTCGTGGGAATCATTAAGAGTTAGCGATTGATAAACGACAAAAAAAAAAAAAAAAAAAAAAAAAGCATCCTTAATATACACATAGTCTGTTGCAATTTTCATTGATATATCTTTGTTATAGTTAAGAAGACGACAGCAGTTGTGAAATCCCGTGTAAAACAATTGATTATGATGCACCGTTTCTTCGAGAACTAGTGAAGGGGGTTTCAGTATTTTTTTTGGGAATTAAGTGAAGCGATTTCAACATTTCTAAAGCTTGTAAATACGCTCAAATTAATACGTAAATTTTATACGTTGCTTATATTTAATCCGAGTATGATTGTTGTTAGGAACAATAAATGCAATAATGAAAAAAACATCAAATTTGACTATCATTTCTATTCAATATCTCTCTTGCCTTATAGGTTTGAAGTTTGAACTGAAATTTCAATCAGGATGAAGACCACCTTGTCTTTGTCCAGTTTTTTCTCTGGGCGCCACCAGGTAAGTATGGTGGTAAGTCTTGGTAAGGCAGCTTCGTGGCCTGCGTATGATGGCGGGGACTTCATTCCGTTTCCAGAAGAAACCCGGAATGAAGAAATGGATGAGGAAGAAACTGTAGAAGATCGTCCTCTTTCCTCCCCGCCACCATTGCCAGGCAAGTGGTGGCAGAGAGCCTTGGCTTTCTGCTGCTGCTGCTACGAACTTGATTATTAAATGCAAAGTGAAATTTAAGAAATAGAGTTTCTGGACTTTTTAAAATTCAGTATATTTAGCAATATATTTTAAATAGTTTATTTCGGCGATATTTTTTTTACTAAGTATTCAAATTATTATATTCTATTCATATTTGCAATTTTTGAAAACAATATATGCATCAGTCCACATACAGCTAACATTTATCTGAAAGGTCAGGATTTGAAAAAATTGCAAATTTATTGAAAATTCAATCTTATTTTTAAATGTTTTAATGAAATTATGTAAATGTAGTAGCTTAAATCAGCGTCGATTAGTTTAGACAGTGAAACAAATTTTTATAAAAACCATTCAGTTGTTTGCTGAAAATATGTTAAAAAAGTCTAATTATTATTATTTTTTTTTTAAGCAGTAAAAGAATATTTCTGCTTTTTTTTTTTAATCACTTTCTGTTTTAAGAAATAATTTTTCAAATTGTTTAAGATACGTAAAAGACAAATTGATACTTTTCGATTATATAGATGCCATTTTTCGCATTGTACCAAATATTTAAAGTGATTTTTTTTTCCCACACAGTTAAGGGTGGTAATCATTTTATTTCTAGCTGTTTCTTTTTTAAGGGGACCTTGAAAATTTTAAAATGGTATTAGCGCATTTTAGGTTTTAAAAGTTCGATATGTTGCCAAACGTCTTAAAAGACAATGAAAAAGAAAAAGATAAAACAATGAATGCGGAAGTATTATATTTGTTTAGGTCTTTTTTAAAATAACTTTGTTTCTAATTTTCTGTATACCAGATAAAATTCTTATTTTTGTTTATATTAGATATACATTTTTCTGAGTATGCATATTAAATAAACTATCTAAATTTTGAACAAAAATAATGTGCATATAACACAGTGAATAGATTGTCCGACTTATGCCAAAGCCATTTTCTTTATCTCGCAAGGTCTCTATGGAAAAAAAAGTTCATATTTCTCTGTGCGACTTAATATGCTATGGCCAAATATGCTATACCTTTTTCTTTCGAGAATTACAAATATTTAAACTTATTTTTAAAAAATTGTGCTAATTTTACGATGAATAAAACAGTAATTAATTTCTTTCATTTTTATGCGTCATTAAATTTATCTTTCCCAATATTTAGCTAGATCTGTACCAGAATTTTTTCTTAGTGCCAAGTGGCATCTCGATTGTCGAAAAGTACCATTATATTAGAGGCATGTTATTCGATCGTAACAAACGAAAAAGGATAAGTTAATCATTTTTATTAAAAATTAATAATACAGATATTGTTTTACATAAATGCTGTTAGTGGATATGAGTGTATTGTTTTGCTTTAGTTAATTAAATACTTTTCTTGCATTTAAAAATCAACTTCGTAATATACGCTGCCTTATACTTCTTATATTTTTTTTATTTAGTATTATATATATGTCTACTTTTCATATTATATTGATGTACATATTTATGTCGTAAAGTACCGAAAGTAAGCCCCGCATTAGCAGACAGGAAATGCTAATAATTTTAAGGAATGGTTATAATTAGAACTTTAGTGAAATAGATAGGTAAAATTAGGAGGGTAAGGTGATATATTTAGAATTTATAAATTTCCCGGGAATTATACAGCTTGAAAAATATATTAAGAAGGGGGGGGCTTCTATTTGGAGGAGGCATACTTTCGGTACTTTACGATATTTTATTATTCAATGCGGATTTCATTTCTGTATATATTTAAATTCTTTATTCTGTGTAGAATGTGTTGCAAATACAAAGTAATTTATTCGGCAATTAACTAGCTTTCTAAATTAAAATTTTATGTATATGTAGTTTTTAAGACAACACAGCATTTTCTATTCGGCCTGATTTTAAATCTAAATTTACCACCCATAACAATAGAACAATTTAATAGTTTTCAATCAAAAGCATTAAAAAAACACTCCAAAATAAAAAAAAAACATAAAAATAAAATCAAAACAATTTCAATAAAAACAAAAACACAAATAAAAAAACATAAAAATACCCCAAAAATTTAAAAACAAACCAAAACACAAAAATACACTTAAAAAAGAAAAATAATTAAACACTAAACTAAACAAAAATCAACAGTGTTAAGTAGCTTTAAACTTCAAACAAATAGTTGCGATTTTTTCATGGTAGGCATCTGATAACATAATTTCCCTTGCGTGGCTTCTCTTCCTTCCCTAATCTGTGTTAGCAACAAATTTGATAGTTGTAGGTTAGGCACACCACAATGTTCTGGTAGTTTTCTCTGGTTGTCCCATTCTCTGGTAACATCTCTTCGCCCATAACATCGGGCAGCTGCTGGCTTCTCCTCTGTCTAAAATTTTGCCCAATAACACCGGGCTTTTTCCATTTCTCCAGTACATTTTTTTAGGGGTAGGGGGTAAATCGATTTCCCATAGTTCAATTGTATTTATGGGAAATCGATTATCATAAACATTATTTAGAAATTAAAGCAATTGGGTTTTAATGGGGGGGGGGGGGTAATGATAAGGCTATATTTAGCTCCGCGCGCGTATATAAAGCAGAGCTGGACAATTCTTTTCCTTTTTCTTTTTATCATTTTGAGCAAGTTTTTAAGAAGCAACTTCGGTTTGAACTCTAATTAGCAGTTAGTTAGGACAAAGAGATTGAAACTGATTGTTATGTACGCGTGGTCTACTGAAATTAGATTTTAATAAATTTTATTCAATTCGTATTCGTTCTTTTAATTCGTATGAGATCTTAATGGTAATTATTTCGCATTAAAAAGAATTTAAACAATTTGCATAGCAATCGTTAACAAAAAGAACAAAAAAAGTAATCTGTTTGTTACTATTTGACTTTATTGGCAAAGTTTAGAGAGTACTTTATATCAATGGAACATTAAATTGTACAACCAGATTTATATGTTTTAAGCATAATTGCTATATTATAAACTGTTTGCCTTGTGTTTAAAAATACATTTTGTCTATAAATAAACAAATAGTAAAGCTGCTTCAAATAAGCAATTGTCCAGCTCTGCTGCCTCATCGACGAGACTCCACCTTGACGTGGTGATGAGGCTTAAGTATGCCACTTCAATGCCATCTATGTATCTATTGCAGAAATTTAAAATGCCAATGACATTAAAATATTTTTTTACTTTTCTGTATTTCTCCGGTTAAGGATATTTTAAGAAAGTGTTGAATAATGAATATTTTTACCTCTTTATTGCTTCATGATGAAAAAAATCGACTTGTAATGAAAAATTGTTGGCATCTAAATGTACTTTAATATCTACAAATATGATTCAATGTATTTGACAAAAAATAAACCATTAGAAATAAACAATTTTTAAATTGTACCTTTCAGAGAATTTGATGTAATAGAAATGAAGTGGCATTCGAACTAAGAGAGTCTCAAATAACAAATTTATTATTTATTTTATTTTAAATATTCTTGCTATTATGCATTTGATAAAGCACCTGCTAATAAGCAAGTACCCGAGTCAAAACAGAAAAAACACTCCACCATCGAAACTAAAACATCATTATATTAATTTTTCAATTCCCACTCAGCATCTACCAAAGCAATTTTTATTTTTATTTATTTATTTTTTATTATTTTTTTTTTTTTTTTTTTTTTTTTTTTTTTTTTTTTGCTGTTTTTAGTGATTTAGTCTTCAAATAAGAAAAATGTAAGCACCTTTAACGTGTTTTGTACTACCACACATTGCAAGAAGCATTGGATACTGGGGTAACACTTCTTTGTCAGTTTTAATTTACAAGATTTCTAGAACTAATCTGTTAACTTTAAATCGTGAAAAAAAAGTTAGCAATTGCCTTTTACAAGTCATGGTAACCACAAAATTTAGAAAAAGTCGATGTGCCACAAATTACGAGGGCAATAGAAAATGGTACTCACCATTTTGACTATACTTTGTATTATATCGTTTTTGAGCAAGAGAAAACCATTTGGCTTGGACACATGCTCGCGAAAATTCTATTAGTGGGTCATTTTGGGTCTTAATGAGCTAGGGTCATTCTAATTATATACAATAACGACTCAATCAATTTTACCTAAATTTTGAAACAAAACGTTTTTTGTCACGAGAAGACTATTGGGCTGAGTCGCATGTTAAACAAAATTATATTAGTGGGTCATTTCGCTTCATTGCTGAATGCTGCCAAGCTAATTTTACCTAAAAAATGGCTTGAACGATTTTGATTCAATTTTATATTCTACTGTTTTTGATTACCTGAAGACGATTGAGCTATGTCACATGCTTGATCAAATTTGATTAGTGGCTCATTTTGGGTAATACGGGTCAGGGTCACGAGAATATGGCAAAAGCCAATAAGTTGGTGATATTTGACAAAATATTGGCGACATATGGCCAAAAAATCGACTATAAAAATTACGAAAACCAAAACACGTATTTGGAGCCAAATGAAAGAATGCCTCCAAATTTGGCTATATCTAGCAAAATATATTGTCTTTCAGAATGTAAAGAATTTTTTTATACATTCTTAAGAGGATTCGAGATGCATGGTTAAACCAATCAGAGTCGAGCTAAAAAAGTGATTTAGATCGATGTCCTTTCGTTGTAAAATTTAAAATAAAATAAAATTTATAAATATGCGCATAAAAACATAGTTTTCTTATTGATTGTTTTTCTAAATAATACTATTATAAACATGTTTTACAGTAATAATACAGAGTTAATGATACAGTGAAAATACTATATCGAGTTGAACACAAAGTTAATTTTGACCGAGCTAAGCTCGGTCTCCCCTGCTAGTAAAAGCATATCGTTACAAAAACAAATGTTTTTTAGCTCCCCCACCGTCATTACCTCCCCAAATGCATAACCTCAAACATAACCTGAATTTCTTCCGTGTTGAATTTATACTAATATTATAAAAAGGTTATGTTTATGTGTTTGTTGGTTTGTACAAGTAATTTTTGGAACTACCAAACCAATTTAAAACGTAATGGTGGCAAAATAGTGGTGATCATCCCTGCTTCAATATAGGCTATATTTTATGTCGGTAACCTGCATAAGTTATATTTTATGACCATAGGCTATATTATTTATAAATAAATATGGGCTGTATTTTATATCGGCTCTTGAAGCCCAAAAGCAGGGCAGGATGCAAAAAACTTTCTGAAGTTCATATTTCTGTAAAATAATTATGGCTAGCAATTTGAAAATTAGTGCAGTGGTTACTTTTAAGATGTAAATACTTTCTATGAAGGACTTCTAGAAAATTCGAAATTCAAAAGGATTGTATTAAAATTTTCTAAAACTTTTAAAAATACGAGTTATTTGGAGCTGTTGGAGTTAGAAACTTATAATTTAGCATGGTTGTTACTTTAAGATAAAAATGCTCTCCCAAAGTTTTTTTCTTATTTAACAAGATGTACTAGCAAAAAATATTCTAAAATTGCAATTTATTTGATACCGTTGGAATTTTGCCTAATGTTTAATTTAAGATATAAATGTCGGTTTCTCAAACGGTTTTCGAAAAATTCTATATTTAACAGAGTAGAATGAGTTGAAAGCGTTTTAAATTATGATTTGCTCAGAACTTTTGAGACAAGAAACTTGAAATTTTTCATGGCTGTTTCTTTTAGGGATATAAATGCTCGTTTACAAATGTTTTCTTTTATGAAAATGCGCTCTAAACTGTACAAGCAAAAAGCGTTCTAAAATTGTGATCTATGTGTTTCAGTTGTTATAGAAGATTGGAATTCAGCAGAGTGGTTACTTTTAAAATGTAAATGCTTCCAAAGAACAGTTCTAAAGGAATATTATTTAAAAAGGTAAAATGTGAGAAAAGACATTTTAAATTATGTTTAGTTGCAACTGTAAAAACCAAAAACTTGAAATTTATTATTGCTGTTAGCTTATGGGCATATATGCTCGAGTAGAAAAATTTTCTGAAAATTTAAAATTTGTAAGGATGTGAAAGCAAAAAGCCTTCTGAAATTGCGATATATGTCTTACAGTTTGTATAGAAGCGTGGAATTTAGCATGGTGGTTACTTTTAAGATGTAATATGCTTGTTCATTGTATTAAAAAAAATCGAAGTTTAATCGAGAAATAGGAAAGCTCTAAATTTCTATTTAGTTGGATTTTTTTAATTACTATTTTTAAATTTAATTTAGTGATTATTTCAGGGTTTTCGCTGCCGCTCGCCATTCTGCCAAATTGCGACAAAATGCTTCATTTGGCGAGTAAACGAATAATCAGATTCGCCAAACTGCGAGTGCTCAATTCTTGATCTTTTATGTGTGTGGTTACAGTTGAGATTCGTATCCACGTTACTGTACGTTTGATGTCGCTCTCAATCTTCAATCGCACCGTGCCATTTACATTATTATTTATAAAGGTACTTATTCATCACTAATCCAGTTTAAGAACAGCAAAAGACATAAAAAGGGTTTTACATAAATATTTCCCTGTTGTTAGTTTATCACTGTGCCTGCGTCGGTAAAATCAGGAACAAAATTACTTGCATCAATCGCCAAATCGAGAAACTTTTTGCTGAAATCCGGCGTTAATTTTGCCATTTATCATACTGTATATGAATTGCATGCAAAATATCATTGTTCTATCGGTTATAGTCACAATTTGATAGCAATTTACCGCTAAAAGAAAGTTTGAAACATTTATACATTTAAGAGACATTTAAAATGTACATTTTTTAATTGTTTATGTAGCATTATATGAATTGTTATTTTCTAAGCGATGACAAAAAAATTATGTTATTTCAGAACATAGTGTAAACAAGTTGGAAAATGCACGTGAAGCGCAGCAAATGAAGTGCGTTCGTACGAGAACGGAGTTTTAAAAATATTACTCTCATATATCAATCTCATAAAATTGTAAATAGTGAATTACAATTAAAACGCTCATCAAACAATGTTCTCTCGATACCATTATGTAATGGAATATCTTTGTGTGGCCTTGTAAATAAATAACAAATATTCTTTGCACCACAAATTATGTAAAATTTATATTATAATATGTACTTTATAGTTTCAAATAAATTTTATTAAGTTCGAATGAGTGTAACACCATTAAAACGCATTTGAAACATTTTTTCCCATTGACCGTAATGTAACGGAATACTTTTGATTGTCCCTGTAAGTGATCTATGCATCCGATTTTCATAAAATGTGAAATAACTCGATAAAATTATGTAATAATTAGGCATTTTAAATTTCAAATGTATAAAATACATTTGAAACTTTTTCCCTATTGACCATAATGTAATTGAATACTTTTGATTGCTCCTGTAATTGAACTATGCACCCGATTATCAAAAAATTTGAAATAAACTCAACAAAATTATATAATAATTATGTATTTTAAATTTCAAACGATTAAAATGCATTTGAAACTTTTTCCCCTATTGACCGTAATGTAATGGAATACTTTTGATTGCCCCTGTAATTGATCTATGCATCCGATTTTCATAAAATTTGAAATGACTCAACAAAATAATGTAATATTTATGTATTTTAAATTTCAAACGATTCGGTTGGGTAGTTTTTGCGTTGTTATATGCGGACAGACAGACGGACCGACTGAGCGACCACTATAGGTGCTACGTATCTATATAATAAAGGCCAAACGTATCTGTGCGTAACGCATACGTCATTTTTCGAATGGCAACACTTTCTGATGAAATTTCACGTTTGCAATTTTCATTACTGCAATTTTTTTAATTCCTAGACATCGCACATTTTCAATCTTTACACCGTTGTGTAGAGAAAAATATGTGCTTTTAAATGCAATTTGTTTGAAAACGGTATCTTAATTTGTTTTTGAGATATTAATTTTTTTGTAGTTTTTAATTTAATTTTTCTGGAGGTGGCATCTTGAATACTCCATTTCTGTGCAAAGCATTATCAACTAGATATAACGGCCTGCGCATTTCGCTAAAAACCGCCGAAAAAGTGAAGCTGGATTCAGCTTCAAACCCTGAACCTTTTCATTGGATCACGAGGCACAAACCCTGCCCAAATTAGCATTGTATGAGCTGATTTATGTTCTGAGCACATGGGGCGTGTTCAGCGCAACTTACCAAAGTAACCAATCTTACCGACCAATTGTAGGGCAGTACGAAAGCGAATTGTGGAACCAATGAAAACTATCCTGTTGAATTGTAGCTGACGTCACACTTCGCCTTGATTTCCATTTCATACTTGTCTACAATCGGTAAGTAACCGGTAAGTGATCGGTTAGTTGTGCTGAACACGCCCATAGTTATTGTTTTGGTTCAGAGTTTGCACGATTGGTCAGAGTAACTTGGCAAAGTATCAGAGTTCTCTGGCGGGAGATTTCATGCATTAATCTCAAATAAATGTGCCTTATAGATGTAGTTGGCCATGGTGCAAAGTAAAGGAAAAATAGCCATAAAGCAAAAAGAAGAAATAGAGAGGACTTATGTGTGGTGGCTGGGAGTGGCTCAAAAAATGTAACCCTGAGAAATCTGCTACATTAAGCCCAAACACAACCGCGTGTTTTCGCAAAAAAGAAGAAAACTTTTAATGACAAGGTCTGTGGAAACTTTTAGTACTATAGTTTTTGTTTATAACAAAATAAAATGCGTAAATTTAAGCAGATCATTTTTATTTAGAGAAAAAATGCACATCTGATGTCAAAGAATTTAGTACCTGTTCAATGTGATTCTTTTTTTCCCTCTGGATAGAATTTTTTTCGCCGAGTTAGACAAGCAAACAAAGGTGGTCTTGGCAATTATTCCAGGTTTAAAGTAATGTCCAGTTCCCCAAATTTTTGCCCAATTATTATAGACATTTAATTATAATTATATTAAAATAACATTATTCGCTTAATGTAGTTTTTTATAAATTTCAGTTAAACTTGCTAGAGCAGACGATTTTTTTAGTTCCTTTTTCTTACCTGTCATTTTACCAAAATTATTTAATTTTTCTTTCTTTTGGGAAGAATATTGAGACCTATTGAGACCAATCTTATATTTTTATGTTATTTATTTTTTACTTTATTTTTAGAACAATTTTTATTTTCCAAATATATTTTCAGAAAAGAAAAAAAAGTACATTTTTCACATAGAAAATTGATCTGAAATAGAAAAAGAACGATGTAAATGACGAAATGAGATTTCATAATTCGCTAATATTCAATGTTTAAAATGTAATTAAAAATTGGGTTTGGCATGATTTGTAAAAATCAAGATTTGCGTATTTCGAGGAAAATAAGGCATCTTTCTTTGCACGTTGAAGTAACGGAGTGCAATGTTTGTGTATTTTAATGTTTATTCTTTTAATTTGTGTTGTGTATTTTAATTTATAAAACGAATTTTAAATTTGTCATAGAGTTAACTTTGAAGCAAACTTTTTCGAAAAAATGTACGTGCAGTCATTTCTTTACTTTTAACATTTTAAAAACGCGTAAGATTTTTCGGTACTACTTGGTTATTCCGTCGACCAAAAAAATATCGCCAACTTATAAGATTAAATGCCAATAAAGGATGATTGTGAATGTCATATTCAATGATATTAAACACGATACACATGTTTAAAATGTCATCAAGTGGTTTTTAATACCACTTTTTATTTGTATTTTTATTCATGCTTTACTAATTTATGCGTTTTTCCGTTATTTAAAATAAAAATTATATCAACATATATAACTTGGCTTTTAGTTTGGCAATTTTTTTAATTTGGCAAAAATGGTCGACGGGATAATCAAATACACTATCTACCAAAAAGTATTTGTACACTTTCAGTTTTTGACATTTTGTCAAATATTTAAAAATATACTGGTCGGATTCTTCTGAAACTTCAGAAATATAAAGATTATGTTTCACTTTATATTTATTTACATTCATTTGTTAAGCGGGTAATTAGGGGGCCGGCAAAAAAAAACAAAGAATAATAGAAATATTTGGGATCGCCCTGTACATGAAAATGCACGAAACGACTTATCGCTTTAGAATACAAATATATGAATACAGTAGAATATGTACACTAATTTTTGTGAGAATAGCATGTATATTTATGGCGATAGAGCGATTTTTTTGAAAAATTCAAAAAATTCTGGTATGTTTTTTGTTTATATCATGCTGGGTTTTTGACCAAATTTAACGCAAATTTCAGACAAATTGGCAAAATGCAGTAGAAAAAATGTAGCGCAATTGGAATATAAATATATTAAATATTTTATGAAATATGAGTAGTTGTATAAAATAATTTTTATCTGCGCATGCGCGAACTAGAAAAACATTTTATTTACATCATTTAATAGTCAATTCTATGGAGTGACTTATAAAAAAAAATCCAAACAAATATCGTGAAAATTCAAAAAGATATCAATATTTTAGTGAGATGTTTTTACTCTGCTCTTTAAAAACGGCTGAATCTTAAGGGATTCTCCACAAATTGACATTTTTTAATAACTGACTTTAAAAAAAAAACTAGTATTGAATTAATACAATATCTAATACAATATTGCTGCTAATAAGTACTTGACAATTGTGATAGAAAAGAAAAAGAGCTTTATTCACATTCAGGGCAAAAACTAAGAGAGAGTTGGGGGAAAAGGGCATGTGCCCCGGGCGCTAGGATGAAAGTGTCCCAAATGTACATTTTGTTTGGCGATTTTTTCCATGTCTATGTTTAGCATGATATTGTCAAAATCGTCCCATTCAAAGCTTTTCTCCTATACCAAAGCATAGAAGAATCTAATGATGATGGCATAAAGATCCCGCATAAAGCAGATTTTTATTTTTTCGTTTTGATTTGGTTTCACGATTTTAAGGTATCATTTTTTTTTAAACAAAGCAGACTACTTTAATTAATATTACATATTTTAAGTTTTAAAATAAGTCGGCTATTAATAAATTAGAAAATTTTTCTTTGCAAATACTTTTGCAGATGCTTTGCAAAGAAGAAAAGGGAGGGGGGGGGGGAGTTCACCAAAATTCATTGAAATATAAATATATTAAATATTTTCTAAAATGTTCTATGTCATGCAATATTTTCAACCAAATATAAAGCCACATTCAGAAAAATTCGCAAAATGTAGTAGAAAGAATAAGGTGCTATTGAAATATAAATATATTAAAAGTTTTCTAAAATATGAATATTTGTATGAAATATTTTTTAATCAGCGTATGCGTGAACGATAAAATTTATCATTTTACATAATTTAATATTCAACTCTATGGAGCTACCCATAAAAAAATCCGATCGAATTTCGTGGAAATTCAGAAAGTTATTGTGGATAGGAGTGAACTGATTTTCAATTGGTCTCTGAAAGCAGTTGAATGACGTCAGATTTTACGCAAATTGCCAAATCTCCATTTACGTTTTTTACAGGTGATTTACTTCTTTTCTTAGATAATTACCAGAACGAACCTATTTCAGGATAAAAATAATTATAAAAAATCGAAGCATTTGTGTCAAATCTACCCATTGATACATAATTGATAATGGCTCTTATGCAAATGCCGATATCTGCGATCCTGAAATACGTCAAGTTCTCCACTGTTAAATGTGGTGTCGAAAACAACACTGACATCAATGGCATGCATGATGCCAAGAAGAACAGAGCTGTCTGATTTTGAGAAAGGTGTGATCATCGGGTATCACCGAAATGGCCGATCTTTAATCGACATATCTAGCGAGCTTAATTACCCCAAAACGAATGTGGCTTATGTGATTAGAAAATGGAAGTTGAATGGTGATTGTCAGAATGTGGCCAGAGTAGGCAGACCGACGAAACTGGGAGATAGAGACCGACGGGTTCTGTCTAGAGAAATTCGGAAGAACCGCAACCAACCAATGTTACACATACGCCAAGAATTTCAACAAGCTTCAGGATGTGTTGTTTCCATGAATACCATCCGTAAGGAAGTTCATCTGCTTAATTTTTATGGCCGTGCTGCCGCCCATAAGCCTTTAATCACAAAGTCCAACCGCGTAGCTCGGTTAAGTTGGTGCAAAACACGCCAGCAATGGACTGTACAGCAATGGAAACAGGTTCTCTGGAGTGATGAATCAAGGTTCACCCTCTACCGTTCTGATGGTAGGGTCTGGGTCTGGCGTCTGCCTGGAGAACGCCTCATACCAGAATGTATTGTGCCCACAGTTAAATTTGGCGGAGGGGGAATTATGTTCTGGGGTTGTTTTTCCCTGTTCGGACTAGGAGCCTTGGTCTCAATTCATGGTAAGCTCAATGCCGATGCCTACTGTAATATACTGGACAACAGTGTACTTCCTACGTTGTGACAATACTATGGATTGGACCCATGTTATTTCCAGGATGACAACGCAAGCTGCCATGTAGCGAGGTCCAGCATGGATTGGTATGCTGATAATGGAGTGCATCGACTCGAGTGGCCTGCCCAGAGCCCAGACCTGAACCCAATAGAGAACCTCTGGGACGAGTTGGATCGTCGAATTAAGGCGGGTGACACACGCCCAAAATCAGTAAAAGAGCTTACCTGCCTTGTGCAAACAGAGTGGAATAAAATACCATTAAATGTAATACAAGGACTAGTTGAGAGCATGCCCAGGAGAGTCGCAGCTGTAATTGCCTCTCGAGGAGGATCTACAAATTATTAAATGTGATCAGGGCCAAAACCAGTCTTTTTTTCCCGAGGCAAACGTGGATTTTGAAGGTACCCCTTTCCCCATCCTTCGCAAAGCATATTTACAAAGAAAATTTCTCCAATTTATTAATAGCCGACTTATTTTAAAACTTAAAATATGTAATATAAAATAACGTATTCTGCTTTATTAAAATACTCCAATTTGATACTTTAAACCGAATCAAAAAAATTCTACTTTCATCAGGATCTTTAAGGCCCTTGTCCCTGCCCGCGAAGACACTGCTGAGCTAATGCTATTCCTGTGGGAAGGCATTTTTCTAATAACTCTTTCGCATTTTAAAATTTTCAATTTTTTTTTTTTTTTTTTTTTTTTTTTTGTATTGGATAGCGGAAGTCCCTCTCAAAATCGCTCCTTGACTACTTTTTCGATTTGAGTCATAGATATTTTTTATAAAGTTAGTTTCACTTTCAGAACCGCTTTTGGATGTGAAAGAAACATTATAAAAATATCTACGCCAAAATTGAAAAAGTAATCACGGAGCGATCTTAAAAAGGACTTCCGCTATCCAATGCAAAACATATTATTTAAAAATGTCCAAATGCAAAAGAGTTAGAAAAATGCATCCCCATAGGAATAGCATTAGCTCGTGAGCATCTTCGCGGGTAGGGGCAGGGTCCTTAAGCCATCATCATTAGATTTTTTTATGCTTTAGCATAGCCCAGATATAATAATTTTAACAATATTATGCTAAACATAGCCATGAAAAAAATCGCCAAACGAAAGATACATTTGGAACACTTTCATCCTAGCACCCGGAGCACATGCCTTTCTCCCCCCCCCCCTCTCTTAGTTTTGGCCCTGAATGCGAATAAAGCTCTTTTTCTTTTCTATCACAATTGTCAAGTACTTATTAGCAGCAATATTGTATTAGATATTGTATTAATTCAATACTAGTTTTTTTTAAAGTCAGTTATTAAAAAATGTCAATTTGTGGAGAATCCCTTAAGATTCAGCCGTTTTTAGAGAGCAGAGTAAAAACATCTCACTAAAATAATGATATCTTTTTGAATTTTCACGATATTTGATTGGATTTTTTTTATAAGTCACTCCATAGAATTGACTATTAAATGATGTAAAAAAAATGTTTTTCTAGTTCGCGCATGCGCAGATAAAAATTATTTTATACAACTACTCATATTTCATAAAATATTTAATATATTTATATTCCAATTGCGCTACATTTTTTCTACTGCATTTTGCCAATTTTTCTGAAATATGCGTTAAATTTGGTCAAAAACCCAGCATGATATAAACAAAAAACATACCAGAATTTTTTGAATTTTTCAAAAAAATCGCTCTATCGCCATAAATATACATGCTATTCTCACAAAAATTAGTGTACATATTCTACTGTATTCATATATTTGTATTCTAAAGCGATAAGTCGTTTCGTGCATTTTCATGTACAGGGAGATCCCAAATATTTCTATTATTCTTTGTTTTTTTGCCGGCCCCCTAATTACCCGCTTAACAAATGAATGTAGATAAATATAAAGTAAAACATAATCTTTATATTTCTGAAGTTCCAGAAGAATCCGACCAGTATATTTTTAAATATTTGACAAAATGTCAAAAACTGAAAGTGTACAAATACTTTTTGGTAGATAGTGTAGTACCGATTTTTCATACGAGCAAAATCTGTATTGTAAAGAACAAAAGTGTCCGTGTGTAGCACTGATGTTATTTTGCAAATGACAACATTTCAGGATAAAATGACTTTTTGAAATTTTTTTTACTGAAATTTTTTAATCTTTGAAACGTCGCACATTTTTAATTTTTATTTCGTCATATAGGAAAAGAAATCTACTTTCAAATGCAATTTGATTGAAGACTGTATCTCATTTGACTCATTTATTACAAGCTTATATTTTTCAAGCATTTTTTTTTTCAATTTTACGTATCCCCATTAATAAATAAAATTATACACAATTTACTCATAAATCTATAAATATTGTTCCTAATAATTCCCCATTATAAAATTAAAATTGCATGAGTAATAAAATAAAAGAGTGGTTTAAAACACAGATTAAATTACTAAAAATAACAAGTTCAACATGTAATCAAACAACTTACAATTTAAATTAAAAAAAATACTTTGAAAATGCTTTGAATTTGTTTGAAAACTATATTTCAATTTACTGATTGGCTGTTGTTTAAAAAAATCAGGTGCGAGTTATTTTTAAATATATCTCTACCGAGTGAAACTCGATTACGATGATTAATCTATTTGTCCTTAGAAAAATATAAACAGTTCAGGATTTGTTTCCGGCTGATATACTATAGCAAAATTAAAATTTCCTGTATAAATAATAAAATAAATACAAATTTAACAGAAATGTAATTAAATTACGTGCTCGAAGCACTGAAATGACCAGAAACAAAATTGCTGCGGTAATGAAATCTCTGACTAATAACTACATCATAGCTTTATTTGATTCCATAATTAATAATTTTCATTTAACCCTTTAACCTAACCACATTAGCCTAATCATGTTTTTCCGCTATGTAATATTTTAATTCAAAGATTGATTTAATATAATATTGAGATTAATGTTAATTTTTTGAATTTTATAAGATAAAAAATATGTAAAGTATCAAATACAAATCTTCATACCAATACTTTTCACAGTATTATTTTATGAACGAAACATGAATGAAAAAATCAGCAAAACATTTAACCCTTTGAGGGAAAAAGCACTTCAATTCTTAAAATGCTGAAATGATTGATTGACATCAGAATTTAAAAACAAATTTGTTTCAAAATATTTAAAAGCGTTTTTTCACGCATTTGAGAAAAATAAAATTGCTATTTCAAATTACTGGCGTCAATGTGGCGTTGTGAAATTAAAATTAAGTGGGATAAATTTTATCCCACCCCTTTCAAGGGGTTTATGCTTTTTTGGAGTTAGTTAGCAATCTAAAACGCATATTACATGTAGAAAATTCATTAAAGTTTTCTATTTAAAAAATGGTTTTTATCTTTGCTATGTAACTCGGGAAGCCCGGGTTCGATCTACTAGTTTACATAATTACGAACGCACCTGAAAACGGATGCAATAAGGGGTTAAAGGTAGATTTTTCAGTGTTTCATGCCGAATCTAATTTGCTAGGTTTTTTTTTTTTTTTTTTTTTTTTGATTTGGCTACTGTTTTTTATTTCTCATTCGCCAAAACTCTAATGTTGATCAAAAGTCAGCGAGAATCCTGTATTTATTTCAAGGTGCGGATGCACAGTATTATAGCATAGCACGGTAGTGCTATGCTATATTTATTTCCAATGCGACTCCGTAATGTTATTTTAATAGGGAATTTAACATTGAACGAGTTATTTACTAGACATTTTCCCACCTTTTGTACGCGCTGCCACAGATTTTCTTCGAAGCACCTAATTGAGTTAAAAGAAATTCCTCCAATCAAAAAAAAAAAAAAAAAAAAAAAAAAAAATGAAAATCTTAGTGATCAATGGACATATTTCCTGTAGCATTTAATAATTTTTACGTGATTTAAAAAGAAATTTTTTTGTAAGAATTAAAAACGGCATATTTAAGACTTCATATTGGAAGTGAAACGGAGATTTTTAAACATTTGGTACCAGGAAAAAGAATCATTTTCAGAAAATAATAAATATGAAGCATGATTTTTGTAATAAAGAGATATTTTCTAATATTAATTGATGGATCAAGGCGTTTTTTAATTGAAGAAATATAGAAAATTAGTAAATTAAGCTTTTTTCTATTTATTGTTTTTCAAAATAATAGAAAATAACTTAAAAATATATATGTAAATAATGGTATTTGAAAGTGGGGTTTCTGACACATTGGCATCTGAAAAAAAATCGCGCCAAAGCCAGTATATGATATTTGTGCCGGAATTTTGTACCTATACCACAATTTTTATAATGGCTTCGCCTTATACGTTCGAAGAAAATCAAAATAAATTAAGGTAAATAAAAGTCTCCAAGAATAATAGTATTAAAAAATAATAGTATATCATCCTTGGTACGTAATGAAATTAGTAAATCTGCAGAACTAGGCCTTCAAACTCAATTCCTGGCAATTTTTTTAAGGCTAAACCGCAGAATTAACGACTAATTGGCGTAAGACTTTTCGGCACTGCAATAAATTAGCCAATTCTATCAACCTAATCATTCAAATATTTTTTTTAATTTCCAATTTGGCGATTTTTTAAAATCGCTTTTCAACTTGTAACATTACAAATAATTAATCATTGAATAAAATTTAATTTTGAATTAATTTGTATTAAATTTATTATTCCTATGATTGTTAAAATGATAAGAAACTTACACGATTTAATTTTTAAAACATCACAAAGAGTTTCTGTTGAAAAGTAGCTGTTTTTTTTTATATTTCAAGTTAATATTTTTATAAAACTCTTTTGATGCATTATTTGTATGAAATTATAAAATGTAAACTCATTTGAAATATTCATAACGTTCTGTCCTTTGGCACAGATGTCTAATACTTATCACGTTGGCGCAATTTCTGCGAAAATTGATGGTGAAAATTTCATTTTCAATAGAACAAAACAATTTATATCATTTAAGGTATTTCTAGGTTATCTCGTCGACCAATTAATTACCCCAAATTATACAAATCGCCAAACTAATAGCCAAATTATACATGTTGACATAATTTTTATTTTAAATACCGAAAAAATAAATAATTAGTAGAATATTAATAAAAATATTAATAAAAAGTCGAAATAAAAATTACTTAATGACATTTTAAACACGTGAATCGCATTAATGTCATTGAATGTGACATTCACGATCATCCATTATTGGCATTTAATCTTATAGTTTGGCGATAATTTTTTGGTCGACGGGATAACCTAGAAGTACCCATTTTAAAAAAGAAAGTACAAGAAAATAATTTATTAATAAGTATACAATGATAGCCGGGTTAGCATATGAGACACATAATCGCCATTTTGTTCCAATCGTGCCAACGTGTTGCATGCACAGTGTATGCCGAATGTACAAATGAATTAAAGTGCATTTTTATGTGTATCGACACTGTCTTAAGATTCAGATTCATTTATCGAATTAAAAATGGGAATTTTTAAGATTTTCTTCTGACGGAATTCCTCGAAATCAAAGTGGTAATATGCGGGGATATTTGATAGGTTAATACGAGTCTAGAGAAAAGAAAATGGCGAAATGTTTTCTATGAGCTTGATATTAAAGTGAATCTAATTAACTTCTTGAACTCGTATAATAGTACTCGTTCAGTATCGTCAAGTTTTGGAATAGAAAATTTCCACATTTTGTGTAGTTTGGAAAACCTTGTCTGTCAAATCACAGTCTGAACATACACTGTAAAAAATTTGGAACTTTTACTGCATCGTCACTCCACCTTTTTTATAAAAAAACAATTAATTTACTGTATTATGGATCATTCTCATTGGTCAAAATAGATATATTTTATAAATCTATGGAGTGACGATACAGCAAAAGTTTTAATTTTTTAACAGTATAGAATGTTGTCACTCTCATATGGAGACAGAAAAGTTCCTATTATCAGATTCGAAAACAATATACACACTTTTAAAAAATTGACCATTTGCTGCATCGTCACTCCACCGCTTTTATAGAAAACGATTACTTCCCCCCTATTATGGAGCATTCTCATGGGTCAAAAGAGAGATATTCTCTAAAAGCGGGGGAGCGACGATGCAGCAAAAGGGTCAAATTGTTTACAGTGCAAGTAGCAGTGCTCATTTCCGATGTCGCTATTGATTAATTAGATGACTGCAGATTATTTATTAAATCATACTGCGTTTTTGATAACATCTTAATTTTTCGTTTTTATGACTGAAAGGAGAATATTTTAATATGTACTAACATATGGAAATACTTTGCTCTGGATTAACTCATAGAAGCACTTTGACGCGTTCTGACATTCATCAATTCATTAGCACTAGAAAGACGGAAATTTTTATTCCAATTTTTAAAAAATGTATTAAACACCAGAATTTTTATTTAAAACTATTTAAGTTATTAAACTATTTAAGTCATTTGAATTTCTGGTTCGAACCAAAATATCTTCATATGGCAAAGTCCAAAATGATCTCTTACTGTCATTCTAGAGTTAATGAATCAAGTAGCATCTAAAGGAAAGTTATGATATATGAACACTGTTAAAAATTTGACCTATTTATTGCAGCGTCACAGTTGCGTGAGAAGTCCTTCTCTGTATCAGGTTCATGTCCAGCATTTAACATGGACTCAAGAGTTAACCCGCGTTATTGAATATGAGTGTAGTGAAGCTATTTCTTTGCCACCAGAATATATCATTTTAACTTGCCTTAACTCCGTGCTTGTTTCTGGCACATGCTGTCAACTGCAATTTGAATTATCTAATCGCCTGTGATTTTCTGTTTATTTGTATTACTGTAGAGAAGCTTCAAGTTCAAAATTTTTAAGGTTTTGTTTTTAAACGATTTTTATGTGCTTTTAACTATTTAGATAAACTGTCTGTATTTTTTGTAATCATTTTTAAGAAGCGTGTATAAATGAAGAAATGCAGAAAGTAAGTACATATATAGTTATACATGAAATGAAAAAAAATAATTACATTTTATTGGTACAGTAGTGACTAGAAGTGAATGTCTAGAACTATACATCTAAGCACTGTAACTTAAACATGGTGAAAAAATGCAAATTTTCTGGTTGCAAGAGTGGTGAACGCTATCATTATAAAGACTTTATGCAGGGGGTTTTATTTTTTCCTTTTCCCAAACCTCAAAAAGACTTGCGGAAATGTAATGAATGGCTCTCTGCTTGTGGTAGAATCAATACAAAAACGGTGACTAAAGACTGGTATGTCTGCTCTCTGCATTTTGTTGACTTAAATGGCCCAACTGAAGAACATCCTAACCCGATACGAAGAGTATTTATTTCTGAACCATTAAACGATAAATCTAATAAATATTCACGATATTATCGTCGAAACCGGGAAATTATCAAAAATAAAAGAATAACATATTATAAAAAAATATGTAAAAGTCAATTACAGAAGCGTAACGCTTCATATTATTTGGAAAATAAATCAAAGATTAATAAACATAAGCTAAAGTACTGGAACACAAAAAAATACTCAAATCATAGTAAGGTTCGCACTTCTAAAAAATCTAATCCTTCAAGATATCGACAGCTTGCCTTAGTGAAAAATCTGCTAAAGTGTAATGAGTCAAACAAAACACAGCAAAGCAGAAGAAAAAATATTGAATTTGTAAGAACTCAAATAAAAGCTCAATTGTTTGCTCGTAAAGCTATTCATTATCTTTTATGCTTTTATTAAAGATTTATTATATTCAATTTAGAGGATATTTTCGAAAATTCAACAACCTGCATTAGTGCACTAATAAAACAATTTAGATTAATCATTGAAAAATTCAGGGCCATAGCTAAGGAGGTGCTACGGGCGACTCAGATCTACCGCCCCCCCCCCCTAAAACAGTTTGAATCTCCTGGAAAAGATTCCAATGTCACTAAATGAATTTCTGTTCCGAAAATTCAAAGGAAATTTAGTTCAAAAATCTAATTTAATTTGGAGGTCCTTCCACAGTTTTGCAGAATTACTAAATTGTAACTAAAGTATGTGTTTCAACACTCGCTCATCTTACTTACACATATGAAGCTAACATTATGTTTAATATTGCACTAGATATGCACTCAAATTTTTCATCATCATATCCTTTTCTTAGCATAAAATGGAGCTATTACAATAGCTTGATAAAAAACATAGTACTTACGATGTGAATATGTACTAATTTATCTTTTCTGCGTAAGACAGAAAAAAAATATAAGCCCCTTAGGCATTCTCTTGAGCTCACCCAGCCCTCCACCCCCATAGTTCACTTCTAGCTAAGGCCCTGGGTGAATTACATCAGTAATTGTGACACGATACCGCATAAAGAAGTCCTGAAGATGGTAATGGTACCCTCAGTTAATTTTGAAATGAGTTCACCTAAATGCAATAGTTATTAAAAAACTTGAGATGTTAAACAAAAACATAATTTGCAGAACAAATTAAAAAAACCAAGATTTATTTCCTACTCTTTAAGCCCGAGAAGGGACAGATATTAAGATAATTGATTTATTCATTTCGACATTTAATATTAAATTTTGGTAACAAATAAGTTAAACCAAGTGAACATGAAAAAATAAAAATGCAATTCAAACAATATGATACTTAACCACCCTAAATCTTAGATTCCGTTCAAATGAAATCGAAATAAATCTAAGACTTTTTCCAAACTCAACTTGCAAATTTGTATTGCAGATTTTGTATTATGTTTACGGTAAGTGTAAACAAAATGAATAGGCAATCAAAAAAGCAAATGTTCAGAAAAAGTCGGAGATTTATTTCGATTTCATTTGAACGGAATCTAAGATTTAGGGTGGTTAAGTATCATATTGTTTGAATTGCATTTTTATTTTTTCATGTTCACTTGGTTTAACTTATTTGTTACCAAAATTTAATATTAAATGTCGAAATGAATAAATCAATTATCTTAATATCTGTCCCTTCTCGGGCTTAAAGAGTGTAGGAAATAAATCTTGGTTTTTTTAATTTGTTCTGCAAATTATGTTTTTGTTTAATAAGTAGTATATATACACTGGTGTCCAAAAGTTAAGCATAATTGGTAATTAAGTAAGTAATGAAAGAAATATAAATCGAAATGTGATTAAACTCCAGGTGTGTAAACAAAATAGTACGCGTCATATATTTTCGCGAAGAGTTTCCCCGAAATCAAGCAGGGGACCGTCAACAAATTGAAAAAGAACGAAGATCTTTTGGATAACCCTGTCAAAACTAAAGTAGCAAAAGCTTTCAAACTGCACATTATGATTAAGTGGCTTATTGTTATGTACTGTGTTTATTTTTTATAAGGATAGCATGCATACTCGTAGAGAAATTAAGGTTTTAATAAAAACAGTCCTAAGTTTTTTGCTTATAATTTGCAGAATTCTTAATATAAAATGATGTTCTTTTCTAAAAATATGACAAACATCATGGTACACAATACCCTGTCATCAGAATTTTAAAGTAATAAAAATTGTATGAAAAATGAGTAGGTTTAGTAAATAATTTTTCATTGCGCATGCGTCAACGATATCAAAATTTCATTTGCATATTGTGTTAGCTAATTAGTCGTACGTGCAATATTGTGTAGGCACTAAACAATGGAATATGGATACAGCCCCTCATCTTTTTGCTTCCTTTTAGGAATAGGGATTTTGAGTTGATTCTATAGGCGACCATTTTCAGAATTTTTAAGCTATGTGTTTGAAACTTTTACAGAAGTTGCTCTGTACATTTAGCTAACACAATATGCAAATGAAAGTTTGATATCGTTGACGCATGCGCAATGAAAAATTATTTATTAAACCTACTCATTTTTCATACAATTTTTATTATTTTAAAATTCTGATGACAGGGTATTGTGTACAATGATGTTTGTCATATTTTCAGAAAAAAAAAAAATATTTTAAACTAAGAACTCTGCAAATTATAAGCAAAAAATTTAGGACTGTTTTTATAAAAACCTTAATTTCTCTACGCGTATCCATGCTATCCTTATAAAAATAAACGCAGTACATTACAATAAGCCATTTAATCCTAATGTGCAGCTTGAACGCTTTTTCTATATTAGTTTTGACAGGGTTATTCAAAAGATCTTCGTTATTTTTCAATTTGTTAACGGTCTCCTGTTCGATTTCGAGGAAAACTCTTCGCGAAAATATATGACGCGTACTATTTTGTTTACACACCTGGAGTTTCACCACATTTCGATTTATATTTCTTTCATTACTTACTTAATTGCCAATTATGCTTAACTTTTGGACACCAGTGTATATATATATATATAATCTAAATCAGTGGCGCAGCCAGAATTCGGCTCTGGGAGGGGGAGGATAGTGTTTCTTCAGGGGTGATTCTGGTTGAAATTTTTTTTGGAAATCTGCGGGGGGGGGGGGGGGGTAGGATTCCGCGAG
Source organism: Maratus speculifer (assembly GCA_964019185.1). Lineage (NCBI taxonomy): Eukaryota > Metazoa > Arthropoda > Arachnida > Araneae > Salticidae > Maratus > Maratus speculifer. The sequence goes on along the minus strand of OZ025301.1, from coordinate 74,865,739 downwards.
TTACCCCCCTCCCCCGCGAAGGGGATTTATCCGCGATCTTCAGACGAAATCGGCGTTTTCCCGCGACCTTCAGACGAAATCAGCGATTTATTTGCGATATTTTAGCAAAATCGGCGGTTTTTCCGCGATCTTTTGACGAAATCTGTGTTTTTCAGTGTATTTTTTTATGAAATCGGCGTTTTTTTCGCCGATCTTTAGACAAAATTTGCAATTTTACGCGATCTTTTCTTGAAAACGGCGCTTTATTCCGCGGTCTTTCGACGAAATCGACGTTTTTTCCGTGATTTTTTGCTGAAAGCGGCCTTTTTTCGATGATCTTTTGACAAAATATTTTTAAGCAATCTTTTATCGAAAACTGCGTTTTTTCCCGATTTTTTTTAACGAAATCGGCATTATATCAGAAATCTTTATACGAAATCGACGTTTTCCCGCGGTCTTTAGACGAAATCAGCGTTTTATCTGCGATATTTGGTGAAATTGTCGTTTTTTCTGTGATCCGCACAGAAAATTCGCTTTTTTCGACGATCTTTTGACAAAGTTCGTTGACAAAAACATTGACGAAATTGTCTTTTTTTCGCGAAATATTGACGAAATGTGTGCTTTTTTGGCGATCCTTTCACGAAATTTGCATTTCTCCGCGATTGCTTTATCCGCGCTTAAAACCGTACAAGTTGGCAACTATGCGAAACTGATAACCCATTTCCAAATTTTCGGAAGAGGATGCCTTAAATTTTCGGACGAGAATCACCCCTGAGTTGATTATAAATAAACAAAGTCGCCATCTTTTTTTTTCTTTTTTAAAAATAAATAAGTTAGTTAACGAGTTATAAGCGATTTTGATCGCATGGCAACCATTTTTTCTCCTTTTTGTAGCTACTACATCCTAAATTCGTTTTAAATCATCCACTGTGAGAATCGTCTTCTGAAAGATCTTATCAAAGAATGAAGAACATTTCTCAGTCAGTTACATAGCTTTTTAATCATGATATCTACTTGCCTGAATCTAGAAAAAAGAGTTATCGGAAAAAAGTGACAAACTACAAAAGCGGAAAAAAAGTTACCGGAAAAGAGGGACAAGATAAACATATTACTAGAAAAAAAGTGACAAGGAATTGATTTTGGGGATTTAATGGCAAAGTATGAAAGGGAGGGGGGGATCGGGGGTCGACTCTTAATTTAAATGATTTTTTTCATGCTGAATTAACTGTTTTGGTTCAATTTTTGGGTATACGTTCATACTGAAAAGACGCTTGCCTGATTAGTTTTGGGAACAGACGATTACCCCTCCCCCTCCGCCCTAAATAAGATGAATGGTTTCTTAAGCAGAATTATCCAACGTGTGTCAAATTTTGGATATAGGTTCTTTCTGATAAGGCTTATATATAGTATTGTGGTGCCGTGCCCTGAGTTTCTCTTTACTAAGTTGGTTTATTTGTTAAGTTCATCAATAACACATTTTTAATTCCTCAAGTTCTTTATTAGAACCATAAATCAATTATTAAAAAAATAAATAAAACGACATTACAACTACATAGGAGCCACACTCAAATATTACATTTCGCTTAACACGTCTAAGCCATCTTACATCAATGTACTTTCTTGTACATTACCAGCACATGTCTCTCTTCCAACTACCTTCCTTCCCTCTTGGTGCTCAATAATCCCAGTGTGCCCCTCAGCTCATTGCCACTAGACCAGTGCAATTATTTTCTAGGCATGTCCCTTGAGGTCAATAGCACCTATTCTACTCAGCTTTTGAATGAAGATATTTTCACCCCTGCAAACTTTTTCACAATAAGACTTCGCTATTTATCTTTTGCCACGATTAAACTTGTCAGTATGTCATCAGAGTATATAATGCCTGAAGGATTTTGGGGGTTTAATGGTTAAGTATAGAGGGTGCATGGGGGGATAACCTCTCTTAAATTAAATAAATGGCTTTTTAAGCAGAATTATCCGATTTGCTTCAAATTTTGAATGTAGGTTCATTAAAATAAGGGGTATTCCTGATTAGTTTTGGGGTTCTTTTGCTAATAAAAAGGGGGGGCGCGATTATTCCCCCCTTAAATTAGATAAATTGTTTTTTATGCACAATTATCCGATGTATTTCAAATTTTGGCTTTAGGTTCTTTCTCATAAAGTGAATCCCTGAATAGTTTTAAGGGTTTGTTTATGTATCCTCAATAGCTGTTTGCATTTAAAACTGTGATTTATGTTTCTGCATAGCACTTTTCAGTATTCTATAAATATCATAACCAAGAAAATAATATCCTGTTTTTCTTAAAATCTTTTTTATTTAAATCTGTTTTTTTATTTTTTTAAGCGTTCAAACCTGAAGATCTATCAAGAACTACACGTTTTTAAACAATTAATTTTAACTACTAACATAAGCTAGTAATAAAAAAAAACTATTTTTATTACTACAAATTAATGAATTCACCAGTTCATTCGTTCGTGACATGCAACATAGTTTGTACATTAAAATTTTCTAACACATATATTTTTTAATGTTTTATATTATATTATAATCTGATGTGTAATATGGGACATCAATTAGTAAAAATCCAGTTTTAAATGATAAATATTTGGCGTAAATTAAAATGACAATTACAACAAATAATTTAGTATATTACTGTTTTCACAAATAAAAAAAATAAATAAATAAACCAGTTTTAAATGCAAAATGAATGGAAATTAATCATTATAAGAAAAAAGGTAAAATGTGTTATAATGTTTTCTGACATAATAGTTTTCAATCATTAAATTAAAGAATAAAGAAAAATTGTTTTTATTTGTTATTTGCGTTCAGTTGCATTCAACCCATTTTTTATGTTACTTGAGTATTTTTGCGGCAAACCTTTACCGGGAAATGCCCTGATCGACAAATTTCCTAAGAGACTAGCCGCCCGCGATATCTACCGGACATCCCCCTCCGTTTAATGGGGAAAGCAAGCTTCTTTCCCCGAAAGGGTTTCCTGAATGGATTGCTGCATCCCTCCCTATTTCAACTATATTCATTTTCTTATACACCTAACCATAATGAGAGTACATCCAAAATTGAAGCAAATCGGATAATTCTGCATAAAAAGCCATTTATGCAATTTAAGTGGGGTTATCCCCATTTCCCCGCTCTATACTTACAAGGAAGGTCTCCATTGGGGGCATACTCAGAATTTTTTGAAAAAAAATACGAATTAAACTACTCATGTAGGTAATAAAGCATCAGTGAAAATTAGCGGCGGAATTACATTATTAGATATGTAAAAAAATAAAATAGTTTGGAATAATTGGCGTGAAAAGCTGAAAGCGACGCGGGATTTGGCGAGCAGTGCATTTCCTCGCCAAAAGCAGACGATTTTAATGCATCTTAAAATGGATTTTAATTGACTTCACTATTAAAAATCAGCAGCATTTACTGCAAAGTCACTCCACTACTTTTATAGAATATCTCTCTTCTGACCAATGAGAATGCTCCATAAGCACAGTGAATTGACCATTTTCTATAAAAGTGGTGGAGTGACGCTGCAGAAAATGGTACAGATTTTTAGCGGTGTTGTAGCTTGTGCAACACTGTTAAAAATCTGCTGCATTTTGCTGCAACGCACTCCACCGCTTGTATATAATATCTCTATTCCAACCAATGAGAAAGCTCCATTTCACGGCCAAGTAACGGTTTTCTATACAAGCAAGGGAGTGCGTTGCAACAAAATGCAGCAGATTTTTAACAGTGTATTTTTCAATTTGGAACAATTTTAATCAATTTAAATTGTGTTTTAAATGATAAAATATATTAATTTCATTTTGTTATAAATAGTACATATAAACGTATATGACAAAATTACACTTAAAGTAAAGTAAAAATGCAAAACTAAAATTACTTAAACTAATCTTATTTAAATAAATTGAACATAGAAAGTTTTTTCTTTAAAAAGTATTCGAAGCGTAAAAGCGTATTTTTCAAAATTTTGTTTTTTCGCCAACTGGAGATAAATCACCAAATAAACGAAATTTTTATTATTTTTTTACGGATGTTATAAGGAAATTCCACCGAATTTTTTTTTATAAACATATATAACTATATGAGAAGAACATTCTGTAATTTTTTCAGATTTTTCTGAGTATGCCCGTATGGAGACCTTCCTTGTTAGCCATTAAGCCCTTAAAATTATTTAGGGATCCACTTTATGAGAAAAAAACCTATATCAAAAATTTGAAATACATCGGATAATTATGCCTAAACAATTTATCTAATTTAAGGGGGGTGGATAATCGTCTGTTACCCTATTTATACTTAGCAAAAGAACCTCATAACTAATCCGGGATACACCTTATCATAAAGAACCTACATCCAAAATTTGAATAATAATTCTTTAAATCGGATAATTCGGCATAAAAAGCTATTTATTTAATTTAAAGTGGGGGGGGGGGGTTATCCTCTGTTTTTGCCTTTATACTTAGCCATTAAACCCTTAAAACTATTCAGGGATTCACCTTATCAGATAGAACCTATATTTAAAACTTGAAATACATCAGATAATTCTGCATAAAAACAGATTTATCTAATTTGAGGGGGAAATAATTGCTTGCCCCCCCCCCCTTTATAATAAGGAAAAGAACCCCATAACTAATCAGAGATATGTTTTATCATAATGAACGTATGTCCAAAATTCAAAGCAAATCAGATAATTCTTCGTAAAAAGCCATCTATTTAATTTAAGAGGGATTATCCCCCATCCCCCTCCCCTTTATACTTAGTCATTAAACTCTTAAAACTATTCGGGGATTCACCTTATCAGAAAGAATCTATATCTAAAATTTGAAATACATTGGATAATTTTGATCCGATCTTAAAAATTGATCTATCTAATTTGTGTGTGTGTGTGTGGGGGGGGGGGGGGAAGTAATTGACCATCCTCCCTTTATAATAAGCAAAAGAACTCTATAACTAATCAGAGATACATCTTATCATAATGAACTTATGTCCGAAATTCTAACCGAATCGGATAAATCTGCTTAAAAAAACTATTAATTTAATTTGAGAAGTTACGGATGGGGGGGGGGGGGGGGTATCATATGTCCAAAAACTGAACCAAAACAGTTAATTCAGCACGAAAAACCCATTTACTTAAATTAAGGGCCTCCCCCTGATACCCCCTAAATACTTAAACAATGAATCCTCAAAATCAATTATGAATTCCCAAAATCAATTCCTTGTCCCTTTTTTTTTCAATAACTTCTTTTCCGCTTTTGTAGTTTATGGCACTTTTTTTCCGATAACTGTTTTTCCGGTAACTTTTTTCCGTTTACCCACTTGCCTATTTCGGGTGTTTTTTAAAAAAGAATTAATATTAATTAAAAAAATTGTCTGAAAGTAGTCTCTTTAAAATAGTAGTAAGTAGAAAGTAGTTAGAAATTTGGCACCCCTTAAATCTCTGCGCCCGCCGCGACCGCCCTCTTCCCCCCCCCTCTTGCACGGCGCTGTTAATATCTTTCCAGAAACATAAATATAAACGTATTATATACTTTCCAAACATACCTGGATTTTAAGAATGCTTGAAGAAATTCGAAAGATTTTTAAAAATGATCTCTTATATCCATCTTTTTCATAATTTTCTTCTCTGAAGAGGATTTAATATCCATAGCGAAACACAGAATAAAGGAATCCTTAGCATTACAACAACTAACAGCAGAATGTTTGTGAAATTAAGCCTATCCTTCAAAGCAAGCATTTTTGTGTTTTTCCTGGAATTCGAGAGTCCAGTCCCGTTTCCAAAGAAAAGAGCAAGAAACAGATGTAACTAATTAAGACCTTTCCCCCTCCCCCAAATGTTCAGTATTGAAAAACCCGAGACGGCATTGGCAGTGACAGGAAATGACCATTCCTTTTAGCCTTAGGCTGATTTCCAATAGTATAAATGAATGCCGGCCTTTTTCGAAATGAGTGACCAGTTTTCGATACTGATACCGTTACCATGTTCTATGCCTATTTTTAAAAGAAAATACATTACTGCCGCTTAAATGAGTCAAATTTTTAAATAAAATTTGATTCAATAAAGCAGCAGATTTCGAGAACAAAACAAATAAAATTCTAACTTTAGTTTTGTTTTTTATGATTCGGTTCATAAAAATGGAAATTTCTGTATTTTTGTCATGGCTCTGGGGCCGCTCGCTGCGCCACTGATTATAGATATAGTATGGCTAGGAATAGCGACTACATTTAAGAGTGGCAACATACACATACAACACATGCACTCAGTTTCTAATTTAAATTCCAGAATCTGGTAATAATCCCCACCATAATTTTGATTGGGCAAATGAGACAAGAATTGTCATCATTACTAACGTAGTGACGACGGGGTTTAAAGAAAGCTTATATATAGCAGAGGCATAGGATGCAGTGATGAAGCGTTACTGATTTTTAAAACCCCAAAAGTTTAAAAACTATTTATATGAATGAAAAATAAATGTGGTTTCTTAAATAAAGATGACATAGATTAAAAACAATACTAACATTTATTTTAAATACTTAAAAGACATTAACATACATTAAAAAGGATATCATTAATTTCATTGAATTGTATTTCATATTAGAAATAAAATATATAAATAACAATTATTGATCTAATACATGAAATCCCCATGACACAAATAAATATTGCTTTCCAATAAAAATAGATATGAAGCTAATCATATAGCAAGACTCTAGAGCTCATCAACATCACTAATAAATTAGCTGGGTCGAATGCTTTGAAGAAAACAGCAAAAATAGAAAAGCAAAGGATATTACGTCATTGTCCGTTTGTCAATCATCCCTTGTACAACATCTAGTATCGAACCCAAATAGCATTCTTTCACTTAATAGTCCTCGATGAAATGTTCATTGAAGTTCTCACATATCACCATAACATGCCGTCAATGAACTTGTTGTAACGATGAAGGACGATTCCAAAATAAAACAGACTTCATTTCTCAAATAGTTAAAAGACTGCCAGCCACTACATATTAATAACATAAACTTAAATGATCATTAAAAGAACGTCTGCCGTATCTCACACCGTGACACACCAGCCGGGACGAAGAACACCACAAGAGTGAAAGAAAGCAGAGAATCAAACTATTTATCTCCTGCCAATGTTAGAATATTTGGCAGTACGCATGTCCATACTCTCGTCCACCAGCTCCTAGAGCTCAATATGCTAATACGAAATAAGGGGGTGTGGATCGTGGAAGTACATCACGATTACGTCACATCCGAACGCCATCTAGTAGTATTGGCTGGAACCATTCAGAAAAGCATGAGCTGAGCTAGACATGTGGTCAATGATACGACAGGCTATCAATTTCAATTATTGTAAAACGAAAGTAAAAGTAAAAAGAATTATTTTATGTATTAATGAAATATAACAGAAAAGAAGATATCTATTATGAAAAAGCAAGTTTAATTTTTTTCTTTAAGAATAAAAATAAAAATCCTGATAAATAAATTTAAATAAATAAAATATATGTTCACCAGAGGAATATTTATGTGGAAGTAATAAAACAGGCATGTATATTAAACATGATTCAAGTGTTAATTTAAGCAAGGTGATAAGAACTAGGGTTCTAATTCCTGACAAGAATGTCTGTATATGGAGTAGCAACATTCAGATATAAAATGTAATTGGTTTATGCAATTTTAGAAGAAAATAAATTGTTAAGCATCTTAACCACTTAACCGGCGACGGGTATGGGGAAACAGTGCTTTAACCCCCGCCTTATCTTGGGGCAGCCGTTGAAGTGGTTAATGAATCTGTATTTATGGTAAGTAAATGTTCGTTAATGCGTGAGCAGAGATTTACATAGTGAATGCATCATCAGAAAGTAGTTTTTGTCCAAACTATGGCAAACGCATATACCAGAATTCCTGATACTTGCCTGGAAGAATTCAATTAGAAGAATGAACCAAATTAACTTAATGATAATAGAAGACTTTTCAAGATATTTGGCAATTTGTTTTTGTTCAAAATCCTCTTAACTAACAGTACCAAATTTAACATTCCTTATATCACCACTCTTACACTTTCAGCCATCTAATAGAGTATTGCAAAATTTCAGAGTATGAGTTTGCATTATTTAGACAAAAACCTTGTATGTTCATTCTTTCACGTATTATGTACCTTGTATTGTATGTCTAACTCTCAAATAGACATGAAGAAAAAAGTTTAAAATTCTATTTTATTCAAAATTGTCTCTATCAAACTTTAAATCCATATGTCATCAGTTTCATTCATGGCACCTTAATTAAAACAAGTCAAAAATGGAAATAACAAGATGCTCAGTGATTTACTTTTTTGTAAAAAGTTGTCACTTGCTTGATTAGTTATTTTAGAAAATTCAGATTATAGTGCACAAATTAAAGTGCCTTTATAAGATATGGTTAAAAGATTAATTTGCCATTAGTCTGAACTAGCATGCCTCTGCACAAGTAGCAAAATACAAAGCTCAGACAGACAAGTGAATTTAAACTAAAATAAAAGGTATGCCTAGGCATTTTCTATTCCAGAAGTTAGCAATCTTCGCCTGATAAAATTTGATAGCATGTGTGAGGAAAGTTAACAAGCATTGGTTTGAGAATAATGGCAGACACAACATTAAATTTGGTGATTGGCATTTGTCTGAAATCATCCAAACCAATTATTATACACATATGCTTCCTTCTTCATATTGATGTATGCTTGTTTGACCAGTAAGCAAATCATTGCAACACTTCAGCTTCAGAATACATATGATGGCTCTTAACCTCAACCGAAAGATGATGAAACTTGATCATATAGTTTACAAAACATTCATAATAGAATAATAGAATTGCACTGAATACCTACCAAAGAGGACTGCTCAGAGATGATGAATCAATGATTAACATGTTAATTTCTTATTGGTTGCAAAAAGGCCTTGATGACACGTCTCTCAATTAAGAAAACTTAAATATTTCTTTTGCTTTCTAACTATGAATAAGAATTTTGAAAATCATATGAATTCTCAATTATTTGAGTGATTTTAGGCTGTTAAAACTATGGTTCCTTCATATCAGATTGACAACATGTACATAAGGCATATATTCAGGCAACAGTTTTATCCAAACTGTCTCAAATCTACATTTCAGAATTTAGCAATAAGGAAAAACATGTTTATAAACAAACAGTTCCGTCAATCAATTGCAGGAATCCTCTTGAAGATGTAAGCCAAGCATATTATGTTAAACAAAGTCTTGCCCTATCTCACGTTTAAAATAGGAATCATAAAAAATAGACAGCATTTTTTGATTCATTAATGCTTCAACTGGTTTCCAATAATACAAGGTAGAACCTGTCAAATTTCTACGAAAAAAAATGTTTAGGGAAGAATTGTTTCATTGATATATAATAAATGTACAAAATTAGTTACAGTAAAAAATGCATGTTATATTCGTAAGTCTAACTCTTAAAAAAAAAAAAAAAATGATATTTAAGCTGAAGTTACCAAAATACTATTTCTATGAAAATTTATACTATTAATTAAATACTATTTCTGCGATCATTTGACTTAATTTTACATGAAGTGTGACACATTGTGACAAAAGGGGAGAGGAGAGGGGCAAAAAAGAAAAAACTGCAAAATGTGACATCATTTATGGATGCCCCCTAAAATGGCTCACATCCTTGCAGTAAAACATGCAGAGAAAAACTTGAAAGATCATGCAGAAAGTTACATTTTAGACTGGTCTCCATCTTAGCATGTATATTTTCATAATAATATCTTCTTAGGAATTAGATATATTTTTTTTTCCGTTTTCAAAAGAACTGTTTTTTAAAGGTATTGTTTTTCACAAGCTTTAGAGTATATGTAGTATACCAATACTCTTCAGGAGTTGTACTATATAAAAGATATTTTTACAGCCATAGATGTTGTAAAAATAAAAACTGTCTATAACAGAATCCTGCCCTGGACGTTTTTCATCGGGATCATGACATTATCTGTGCTAAGATGAAAACCTGTTAAAAATGGAATTTTTTTTTTTTTTCATTTCGTGTTTCGGAGGGGAGAAGTTACAGCCTTTGAGCCCCACCTTTGGCTATGCAACTAAAAGCTCCTCCCTTCCCCCCAAAGTTAGTTCTGAAATGGTGCCTCAGATTGTATGTTAGAAAAAAAAATGATACATGCAATTTTTTGTTCTTATATTTTGAATGCTAAATAACTGATAATATGTTCTTAATTTTAACTGAATACAGTGTGATGTAGAGACACTTGTTAAGCAATTCCTATATGAACTTTTTATATCATTAATTTTTGAAAATAATGGCTCGCTGGCAAAAATAGAAAAAAAAAATGCCAAAAACCAGCTTTCTTTTTTAGCAGTTCTACAAACTTAGATCTTTATTTGCAATCACCATAATGTCATCAGTGTGAAATTTTTCTTAACAAGCTATATTCTTGAGCCCATATTAAACTAAAATTTGAATTAATTTTATTGAACTTTTATTTCTTAAAATATTAATCAAATTTGGACAAACTCAGCAGATTTAAATGAATATAATTTCACCACATTATGATTTTGAACTCAATCGCTATTGTATCAAAAATATTCTACTGCATTACATAGGTTCACCAACTGTGACTTATATACTATGACTTTGGTCTGATATTATATCAATTTTATTATTATTATTTATTTATTTACAGTTATTTGCATCTCAAGCTTTGAAATTATTAAATGTCTTGAATCTATTTAGGCTATGAAATATACCATACTTGTAATGTCTAAATGTCTATAATATACATTTGATGCTAAATAAAAACAATCTCTGTAGGTTTTAACTAAATGTTAGCAATTTAAATAAAAGTACATTAGGTAACACAGAGATTAAGGAGTGTTAATAATTTTATGAACAAATTCTGTACAATTTGATGACTTTGCCCAGCATTGCACAGGGATAAAATAATGAAATTCAATGTATCTAAAATCAATGTTGTACTAAATTTTTTTTCAAAGAGCAATTTCTGCAATTTCAGAAGGAGGAAGAAAACTCTAAAATGGTAAGAAGTGCACTATTAGACCATTAATGAGCATTAAATCCCAAATCTTCTGAAGGTAGGACATTTAGATGCTCTGCAGGCAGGGGAGAGGGGGCAATGTCTTCTCTTTATGTATTGGAAAAGAAGAAAAAAAATACCCTACAGAGTTTTAGATAAATTTTTATTCATTACTAGCTGCACCCGTCGAAACTCGGCGGAAAAGAATATATATTAGGTATGATATATATCAATCTTATATAGCAGCGTTAGAATTCCTAAAAAAAAGTCACTGGCCCCAAGGACCAGTAAGAATGAGAATTTACTGGTCCGCAGACATCATCACTGGTCTGCTACATAAAATTCTATTAAATAATTTTAACACTTAGAATAGACTCTATTCCCCTCCCCCTTCCTGGAAAATAAATCAATCTTACTTTGCATTTATCTAAAATTTTCAGCATAATAAAATGTAAAATTATAATTTGCTAAAAACTTTAAAAAAAGTATGTAAAGAAAAACTATCAAATTAGATATTTTATTTGACATTACATATTTCAACTGACTGTAAGGTTTAATGCAAATTTTTTTCGATTTTTCTCCAGATTGTAGCCAGAGTGGTGGAATTGTAGCTAGTGTCAGTTATGCAGCTGGATTTGAAAAATCCTGGATCCCCGGGACACAGGACTCCTAAAATTCTGTCTCCCTTTTATACAAAAGCGGGTCCCCACTAATAAATCATATTTTTCAACACAAAAATTGAACTTGTTCATTTCTACAAGAAAAGTAAAATGCAATAATTGTTTTAATAATAATAATTAAAACCAATATTAATTTAAAAGAAATTTTCTGCACTTTTTAAAGAATAAATGTGCAAGATACAAATTTAATTATAAAATAATCCTTATTTAAGTGTAGAAGATAACAAGTATCACTATTGTTTGCATTTCTTTTAAAATGGGGCAAGACAGGTTTATTGAAAAACACATTTTTGCTGAAAAGAGGGATATTTTTGTTGAGTAAATGGGTACTTTGCTTAATGAAATGATGCTTTCAGGAGTCACATTCACTCAGAAAGATTTGGAGCAATAAAAAAACGATTGGGAAGCAGGAAAATTAGATTTTAAAACAGAAAAATTCTCTCCCGGCATTTACTTATTTATTTATTTTTGTGCTTTTTTGTCAAAATTTCCTTTTTCGTGTTATTCTGACGAAATCTTTTGTTTCTTCGGGATTTATTGACGGAATAACATTTTTTCGCAATATGACAAAATTTGCCGTTTTATCGCAATTTTTGGGACGAAATTTGCCATTTTTTTCACGATCTTTTGAAGAAATCTGCCTTGTTTTCGGGTTTCAGGATGAAATTCGCCATTTTTTAGCAAATTTTTTGACGATATTTGCCGGAAATTAGTCGTTATTTAGCGATTTTTTAAGAAAATTTGTCGTTTTTCGCGATTTTTTTTGACAAATTTTGCCGTCTTATCGCGATTTTTGGACAAATTTTTTCGTTTTTTGTGATTTTTTGAAGAAATCTGCCGATTTTGCGCGATTTTTCACAGAATTTGCCGTTTTATCGCTATTTTGGGCGAAATTTGCCGTTTTTTCGCGATTTTTTTGAAGAAATCTGCTTTTTTTTGGGGGTTTTGGAATGAAATTAGCCATTTTTTCGAGAATTGTTTGACAAAATTCGCCGGAAATTAGTCGTTATTTCGCGATTTTTTAACGAAATTTGCCGTTTTTTTTTGCGATCTTTTAACGAAATTATGCGTCCTGTGGGATGCGTAAGAGCTATTTTTTTGCGTCCCATCGCCGATTTTTTTTCGTAATTTACGCGCTATAGCGCGTCCGGGACATCGCTGAAAAAAAATTCTTATGTGCGAACGGTTGCGGTTCTCTCAGGGCCTGAAAAAAGGCACTGGTCCTGCGGACCACTAAATTTTTCAAGTTAGTAGTCCGAATGAATTATCGGTGGTCTCGGACCAGCGGACCACCAAGGATTTCGAACGCTGTATAGACAGTAAAATACTGAGAGAAATAAACAAATGCCCAACTCATAACACATAACAAACAACATTAAAACAACTCATAAATTATTATGTTGGACTTCAGCGACAAATCTTTTTTTAATGGGGTTTCTAAACCTTAAATATTATTTAAATGCCAAACTATTTAGGAAGTTAATATTATACCCCGGAAGACGAATTCAAAAATATCTGCATAGTTTATTTTTTCTCCATTTAAAGATCGCTTGATAACTGTGCAATAATTATAATATCAATGAAACATTTTAATTATAATAGAAACAGGGACTTACAAAACTGCCTAACCAACCCAGTACACATTTACAGCACTTGAAATAAATTTAATTTATTTATCAGTTTGTATTCTCCATGAACTTGTAAAAATTAATTTTATTGCTATGGCAGCGGAAAAAAAAAAGATATCTCTGTTATTAAAAAGAATAAATTTTTTGTATTTGCTGCTGAAATGCAGATTTTTTTTTCTATTTTAAACAATAAATTAATACAATGAAATGATTTTAATTATTTTTTGATATTATGTAAGATAGAAATATAGTAATACCGCCATATCACAGGTTTTATTCTTTTTTTTTCTCTAATATGACATCATTTACACCTTCAGAAATACTCATCTTTTCTTAAATAAAAGTGTGATTTATGCAATTATTTAAGAATTCTTTGGTTTCATAAAATATTCAATATAATTAAATAGAAATGGCACAGTTTACAGAAATATTTTCATTTATGCACACCACGGAATAAGAAGAATAACAGAGAAGTTCACTTTATTTAGATGCAGGAATTAAAGTCAGTGAATATGACATCATCACTGACACAGCTATAACAATGTATATTATATTCATGGAATAAATTTATCTGGTTTCTGTATGACGACATTTTCTCCATTGACAAAATTTCACTTTAGACATTATATTTTATTAAAGTTTATAATCTGTTATTTTACTTACTTAATAATATTACTCAGTAAATAATCTGTGTATTGCAAGGGATAACGGTGTGCAATCATTTTATTATGATAAAATTTAATGAAAACCTTTATTTATTCCTTTTTTTTGTTTGTTTGTTTGAAATGCGATTATACATTCACCGTTGAGATCAAGCTCCTGATTGGTGAAAAATAATGAAACAAAATAAATTTTGAGAACAGCTTAACCTGTTGCCACTGTTTTCAAGAAATGTCATGAAAAAGCTTTTAAAATTAAAAATAAAATATAAAAATTGAAATAAATTAAAAATTAGCCAGAATGGGCACATCTACACATAAACAGCTTTCATTAAAAAAAATAATTATCAAAATCGGGCCAGTAGAAGGCTCAGGGCTGATGACCAAAAAACAGCCAGGTGTTTTAAATATATAGATTATAACATAATAACAAAAAAAGATAAAAAACCTTAAAAAATATATGGTAAATAAAAGTTGCACAGATTTAAAATTTTGTGTTTTAAGTGAGGAAGAAGAAATTTGAAAAGAAGGGTATGTGTGTTGTGTGTGTGTGTGTGTGAAGGCGGGTGGGGGGGGGGGGGGGCATTGAAAGCTTAAAAAAAAGCAGAAATCTGCAGAAACATAGAAAATTCTCTGCTATATCTTTTTAATCCTTTTAAAGTCTTGCAAATGTACTGAAGTGCACTCATTTATGACAAAAAAATTATATTCTTTTGAGAAAATTCCAAATTTTTTTAATCTTTTAAAATCTTAATCAACTGTCCTGCAGAAATGCTATTTGTTCGGCAATGTACATTGCATTTTTTGATCCTATGATTTAAGCGTTAGCAATTCAGGTAAATCAGACGCCCAATTAAATATCAAAGTAAATCTCCAGAAAAACAAGGCTTATGTAATTTTTTCTTTTCATTTCTAAGATTTGTAAATAAGCAAAATTTTTTTATACCACAAAAATTTAAAAAAAAATTACTTAAAATTAGTGAGTAGTTTGATGAATATAAAGCTTTTTAAACTTACAAGGAAGGTCTCCATACGGGCATACTCCGAAAAATCTGAAAAAATTACAGAATGTTCTTCTCATGAGGATATATACATTTATAAAAAAATTTTGGGCAGAACCTCCATACCCTGTCCGTTAAAAAAAATGAAAATTTCATTACTTGGAGATTTATCATCGGTTGGCGATGAAAAGCAATTGGGTCATTCCACGTGAAATCAACCAATTTAAGGAAAACTTGTTGCATCATAGTCACAGATTTTTTTTTAATTTTTATCATAGACAGACATAGTACTGAAACCCTCAAATCTGAAATTTAAAAGTAATTTTCACAATATTGGCCGAGATATGGCCATTTGAAAACTGGCCATTTTTACAAAATGGCGGCCATCTTGGAATTGTATCACTGTCTAAATATGGCCATAACTTGACAACTAATGGCTCAAAGTTTATATATCTGGTACCAATTTGAAGCTATTTGTACAAAGAATGCATATTGCACATCAAAACAATAATACATTTTTATTTCTTTACTTTTTATTGTGTGCAAAGTGAAAATTTCACTCCAAAAAAGGGCAGATTGTAATGGCTCATAAAAAAAATGAATCATCATGAATTTTTCTGAAACTTGGTAAAAACATTGCTCCATCTGTGTGCTTTAAATAAAATAAAAATTGGAAAGGTAAAATTTGTTGTTTTAAAATAAATGGTTTTTTACACATAAGGTGTCATTAACCAAATAATTATCATTTTAGAATCTGTAAGCATTCCTGGTTAAAAAAATAATGGTTAAAATAAAATTTTCTAACATCTAAATTAATGTAAAAGTATATTCAAAACCTCATTTGTACTAATTTTGTAGGAATCTGCCCCCCAGCCCCCCTCCCCCCCAAAAAAAACTTTAGACAATTGAAAAAATTTTACACTGAAAAAGATAAGAAAATAATTAAGGAATATAATGTATAATTATAAAATACCTATAAATGCAATGCATACATATGGTGATTTACTTCACATATAAGGGCGAGTGGGGTGGAATGGAACAATAGGTTTTTCTCTTTATGTATCATTCTAAATATTTCATCAATCACATATTAGATAAATAGTCCAGGCATTACGTGCTCAAAAAGGACAAATAAATGCAAGTTTTGGTGTAGTTTTGATTTTTGGCTCCCTTTATGTTTTTTGGGTCGCTGAACACGAATCTGGCATTATCCAACAAAATTTCTCCCCGGAAACATGTTTTTTTGGCAAAAAACGTGCAAAAAACGTGGCTTTTTTTCGTTTTTTCTAAATAACTTCAAAATTATGCATTTTACATTAATGTCATCCATACATAAATTAAAGAGCACAAAATTTCCTACATTTTATGTATTTAAAGTTTTTTTCTCTGATCAATGGTTTAGCCCCGAGAGAGCCGCAAAAATGGGTGTGAAAAGCAAAAAATTCTGAAAAACGTGAATTACAGCACCGTACGTCGATGAAACATGAAAAACAACCATTTTACGCAAAATTTCCCCACTTAATAATACTAAATATATTATTATTGACTATATTTTATTAATCTGATGGTCATTGTTTCTTTCATAACAAAAAAATAAATAAAAATGAACATTTTTGTGATCAAAAGCTTCATTTGCTATTATTTAATAATAATAGTAATAATTTCTTAATTTGACTTTTAAATAATGTAAATGAAATAACTAACACAGGCTTTAACATATAAAAACTGACATGGATTCCATTTCTTAAAGTTCTCGAAGTTCAAAATGTGGTGTGACAATAAAAAAAATCCGGAAAATAAATTATATGGCACTGTACATTAGATTTAACATGAAAACTGACCATTTTTCGCAAAGATTGACTTTAAATGATACTGAAGATATTATGATCGACTATATTTTACAATGAAGTTGCTAACAATAAAAACGACGACTCTTTATGAATTATTACTTAATTATAAATAATTATGTACATTAGTAAGTACATTTACTTAAAAAAACAAAGTACTATTTCCGCTTTCTTTTATTTGAGGGTCCCTGCTTTTCACCGATATTTACAAAATGGAAAATAGACGAATGGATTTAGTGGGTGTTTTTATAACTATTAATATTATATATAAAATTTTTTAATAGTAAATATTTGATACCTTGCGGCATAACTATGTCCCCTTCCATTGGGACCTCTGATTCATTGTGTGGGCAATCCATTTCCAGATCGGTTTCAAAGTCTAGCTCATCCTCTTCTTCTTGACACACAACTGCGATGTTGTTGCAGTTTCCCGAAGCAAATCTTCTGACTGATATCTTCGCAAATAATTTTTGCTGCTGCTTCAACCACTCGCAGCCTCTCATCTCGATCAGATTTACATGTTTGCTGATACCATGCATTAGTCAGTATCTTCCCTCCTATATTCTTGAAACACACAATGGACTTTTTTTTCTGATTCTTTGTGATCAGTATGTCGTCTCCATATCTCTCAATGAGGTTAAACTTTACAGATCTCATATCAGGTTGATAACTCCCTGTAACCTGTTTCATTAGCTCTCCCATGGAGAATTGACACTCGTCATCATGATTTTCACGGTAATCGTAATATACTTTGCATTGCTCTGTCGATTGCCTCGGCAAATGGACCACGTTTCTACTGTTCTTGGATCTTCGGCCTCCCATAAATATATCTAAAACATTTGATGTGGTATTGAGCATTTGCTGCGATCAAATCATTCACTGGTTCGATGCGCTGAATTATAGCCTGCTCATAATCATCATTGCCAGCTCTTGCTGCTTTTAGAATTGTACTTTTGAATCCCATGTGTCGCACACTGTATACAATATTGCATTCGCTTGTGTTGCGATGAACTCTTCCGAAATGCACAGTCTATATATAAAACACTTAGTTCAAAAATTAAACTGAGGAGTTGATGATCTTAAAATTTGAGAAGTGCTAGCATTTTGTTCCTCAATCTTCTTCAGATAAGTAGTAATCATCCGTTCATTTACGTATGCTTTTCTACAATTAACATGCATATCTACCGAGATTTTCCCCTTTAGGAGAACTGACTTTCCATCCTTTCTTTCTGTACTTGCCTTGATTAACGCTGCAATACCTCGACTAACTTTCACTGACCCCTCTTCTAAAGGAAAGTCACAAATAAAACTCAGCGATATCGCGCAAAATCATTTTAGATGTTCACTATATTCACGAAGACTCAAACAGTGAATTACTCTATTATAAGTAAGCAGTTGCATATAGAAACTGAGAGGACTGATCAGCAACTCCTGATAAGCTAGGGATCTGTGCGATGCATATTTCTAACAGAGGCCAGACTGGTGGAAAAAGGGGGGGGGGGTTAGTATTCCACTGAACGTGGACATGGGATGCGGGGGTGGGCGTTTGACCAACGTTATTTCATACTTGCACCCCTTCAATCAAAGGGGAAAGTGCAGATGGGATCAGTTAAAACCTGTTTTAGTTATTTTATTTACATTATTTAAAAGTCAAATTAAGAAATTATTACTATTATTATTTTGTAATAACAAATGAAGATTTTGCTCACAGATATGCTCATTTTTATTTATTTTTTAGCTATGAAAGAAACAATGAACATCAGATTAATAAAATATAGTCAATAATAATATATTTAGTATTATTAAGTGGGGAAAATTTGCGTAAAATGGTTGTTTTTCAAGTTTCATCGATGTACGGTGCTGTAATTCACGTTTTTCAGAATTTTTTGGTTTTCACACCTATTTTTGCGGCTCTCTCATGGCTAAACCATTTATCGGAGAATAAAACTTTAAACGCATAAAATGTAGGAAATTTTGTGCTCTTTAATTTATGTATTGATGACTTTTATGCAGAATGCATAATTTTGAAGTTATTTAGAAAAAACGAAAAAAAGCCATGTTTTTTGCCAAAAAAACGTGTTTCCGGGGAAAAATTTTGTTGGATAATGCCAGATTCGTGTTCAGGGACCCCAAAAACATAAAGGGAGACAAAAATCAAAACTACACCAAAACTTGCATTTATTTTTTACCAAATGCCTGGACTATAAGTAATGGTACTGCAATCTTCAGTTGAAAAAAGTAGCTAATTTACATAAGCTTGCAATTATATGAAGAAAAAGATTATTTCAAGTCTTCAGCGTCCATGTAAAGATGGTGTATTAAATGCATTTGATCTCTATAATTTTGCAAAAGAATCTGTTAAAAGAATTGAAAGTTTTTTTATAACAAAATTTGAAATTGAAACCGCAAACAGTCAATTAGCAGATAGGTATGCAAAAGCAGATACAATCATAGAAACAAGACTGAGTCACTGCTTTGTACCAATCAATGATTGCCAAATGCTGGTTTCCAGGGTTTCAGACATTTCATCAACAAAATTTATTGCTTCTTTGGGAATCAATGAAATTGTCAGACCATTGATATTTAAAAGTGAACAATATGCTGCATGTGTATATGGGATAAATTGGTGGATTGGGAAAATTTTAGATTACTGTGAAGAACTTACCGACTATAAAATTATGTTCATGTATCCTCATGGCGCTAATTCTTCATATTCATGGCCAAAATCCTCAGATGTTTGTTTGATTCTTTAAGAACAAATAATAAAAGAAGTGTCTATTCCTGTAACTGCTACAGGAAGAACATATACTGTTGCACCAGAGGAAACTCGAACAATTCAAGCATTATTTTTAAACTTTAAAACTGATTAAATCCTTTTTAGCTTAAATCTGAAGAAAAAAACTATTATATTATAAAGTTATATGCATGTAAGTAAATATTTTGTTCTTATTTTGTCTAGATTTGTTCCATGTGTACATTTAAACTTTGACTTATTTCTCATGATATTCAATGTTTTGCCCTGGATTTGTATTATATTATTGTTATTATTATTATTTTTTTTTTTTTTTTGTCTCATCGTATCTAGATTTTTGTTCATATAAATTTTAACTCAGTGTGAACAAAAAATAACAAATGTCAACTCAATTAACTCATTTATATATATTTATTTTATTTAAATTACACAATTGAATAATTCAACTCTGTAATTTACAGCTAGTATTTCTTCAACATTTCTGGAGAAAATATTATGTGCCTTTTTTTTTATGTATTCTATAGTAAGGTATTTAAAATATTTATGTAAATATGTTTTGTGAATTATATTATCATATTTTGAATGAAATGAAATAAAAAGTACTGTAAAAATGAATATTTAGTGTAAATAACTGCAAATTGATATTTCTTTATTGAATTATATAATATACACACAATACTTTAATTAGATGCTAGAAAATTTCATTTTAACCAATATTTCTTAAATTAAGAATACTTACAGATTTTAAAATAATCATTATTTGGTCAATGACACCTTATGTGTAGAGAACCATTTATTTTAAAACAACAAATTTTACCTCTCTAATTTTACAGTATAATGTTCCATATATAGAGAAACTGTTATATCTATGCATAATCAAACCATTATACAGAAAGCGTAGAAAGTATATGAACTAAATTTACTTTTGATTTTTGAAATAATCTTTTTCTTTATATAATTGCAAGCTTATGTAAATCAGCTACTTTTTTAAACTGAAGATTGGGGTACCATTACTTCACCTAATGTGTGATTGATGAAATATTTAAAATGATACATAAAGAGAAAAACCTACTGTCCCATTCCACCCCACTCGCCCCTATATGTGAAGTAAATTATCATATATATATGCATTGCATTTATAGTTATTTTATAACTATACATTATAGTCCTGAATTATTTTCTTATCTTTTTCAGTGTAAAAATTTTTCAATTGTCTAAAGTTTTTTTTGGGGGGGGGAGGGGGGCTGGGGGGCAGATTCCTACAAAATTAGTACAAATGAGGTTTTGAATATACTTTTACATTAATTTAGATGTTAGAAAATTTTATTTTAACCATTATTTTTTGAATAAGGAATGCTTACAGATTCTAAAATGATCATTATTTGGTTAATGACACCTTATGTGTAAAAAACCATTTATTTTAAAACAACAAATTTTACCTTTCCAATTTTTATTTTATTTAAAGCACACAGATGGAGCAATGTTTTTACCAAGTTTCAGAAAAATTCATGATGATTCATTTTTTTTATGAGCCATTACAATCTGCCCTTTTTTGGGGTGAAATTTTCACTTTGCACACAATAAAAAGTAAAGAAATAAAAATGTATTATTGTTTTGATGTGCAATATGCATTCTTTGTACAAATAGCTTCAAATTGGTACCAGATATATAAAATTTGAGCCATTAGTTGTCAAGTTATGACCATATTTAGACAGTGATACAATTCCAAGATGGCCGCCATTTCGTAAAAATGGCCAGTTTTCAAATGGCCATATCTCGGCCAATATTGTGAAAATTACTTTTAAATTTCAGATTTGAGGGTTTCACTACTATGTCTATCTATGATAAAATTTAAAAAAAAATCTGTGACTATGATGCAACACCCATTGGTTGAATTCATGTGGAATGACCCAATTTCAAAAAATGTTTTTATGCCAAAAGCATTTTAAAGGTAAAAAATTTCATGTTCAACGTGTTTAGATAAATTAAATACCTTTGGTTTTGTCAGTTTAAGTTTTTTTAACTATAATTTTGTTATATTTTAATATTTATATATATTTATATTCAAATTTAACCATCAAAATTTGAGATTTAAAATGAAATTCAAATTTAAATTAATTAAAATTGTTTCAATTTAGAAGACTAGTTGAAAATTGTCAATTCGATTTTGTTGCTATGGAAACAACTAGCTTTTAATTTTGAATATGCTTAAATGTATGAAAATAATTTTACTGAATAAGAATATTTTATATATGAATTTTTTTTTCCAGAGATATATTAAATAACTACATCACCAAATAACATATGCATATGCAATTTAATATACATTAAACTCTCTCATTGTTCATGCTTAAATTCATCAAACACCATTTACGCGGATTCTAAAAATCCAAGGGTTTTCAGTTGCACTAAAATCTTTTGGCGTGGAAAAGTGCTCCACGCCAAATTGTATGACACTTTAGTCTTTTCACGCCAAATACTCGAAAGTATTTTATTTTTTGATATGTTTTCTTATGTAATTCCGCCGCTAATTTTTACTGATTTTTTATTAGATACATAAGTAGTTTAATTAGTATTTTTTTCAAAAAAATCTGAGTATGGCCAGTATGGAGACCTTCCTTGTTAGTTTTTATAGTATATATATATATATCTCATTTACATAAAATGAAAAAAACATTGAAATATGATTTTATCACATAAAACTACAGTTTGATAGTGTTTCTATATAATACAAATAATTTGAATTAGATATTTTAAAAATTCTTTAATTAAAATTAGCATACACTAACATGAAAATACAGCTTTACTAATAGAGATCCTAGAGAGAGTTAAAAATCAACAAATATGTGCAATTAAAAAAGTTATGGAGTATATGTAAAACTTTATACAAATTATCCCCGCATAAATAAAGTATCATACAAGCAATAAACTCTAAAGCTAGGACACAGTTGTCATTGGGTCCCATGGCTCTGATGAAGCGGTTGTACTCTGACTTTGAGAACTGAAAAAATAAAGAATGTCAGTTTGTTTATGAAGTTTAAAACACACAGAAAACAATATGTAATTTTCAGTACATTTTGATATTTACTATATATTTCCCTGTATAAGACTAATAGACAAATTTTCAGTGATAAATCTTCTAAAATCTGAAACTTGTACATAAGCTGATATTAAAAGTGAGGGAAAATTCAGCAAACAAAAAGTTTGCACATTTTTGTACATTGACAATAGATATTTAAAAAAAAAATGCTCTTTGAAATTATTAATCTGTTTTATTTTGTTCTGAGAACACTGCCCAAGCTGTTTAATTGGGCCCCACTAACTCTATTATGACTTGTTTGTTCATAAAAATCAAAATCTTATTTTTTTCTTGAATTATCAAAAGAAATTATCATTTGATCATTAAAAAAAAAAAAAAAAAAAAAAAAGAATTAATAATGTGATGTATGCATTGAAGGTGCTACCATGTTTTAAGGACATCAATTGTGATGATGAATAGTCAGCATTGTTGATATTGATACTGATGTACCATGTACCAATAGCAAAAAGCGATTTAAATGATTTACTTGAAAGTTGTGATTTGGATAACGGATGAGGATTAAACCTCTCAGCACCTTGCAAATGGGTAAAATTATAATGTTGTTTTCTCTGCATTTTATTTTAAATTTAAATGCTCAGAAATATAATTTTTTTCAACTTTATATATTTAAAAAAAAAAAAAAATTGTAATCCTTGAAAATATTAATAATTCAGAAATGCGTTGAAAATTCATTAAATCTATAGAATTATATTATTTTAAATATTGCTTATATTGCAGTGAAATCTGGAGCTTAGTAAACTGAATATTGCATTCCAAACACTTAGAGGGTTAATAATATTTTTCACTGTAAAAGAATGAAGTTTTAAATTATTTATAGAAATTAGTAAGAATTTTTAATATTTATCATCCTTCTTATCATTATTTTAGACTATCAGTTTTTGAAATTTTTTAATACTTGTACATAAGTCACCTCCCTATTTTTGGGTCAAAAAAAGTCCAAAATTTTCTCAGCTTGTATACAGAAATATACAGTATTTACTTCAGTCGCTCAAAAAGACATGCTCACTAATCTTATTTTGAAGGTAGAAATTTATAAAGATATTGCGGTTGCATTTCAATATTTTTAAATGATTTTATTTTTGCATTAGATAATTGAGATTGAACTGTACAAAGATCTTCTTTTACTTTTTTCATTTTGACTGCATTTTTTTTTTTTTTTTTTTTTTTTTTTTATGAGGATGTTTTTACTTTTCAAACTGGTTCAAAGAATGAAAGTTTTTTCATTATAAATATCTATAAACAAAATCAAAAAAGTTAAGAACGGTCTTCATACAGATTGATCTCAGCAAACCAATAATAAAAATAAAAAATCATTTAAAAAAGCAGTTGAGATGTATTTATAATTTTCTCTTAAGTGAAAGGTCTTTTCACTTGACTGAAGTATCCTCTTAATGCAGAAAAAAATAAAAAGCTAAAAATTATTAAAAGTAGCTAGATCCAAACTTTTTTTCATAGAAAGACAAAATTAAATGATGCATAATACAAATATCATGAAACATTTTTTAATATAATTAAAATATTGTTACATAATATTCATATTTTAATATGCTAAAAGAAAATCTGTAAATCTTTTCCATATAAAGTTATAATTTGAAGACTAATATTTAATGATTACCAAACATCTAAATTCATACCACAAAATGCACAAAAACGCCTATAATAAGAAGAGCATAAAAAGTCATTTAAACCCAAAAATCAGTTTTTAAATTTGCAATCAAGTAGCTAATAGTAACTAAAACTCTGTGGAGAATGCAAAGAATGGCTGAACTTCCTCAAGGAAATCTTATAATATTATTATAAATAATGTGGATATTCAGTCATAATTTAGCTCCTATGGATTATAAAGGTTTGGTTTCTGGAATTTTCTAAAAAATATTTGCTGCTAATTAATAATTGGGATTGTGTGTCAGTATATTACACTCATTATACACAAATGTGTGTAAGATACTTTTACAATAACAATAGGTGCATGCATAGAACATTTTGTAACAATAACGAATTTTCTTCGAGTTTATAAATGTAAAAAACAGTTTAAACAACTATTTATCATTTATGATACTACCAATATAACAAATGTGAAAGTGCATGGGAATGTTTGACTGAAATCAGCATTAAAACAGATGATTTGATACTTTTGTATCTTTGTACATATATGGATTGTAACTCAGAAAGAAACATTGGCTATGGTGTATTTATTTTACTCAAATATATTTTTGAATAATTTAAAATTTCATTATTTTCCTAGAGAATCAATAAACTTTTTTTATTATAAAATTTAACCAATTTTTCTTTTGTTACCAAAAATTTTTTTTTTCAACAATTAATTTTCAATTGAAAACTTGCCACGTGAAAAAGGAAAAAAAAAAAAAAAAAAAAAAAAAAAAAAGGCATTAAAAAGAAGCTATGACATTATATTAAAATATAATATACATTTTCATTGTTAATAATACAAGGTTCATGAATATGAGGTAAGTGTAGATAGGAGGTGAATATGATACCATGTATCGAAAATAAAATGAATATGTTTTGATGTTGAAATAAAAAGATCTTGTGTTATGGTAATATTTTTTATTATCCTCCAACTTTTTCCTTAATCTAATTTACACGAACAAGTATATTTGAAATGCATATTAAAAAATCGTTACTTCTAGGTTATCCCGTCGACCAATTTCGCCAAATTATACATGTTGACATAATTTTTATTTTAAATAACAAAAAAACAAATAATTAGTAGGATATTAATAAAAATATTAATAAAAAGTCGAAATAAAAATCACTTAATGACATTTTAAACACGTGAATCGCATTTAATGTCATTGATTGTGACATTCATGATCATTCATTATTGGCATTTAATCTTATAGTTTGGCGATAATTTTTTGGTCGACGAGATAACCTAGAAGTACCAAAAAATCAAATTAAAAATCTGTATTTCAAATGAAGTGAATAAAAGTCTGTGTTTTAAGTAAAATTAATCCAATACAAATGATGGCAATGTGAAAAATATTTTGGTGGTTTATTATCTACGCACGGCTCAGTTAAAGGTACTGTATTTTTAATTTAAATTTTAAAAGGGTTTAAAACATCAAACTGAGAAAATGGATAGCAACTGTCAATAATATACACCAAAAAATTATCCATGCTGAAATAACTTTATGGTTACAGGAAATGATTATTTTCCTTTTTAAAAATTAATAAAATTATCCTAATTGTTTTAAAGGAACAATTTTTGAAGAACGTTACATACATTCATAAAAATTCTGAATAAAAGTAATTTAGTTTTTTTTTTAGTCACAATTTTGTTCAGAAAACCTAAAGATTTAATATGATTCCATCAAAGTAATAATATTTTTACTCTCCCAGTATTGAAATTAAAACTCAAGGATTCGAAATATATTTGTACAATGGAGACATGTTTGTCATGATTTGTCAGCTGGTTTTAATTATGGATTTGTTTTAGTTTTAAAAGAGTAAAAAGTTAGTTGTCAATTTTAAAAATAGCTTTATTAAATGTTCTTTTTATAATATCCTTTTATAAATCTTTATAGAAGAACAAAAATTATACAGCTTTGAATGACAATGTTTAAGTAAATTTGTGATTTTTTAAACTTATACAAAATAATATTATTGAAACAAAAATCAAATTTATTGAAAAAATTGTGCAATGCAAGAACAAAGAAGAAATTAAAAAGTGCACTGATAATGTACACAGTGTATTATTATAATTAATCTTCTTGGTATATTTCTATTGGGAGCTTTACCTTTAATAACCTCTCCAGTAACTAAGTGCATTTCATTTCTAATGTATTTTGAATAGGCAGAATATACATCAATGACTAATTGAAACAAAAATGTTACTTGGGAATGCTAACAATAGGGAGCATTTCTTTTACAAACATGCTTTTTGTGGCATTATTAAACAACAAATTGACAATTGTTGATACATTTTGATAGAATATATCTTATTACACATTAACTACATTTAAAATTTCAAATCAATCAGTGGGTAGCACTTTAAGAGTATTCCTTGTTAAGCAAGTTTTTTTTTTTTTTTTTTTAATTATGATGTATTAATATCTTAATTTGGAAATTCACAAGAAAAAATAAGCTAATTAGCGTTAAAGAAAGAAAGAAGAAAAAAAAAAGATTATCAATTGTAAAGCATAACTTATACATGCAGATAGCAAATAAATAAATAAAATACATGAATAATGAATGAAATAAATGAATTGAGTTTATTGTTTGCTTTCTAATTGTCCATGACCAGTAATCAAACTGAAGCTTATAGGTCTAAATTGACAATGTTCGTCCGATAAAGATACCCGATCAATATCTGGAAATCATATTTTACTCAGAAAATCTTATTGGTAAGTTTTGAGATAGTTGTCAGCCCCACGGGTAGTTTAATAGGCAGAGTGTTGGCAATACAAGCAAGTGATGTTGTTTGACTCTCAGTCTGAACACTTTTTTTTACACAACTCAGTAAAAAACAAAAAGAACTTCTGTCAGTTTGTCAGTCTGTCTGTTCCGCGATAACTACCGCAAAAAACATCCGAAAGACTTGAAATTAAGTGTGTATATTGGTAAGGCACTCGGATTTAGCTGTATAGTTTTTTGTTATATTTTATTAATTCGTTCGTAAAATATAGAATATTTTATTTTGCGCAATAATGTTTTTCTATGGCAAATCCAACGATTTTCAAACTTTTATTTGTTGAGAGAAAATGACTCATTTGATTAATGGAATTCAACGATAAATGGATACTGAAATTTGCCAGTACGGGGCTTAAATAATTCATATTGTTTTGAAATTTTATCTATGCATATGTCAGATTTTTTAAATTATTGCTGTAAATCTTGGCCATTTTTTATAAATGTGTTCCAATAATATAAGCTAATTTGTTTTAGAGATTTACTTATTTCAAATGTATTTATTTCGTTTTCTTCATTTCTTTTAATAGTCGCTAAGCAACCATTTATCCTAATTCTTATTCTTATAATATTATAAATTTTAAAATGTGTACGGAAGTTTGAATAACATAACTTCAATGCTTCAATAGCATAACTTCAACTTTGTATCTTTGCGTATAGATAATTATAGCCAGAAAAGAACAAAGGCTATGTATTATTTATTTTATTCGAATATTTTCGTTAATAATTCTGAATTTCATTATTTTTCATGCATAACCAATCGGCATTTTTTAGATAAAATTTAATCAATTTTCTTTCCGTTGCCAAGAAAATCAAAATTTCGAATATTAATTTTTCAGCGACGATAAATTTTCAATTGAGCAATTTCCATGCGAAAACTGAAACTAAGGAAAATTTAAAAGAAAATGCAATAAAAATAAATATACTATTTTTTGTTAAATATTAAACACTGATATTTGTTTCGTTAACATGAATTTTTTTTGTCAATATGGCGACATAATTAAAAATAAAAGGAATAAAAATATTTAAAATAAAATATTTATTTGGTAAACTATGACGTCATAATTGAAATAAAAGAGGTATTTTATAGTAGTCGTTAAAAATAAACGGGACATGGATAGCAGTAATTCATGGAGTTAGAAAAATAATGACGTCATATTTAAAATGGATAAGAAATATTTTTTACGAATACTAAATTATAAGTTACATACAGATAAAAAACTTCATTAAAAACTAAAAATTAGCAGTGGAAGGCTTTTTTTTTTGTCGGAAAAAAGGGGAAAATAAAACTGATTAATGTATTTTTGAAGCTATTTTTTTCTTTAAAGTTAAAAAGAATTAAGTTTCAATTTGTGCAGATGGTATAAAAATTAAAATAAATTTTCTAAAACTAAAAATATATTTTCAAACATTGACGTTTCATTAATGAACTTTTTCAACAGAAGCGAAAATCATCTGTCAGCAAATTAAAATTTACAACCAAGAATCTACACTATTAAAATCCGACCGTATGTATGTATGTATGTATGTATGTATGTAACGCTATCTCCTCCGATCCCGGATACTTAGAAAAGTCGCTTTTGTTTTGAATTGAAGGGAAAAGAATCCCGGGTTCCCGAGTTGCGCATTCGTGTCTCTGTCCGTCTGTCCCTCTGTTCGCATGTAGCAACTCAAAAACTACCCAACCGAATAGTTTGAAACATAAAATATATATAATTGCCGAAACGTCAGTGAAGGCTTACTTTGGAGACACGAAATTTTTTGGATTCTGTCTGTCTGTCTGGATGTCTGTCAGTTTGTCAGTCTGTCTGTTCCGCGATAACTAACGCAAAAAACACCCGATTGGCTTGAAATTAAGTGGGTATGTTAGTGAGGCACTGGGATTAAGCTGTATAGTTTTTTGTAAGATTTGATTCATTCGTTCGAAAAATATAGAATATTTTATTTTGCGCAATAATGCTTTTGTATGGCAAATCCAATGATTTTTAATTTCTTTTTTCTTGAGAGAAAATGTCACATTTCATTAATGGAATTCAATGATAAATGGATACTGAAATTTGCCGGTTAATTTATTCGTATTGTTTTGAAATTTTGTCTACAAATTTGTCAGATTTTTTGAATTATTACTGTAAATTTTGGAAATTTTTTATATATGTGTTCCAATAATATAAACTAATTTGTTTTAGAGATTTACTTATTTCAAATGTATTTATTTCATTTTCTTTATTTTCTCTTAATGGTTGCTAAGCAACCATTCATCATAATCCTTAATTTTATAATGTTATAAATTTGAATGAAGTCAACGTCAAAACTGATGAATTAATGTGTTTGTATCTTTGTGTATAACTTATAACATAGATTAGAAAAGAACATAGGCTATGTTTTATTAATTTTATTAACATATTTTCCTTAATAATTCAAAATTTCTTCTTTTTCATGCAGAATCAATAGCGATTTTTTAGATAAAATTTAACCAATTTCCTTTATCGTTGCCGAAAAAAAAAAAAAAAAAATCAAAATATGAATTAATTTTTTAACGGCAATAAGTTTCAATTGAGCAATTTCCATTCGAAAAATTAAACTAAGAAAAAATAAATATGACGTCAGAATAAAAATAAAAATAAATGTAGAATTTTGTTAAATATTAAACACTGAAATTTGTTTCGTTAATAAGAATTTTTCTGACAAAAATGGGGGCATTATTAGAAGTAAAAAAAAAAAATAATAATAATTATATTTTTAACAATTATTTCACCTGATAAAATTTGACGTCATAATTGAAATAAAACAGGTATTTTATAGTAGTCGTAAAAAATATTAGAAACATGGATATCAATAACTCATGAATAATGACGTCATTGCCAAAATTTCAGTGAAGGTTTATTTTGGCGACACAAAATTTATTGTTTTCCGCCTGTCAGTCTGTCTGACCGCGATAACTGCCACAAAATGCAATCAAAACATATTTTTTTCGGAAACAAAATTGTAAAACCCTAGATTACTGAGTTTACACTTTCAAAAGTTCCTGATACATCAGATTAAGTGTTTGTGGTGGGCAGGTATGTAGAAGTATGAGTATAATGAAAAATGCTTATTAAAACTGTTACTTATCCTTATAAATAAAAATGTATAAAGAAATACAAGATATACGATAACCATTAGCAAATTGATAGAAAGTTACAAATTTAAGTTTAATGAGATTACGGGGGGTTCAGGGGGGCAGAGCCCCCCTGAAGAAATCTACAATGTTATAATAAAAAAACAAAAATAATAGATCATGAAAATCTCAGAATATCCTAACATAACTAAATCATTAATTCAACGCTTTTGATGGCTGAAAACTTCTTATTCTTATAAATAATTACGTAATTTGAAAATTTTAAATTAGAGTTTGCAGGAAGTTGAATATTACCCAAAGTGTGTTTAAAAAAAATGATGTGCAAAGCTGACGTTGAGGCTCCTGATCTGCAGATTTACTAGTTGTGCAATTAATATGACTGAATAAAAAAAAATAATAAAGTACACTCACAAATATTCTAAAACAATAGTAAATACTTAAATGCAAGTAGTCTATAAAAATCAACAAAATTACCTTTCAAATATAGCTTTCAAAATATTGCCACTTTCCCTGTATCTGTCTTCATTAGCTTTAGCGGCTTGCTTCCACCTGAATAATTTTTAAAAATAGATTTTAGTGTATAGTAGGATGCAAACTTAATTATTTAAGTACTCTATAAAAGTACAAATAAAATGTACTCATACTCATTATATAAGAATATACAATTGATTCAAAAATTGTCATTTAACATTTTTGTTTATCTATAATTGTTCTTTTTAATAGTAGTAGAGAAGGTCCATACAGGCTAGGGTCCAAATACTCTACTAGGTGTTCTGAGAACTGAGCACAGCACAGACAAGTGGTGATAGGTAGAGTTTTTACCTTTAATTGAAAGAAGAAAGCTATGAGAAATAAGTCGCTAACACCTGTCTCACTTACAAAGAAAAAAAAAGTATTGAAATGACAAAATTTGAGACATAAAAAGTTTTTCCAGTTATGTTTTGCCTTAAAAAAAATTACATTTAAAAGAAAAAAAATAATAAATCATACATTGGTTTGAATTGATGATAAAGTTGTTTTCTAGACATATTTAGTTCTCAATTATTGCACACATGTTACCAATATTTTACTATATGAATGAGAAATATTGGTTTGAACTCAAACATAACAGTGACCCAAATACCTAGAGTGGTCTAAATATTGGCTAGTTCTGGGTTTACTCTGTTTGAATAGGAGGAAAATAAATTAATATAAATAGTTTTTTTATTAATTTAAACAGTTCAGAAATAGTTCCAATCTCATTTTGCAATAAGAAAAGAGAAGTAAATATGGCCAAAATTAGGGATGTAATGTAGGGGTATATGTAGTATATCTTCTGGATTTTTTTTTAAGGAACACCATACACCGTCTGATTCTCAAGAAAGCTATAGTATATATACCCTAGACCTTGCCTTGACCCCCTAGACCCCCTTTGCCTTGAGCGTATATCCTCTGTTACGGGTTGCTTCAGGAAAATGCTGTTGAGCATTTGCAAATCGCCTGCAATAATTGTGACGTGAAAGAAGAAAAATTATAAAGGTAAATAAGAAGAAGAAAAAAAAAAGATGAAACGAGTTGAAATTGGATTTTTAAAAATGAAACGGTGTAATTTCTGTCTTTTGAGAGGGTGCTTTCTCTGCAGACAAGAATGCAGAAGAGAATACAGAGTTCAATATTAAGAATCCGATATATTGCCCATAGTGTTGAAAATATTCCACTAAAAATGCTTGAGATTTTTTGTAATTTTTTATTTTTTCTTTAGCACAGCACACATCACAATACTTCACAAACACAGATCTTTACATAATTTTTGCAGAACAATAAATTACAGTAGTTCTGGTTTCATAATTAAACCACTGATCCAAATTTTATAACAATTCTTTCATCTGATATGAAAGGAGGAATTAAAATAAAAATTAATAACCCCAGCCAACTTTAGGGCGAAATTAATTAAAAATAATAAAAGGTGAATCAAGAGACACCTCTTGATCTCATTTCAAACTAAACTATGACATCATAATTCTGACTTTAGAACATAGCACAGAATTCATAGTGCTGCCATCTATTATAAAAAATAACTAAGACTAAATTTTATTCTAATCAAATGAGTTCACTGAACACATAGCAACTGATTCAACGCAGAAAGCAATTATTAAGTTTCTGATTTTTTTTTTTTTTTTTTTTTTTTTTTTTTACATATTTAAATTAAAACTAGAATCATAATAGAAAGAATACTGAGATATAGTTGTTAAGATTTTTTTTAAGTTTGACAAAAACATTTGTTAATTAAAAATTGCACATTTTTTTCTGTGCATAAGAAATGTTATTAAACAATAAAATTCATTTAAATAATGCTTTTATTTCTATATAATTAAAATTAATAGTATTTGTGTGATTCCTTTGGAAAAGACTCAGCTGATATTTGGAGCCCATTTTCAAAACTCAAGATTTGCAGACTTTCTGAATTTTTCATTTTATAAACAGAAAACGTCTTTTAATCTGATTTCCCCACCCCTCTAAAATGGTGTAAAACATGTCAAGGTACCCTGCAGTCACCTTTCCTTTGGCTATTTTGAATTTTGGTTAATATTTGGACCTTTTCCTCTACTAGATAAATAATTAAATAAAAATATTTTATTCAAATTCATTATTTTTCATATAAACACATTTGGCAGCATATTTTGATTATTGATAGATATTGATTTATGATATTAATTGAGAAACCAAATTTATCATTTTAAATATGAACACCCAATTTTGACAGCATAATTAGATTTTTGGTAAATTTTGCTTTAGGATACCAATTAAAGTCATTAGATTAAATATTTTAGGCATTATGATGATTTAAAGTTTGGAACTCTTGATGTTAAATTTTTTTTAATGACTACAAAACAGATAATTTTTTAAGCATAAATTACTTCTTGTCAAAATGAGTAATTTTAGAGTCGCATAACTGAGGATTCCAGAAATGCATTAATATTTTTAAAAATTTTTATTACTTTTAATAAAATAATAAATAGCATAGAACTTTTTCAGTAAATTATGATAATTAGTATTCAGCTACTTTTTTAGATGGAAAGGAAAACAATTGATTTAACAACAGAAATGGAGGAATTGATGAGTTGTCAGAAATATCAGCAGACATTGTGAAACTTACATTTGAAAATTTGATAGCTATTAACAGGGTGTCTATTCAAGCTCAACAACAAATTTTCCTGACTTTTCCATACCAATAACATAAAAAATTCCAGTTTTTCAGCTTTTTTATGAGTTATATCTGTCTATCTTTACCTATCTATCTAATATATATATATGTCTATAATTATGTTAAAAATTACAAAATATTTATCATTTAGTTAATATTTACAAAATATTTATCATTCACACTAGTCTCTTGAAAATCAGCCCAAAAAATTGCAACACAAAAGCAACAACCTTTACTTATCAGTCGCCCCTTCCCTTACCCCTTTTGTGATGATTAAAAGTTAAAGGTATCTTTTGTGGGAGTAGATTACCTTTAAGCAAGAAAGTAAATCGTGAATTTTTTGTAATTGGTAGAATCTAAAACTGATTTGTCAAATAAATACAAAAGGCTGAAAAATCAGTGACAATTCTCTCTTCTCCAGCTACAAAGGAGAGGAAAAAAGGTTTGTTGAACCTCTGCTGAAAATTTTGAATGACAAAAAGATGGATTAAGTACTGGATAAAAAGTATTTCATCAGAGATTTAAAATAACATTTTACAGTACTGTTTATGAAGAGCTTAGCTAAAGCTAACAAAGGTTTTTTTTTTTTTAAACATTATAATTCAAATCATTTTCTTTTCTAAGCAGATAGATATATTTTTCAGAATTTGAAATTTTATCCAGAAATTCTAAATTTCCATTACTTTTCCCAGGAATTTAAATTTCCCTGACTTTTCCAGGTTATCCAGGTGGATAAACACCCTGTATTGTGTTTATCCACCTGCTCATTGTGTTTTCTCATTCATTTTTATTTATTTATTTATTTTTGCATACTTTGAAAATGCAGCAGTTTTTAATAACCAATCAAATTTCTAATCTAATAAATTATAAACTAAAATTGAGACCAGGTAGAAAAGATAATACAGTTCAAACAAATAAATAAAGGGTATTTGATTATCCTGTTGACCAAAAAACTATCGTCAAACTTTAAGATTAAATGCCAATAATGCTGATCATAAACAATATATTCACTTGACATTGAACATTTTAGAAATGTTTTTTACATCATCAATTCTTAATATGACATTTAATTATTATTATGTTGTTTTTTTTACTAATTTATTTGCTTATTCATTATTTAAAATAAAAATTATGTCAACTTGTATAATTTGGCAAAATTGGTCGACGGGATAATCAAATAATACCAAATAAAGAAATTTCTATATTTGTTTAATATTTTGAGTATGCATAGAAAAAACTACTTTTGAAAAATAACAAAATGTATATTACTTTTGCCGCACAGCCTTCCAACGTTCTAGGTGGCTTCCTATTAACATTTCTTTGGTCAAGGCATTTTGTTCATCCTATTAAAAAATAAATTTCTTACAATAGGCAAAATAACAAAACTATAAATAACTTTACAAACAGTTTGCATGCTTTCTAAATTACAAAGTACTATAGGAATATGAGCACTATATATTAATGCCATGTTCATATTTTTCAAAAATAAATCAAAGACTAAGCATTTTTATTATTAACAAGTTTCATGCTCATTTTTAATGAAGTATTTTTATGATATTTCAGATCAATAGTTTGTCCATGTAAATAAAGAAAGGAATAGCATGGCAGTTAGTAACTGACTTTAGTTAACTTTAAAAATAGATTGGATATGTTTTCAAGAGCAAAAGGACAGTTTTTGAAGGTCTTGAAAAATTACTGATTTTTACTTGAGATTTTACAGCCAAAGCTTTTCTTCTGATTTCATTACTGTCTGTCATATGTGTAAACTCTGGTTACATATAATTTAGATGTATAACATACAGAAACAATAGTTCTTTGTTATATATGAATTTCAAGAAAAAAAGAAAACTGAAAATATTATCTAACCAAAAATATAGAATTTTAAGTTTATTTTTTTTATTCCTCCCCCCCCCCCCCAGGAAGATACATAAAAAGAGCAATATAACAAAATGAATGAAATAAAGAAGCATGATATAATTAAAAGCTATTGTGTTTAATATTTGCATAAAATTAAAATATAGGAAAGGAATTACAATCTACATTCTAAAGTAGTGGTTCCAGACCTTATTACTGGCCATGTCCCACCAAAACATCTATAAAATCACAGTGCTCCTTCCCTTCTCCCATACAGACCCTATGACTGTGTAACATATGTCTTTAACTATTTAAAAAGCAAACTCTATTCACATGGTGATGGTGAATGGAACATAACAGAGACTTAACAATAGCTATTCATTCTATATTTTTTAACTTATCAAACCAGTAAATCTTCTGTCACAAATGTGTTTTTAATATAATTCTATAAAAGCAATCAGACATTTACATCTTCACCTTTGGATCAAAAACAATCTTGTTATTTTTCAGCTTATTTCAATATTTAAGAAAAAGTGTTATACAATCTACATTTTTACCTTCATAATATATCTTGAAGAGTTTTTTTCACTTTTAGCACTAACATTGATAATATTTACATGTTTTATAATTTATTTTTAAACTAAGTAATATTTACATATTTTATAATTGATTTTTAAACTTACTGAGAACTGGTGAAAAAGCTTTGGACACTGAATCTTTTCTATATGAATAACAAAAAACAAGTAGATAAGTGTGATGGCAGATCGCATACAGAGTTTTGTTTAATATCTACTTCAAAATATTTTATCATTAAATTAACAAATGAAAAATGTTTTTTGGTGCTATTTTGGGATTTCTTCACCAATCATGCCAACCAGAACAGAATATTGAATTATTTCCCTAAATGCTGCCTAGATCACATAGATTTGTTGATTTCTCTATCAGAATCTGCAGATTTAGTAAAGGTATGCAAGTAAATAAAATTATGAATAAAAGTAAAATATTTCAAAAGCTTGGCATAAATTTAAGGCATACCAAATTGGTCACCAGAGGCGGCTAGTAATTTAAATGAATAATAATTTAATAAATAAAATTTTTTTTCATTTCACAGTCAAAGAATGATAAATATAATTTAATATGATGAAATAAAAACAAATAAGCACGTTTTTTACATGATCTATTTAATCCATTAATTTATGTTACATAGATAGTAATTTTATTTAAACTTGTATGCAACAATTAGAAGAGATGAAATTTCAATTTTTAAATTTACACTACTGCAAACTTTTAAGCTTCTAAATATCGCGCTTTTCTTTTTACACCATTGTATAAGAAAAAGTATGTAGTTTTAAATGCAATTTGTTTTAAAGCAGCATTGTAATTTATTTTTGAAGTTTTTTTAGTTTTTAATACCTATTTTGCAATTATGGCAACAGAAGTACTTTATTTCTTTTAAAAGTAAAGGGTAAAAAAAGAAATAATTTTCGAATGTATTTAAACTTGCATAAACAATTAAAAAAGAAAAAACAGAAAAAAATGAACTGATGATATTAAAAATAATATTTAAATTAAAATAGTTTTTTTTTCAAAATTTTATGATTTGTTGTATCACAAGAGATAGTCAGCTGTAAGTACACAAAATTTAAACTCTTTTTTAACTTACATAATTTTTGTGTGTGGACTCTGTGACAGACAGACAAAGGACAGAGACGAATAATTTCGTCAGATGAACGAAACCCTAAAAAAAGAAGCATTAAGATTTTTAAGAGTCATCATTAACCATTACAACACATTTTCTCTGTTTCCGTTTTCCCAATATTCTTTGTTGTCTGCCCTGTAATATCTCATTTTAAAATTTAGAATATAGATGCCATGATGTAAATTTATTTACAGTGTAGAATGCTTGTACAGGTACTTACTATCAATTGTGTATCAATTTCTTTTTCTAATGATATTAAGATTTTTTTTTTTTTTTTTTTTTTTTTTTTGGGGGGGGGGGGGCTATTTTTGTTGGAAGGAAATCTTTTTAAATTTCTTCTTTTAATACATCTGTGATATGATCATAATCAAAAGAGTTATCATATATAGTGTTTCGTAAAATAAGTTCAACATTATCTCAATCTGAACTGCTGTTTTTTTCTGTGTATGTTCTTTTATATCCTCTTCTTGCTGAAGTAGTTTTCTGTATGGTAGCTTCAATTGGAGCCTTTACTGGAGAATCTGTTAAATTGGAAGATTTTCCTTTTTCTCTACGGATATTGCGTTTTTTAGCTGCTGTTTTGGGAAATGGCCTGATCATTTCTGGGGGTGTAACATTGGAAGATGGACTTGTTATGCATACAGCTGATGACACATTATTTAACTGCTGTAGATTCATCTGTTTGATTCAAGGGCGCCCATATGATAAATTTTAGGGGGGGGCTGAGGAAAATTTCAACTTCCCCCAAAGCTATCACTTATTTTAGTAAATATTTAAAGTTCTTTGCGTTTTTTCGCGACTTTTGAGTCCCCCCCCCCCCCCGTTTTTTGACGAAATATGTGTTTTTCGCGATCCTTTTAAGAAATATGTATTTTTTCTACGAATTTTTGATGAAATTTATGTTTTTTTCTCAATTTTTTGACAACAATTGCTTTTTTGGCAATTTTTTGTAGAAATTTGCATTTTTTTGTGATTTTTGAACAAAATTAGCATTTTTTTCGAGACACTTAAACGAAATTTGTGTTTTTTCCACAAATTTCGGGGTTTTTTCTATGCTTTTTGAACGAAATCAGAAATCTTTTTGCTATTCTTTGACAAAATTAAAGATCTTTTCGCGATTCTATAACGAAATTTGTGTTTTTTCAGCAACTCTTTGGTGAAATGCGCGTTTCTCTTTTCCTTATTTGGCAAAATTTGCTTTTATCTGAATTTCTTTGGCAAAAATCGCATTTTTCCTGTGATCCTTGATCAAAATTCGCGCTTATTTGTGATCGTCACTAACATGGGTTACTAAATGACCTTTTTGCAGTGAAATTTTGGGGTGGGGCTTGTTTGGCTTAAGCAAGGGCGGATCCAGCCCAACCTCCAGGGGGGGAGGGTCACAACTTTTGACAGATGATTTAATGAAACAATTTTAAAATACAGTAAATCTTGTGAAAACGGAATAACGATAAAAAGTAGCAAATGTCGCTGATCGGGCATGCAAAAAATCGTGAATTTTGTCGATTAGGCACTGAAAAATCACGAATTTTGTCGATCGGACGCAAAAAAATCACGAATTTTGTCGATGGGATGCAAAAAATCTTAGATTTCGTTTATCAGGCAAGGAAAAAAAAATCGAAATTTTTTTATAATACTTGAAATTTTGTTCATAGGTTGCGGAAAAGTCGCCTGTTTTGTCTGTTTACAGCAAGAAAATGCAGGTTTCATCAGTCGGTTAAGAATCGCGAATTTTATTGTTCGATGCGGAAAAATGCGTATTTCATGGACCAAGAACAGAAAAAGGCGTGAATCTCGTCAATTGGGCACGGAAAAATTCGGAATATGGTCGATCACTTTCGTAAAAAGCGCGAATTTAGTCGATCGGGAACGAAAAAATCGCTTTTGGTAGGGCACGGAAAAATTGCGAATTTTGTCGATCGGGAACGAAAAAGTCGTAAATATGGTCGATCAGTTTCGTAAACAGCGCAAATACAGTCAATTGGGAATGAAAAAGATCGCGAATTACGTTTATATGGCGAACAAAAATTGGCAATTCCATCGATTGGAAAAAAAATTATCACGAATATGGTCGATCAGCTTCGTAAAAAGCACGAATTCGGGCGATCGAGTACAAAAAAATCGCTAATTTTGTTGATAGGGCTTTGAAAAAACGCAAATTTTGTCGATGATGCGCGGAAAGATTAAAAAAATCTTTGAGCGGCAGCAGAACAATCATGAGTTTCGTCAGTTTATCGCGAGAAAAAAATCACGGATTTCATCAATTTACGGCAGGAAAATAATGCAGATTTCGTCAGTCAATTAAGAAACGCGTATTTCATAGTTCGTGTTAAACAAAATTCGTATTTCATCGAACAAGAACGGAAAAATATCCTAATTTTGTGGTTTGGGCACGGAAAAATCGTGAATTTTGTCAATCAAGTGAAGAAAAATCGGAAATTTCGCTGACCATTCGTTGAAAATTTTTCAAATTTCGTCGATTACACCCCAAAAAAATCGCGAATTTCGTGGATCGGCTTTGCAAAAATCGCGAATTTCACCGATCGGGTACGGAAAATTTTTGAATTATGTCGATCAGACGCGGAAAAGTTGCGAATTTTCTCGATCAGTTTCGAAAAAAGCGCAAATTCTTTCGATTAGACGCTATTTTGCGTTCCTGTTTTAGCACTTTTTATTTACATTGTACATCCCTCTTTGAAGAGCTCCAGAGGGACCCCCCCCCCCCTTGGATCCGCCACTGGGCTTAAGCCAATTGGTAAGCCTCCCCACCCTGCCTGATATCTGCAGTGAAATTTTTTGGCGGAAATGGGCAAAGTAGTTTCTGATATTTGATCATTTACCATGACATTCTAACCAGTTTTTGCTTTTCCACAAATCAAGCCATATTCTTGCTTCTTACTCCGAATTCCCAATTTTATAAATCTGAGATAATTCCTTGATTTCTTTTGGGAAAACTTTTTTCCGTATTTTTCATCAGATAGGAATAAAATCGCTTTGACTGACGTTTATTATGCCTCCTTAAACGGAAAACTGTTTCAAACGGAAATTTCTTACGATGCCTACTTTACAGGATCAAGTTAGAATTTTCATATCTTGCAACTTATTTATATTTCAAAAAAGTATGACAAAACCAAAATCTAGGGGGGGGGCTCAAGCCCCACCTTGCCCCCCCATATGGGCGCCCATGGTTTGATTAACCATATCAGTTGGGTTTAGTGGTCACTCCAATTATAAGCCTCTTTTAAAATCACTAGAAGCTCCTGTATGATACAGAGGGGCTTTCTTTAGATACTTTACAATACATCAATTTCAATTATTTTATTGATACTAGGGATGCACCACATCCCGTTGAATTGATTCAGATATCAGACTAAATGCCACAATTAATAAGGTTAGCTGGGTGAATTATATTGATCAGATTTGTCTTGGATAATTTTAATGCTCAGATGGTAGAGCATGAGCATAACAAAGAGATCTCTGGTATATTTCGCAGTTGGAATTTTATAGCTCATACTAGTCCAAGAGCCAACTTCACGAAACCCTAAGTCATTGAGCACTAGAAGAAAAAAACCTTTATTTATGAAAGAGTAGTAATAGAGAAATCTAATGATCCATGTCTGCCGGGAGCGAAGTGGTGCATAAGCCAAAAATTGATGCCACTAGTGGTTGACTCGTAGGCTTAGAATTGTGTCTACCATACAATGAAAAGTATGAAAACATGGAAAACTGGGTGCAGGAAAACACAATGCTAATCCTATCAGTCAACCATTAGTGGTATTAATTTTTGGCTTACGCACCATTTCACTTCCGGCAGACATGGATCATTAGATTCCCCTATTATTACTCTTCCATAAAATAAAGGATTTTTTCTTGTTCTCGATGACTTTGAGTTTTGTGCAGTTGGCTCTTGGACTTTACAGCAAAACAATCTTCAAACAGAAATCAACCAGGTAAAATAATTATGCTTACAGAGCATATAGTAAAGGTAGTAAAGGGTTCTTCTGATCTAGGAATAGGGGAAGGTATTCTTAGATCTTTTCCTTGTGGAAATGGCTTAGGGGGTGGCAACTGACGTACTTCTTCAGAACAACCTTCTTCCGAGCCCTACGAGAGAGAGAAAAAAGAAGCATCTGTATATGCAATAACATAATTTTACATTTTAAATAACAATAAAAATAACTTTTAATATACTTAACACTTTTCATTTCACAATTTTTTTTTATGTGATCATTTGATGAAATTCTCGATTTAATTACATGATTTTTTGACATATGGTATTTACTTGTTTATAATGCTCACCCTTTTTTTTCAAAAATTTAAGCAAAAACCCTAGGTATGCATTATACACGGAATAATTTTTTACTGTTTTATGTAATCACATGATATATGTATGAATCAAGAATAATCAAAGAAGAAATTAAAACTGGAAAAATCTTATTTAACAGACGTATTGCTGAATCTTTATTTCACTCATTGCATTTTTTTTATACAGTACAACCCCAATCCATCGTTTTTCAAGGGGTATGGGAAAAAAAATGATGAATACGGATTAACTTCAAAATACGAAAAAACACAATATTTATGCCTTACTAATGCATGCAATGTATTCAGTGTACTAATAAATACTGATTTGTTGCTTACTAAACTGTAAAAGAAATAAATCGAAGTTATAGAATATTGATATTTATTTTAAAAAATCAATATATATTTTTTCTTTTTTGTTCATTTTTTTAAAAATAAAAAAATAAAAAAAAATTGTCAAGATGTACAACACTTTTCTGGTCATTTTCTATAATTTCATATGCATATATAAAAGTTCATACAGTTTCAAAAGCCATAATTGCATTAGACAGAGTTAGAACTATGATGATTCAGCTTCATCGGCATCAGCGTTATCCTCTGCTTTGCAATTATTTTAATTCTTTGCATTATCACACATTTCTTCTATGTTTAGGATACCACATGTCACAAAATCTTGATCAGTGGAAACATAATTGCATCCTCTGCTATATACAACTACTCTTCATCTGCATTATTATCACCATTATCAACACAAAACAACTCAAATCAGGTCTGCTGGCTTTTAGCCAGGCCAGTTTAAACCGGACTACTTTTTCTGGTTTAAACCGCTTAAAAACGCCGGCTTTTACCAAAACTTTTTTTTTCTTTTACAAAAACTATTCTTAAAATGAAATGTATTATTAATTAGTAACTGTTTAGTTACTGTTGTCATAAAAATGAACTGTCTAATAAATTGTCAATTAAAATATAAGTGAATTGATAGTATGAAATGTTCTTGTGATCAACAGATAAAAAGAATATTTATTAGAAAATTTGTTCAATAAATTTTTTTTGAAGTAGCTCAAATGATTTTTACCACATATAATACCAATCACTTTACTTACTTTTTAAATATCAATACTACACTATCTTGTTTCAAACAAAACCATATTTATTGAAATTTTATTTTAAATTCTCTCCCTCATATCTATACTCCTTCAGCATAAATGCTTTAGTTCCTGAAATCTTGCTAATCCAGCAACCTATTAGACTAAACCTCTCCTAATACAAGGAATTTGCGGATGGGAAAGTTTGCTAATTGACCCAAATCAATTCCTCTCCTTTTAATGTGTGGAAGGATTTGTGAAGGAACAAGAACAAAATATTTAGTCAATATATATAGAAGGAAAGAGCATGTTTACAAACATTTCCATCAACCACACTACTGCATTTTTATCATAGTGATCATTGCACGAACATTTATGGCAATACAGGCCAATCGTATCATGGACCTGTTAAACAGAGACCAATCAGATTGGCCGAGATCATGTGTACGGCAGGAGATATAAAGCCTTTGCCACCCTGCAGTTATTCAGTCCACACTATGTCAGCTGCTCTTTCCTTATAAGAAAAAACAAATGAAGAAAAAGGGATGTGCAGTAAACTCTGTATAAGTTGGAATCAATCAGGACCAAGAAAATTGTTCACAGTAAGTGATATTCTGCCTTAGACAAATTTTATGCTGTCTATGAATTCACAAGGACTTGAAAAACCTTTTCGAGCTAGACAAATTTCTAACTCAGTCTGGACTACAGAGAATTTACTGTACTTATAAAGATAAATAAATATAAAAGCTATAAAAAAATTATATTTTCTTATTATTAAAGTGGAATGCTGCCTTGTAAACTTCTTACATAAACAAGTGACTATTTTTCAGGGTTGGCACGGTTTAAACCAATTGGTTTTTTTCTCAAAAAAACCAATTGGTTTTTAAAA
The DNA here is from genome assembly GCA_964019185.1 of Maratus speculifer. Classification (NCBI taxonomy): domain Eukaryota; kingdom Metazoa; phylum Arthropoda; class Arachnida; order Araneae; family Salticidae; genus Maratus; species Maratus speculifer. The sequence goes on along the minus strand of OZ025301.1, from coordinate 74,822,461 downwards.
AAAAATCTAATGATATTTTCTTATTTTTATTTACAATTTAAGACTTACAAATTATTGGATGTAAATATTTTCTATGTTTAACACTTTATTTCAGCAAAAAGTATTAAATATAGTGATTCTAGGGGTTTTTTTTATGTATAAGATGAAATTGAGTATGCATTGATGACTATATTCCATTACTCTAAAGAAAAATCTTAGAATATGTGAATTGATCAAAGATAAAATGGATTAAAAATAGGTATTCTGTATTTAGTATAAAATATTTTCATTTAAAAAATGCAGATTATTTAAAGCAATCTATCATAACATGCACAATGCTTTTGAATATGGAGCTATAACTGGGTGATGTTTAAGATTTTAGTGAAACTATTAAAGAAATTTTTTTTTTCTATTGGGGAGATTATCTTTAAAAATTAAAATCAAAATCAAAATATGAAGTTGAATGAGTATTCAAAAATTGGGTGCTAGTTATAGTATTTTAATAATAACAAATTATTTTTTCCTCTGTTATCTGCTAAATCTAATGACCATAAATGTTGATATCAAATTGTCTCTCAAAACACAAAACCCCCCAAGAACAATCTCATATTTATTATTATTTTTTAAATTGTAGAAAAGAATATTATATTCACAAACTACATCAAATGTTTCTTATAAGTAATAAAAAAGATTATTTATAAAGATTTTCAAAGCACCAATGTTTCACTGTGTAGAGTAGCTTATTGTTTGAACATAAGACTTTACTAATAACTATTTAAATTAAAATGATTTTTTTCAATTTTCTACATAATTAACTATAATTATTTAATTTAAATTATTTTCAAATGCATTTATACTACTTATAATTCAACAATGTCTATTTTTATCAATAAATATGCATGTATATGTAATAAAAAATGTTGTTTTAAAAAAACCTGGTTTAAACCAAAAAAACCTGGTTTAAACCAAAAAAACCTGGTTTAAACCAAAAAAACCGGTTTTTTTTGGTTTTTTTCCAACCCTGCTATTTTTATTCATAATACTAACACATTCATATATGCCTGGAGCCATTGCTCAAGTGAAGTATTTTTATCATTTTGTATATTATTTATTTGAATATAATCCTTATCCATAATAACATGAAAATAACTTAACTAAGCATAGGAGTGCCATTGGATCTATAGTATAGATGTCTGTTAATAATATTGGCTATTTATGATGTTTTTGTGATATATTATGAACTGGCTATAAAAGTGGACATCTGAAACATGATTTTAATTGAATTTCATAAGATTTTAGTTTTAATTTACATAAAATAACCATCAGTAAGATAAATTAACAAAAGTAGTTGTTAAAAATAAACAGTGATATATGAACTGGAAAAAAAAAAGCCAATAAAAGACGGCTAGCCTGACCTTTTTTAGAAAAAGCCGGCTTTTTTGCAGCCCTGCCTCGAATGCCTTATTTTAGGATAAAAGAAGTAATTCCAGTTTGTGTTTCATTCGAATTTACATGACTTTCAATTTCATTTCAGTGAGGAAAAAAAATTTACAATGACGAATGCGGGTTTCGTTAACATTATTTCAGTATAATTTGTGTAGGGACTGTAGAAATAAAACGATCAATGCGGGAACAATAGATCAAGGTTTTACTGTACAATAGTTTTAGTAATATTTAAACGTTAACTAGTAATTGTCATTGCTACTATTGCTGTCGTCCTTCTCCAACACAGTCATTAATTGTACATCACATCGTCTTTGGTTTCATTTATCTGATTGGAAATTCCAGTCACTTTAAAGCTCTTTATTATCCTCTCAGCCCTATCCAAAGTCTAAAAATAGATTTTGTTTTTCTTTCTGGGCCTGACATAACATTGGTTTCGATATTCTTTACTAAAGTTCATTGACTTTCATAAAAACCCTAATGACAGAGACATTTCAAATTTATAGTGCACATTTTATAGGAAATTACAGGATGCACATTATACACAAATAAATATGATAAATAGCAATTATTTTCCTGAGTTCACTGTAAATGTGCAATGTTTTCTCTGTGAAAGGTTACTGAAAGTCATGAATCTTTTTATGACTGACTGACAAACTGATCTCATGAAATTTCACTACAAATAAATAATTCATTGAAAAATCACATACATGAGAAAGAATTTATAGAAGGAGATAGACAAATTAGTCCAGGCATTATGTGCTCAAAAAGGACAAATAAATGCAAGTTTTGGTGTAGTTTTGATTTTTGGTTCCCTTTATGTTTTTTGGGTCGCTGAACACGAATCCGGCATTATCCAACAAAATTTCTCCCCGGAAACACGTTTTTTGGGCAAAAAACATGTAAAAAACGTGGCTTTTTTTCGTTTTTTCTAAATAACTTTAAAATTATACATTTTACATAAAAGTCATCAATACATAAATTAAAGAGCACCAAATTTCCTACATTTTATGTATTTAAAGTTTTTTTCTCTGATCAATGGTTTAGCCGTGAGAGAGCCGCAAAAATGGGTGTGAAAAGCAGAAAATTCTGAAAAACGTGAATTAAAGCACCGTACGTCGATGAAACATGAAAAACAACCATTTTACGCAAATTCTTCCCACTTAATAATACTAAATATATTATTATTGACTATATTTTATTAATCTGATGTTCATTGTTTCTTTCATAGCTAAAAAATAAATAAAAATGAGCATATTTGTGATCGAAATCTTCATTTGCTATTACAAAATAATAATAGTAATAAATTCTTTATTTACTTTTAAATAATGTAAATAAAATAACTAAAACAGACTTTAACATATAAAAGCTGACAGATTCTAGTTCTTAAAGTTCTAGAGGTTCAAAATGTGGGTGTGAAAATTAAAAAAATCCGGAAAATACGAATTATGGCACTGTACATAGATTTAACAGGAAAAATGATGATTTTTTAGCAAAAATTGACTTTAAATGATACTGAAGATATTATGATCGACTATATTTTACAATGAAGTTGCTAACAATAAAAACGATGACTCATTATGAATTATTATTTAATAATAAATAATTATGTACATTAGTAAGTACTTTTACTTAAAAAACAAAGTTCTATTTTCGCTTTCTTTTATTTGAGGATCCCTGCTTTTCACCGACTCTACAAAATAGAAAATAGACGAATGGAATTAGTGGGTGTTTTTATAACTATCAATATTATAAATAAAAGTTTTTTTAATAGTAAATATTTGATACCTTGCGACATAACTATTTCCCCTTCCATTGGGTTCTCTGATTCATTGTGTGGGCAATCCATTTCCAGATCGGTATCAAAGTCTAGTTCATCCTCTTCGTCTTGACACACAACTGCGATATTTTTGCAGTTTCCCGAAGCAAATTTTCTATCTGATATCTTCGCAAATAATTTTTGCTGCTGTTTCAAGCACTCACAGTCTCTCATCTCGATCAGATTTACATGTTTGCTGATACCATGCATTAGTCAGTATCTTCCCTCCTATATTCTTGAAGCACACAATAGACTTTTTTCTGATTCCTTGTGATCAGTATGTTGTCTCCATATCTCTCAATGAGGTTAAACTTTATAGTTCTCATATTAGGTTGATAACTCCCAATAACCTGTTTCATTTGCTCTTTCATGAAGAATTGACACTCGTCATCATGATTTTCCAGGTAATCGTATGTACTTTGCATTGCTCTGTCGATTTCCTCGGCAAACGGACCACGTTTCTTCTGTTCTTGGACCTTCAGCCTCCTATAAACATATTTAAAACATTTGATGTGGTATTGAGCATCTGCTGCGATCAAATCATTCACTGGTTCGATGCGCTGAATTATAGCCTGCCCATAATCATCATTGCGAGCTCTTGCTGCTTTCAGAATTGTACTCCCATGTGTCGCACACTGTATACAGTATTGCGTTCGCTTGGTGGATTTTTCACTTGTGTTGCAATGACAGGGTTGCCACTCTAATCTTGAAAAAAAATTCCCTGTATTTTCCCTGTACTGCAACGCATTTATTCCATGTTGAGTGCGAAAAAAAATATATGCGTGTATGAAGGCTAATTAGAAATGTTATGATTTGCCATTACCAAATTCCCTGTGTTTTCCAGATTTTTTAGGATTTTTTAAAAAATTCCCTGGATTTTCCCTGTTTTAAGGGGAGATTTAAAATTCCCTGTGTTTTCCCGGTTTTCCAGGTGGCGTGGCAACCCTGAATGAACTCTTTCGAAATGCACAGTCCACATATAAAACAATTAGTTCGAAAATTAAACTGAGGAGTTGATGATCTTAAAATTTGAGAAGTGCTAGCACTTTGTTCCTCAACTGTCTTCACATAAGCAGTAATCATCCGTTCATTTACGTATGCTTTTCTACACTTAACATGCATATCTTCTGAGGTTTTCCCCTTTAGGAAAACTGCCTTTCCATCCTTTCTTTCTGTATTTGCCTTGATTAACGCTACAATACCTTTACTAACTTTCACTGATGGCCCCTCTTCTAAAGGAGAGTCACAAATAAAACACAGCGACATCGCGCAAAATCACTTTAGCTGTTCACTATATTCACGAAGACACAAACAGTGAATTACTAAATTATAAGTATGTAGTTGCATATGGAAACTGAGAGGAATGTGTCCTCCTGATAAGCTAGTGATCTGTGCGACGCATATTTCTAACAGAGGCGAGACTGGCGGGAAAGGGGGGGGGGGATTAGTATTCCACTGAACGTGGACATGGGATGCGGAGTTGGACGCTTGACCAACGTTATTTCACACTTGTACCCCTTCAATCAAGAGGGAAAGTGCAGATGGGATCAGTTAAAGCCTGTTTTAGTTATTTTATTTAGATTATTTAAAAGTCAGATTAAGAAATTATTACTATTATTATTTTGTAATAGCAAATGAAGATTTTGATCACAGATATACTCATTTTTATTTATTTTTTTAGTTATGAAAGAAACGATGAATATCAGATTAATAAAATATAGTCAATAGTAATATATTTAGTATTATTAAGTGGGGAAAATGTGCGTAAAATGGTTGTTTTTCATGTTTCATCGACGTACAGTGCTGTAATTCACGTTTTTCAGGATTTTTTGCTTTTCACACCTATTTTCGCGGCTCTCTCATGGCTAAACCATTGATCATAGAAAAAAACTTTAAATATATAAAATGTAGGAAATTTTGTGCTCTTTAATTTATGTATTGATGACTTTTATGTAAAATGCATAATCTTGAAGTTATTTAGAAAAAACGAAAAAAAGCCACGTTTTTTGCCCAAAAAACGTATTTTTGGGGAGAAATTTTGTTGGATAATGCCAGATTCGTGTTCAGCGACCCAAAAAACATAAAGGGAACCAAAAATCAAAACTACACCAAAACTTGCATTTATTTTTTACCAAATGCCTGGACTAAATCTTGCATAGCATCTTTCATTATGTAGAATTTTCCGGTTTAACACACAATTCCACAAGCCATTTGAAACTTTGTAAGAGATCTAAAACACAACTACTATAATTTAAGAATGGGAAACTGATGCAATCAAAACAAATAAAGCTGCTATTGAAATTGTAGTAAATGCATTTACATTACTATTAAAAATATAGTTAGAGCAAAATAGTTGAGCATTGCATTTAAATATGGAATCTATTTATATAATATGCAAGTGACATGGTGATTTCCAGGGTTCATACAGAGTTGGGAAGAAAAAATCCAAGGAGTCCAAAAAAATTTAAAGACTTGCCACTTTTGTTGTTATTTATGTGGCATGGCACGTGCACAGCTCTAATTCCACAGGAATTCTGCGAGTTACTGCCCTGCAAGAAGGGGGGGAGGGAGGGTATTCACGATCTTCAGACGAAATCGGTGCTTTCCCGCGATCTTCAGATAAAATCAGCGATTTATCTGCGATATTTTAGCAAAATTGGCGATTGTTTGCGATCTTTTGTCGAAATCTGTGGTTTTTCTAAGATTTTTTGATAAAATCTGTGTTTTCCTGTTGCTCTTATTTATGAAATCTATGTTTTTTCGAGGATTTTTACTCAAAATTTGCATTTTTATATGATCTTTTCTCGAAAACGGCGTTTTATTCCCGCAATCTTTTGACGAAATCGTAATTTTTTCCCACGATTTTTTAATGAAATCAGCATTATATCTGCAATCTTTAGACGAAATCGACGTTTTTCCGCGGTCTTCAGACGAAATTAGCATTTATTCTGCGATATTTCGTGACACTTTGGTGGCTATTAGTATGATCCCAACCAATCCAGCGATGCCGCTGGACTTAAAAAATCCTGGGTCCCTTTTTAACAAAAGCGGGTCCCCACTAATGAGTCATATTTTTAGATGCAAAAATTGAACTTGTTCATTTGCATTAGAAAAATGAAATTCAATAATTATTGCTTTAATAATAAATAAAAATATAAAATCAATATTAGTTGTTTTTAAAATTATGAGAAATTTTCTTTACTTGTTTAAAAAAAAATTTGCAAGATACAAATTTAACTATAAAATATTGGACATTTGAAAGTAGAAGATAACAAGTATCACTATTGTTTGAATTTCTTTTTTAAAAAAAGGGGCAGGACTGATTTATAGAAAAAGACATTTTTGCTGAAAAAAAAAAAAAGAATACTGTTGTTGAGTAAAGTGTTGAGACTTTTTATTTAATGAATGGGTGTTTTCCTGAGTCACATTTACTCAGAAAGACTTGGAGCAGTCAAAAATGGATAGTGAATCACGAAAATCCGTTTTTAGAGCAGCATAAAAAATAATTTTGAAGCAAGAAAATTAGCTTTTGGAACAGGAGAATTCACTTCAGGCATTAACTTTTTTTTTCCCCCCTTTTGACAAAATTTGAGTATTTTCACGATCTTTTGACGAAATCTGCCGTTTTTTCTTGATTTTTTTCACGAAATTTACGTTTTTCGAGAATTGGTTAACGAAATTTGCCGATGTTTCAAAAATATTTTGACGAAATTTGCCGTTTTTTTTGCGATTTTTTGAGGAAATTAACCATTTTTCTAGATTTTGTGATGAAATTACCCATTTTTTTGTGAATCTTTTGAATAAATGTTTTTTTTTCGTGATTTTTTGATGAAATCTTGTTTTATCGCGAATTTTTAGCAAAATTTGTTGTTTATTTGCACTTTTTGAGGAAATTTGCGTTTTTTTTCGAGATTTGTGACAAAGTTAGCCATTTTTTCGCGAATCTTTTGAAGAAATTTGCCTTTTTTCGCAATTTGTGACAAAATTAGCCATTTTTTGCGTATCTTGACGAAATCTGTCGTTTTATCGAAATTTTTTTACAAAATTTGCTGCTTTTCCCAAATTTTTTGACTAAATTTGCCGGTTTATCACGATGTTTTGACGAAATCCATCGTTTTTCGCAAATTCTTTGACAAAATTTGCCGCTTTATTGCGATTTTTAGACGAAATTTGTCGTTTTTTCGCGATTTTTTGAGGAAATCTCTGCACTTTTTCGAAATTTTTAGAGAAAATTAGCCATTTTTTCGTGAATCTTTGACGAAATTTGCCAAAAAATAGTCCTTATTTCGCAATTTTTTAACGAAATTGCGCATCTCACGGGACGCGTAAGAGCTGTTTTACTGCGTTCCATCGCCTATTTTTTGCATATTTTATGCGCTATAGCGCGTCCGCGGGATACCTGCAATCACTGCTGTACTTCTGATGAATGACGTGCATAAAGGGTTTACCATGTGTTTTACAATCGCATTTTTTTTTTTTTTTTTTTTTTTTTTTTTTTTGGGGAGCAATATTGCTCGCGTGCAAAAACACAATACAATTTAAGGAGTTTCTAAGGAGTATTTTGTTTATCTAAGTAGTTCTAAGTACTACTTGGGAACGTTTTCATTTCTAAGTAGTTTCTAAGGAGTCCAAGGAGTCTGTGCGAACCCTGGATTTCTCTTTCTACTCATCCTCAAGAAAAGAAACTTATCTTGGCTATTTTAGACATAAGTATTCAGTTGCCATAAGTATGCCAATTCTTCAATTATGAAAAAAATACACATAATCTGTTTTTATCATATCTATTATTTTTCATTTTATCTGAAACATTCAAAAACTATCCAATTATATATTTTTAAAGTTCAAAATAAAAAAATAATGGATAACCAGCATTTATAAACAGATATAATCAAGTGAAAACTGTTGCCGTTCAGAATAAAAAATTCCATTTTTTTTTTTTTTTTTTTAAATAAATGACTGTAGAATGAGCATTTCATTTATAAAAAATACTATTAAACATCCAATTTCCCTTTTAAAGTATTTGTAAAAGCATATTAAGAAAGTTAAATATTTTCAAATGCATTTTTCACAATAAATTCATACAGATTTTGTGTGTGTGTGTGAAAAACAAAGTTAATTTACTTATATAAACAAGACAGCAGTTCCAAGCAAGCACTTCATTTCTAAACACTGCTGTGGCACCATCTATTGGCAATCAATATAGATGAAGAATTTTTTAACTGAAATTGTAGTTTTTTCTAAGAAAAATACAGGATATAATGATGTAATCCAAGATAGATTTTTAAAAGCTTCAGTTATATAATTTTAAAATTTCTTTCATTATAAATAAAATAATAATATTATTATTATGATTTCTTTGATGGAATTTAATTTAATTTTTATGAGCTTAACATTTATCCATTTAAATTTTAAAATTCTGTTTGCAGTATAAGTTAGACTCTGATTGCATTAGTATCACTGAAAATTATTTTTACACATTCTCTTATCAAATTAAATTACAATTTTGCTTTCACTCCAGAGTTATGTAAAAAATCCATTTTATCTTGATTGATGTAAATAAAATATGTAGCGCATAGAATCATATATTCCTCACATTTTAATTACATTTGTTAAGAAATATAAATTTTATTTACAGCGCAAGCAAATTTCAAGTGAATGTAAGCTAAGCTGTTAAAAATTGATAAAACTTAAAAAATTTGACAAAAGAAATAATAACAATTTTCATTTTATTTATACTAAATGAAAATTTAAAGCTATACAGCTGAAGCTTTTAAAAATTTATGTTGAATTGAATCAATGTGTCCTACATATTTGTTATTAAAAACTTTAAAAAAAAAATAATTGTTGACAAAGGCCGTAAAATTTAAAATTAAACAAGTTCCATTAATTGAGGAGTAAAATTGCTGCCTTAATACACCTCTTAAAAAAAAAGTGTGCCATTCATTTTTGAAATACATTCATTTTTATAAAAATAACATATTTAAAAAGTTTATTCCACTAAATATTTAATTTTAAAGTTTTGTGAAATCTTCAGAAATTGTGTTTCACTAAATACTGTTTATTTTGTGCAATTGTAGAACTATTTCAAAAATTAAATATTGAGTAAAAAAACACATATTGTTATCATTTATATTTGTAGTAATCATTTATCAATTTTAAAATGTACTTTTCTACAATATAAACTCTTCAATAATAAAATTTTCATTCTGTCTTTTTTATTGGGTTTTATATACTAGCATTAATATCTTATAGTTTATCAGTTTGCATATCACATTAACAGTAACATAAATATGCAGTGTGAATAGCTTTTTTGACAGGCTAAAATCATTTTATTAAATACAGTTTTGTTAATTTTTTAGTGCTTTTTTTAAAAAACTAGTTTAAAATTAGTTTTGACCGTCTTTCTGATTAAAATTATTATTCTGGTTACATGTTAATTAACCAATGTATTACAAAAGTTGATTTATTCTGAAACATTAGGATACACCAACACACACAAAAATGGTATTCATAACATACAGGAACAATACAATAAACAAAAATGGATACCTTATCTGTTTCTTCCCCAAAATTATTTTCCTCATTTTGAGATTCTTCTTTTATTTGTGGAGTAGGAGTACTGTTAAATAAGGACTGATTATTGATCCATGCTCTACATATTGGGTAGAGAGGTGTCTGTTCATTAAATGGAGTTAGATCAACAGCACGATCAAAAAGTTTCATAATATATGAATCTGTAAATCAAACCAAATTATTAGTATATATTTGTTTAATCACACTAACTGCAATTATAATTAACTCCAAGCTGTCAAATAGTTCAGGAGTCGGAAACTACACATAACAAAAAGCAAAACTATACCTTATTGAAGTATATCATGATAAACTGATAGTGAACAATTTTATGTGTACATACCAAAAATTCTAAAATAATACCTATTAACATAGTAACATGCCGAACTTTATTGCTTATAATATCTCGTAAAATATTAAAATAAATAATAAACTAAAATAATAAAAACTTTAGATAATTTTTAAAATGATTAAAATGTTAAAAGTAAAGGTCAAGTTAATAATCAATAATGAATGATTTAATATTCATTATAAAGATGAAACATATTTTTCTTAATTATTCAATGAAACTTCCTTCATACAGGTACATTACTAATTCACATTGAAATCATAAAATAAGGAAGTTTTATTTCAGATTTAGCCAAATAATAACCAAAAAAGCTTGATTAAACATGAATGTATTTGGTAAGAAGATTGTGATTACCAGTGAATTTTTACCTTGAATTTTTTCAGAAATAAATTTATTTTTCCTTCATGAAAAAAAAAACATGAATTTAGTAATATTAACAAAAATTACAAATTAAAATATACATGAAACTGATATAAAACTAAAAGAATTAAATTTTGTTCTTATATCTGAACTGAATGTTACATTGTTTACATCCGTAAATGAACTGCGGATTTTAGAGAGTTGTAGATTTGAGGGAGTCTACTGCATTATATTTAATTTATAAGAAGGAATGGCTAGTTTCTGATAAGAGATACGAGTGCACAATTCTATATTTCATGATGTTATAAGATGTGTCTGTTTTATTAGTCTTTCGTAAATAATAGTAATCTCCTTCAATTTTCACATGAATAGCCAATCATTTTGCCAGGTTTTCCAAGGATTGGAAAATTATTCTCCGGATTCTCCTGATTTTTTTACAACTAAAATTTATCCTCTGATGAGCATGAATTCGATTAAAAAATATTGTATGTGGCATTTATAATTCTTTCAGACATCATGCAAAATTATTTGGATAAATTACAGTCTATAGTTGGTTATTGTTAAAAGTACATTTTAATGATGAAGTACTTTGAGTATAATGAATCATACAGTTTTTAAAATATACATAGAAAATTCATAATTTATAATATATTTTGTTATCTTTTAATGAAGCCTACACATTCCACATTTTTAAGGTCAGGTCTAGTAAGGCTTACAGTAGTCACAGTTTCCATAAAAATGTGTCAATATATTTTTGAATACATTTAAAAAAATAATAATAATTTTCGAAATCAAGTTGTTCACTACAGTACATTACATTACTACATAATGATAAAGAGTACATTAGATATTTCAAACTAACTTGAATTCTTATTCAATCCTTCATCTTTCCTTCGACGTTTTCTTTGTGTTCGTTGAGCTGGTCTTTTTGTAGGAGAAGATACAGGCGATGGCTCTCTATAAATAAAAATAAAAGTCACATTTAACTAGTCGTTGGGGTGCCACAGTAATAATTACTTATCACAATATAAAATATGAAAATGAAACGCGTGTAAACTATCTATGGCAATTCCAAAATAAAATTTAAACGCATAACTAAATAATTTTCATGTACATAATAATGCTCTATTAATGAATTGCTGATGAGCCAATTTCAACAAATTATATAAAACACAAAAATACTCAAGTAGCACCGGATTGCGTAAAAGAAACATCCTTATAACTCAAAAAATAATAATCATATTAACTAAAAATTTACTGCGTTGGATTAGGCATCTTATTTCCAATTAAAAAATATCCATGAATTGAAATTTGAAAGAAATACAGGATCATGAAAAATCGAAGAATGTGGAAAACAGGATTACACATATCTCCACAACTAATAATCCGAACGACATCGTTCTACATCAAAATTTGTGTTATTTTATTGCCTTTTACGTCCATTCCTCAAAATAAAAAAATTCAAAAACTTTTATATATCTTTCATCAGAACGAATTTTTCAGGAGTCCGAAAAAAATAGTTCCGGATAATCGAGGTTACTGATATTAAACAGGCTTTGTCTGATTATTACATACTAAGTACATACAAAATTTCAAGTCTCTATCTCAATTTGTTTGGGAGATAGAGCAGTTACAGACAGACAGACAGACAGACAGACAGACAGACAGACGGACGGCAAAATTTTTTTTCTAAAAATATGTTTTTTGAAATCTCCAGTATCTAAAACGTGTAAATCCGCCAAATTTTTTTTTCTGATTTTCAAAACGATTGCAAGATTTACCCTATACTACATATGATGGGTAAGTAAAAAGAAATGAATGAATAACTTTGAATCAATAGAATTTTATGTTACAAGGAAGAGTTATATACAGATAAGAAGAATATAAATACATGAAACATCTAATTTCATATCAAGTGTAATTTGAAATAAGATAAATATAGATTCAATGAATATCAATTTCATATTAATAGAAAATATTTTACAGATTTAAGTAATAATAATAGCAAATGAAGTATAAATATTTTTTTATTGTAAGAGTCGATTTTTTGAGATAAATCACAGTACTGAAGTCATAGACACTACAGAATAGTAAATTTGAAGAATATGAACGAAGTACTGTGATGTAACTGATCACTCTTCATTTATTAGGAAAAAAATTGTTAACACAGAAATAAACACAGCAATTTTCGAGCTATACATCTCACATATCCTTTTCATTTTAATAATGCAAAATGCAATACATGGGTTTAAAAGGCTAATAATATGGTTCAAAGTCTAGATTAAAAAAAAAAGTAGAAATGAAGGTTTTCTTCAACACCCTTTTTTTAATGGCTCAGTTGCAAATCTTACCAAAGGATCCTCAGATCTTAAGACCTCAGGTTATTTCTTCTCATTTTCTTGGGTAGAAGTGAGGGGGGGGAGGGGGAGTCTCAATGAAAATTAATATTCTGTAGGATAAAATCAATAAATTATAGAATCTTGAAAGACAGTTGTAATGTAGCACTATTGCCTAAGAGAGAGTGTGTTCAGTAAGAAAGAAATAAAGCCTAATAAGGAATAATCCTAATCCAATCCTACTAACTTTTTGCTAAAACTTTTATTGATATGAATAGATGTTTTGCTAGTAGTAGTCATGAAAGTAGTTTTTGTTGCTTAACAAAAAGAATGAACATCTTAATATAGATTATATGGTGAACAATTTTTAACATGCAAATTGATGGTTTAATTTGTATCCTTACTAGCTCTTCATATATATTAAAAATTTCGACTGTATTATATCAAGTGTCAATTGTATTTAAAATTTGATCTTCAGTTGCAACAACCAATCACTTTGATTCTGATTTTGAAGTTTACAGAAAGCTTCATATATAATATACAACAATTTATCTTTCCATTAAAAAAAAGATGTTTTATTTAATTTTACGAAGTCAAAAAAGAAAATGTTCTTTTTGTTTAAATCAAAACAAAAATCAATACCATCACTAAAAGATAAGCATTCTTAAAGCAAATGTATTGGAAAAGTCTATCTGTAAAAAGTGAAGTTAATATACATTTAAATTTTTTAAACACTGTTAGTAAATTACAAACTTTTATTTTATTTAACATCTGCATTGAATATTCTGATTAATGTAATTATTTTAAAAAGTTGCAACTTAAAAAGCAATATAAAAAGTTGCCTTTTTAAAACTTTTGAATAATAATCCTTTCTATCAAATAAATTCCTTAAACATCACACATAAAACAATGTACAACATAGGAGAAGGTGGCCTAAAATGATTCTAGCAGTCAAAACAATCCACATATGTTTTTTTTTCCAGGCAAGTCACACTCTCTACCAGGTAACACATAAACTAATAGTACAAAGTGAAGAAGAAGGAATCGCAATAATATGCAACTGAATAGAATATTTTGAAAAATTGGGTTTAATAATGTCTGTTATAAGCTAAGCACTAATTTTTATATTTATTTAGATTGCTATAGTCTTAAATGCACAGAAATGTGACTTAGTTTACTTAGTGTAGTACGTTTTTAGATGTAAATTACATTTGATAAATTTGTTACATTTCTTGACGTCATGCAGTAATATGACCTAAAATAAAGAGCCATGTTGCCTTTTTTTTTTTTAAATCAATGTGGCAACACTTTCCAATTTTGCATGTGCTCCTCTACGATTGGTCTTTACCTTACAGTTAGCGACATCTGTTGCACTCTTTGTAAACTGTCCTCTTTCCAGTTTCTGTTCATTTGTGACATTGTCACTTATGGGCACTATTTTACAATATCTGATAATGGCTGTTATATTTTCCAACTCAAAATGCATCATATAGATTGCTTTAATTTTATAGTGGTTTATAAAAAGTTTTAATATTTTAATTATGATTTATTGCCAGTTTTTGGTGCTATTTTAACTGAAGGGTCATTTTTCCTTTAGTGACAGTAAAATGGTCCTTTGGACACTTTTTTAATAATCTATTTTTTTCATTACTCAATTCGGGTTTAAAATATTAAAATATTTTTATAATGCAAAATATAGTGTAAAACATACTAGCAAAGAGCCAAAGTTTTATTTAAACAGTTATGTTATTTTACACAATTTTTCCCCTTTTAGGAAGCATTTTAAGCTCTTTTCCTTTACATATTATAATAATCATGGTTCAAAAGATATCGGTCACCAGATTATCATGACAATTAGAAATATGCCTGGCAACTAGTTTCTTTCTTTCTTTTTTTAAATTTATAAAGATTACTTATTATTTGTTCAAATTTTTATGTGCTTGTATGTTGGATAGTTTTTTATTTAAAAAAAAAAAAAAAAAAAAAAAAAAAAAAAAAATTAAAGGAAATTTATAAATTGAGATTGCAATTTATAGTACAACTCAAATATATGAAATTTTTTTTTATTTGATTGAGTTTAACTGTTTACACACCTTGTATAAGGAAAAAAAAAAAAAAAAAAAAAAAAAACAAGAAAATTATGAAAAAGAGAAATGTTTATACAAATTAAAATTCTAAATTAAAAAATTGCTGTTTATACAGTTACATTCAATATGCATGGATATCCAAAATTGAAATTTAATGTGTTTTATACATACTTTTTAATGGTAATTTCCAACTTATTACCCTCATCTTCAGATGTTGATGGCCTAAATATAGAACATTTTCACATTATTACAATATATATGCCACACTGCTGATAAATGTATATAAATTTTACTCATCAAGTAAAAAAAACTAGTCGTTGGGGGCCACCGTAATACTTACCCATCATGGATATGTATATGAAAATAAAACAGGTGAAAACTATTTATACAATGCATTGCAATTCATAAACAAAATTTAAATATTGTTAATATACATAGTAATGCTATATTAAAGAACTGCTGATGTACCAATTTCGATAAATTATATAAAACGCCAAACTACTCAAGTAGTACCGAACTGCATAAAAGAAACATCCTTATAACTCCAAAACAGTGTTAGAAATTAGGGGTCGTTAGTCGTCAAATGCAACTAAAGAATTGAATTTGACGACTACAAAATTATTCTTGGTCGTCAAATTTGACGCCTAGCTTTTAAAAAAAAATCATATTTATTAGACATTCAGTTCCGAAAATTAAAAAAAAAAGGTCTAGGTTAAAAATTCGGAACTAAAAAACATCGCGAAAAAATCAATTTCGTCAATTGTTCGCATAAAAAATTGCGAATTTCGGCAAAAAAATTGAAAAAAACACGTTTTTTTTTTCTCCTTCAAAAAATAGCAAACAAGCAAAATTTTTTTATATGATAACGGAAAAGAAATGCAAATTATCCCTGGAAAAACACGAACTTCGTCCATAGTATCGCGAAAAAAAAAAAAAAAATTCTACAAAGGATCGCGAAAGCAAATCTTAATTTCGTCACAAAATCATTAAAAAAAACTGATTTTGTTAAACAAATACAGAAAAAAAATGAGAATCTTGTCATACGATCGTGATAAAATACGTTAATCCCATCAAAGGTTCACTAAAAAATGCAAATTTCTTCAAGGAATCGCAAAAAAAACCCCACAATTTTCGCCAAAGGATTGCGAAAAAACGCATAATTAATGGGGAAGGGGGATTCCCAGCCCTTTCCCTTCTGCTGTAACCTTTCAAAAAAATCTGAATTTTAGAAAATATTTTTTTTTTAAATTCAGAATTGCCTCTTGAATCACTGGTTCATCAAAAGATCACGGAAAAAACGCCGATTTCGTCAAAAGATTGCTGGGATAAAACGCCGTTTTCGAGAAAAGATTGCGTAAAAATGCAAATTTTGTCTAAAGATCGTCAAAAAATACACCAATTTCATTCAATAAAATAAAAAAAAAAAAAAAACGCAAAAAACCACGGGAAAACGCTGATATTGTCAAAAGGTCGCAGAAAAACTGCTGATTTGGACAAAAGATCTCAATAAATCACCGATTTTGCTAAAGTATCGCACATAAATCGCTGATTTTGTCTGAAGATCACGGATACCCCTGTGCGCAGAGGGTAACTCGCGGAATCTTCCCGCTGCCATCGATTTCCGAAAATGCAATGTAAATCTCTTGAAAAAAAAAAAAAAAAAAAAAAAAAAATCACCCAGAATCACTTCTATTCAACTGTAGTTACTAATACCAGGGTTGTTTGGTTAAAACCACGCTGGTTTAAACCGTGGTTAAAACCATGGTTTAAACCAAGTGTTTTTTTTCATTTGGTTTTTTTTTAATGTTTTCATGTATTTTACGCATTATTAAAATATTCAAAATCCAAGTTATGCGAAAGGTACAAGCACAGCCTTTTTTTTTTTTTGCTTTTTTTAAAAGACATTAATAAATTTTTAAAGTGACAAACACTTTTAATCCGCCCAACTTTTCTTACTAGCTATAAATCTACACGGCAAACTAAATTTTTTAATGTGAGCTATGGAGGAAAAAAAAAAGCTGTTTGTTTTGCTTCTTCTTTAAGCCTCTTATTTTTAAAAAATAGCCTAAGATACAATTTTACATTTAAATTGCATCATATATCAAAGCATTAATGATAACATAACATAAGTCATTCTCCCCATTGGTTACTCTTTGTTCTTTATGCTAATGAACGAATGATTGTAAATTTTCTCTGTTCTGTACCTATTGGTTTTAATAACCTTTTGCTTTTCTTGCATTGGAGTTTTACTTTATGATTTTATTCTGTTTGTACTATATTTTATTTTAAGAAAGCTACTTATATATATTGAAGTAAAAGGATGTCTAAAACTAGAAAAAAGAAAGCTATAATCTGGTAGGAAAATAGAAATACACCAAGAACAGGCTCGAGAGCCAAATGTATAATTTGCATGCAATGCAAATGCTGTCAAATTAGTTCTCCCTTATTATATTTGATGGAATTGTTTTTCAAGATGCCTTAGATGTTTGCCTTAAAAATTACCCCACTTAAAATTTGTGATGAAAATAGGAATGTTAATGATAAAAATATTCAAAAGTTTCTATGTCTAATTTTAATCTAAAAAGAAATGTTGAAGATATGTTTGAATTGTTAAAGCCTATTGCAGTTGCCCTGGATAATATCTAAAGTAATAATTGTTCCATTGTTGATGTAGTTTATATTTGGAAAAATCCTCAAAAAATATTAAGAGAAAAAAGATAAGTAAAGAAGTCCCGCAGTATTTTGAGTCCAAGTATAAAATGGCTCTAACACCCATGCATGCTTGATATCGTGGTACAGTCAAAGTGGTCTGACCAAGAAAAAAAAGGATGCATTAAATTTTGCAAAACTAGAATATCCATATAACTTTAGCTTGCACTGATAGTAAATTTTATGCCAATCTTCACCTTTTGAAAAACATTTTTTTGAGCAGAATGCAGTGAAGGAAGTTACCCCATATAAAATAAGGAAGAGTAAGCAAATTCAAATCAAGAAATTTAATAGCTCCGTCTTTACTGAAGTTGTACAACTTATAACAGCAAAAGCCTATTCAGTGAGTGTTGAAAGAATATTTTCAACATTTGGACTGGTATAGACAAATATACGAAATAAATTGGGATTAGAAAAGGCCTCAAAACTTGTCTTTTTATTTTAAGCTTTTAATTAAAATTAAATAAATAGAATTGTTTTTATAAAGAAATTGTTTACCTAAATATATTTAACTAGGAAAAATAAAGTTTGTATTAAAAAAAAGAAAAAAAATAGTAATTTTTCAAAGCATATGTCTCAATATGTATAAATATTACACTCATTGATAAATCAAGTATGTCGATACACATGTGATTTATTTTAGCATTAAAAAAATGCATATTGATGTTTTTTATTTAAATAAATATATATATAGTAAAAGATTATTAATCATTTGTTGATGTTGATATTATTGATACAGTAAATGATTTCTAAATTAAGTATCACACTAAATTAAGCACAGGAAAATGTTTTCTATTTTTGCTTATTTTTTGTTGATTTAGTGAAATATATCTGTTTAGCCTTCATTATGTTCTACATAATAATTATTTCTTTAATTATTATCTAAAGGCTTATATGAGTATGCTAATAAATTAGTAGTTCAACATTTTTTAAACAATAAATATTTCCCTAAAGAAAGCTAAACTTACAGGTAATTTAATTATAATTTTTATATGCTTTAATTATTTAATTATATAAAAAAATTAAGTACCAATGTGAATGTTTGACATTAATTACAAAAGAAAAATCATGACTTTCTAAAACTCAATTTTTTTTCTTGCAAATGCTTTTTAAGTAATGATGGGGGGAAAAAACCCGGTTTAAACCAAAATAACCTGGTTTAAACCAAAAAAACCTGGTTTTTTGGGGTTTTTTCAAAAAAACCGGTTTTTATACCAACCCTGACTAATACTAAAGAAGTTGCCAGTTTTAATTTTAGATTAAGTGCATTTTTTTATTACTTTCTAAATATAGCAATATTTAGAAAAGCTTTACACCAGTTTACCAGTTGCTTCAATTATTATAATCTTAGAAATTAATATCTATAATTTTAAGTAACAAGTATTTGTGCTTTTCTAAAAAGTAGTATCAAGGATGATTATGGTCTGAATTTTCTGATAAATTAATCATTTCCGAAAATTTCAAGAAATCGGTCATAAATCCGAAAATTCGGAGTAAATAAATGTATCGCAAATTTTGAGAATTGGTCGCCGAAAAAAATCAATTTAGTAAATCGTTCTATGAAAAACTGCTAATTTTTTCAAGGGATCGTGAAAAAAATCTGAATTTCGACAGAGGAATTAAAAAAAAAAAAAAAAATTCATGAAAAAACAGTAAATTTTGTCAACAAATTGCGAAAAGCGTCAAATTTCGTCAAAAGATTGTGTAAAAATACAATTAATTTCGTTAACAGATTGCAAGAAAACATAGCAAAGTTTGTCAAAATATCGAAAAACTGGCAAGTGTTGCCAAAAAATCTCGAAAAAACAGGAAAGTATCGCCAAAAGATCGCAAAAAAACCGGCAAGTATCGCCAAAAGATCACGAAAAAACGGCAAATTTCGTCAACAGATTGTGAAAAAACATGACAAAGATCGCAAAAAAACAGCAAGTTACGTTGAAAGATTGCGAAAAAACGGCAAGTTTTGTCGAAAGATAGCGAAAAAAATGGGAAGTTTTGTCGGGGGATCGTAAAAAATGGCAAGTTTTGTCAAAAGATCGTGAAAAAACGGGAAGTTTTGTCAAAAGATCATGAAAAAAATGGCAAGTTTTATCAAAAGATCACTTAAAAGATGGCAAATTTTGCCAAAACATCGCAAATTTTGTAAAAGGGGCGCGAAAGAAAAAAAAAAAACATTATTGGGAGTGGATTTTTCTCCTGCCTTTGTTGTACTCTTTCAGAAAATTTGCGAATTAAATTTTTTTTTGTCAGAATTATTCCTAAATAGTTACAGTAATATTAATATGAATTTAGAAGCTGCAACTAAAAATCTTAATTTGACGCCTAAGATTTTTACAGTAGTCGTCATTTGACGCCTCACTTTTATCTACCAATTTCTATCACTGCTCCAAAAATAATAATTTTATTAACTAACAATTAACTACGTCGGAAATACAGGGTCATGAAAAATTGAAGAATGTGGAAAACAGGATTACAAATATCTCGGCAACTAACAATCCGATCCACTTTGTTCTATATGCAAAATGTGTGTTATTTTATTGCCTTTTACATCCATTCCTTAGAACAAAAAAATTCGAAAAATTTTATATACCTTTCATCAGAACGAATTTTTCGAGAGTCCGAAAAAAATAGTTCCGGATAATCGAGGTTGCTGCTATTAAATAGGCTTCGTCCAATTCTTACATGCTAACTACATACAAAATTTCAAGTCTCTATCTCAATTTGTTCAGGAGATAGAGCGTTTACAGACAGACAGACAGACAGCAAATTTTTTTTTCTAAAAATATGTTTTTCGGAATCTCCACTATCTAAAACGTGTAAATCCGTCAAATTTTTTTTTCCAATTTTCAAAACGATTGCAAGACTTACCCTGTACTACGTATGATGGGTAAGTAAAAATACACACACATATATATACAGGGTGTCCGAAAAGTCTGGAAACGGTTGAATAACTCGAGAAATACATAAGAGATTGAAAAAGAAAAATATACATGTTAAATATTTTTAAATAAGCTACTCAGTGATATCAAATTTGACCTTCACAACTGGCCCCCTGGGGGTTAGAGGGGGTCTAACTTCGAAATCTTAAATTATAACCCCCATTTTTTATTGCAGATTCGGATTCTACGGACAAAAATACATAACTTTTGTATTTGATGTTTTTTTCGGATCCTCATTTATCACGGTGTAATTGAGCATATTAAATTGATACATATTTCGGTTTTCCCAACCTGGTTTTGCCTGATTGGCCAGAATTTTGACGTCAAATTCCTCGTCTTTTGTAGGAATAGTGGTTTCTTGAAAATCACCCGTGGCGATTATTTTGATAATGCTACAATGTTAAAAATTTGACCCATTTGCTGTAGCGTCACTCCACAGCTTTTATAGAATATCTCTTTTATGACCAATGAGAATGCTCCATAACACAGTAAAGTAACCGTTTTCTATAAAAGTGGTGGAGTGACGCTCTAGCAAATGAGTTAAATTTTTTACAGTGTATAGGATTTTTTTTATGTTTTTCTCTACAAAAAATCATTGAAATATATTAATTTAGTTTTCTATTTGGATTTGTATTTTATCCAGTAAATGGTTTCTAAATAAGGAATGGTTTCTAAATACGGCTGATGTGGGTGTATGTTTTTTTTTTTATTATTTGCTGTAGCGTCACTTCACCACTTTTATAGAAAACGGTTACTTTACTGTGTTATGGAGCATTCTCATTGGTCATAAAAGAGATATTCTATAAAAGCTGTGGAGTAACACTACAGCAAATGGATGACATTTTTAACAGCGTAGCATTATCGAAATAATCGCCACGGGTGATTTTTCAAGAAACACTTTTCCTGCAAAAGACGAGGAATTTGACATAAAAAATTCTGGCCAATCAGGCAAATCCTGGTTGGGAAAACCGAAATATGTATCAATTTAATATGCTCAATTACACCGTGATAAATGAGGATCCGAAAAAAACATCAAATACAAAAGTTATGTATTTTTGTCCGTAGAATCCGAATCTGAAATAAAAAATGGGGGTTATAATTTAAGATTTCGAAGTTAGACCCCCTCTGACCCCCAGGGGGCCAGTTGCGAAGGTCAAATTTGGTATCACTGAGTAGCTTATTTAAAAATATTTAACACGTATATTTTCGTTTTTCAATCTCTTATGTATTTCTCGAGTTATTCGACCGTTTTCAGACTTTTCGGACACCCTGTATGTATCGATAAGTTCTGATATATCATCCGATACTTCAAATATTTTGTCTTATATACATTTTCTTGTTTAATTTGAATAATTTATAACATTTTACTTTCTATAATTTTTAATAATATTCATTTTAGATGAGATCTGCAGGGAAAAGATTTACATTTTTTAAAGCAATATATAAATATTTAAATTTACGTATGTTTTTAATATGTTAAATTAAGATATTGAATTTTTATTTTTTTTCTAGATAATCAACACACACACACACATATATATATATATCTGCAGGACTCAGTAAAATATATCAATGGATGTATATCTTGATATACATCATGATATATATATCGGATATTTAATCATAAAGTTTGATATTTTCATATATTTAATACAGTTTAACTTTTAAAATATAACATATGATCAAGGTTGCATAAATCTAGGTGTCAGTGGGTAGTCTCTCACTACTAAAATTTAAAAGTTTTTTTTTTTTTTTTTTTTTTTTTTTTTTTTTTTTTGCTGCAAATTTAATAGGATTCTAGCACAAAATATTAGACCCCCCCCCCCCAAAAAAAAAGAAGAAAGAACTTTACTGATCAGACATTGTCCCCTGTTGTTTTGCACCCCTGCATGTGATATTTTGATATTTTCAGTCAAAACAAAGGTAAATGAATTTTTTAACTGCTATTGATAAACAAAAACAGCTATAGAAAAACGACTATAGAAAGATAAGCTGTCTAATTTCGAGACGTTGTTTTCTGCTTCATGCTTCACTAGAATCTTTTATGGTTTTGATTTTCTTTAATTGAAACAACACAACAAGTTAAAAATATTAAAATTTTTAAATAAAAACGAAGTATTTTGTATATAATTTTGTTACATAGAACACATAAACTGCCTGGAATGTTAATAATTAATCCCATAATTTGTTTTTTGTGAAAGCATATTGTGTCCGTTTTTAATTAGTCTATTTTAAATTTTGTTTACAAGTAGAAAAAAAAAATGCATTCAAATTACTGTTTTATTAAGTTTTCACGCTAAATGCAATATGTTACAATTTCTAATATATTAGGTCTGATATTTAAATTTATCAATAAGCTGACTATTTTGGAAATACCAGATATAAATCAAAATAGCGGATATTTTTTTATACTTGAAAATATCATGATATTCACCAACCATGCATGTGTGTGTGTGTGTTTGTACTACTTTATACAGAGGACAGTTAGATTTATAAGTTATATAGAATGACAAGAATTAAAATGTACAGATATATCAAAAATATCGATATTCTGTCTGTTATATATATATATTACTATATCGCCCAGCCCTGTTTCCTGGCATGCTGGCAAAAGCAAGGATCTTCAAAAACAGAAACAAATGAGGTTCATTAGCTGTAGGCTCAGAAGTGAATGGTGTACTAGAAAAGAAATGCAGAATAGAGAATGTCCTTGCATTTCTAATAATTTATCTTTTTCACATATATAAGATAACAAAACTGTTTTCAATATATCTAATACCATTTCATACAAGGATTTCCCTCTAGACTCCAACGGATATTTGCAATTTAGGAATAGATTGTTATTAACAGAAATATTCTTATTATATTTTGAACAGAAATATTCTTACAATATATTAAAATAGAACGCTAGAATAATTATCGAAATATATAAAGAGTAAAACCAGGGTTGGCACGATTTAAATCAAGATTTAAATCAGCTGATTTTTTTTAAAAAATCATTTGATTTAAATCAATTTTTTTAAATGTTGGAAATTAGTCAGAAGAGAAATAAAAAGTAGGTGTAAATAAGTAGCAGGTGTTTTTCTGGTATTTCCAGGATTGATATCAGAAAGAATGTGGCATGTGCAGGTTAAGTCCATGTGCCCCCCTCCTAATCCTTTAATTCTTTGTTCTTTTGTAATAAACTTTAGATGATGTCACAAATGACATGCATCGTTTAGTCGTAGTTTAATTTTTATTTATTCTTCTAGCTAAATTTCTAGGATTTTGTCAACGCGATTGTTGGTTTTGGTTTATTTTCTTTAATTTGATATATTCCCCGCTATGTCCGTTGATTCGTTTTTTTTTTGTTCTCCCGTGCCTGCGATCGTAGTTGAACTGTTTTGAATTATTGCGCAGTGGATTGTTCTCAGTTGCGTCGTCGCCTTGTTGGAGGAGGTTTTCCTTTCGCTTTTCTCGCGCGTTCGTCTGTAGGTTTGCCGTACTGACATCTTACTTGGCGGTCATTTATACCGCTCTCGTTCGAGGGCTTGTTTTTTTTCGTCCGTTCGCGCTCTCTCTCTCGCCAATTTTTTTTCGGCTGCGCTTTCTCCGATCGGGGAGTCAAGTAGCAGTGTGCTGGTCTCTGAGATGTTGGTGTGAGGCGCACCTGCCTCTATTTTTTTTATCGTAGATTTTTTTTTAAAGGAAAACATTCTAAATTTTTTTTACACTACTCAGCAGCCATCATACGTCGCCCTTTCCCTTTTTTTATCAAATAAATCTTCCTGTTCCTGGAGCTAACAACTTTGTTACGTTTTATTTCACGTAAAGAGAATTCTTTTTACGGACTTCTTTTTTTTATATTCTCAAGCATGGAAATTTTCAAGTAAGAAATATTTTTTCCAATTATTCTTTACTTATTAGAAACAAGCTGAGAGTCAAATCGGCAAGCAGCGAAATTTATTTGGTCGGAACCTGGAATCGACAATTACAAAAAAAGGAATCCAAAAAGAAATTTGTTTCTAAAAAAAAAAAAAAAAATGCAATGATTCCTTTTCTCTTGACACACTACGGTTTTTTTGTTTAGAGAATGGTATGCTATTTCGATAGATGGTGCCGTATGACCATTTCGCATGCCGGTACACATTTTTTTTGGATGATATTAAAAGTTAACTTTTTCTTGTTCTAGTTAAATAAGATAAAATGTGTGATACGTCGTTATGGTATGATGTATTTGAAATAATTGAATAAGTAACGTGAAAGATGAATAACATCAGAAAAAATTTAGAACATATATATATTATAGTTAATATATATCATTTTTTTTAATCTGTTAATTTATGAACTGTTTAGAAAACTATATGAAAATAAGTTGTATGAATAATAATTATTACTGAAATAATTGATTGTGTTTAAAACATATGTGCATAGTAGTATTTGATAACAGAATATAAAAAAAAAAAAAAAAAAAAAAAAAAAAAAAATTGAATTTTTTTTTTGTGGAAATTGACTTTATATGTGTTCTTTTGTTATTCTATCATAAAAAAAAAGTAATTCACCAATTATGCCTCCAAGAAGAACTAAAACTAGAGCTAGGGCTGATGCCCAGAGTGATGTTGGCAGTAGTGTAACATCAAATTCAACCATGCCGACTCTAACACCCCACATTCCCCCCCACTCAGTCACCGACTGTTAATAAAAAATCTAATCTGCCTAACTTTAAAATTCAACCCTTTGAGGGCAACCCAGATGAACTTAATTTTTTTATTAATCAAATCAAAGATTTTGCACGCATTCAAAATTGGTCGGATGATGTCATTTTAGCATACACCACATCTCATTTAGGAGGAAAGGCGCGACAATTAATAGCGCAAAAGCTTGAGTTTAGCCCATTCGAATCTTCACATCACCTTTTTGAAGAACTTAAATCACATTTTACGCAAACTTCAGTGGCATCACACATCATGCAATATGAAAATTTACAAATGATGCCAGATGAATCAATAAGTAATCTTAGTCACAGACTAGAATTCTTAACCCACAAAATTTACAACAATCTAACTGATTCTCAAGCACTTGATCAAATCCTTATTTGTAAAGTTTTTACAAATTATTCCCCCGAACTATCGGTTGCTCATTCTTCAAAATAACATTACAAGTTATAAACTGGCTCTAGAAAAGGCAAGATTAGCACAGGACTGTGAGATGCAGAATTCTGTATTATCCAATATGCCTGCAATTGAGGAAAAAGATAGTGTTTTAGCTTTAACGGAACAAGTAAACAGTTTACAGACAACAATCAATAAATTTTGTGAGAAAACAAAAATCGACGAGCCCGAAAATGAACATACAAAAGATGAGTCTACAAACAATTCTCAACCTATCTTCAACTTCCATAAAAAACGGACACATGACTTTCATGGCAGAAGAGGTAACTTTCGAAGAGATAACTTTAAACACAGTCGTGGAAATCGGCGCAACTTTCACCATACATACCGAAATCACAACTTCCGTAACACGCAGACAACACAGTTAGAAAATGTTACATGCCAATTATGCTTATGTGTCGGGCACTCTGCCCGTGAATGCAGATCTCCATCCATAAATTCTCAGTCTTTTAACTACAATGCAACTCCAGCAATAACTCACCCAAACTACTAATCGAGTCTTTGGATACTGGAGAACAAAGTACTCGTATCACACACTCTCCAGAAAATCTGTTTCATAACATTCCAAATTCTAACATTAAGGAAGAAATAATAGCCAATGTAAACATTATGGCACCCTCCATTCCTGTTATCCAAGTTCAAATTGCCAACGAAACAGCTCCTTTCCTAATTGATACAGGAAGTTCCATTTCTCTTTTATGCAAAAGTTTTTTTGATGCAAACAAACACAACTTTAAATATCGGGTACTATCCAGGAATATAAAAATATCCACTATCAATTCAGAGACTGAATTTAAAGGATGTGTAGAACTCTCTTTCAAGATTGGTACTATGCATTTTAGACATCCACTTTATCTTTTTACCTTAAAACCATCATCAAAGTTCACTGGCCTTTTAGGATTTGACTTCGTCAGAAAATTTAACGTAATAATCTTCCCCGAAACGGAAGTATGCAAAATTAAGGATGATTTTATATATTTTTCAAATAAGTCAGCAAGTCAAAATTTCACTATATCGAACCATCTTGAAAACAAAATAAAAAGTAAAATAAGATCTCAAAAAAAACCCTCAGACGTTGATTTTAATAAGTTACTTAATGTACCACCATTTGTCCCGAAAGAACAGGTCCCTATCATCATAACTCAAAATTTACCAGTGACACTTGTACAGAAAGTAACCCTTCAGCCATCAGAAGCTGCTTACATCAAGGTACGGACTTTCCTAAACAATTTCTTCATGAACAAAGATTTAATTTTGACTTCTGTAGACAAATACAAAGTAAATGTCCATGACTCTGTCCATTCATTTAAAACTCCAGCACAGGACTCTGGGGCGCTACTCCCTGAAAATGACAATTGTTACAATAACGAACAACAATTTTATATTTTTTTAGACAACCAGTCTGAACATATCTTACATATTAACAAAAACACTACAATCGGCCAAATCAACCTAATTGAAGAAATTAAGCCCGCCTTCAAGGAAAAGTTAGAAATACCCGTTGATATGCCACCTCCTACATCAGAAGAATACATAAATTTAATCCAGCCAGACCCTGAAGTCATTAAACAAAGAAAGATAGAATTTAACACTGCTGAATTAAACATTAATCATCTGAATAATGAAGAAAAAAAAATTGCATAAAGTACTAAAAGAGAACTTTCAAGCATTTTCAGCTACACTAAAAACAATGGGACACTCGGATGTTATAAAGCCCCAAATTAATTTTAATAGTGAAAACCCGATTAAAGCATTACCTTTCCCTGTGCCACATGCATTGCAACAGGAAGCTCGTAGACAAATAAATGAAATGATAGAAGCCAATATCATCGAAAAGAATGTAGCATCATGGGCCTGTCCCATGTTACTAGTAAAAAAAAAGTCTGATGGAGGTCCCCAAAAGTATAGAATGGCTCTAGACCTACGTGTCCTTAATACCATCATAGACCACTCAAGCTATCCACTCCCTAAAATCCAAACACTCATCAACAATATCGCCAATTATCAATTTTTCACACTTCTAGACATGCCTTCTGCGTACCATCAGGTACACTTGCCGGAATGCTATCAAGATAAAGTTTGCTTTACAACCCCGTGGGGTACATATAGATGCAAACGGCTACCTTTCGGATTAAAAACCGCAGCCAGCATTTTTCAAGCAATGATTGATACCATTATTGAAGAAGTCAACTTACCGGGTATTTTCAGTTATCAGGACGATGTTATTGTCTGCAGTAATTCCTTCCAAGAAACTTTAGAAAAATTGACAAAATTTTTAGAGACATTCAAAAAATATAACTTAACATTAAATTTAAAGAAGTGTTCATTTCACCAAAAATCATGCAATTTTCTTGGTTTTCACATAGAAAATAACAGAATTTATCCTGTATCTACAAATATTATAAAAATTAATTCGTTCCCAGTTCCTAAATCAAAAAGACAACTGAAGAGTTTCCTTGGCCTATGTGGATTTTACAGACATTTGATACCGTCGTTCGCAGAGGTTGCAGAACCACTGGTCACTCTGACTTCACCGAAGAAAGTGTTCGAATGGGGTAAAGAACAGGAAGAGGCCTTCCAAAAGTTACAACAGATTTTTTTTTGCAAACCTTTTCTACAGCAACCCAACTTCAATGAAACATTCTACCTTAATACAGATGCATCAAAATTTGCCATCAGTGCTGTAATTCTACAAAAACATGGAAATGATCTACTGCCAATAGCTTACTTCTCTAAGGCCTTAAGAAAAGCAGAAACCAGATATCCACCTATACAGCTAGAGCTAATGGCTATAGCCAAAGGCTTGGCCGCATTTAAAAATATTCTATATGGTCGTCATTTTATTCTTTTAAGTGATAGCAAACCTTTAAAACATTACAAGAGAACCACATCCCCAGCAGATATTATCACTAGATGGCTACTTGAAATTAGTGAATATTCCTTTACCTTTTTGCACATTCCAGGTCGCATGAACATTTTAGCTGATTACCTTTCTAGAACACCCACAATACATAATTCCACTGACATAAATTCAGACCCTCAATTAATTAACTCAGAAGAGATTCTGCCAGTTGTGGAAGATGTTAATACAATTGATAAAGATAATGTTAAGCAAGCTGCATACAGTCATGAAAATAATTTTAATTCTCCCCCACCTAAAGATGCACTTCTCGATATTTCTGAAGCCACACTACTTTATGAACAGCGTAAAGATACAGAGCTTAAAAAAATAATTGATGATATCAATAGCAATGTCATTTCAAAGTTTAAAAACTACATAATTTGTGACAGATCCTCATTACTTCTTTTTCATAATCCTACTCCTACAAACCAAGAAGCTATTCAATATAAAATTGTTGTACCCAAATCCTTAAGAGAAAAATGTATTAGGATCCATCATATGACACACTATGGAATTGACAAAACGTACAAAAATATTAACAAGAAATTTTTCTGGAAGGGGTTACATTCAGATGTAGTAAATTATGTGAAATCTTGTACAAGATGTCTCACTAATAAACCACAAAGAATTCCTACAGCACCTTTTCAAAACACAATTATTCCAACACAACCGGGTCAACTTATCTCTCTCGATTTTGTGGGCCCTTTCAAAAATGGATTCTTTATAATGACAATAATCGATCATTTTTCTAAACACTTAAGGTTGTATCCTCTAAGCAGGGCTCCCAACACATTTTAGTCCTCAAAAAGGGGGAAAGGGGACCATTTTTATTTAAAAAGGGGACTTTGGGGGACCATTTTTGTTTAAAAAGGATACTTTAGGGGACCATTTTCATTTAAAAAGGGGACTTTGGCGGACCATTTTTGTTTAAAAAGGATACTTTAGGGGACCATTTTTATTTAAAAAGGGGACTTTGGGGGACCCTTTTTGTTTTAAAAGGGTACTTTGGGAGACCATTTTTACTGAAAATGGAAACCAAAAAAAGAATCATATGTGTGTAAAAATATAGCACAAATTTTCCTAAATAAGAAAGTAAATTTTTAAAATAACCCCAGAAAATATGCCAGACATTTATCTTTATAAGATTTCAATAAACAATGTACACAATTTTATTTAAGCACATTTAAATATCCTACTGAAAAATATACTTAAATAATAATAAAAAAAAACTTTAATATATTTAAGCATTCACCTTGATAATTCTCGTTACAGGTAAAAAATAATAGTGATCAGTTAACAAAAACAAATAAGTGGGTAAATATGATCACAGATCACTCAGGGGATTTTATTTAATATTCCTTTCAAAACATTCTAACCTTTAATTCATAAACCAAAATTGTTAATAACTAAATTTGTTAAAAGTTAATAATTGTTTATAATGATTAAATCCTTACATAGACGGGGATGATATAAGGCAGTGAGAATGGAGGTAGAGAGAGAGAGAGTGAAGAATAACATTATTCATAACCTGGCCTTTCATTGAAGATATTACAGGACATATTGTAGATTAAATTTTTTGAGAATTTTTTTCAATAGCATCCCCTGGTGACAGAAAGGGATGAAAAGATGCTAATTGTTAAGATATGTTGAGTGGATTTTTTTTTTTTTTTCTTAATTTTTTAGAAAATTTATGGAGTGGTAATGAATGCAAATAAACATTAAAATATCTGCTAGTGATGAAAAAATGAGTTAAGACGGTGGGAAATGGGTGCTTAGGCTAAGAGTTTTAAAAGGATGTGTGGTAAAATTTTCTGATCCCCCCCCCCCCCCCCCCCGGCGAACATGTACATGAAGAAATGTCCCTAAGTGTCTGGGTCAAAATAAACCCTAGCAAGATGTGGGGCTCGAT